>CM056994.1:165267529-166467529 GCA_029891345.1 Dryococelus australis | reverse complement strand
GCTCCACTTCTCATTTGGGGTCTGGTTGCCGAATGGAAAACATGTGTTATGACTCCCATTGTGCAATTATGCGTAATTGTTTAATAAAATATCATTACTCTCGACGGGAGTCGAACTAGGTTCTACCTCCTCAACCGTTCCGCCTTCCAACATAGTTGTTACACGAAAATTTTTTTTTGGCCTGAGCAGTTTCAAACTGAGGTCCGAGACATCAACTCTAGAACCCATTAGCCATACTTAATCAATAAGAGAAAATTGTTTTTGACCTTAATGGATTCGATCTGAGGTCAGATACTTCAACCCTAGAACCCCCTGGCAATACTTAGTTGGTATGTGAAAAAAAAAGTTTTTGGCCCTGAGGGGCGTTCCAACTAAGGTCAGAAATTTCAACCCTAGAACCCCCTAGCAATTCTTGCTAAATGAAAAAAATAATTGATAATTGCTCTGTGTGGTGTTCTAACCGATGTCGCAACCCTTATCCGAACTCCACACTTATGCTTTGACAGTCGAAGGACGAACATGTGTACTTACTCTCATTATGTAATTGCTAATAACTCGCATTACACAATTAAAATCTAAGTACCCTCAAGAGGGATCGAAGCCAGTATCGGTCGATATAAGACCCTTCCTTACAGCCAGCCAGGCCTCGACTTCCCTCGAAACAGCTCCTCATATCTCTGACAGTGTCACACGGCTTATGGGGATATCAGACACCACCTTCAGGAGGGTGGAGTGGGGCAACTGCATCGTAGGAAAGTAGGTCATGGGGTTACTTTAGATCATAAGGATCCATGAAGCTGCTTCAGGAGGGGAAGAGGGGGAAGCCATCAGACTGGTACAGCAAACCACCAGGGTTTTGGGAGGGGGAAGGTAAAGTGCATGTGCAACTCCAGTGTTACCAATGCCACCTTATTGAATAAATTACATCGCCGGAGTAGCTCACAGCCTCTACTTGTACAGGCATTGAAAGAAAATCTTTGTCGTGAAGAAAAAGAAAATATGGCCAAGGGTTTTGGTTGAATGCTTGAAGCATAGACTGTCTTCAACTGCATGTAAGCAGATTATATCGACTATTTGAAACGTGAGCATGCTTCTGTAAAAACCCCCGTGAATGGTGTGGAGTATATAAGGATTATGTTTTTATGTTTGTAGTCTGAAGAATGTAACTATATATATATAATTTCAATAAAAATTTTTTAGTTCTTACTGGTGGTGTTGTACCTTGCCCTAGCATTCCTACTTCCCTGCTATAGAGAATATGGTAGCCTTGGTTTTTATATCTGTAACTATATTATGGTACTGTAGGTTAGCATGATTATAAAATAAATGCAATGGTGTGAAAAATATAATAATTTGAAATTCAGTACTTAAATTATTTTATGTGTTAATGACATCACTGTTTGTGCACAATCAACCATAAGGTCATCAAGGTATAATATCGAAATGAACTGTACAGCCGTTAAACATAGGTTGCCATCGTAATCCATTTTAAGCAGGTAGGATACAACAGACATGAAAACATGCTGTTAATTTTGAACCTGTGACATGGAGGGAGGGGAGCTCGAATGTCAAACCAGGCCTGGCCATACCTACTCCAGTGCGATATACGGCAAAGAGAGGTCCTACATACTATTCTATATGACTTGTGTTGCTCTAATACACCACTGTTATTTTTATAGTAAACACAAATGAAGAACTAATTGGATTTCGACTGTTACATGTCAAGACTATATGGCATTATCTAAGTGTTGTGTATTCTCATGTACTATATTATGTGTGTGAGCGTGGAACTACACAGTGTACAGCGCGCATGTATTCAGTATCTCGCAAACAGTCAGGCAGCATTCCCAGGAGGAGCAATGAATAACAAGATCCCGAGGCAGTAAGTTCGTGTATAATTGTCCATCGCATTATTCTCTCTCGAGTGCTTATCTATCAAATCTTGCAACATGTGGTCCTCTGTGGTCGGATTTTGTGTACAGAAATATGATGCTTAGCGGTATATTAAGGTGTCTTTTTTTTATGTGTGCTGCATAAATGTAAGATGTACCACATGTGTGAAGTGACTCTGCCGCCATTCTGTATACACTCTCGAAACTCAAGCATCCTCAGATAAAATTAATATTGTTTCGCCCCTCTTCATTATTATGTTACAAAATATTCAGTTTTGGTGGCATTTTCGTCGAAAACGTAAGGTTCAGTGTTTCCATTCTCTCTCGTTCGCTGATAATTTTTGGCACATGGGTGAGTAACTAAATGTCTGTATCTTGTTATAGCCTTGTGTTTTGAGAAATATTTTCGCAAATATATTTATGTTGCATCAGACACTTAGACATAGCTTTGTAGTTCATCGGGCATTTTGTTAATCATGTGTAAAATATTTGTCTCCTTACATTTTGCCATTATTTTGTTTGATGTTGTGATCCTTGCCATGGATTTTAATATACAATTTGCTTAAGTTCAAGCTCAATCTTAAACACATAAATAACAGGTTATGAGCACTGATTAAGGTTCCCGAAGTCACGCTGAATGTTGTTCATGAAATGAATGTGTTTGGTTCACAACTCGACTTTGTTGAAGGTACAGTAAACACTTGTGAAACGAACTTTTGCACATGGACCCTTGGAGGGTTTGGACGATAATGTGTTTACCACAAAGCACGAGTTCTTGTTTGCCCAGTTGTCTGATACACAATGTCTCATAACCTCATTTCTGCCCTCTCGTATTGTACAAGCTCATTCCACACTTCTCTTGCCACCCGGTGTGCAAATGTACCTCTGCCGAAAATTAATTTGCCATCCTTTTCAGTTCAGTGGGACGAATGACCCATGTTATCTCAGCTATACCAGTCGACGATTCTTGACAATTGGGGATTAGCAGATATTGAGGATTTCCAGTGTATGGTGGGATGCCTTGCGGAATAAACTTTAGAGTCAGTGAAAAAAAAACTACCTATTACAACTGAAAACTACACAGTAGCTTGAAAATTTCTCATTTCTCAGCACCAGAACATCAGTAAAGTCAGTGCCCCATAGATAAACAGAATTCTGGACCTGCCAGCTATCAACTCTCAAAATCTTCAACAAGTCAAACAGTTTGTCAACACCTTTAATGAGACTGCTCATGCTCTAAAATGCTTAGACCATGATATCACAAACAATAACCCTGTTCTGGTCACAGTTTTACTGTGCAAGTTGAGTATGTTTGCTCGCAATGTGCAAAAACTCATGGACAGACAGCACAGACACAATTCTTAAGGTTTCTGAACTCACAGATTTTGTTCAGTCTAGAGTATAAAAATGGATTGTACTTTTGATGTAAGAAAAAAGGTTCGTGCAAATATAATATGTCTTGGAAACCATTGCTGACAAAGCTAAGTCATAAAACATCACAATAAAAGTCAGTATTTATTACCAGTTCGTAACCTAAGACAAGACCTTGGGCAGTGTGTTAGCAAACCACCCATTATGTATACAAGTGTCCTGAATTCATTAATGCCTCACCTACTGACAGACAACAAATATTTCGGAACAAAAATTATGTTTCAATTACCTTGGGACAGCCCATTGGCTAGAATCATGTGTCTCTACTCGCAGCAAAAGCATCATACACTGCTCCACATAGGTAAGCCCACTGTATTTTCAATTCTCCAAGACCAAACATTAAACCCCACACAGCTTTCAGGAGAAACATTCGCAGGTGTTTCGGATCGGGAACTCATATCAATGTTATTTTCTACAGCCTTAGTCAAGGTTTATGTCGGACAATACGCCTAATGTAATGCAATATTGCTTGACTGTATAGTGCAAGCATCTTTTATCTCTGAAGCATATGCGAAACTCCTCTCATTGCTCTTACACAAAGCTGGTGAGAGGTTCATGGAACTTTATCATGGTGCTGTCAGCTTGAAGGGAGAAATAACCTGTCATATTCAGTCATCAATTGAACCTCAGTATGTCTTCTCTGACTCACTCTTTAATGTGTCCAAGATTACTAGAAACTCGCCATGTGAGCCTGTTGATTCCTGTATTCGTGTTCATTTGGGTTTCCTTCCTTTGGCAGACCCTCACTTCGATAAACCAGCTCCCATATATATATACTTCTGGTAGCTGACATATATGCTAGTGTTAGTATGAGTGAATGGTTAGAGTTGGGACAACACATACCTGTAGTATTGGAGTCCAAGTTGGGTCGGGTTTTATTGGCGTAATACCCTGAGTCCTGTACAGATGCCGAGCAAGTACTGGTATCTATGTTTGTTTGTATGGAGAGCTCTTTGGTTGTCACTCCCAAGAAATTCTGAGAGATTGAAGAGTGTCCTCAAGTCAATGCAAAACCACCTGATTATGAGTATTGTGAAAAACACTTCAAGGATAAACACACATGAGTAGATACTGGAAGATACAAGGTTTCTCTTTCCTTTAAACCCCAGGTCCAAACTCTTGGGGATTCACAAGAAATTGCAAAACATAGATTCTATTCCCCAGAAAGAAAATTTAATTTTCAGCCTGAGATGAAGACTATGTGTACAGAGTTCATTACTATATTCATGTAGATTATATTGAGCTGTATACACCCTCTTGCAAACAGCAGAATGGCCGACAAACAAAAAATTTTTTCCCTCGTTATGGGGTACTCAAACGACCTAATAGAGGGTGGTGTTTGATGGTAGTGCACAGATCTTCAAATGGCATTTCACTCCATGACATTTTACTCCAAGTTCCTAAATTTTAGAATGACATCAATTTTGCAATTATAAGATTTAGGCACTGCAGTGTAGTTTTTTCATGTGACATTAAGCAAATGTATCACCAAGTTTCGGTCGATGAGGCGGACCGACAATGCCAGCTCATTCTGTGGCATAATGACCCAACACTGCCCAATACAGTTTATCAGCTGAATACAGTAACATATGGCCTCACAAACTTTCTTGGAAATTCGTACATTGCATCTGTTGACATCTGATGAATGTGATGAATATCCACTAGCTGCCATGCTCTTGAGGACCACAACGCCATGGATGATATCATCCCAGGTGTAGTTTCATTAGATTAAGCTAATTTGATGAAAAATCAGTGGGTTGAACTAATATGCCAGGGTGGGTTAGAACTTTCGAAATAGTCTAGAAATAAGGCTCAGCTTCTCAGTGATGTGCCTGTAACCCATTGTGAATGTCCTAGGTGCATGTCTTATCTTCAGGTCCTGTTGCGAACATTCTTGGTCTGTACTGGAATCCAGTTAAAGAACCTTTCTCTATCATTTATGTTTCCAATATGGTAGTCCCACCAAACACTTTGTCCTTTCGCAGATTGCCTGTATATATGATAATATGGGTTGGCTTGCTACTAACTCTGTGGGCCATGATTCTAAAGGAATTGTTGTGGACTCAAGGACTAAATTGTGAAGACCCCTTACCCCAGTCAACTCAAGCAACATGGAATCAACTGAAGGATGGCCTGACATTGAAATCCTTAGCTTACCATGCTTCGTATGCCCTGATATGGCCAGTAGGTAATTAAGTGGTTTTCCAATGCCTCTGAAACAAGTGCCTCTCCTCGTTTAAGAATGTCAGGTGCTAATTTACTAGCGAAATTGCTCTTTTATTAACACAATTTACTCAGCTAGTACTTGCATATCTCTGCAACAAATTCATGGACACATTATAGTGCTGTTCTAACTTGGATAAATTCATCACCATACTTGTTGAAAACCTTTATGGCTGATTGTTGGTCCCAAATTCAAGAATAGGTCCCTTCTGAGCTGTGAAAACAAACCAGGTCTCAAGATATTTTATCGAATTATGCATCTTGTGGCTTACTCCTTCCTGATCTCTCTCATGACCTCTGGTGGCATGGCCCCAGTTGGCTAGTCTGCCCACCTGAACAGTGGCAAGTGTCCACTGTGTCGGGACATGATGACAATATTCCAGAGTTCATTATCTTCTAAAGTCGCCTTGCTGAACACTCATGAAATGCCTGAAGAGCTCCATGTATTCCAACGAATTTCATCATGGCCCAAATTGATTCGCATTATGGCTTATGTTAGGCAGTTCATCAAATATGCAAAAACACAACTTTGTAACAGTGGTCACATAACAAGTTTAGAACTGGAGGAAGCTGCTATTTTTGTATGCAAATGCATCCAATATGATTGCCTGCATGACAACTCGAAATGCCTCAAAGGAGAAAAGCCTTGTTCATCACAAATACGTCACTTTCCACCCTTTCTGTTTTCGCATGGTGTGCTCAAGGCAGGAGGTCGATTGTCCAATGCCAACATGGAATTTGTAACTAAGCACCCAATCGTACTGCCGAAAGACCATGCGGTGGTTGAAGCAATGTTAGATCAATATTCTGGATTTTGGCAGCCCGATCCCTGATTCGATCTAGAGACTTAAAGTTTTAGTGGTGCTTCTGGTGTCGATCTGTAAACACTCCTTCGCTTATGGGTGATTTGCCAGCAGAAAGAGTCACATCCTCTGGAACCTTTTAGCAGATGGGAGTGGACTATGCTGGACTTATTTCCATCAGACTAAACAAGTTATTTCGTGGTACTACTCCGAAGGTTTACCTGTTCATCTTCATTTATTTTGCAACTAAGGTAGAGCACATTGAGGTTGTGACTGCTCTAATTGCTGATAGTTTTGTGCAGCCATAACAAGGTTTGTGTCAAGACGAGCATTGTGAATAAGTTTCTATTAGGATCGTGGGAACAATTTTGTGGGCATTGCAGGGCAACTTAAAAAATATATTATCCAACTTCTCAAGTCTCCCATTGTTGAAAGCTTCTCTCTGACTCACTCAATTAATTTCCTTTTTCTTCCCCCAGCATGTCTCCTTCAATGTGGGTAATGGGAAGAACCTATGAAGTCAGCCAAATACCACCTCAGACGAGTCATTGACGATCAGATTCTCCCTTTGGGGGAGTTAATGATATTGTGTACTAAGGTTGAAGCTATCCTCAATTACAGACCATTAACACCATCATCTTGCGAATGTGACTCTGTTGCCTTCACACTAGTGCATTATCTTATTGGCAGGCCCCTTGTAGAGATCCCTGATTTGTGTGATGAGAACAGTGATAGTTCACTCTGCCTTTCCCTGAGATGGAAAATGATGTGTGCACTTTCCAATCAGTTTTGGAGACGATTGTATCGCGAGTATCTTCAACAGCTGCAATTTCGGAGCAAGTGGCAAACCAACCAACCAACCAGGATTCACTATGTGCGTGCCCAAATGTGACAGTTTTACCGACCTGTACACAAGCTCTACCACCTGCCAACCCAATTAAGATCACCAGCTCTCAAAATGTGATATTTCGTACATGGTGTGATGGTTTGTGCATACTCTTAGAGACCTTAGTCTGTCTCGGCGGGTGGTATGGTGTATATTCTCATGTACTATATTGTGTGTCGGGCATGGAACTATACAGTGGGCAGCGCGCATGTATTCAGTATCTCGCAAGTAGTCCAGCAGCATTCCCAGGAGAAGCAATGAATACCAAGATGGCGAGGCAGTTAGTTCGCGTGTGATAAAGGTCCATCATTATTCTTCTCTCTCGAGTGCTTACCAAAATAATATTTCAACACAACGATTGTGGAAGTTATGTAACCCATGGTGGTGGTTTAAGGAGACAGAGTAATAGGCAGGATAAAAAAATGAGGTGGAATGGCAGAGCGTGAACACAATGTTAACATGGTGGGTGTACCACAGGTGACAAAACCATGGTGAGAAAATTAAGAAGTAATGACAGATAATGAAATGAAGAAAAAACGAAATTAAAGATGGTGAACATGGTATTACAGAGCACGAGAGAAGGTTTTTTCTTCAGCTCGTCTAGTGGCTAAATATAGTAATTAGCCACACTTAAGAGATGGAAATAGTATCCAAAATGTCAGGTGCAGAGAGAATCACATATACTTTAGAAAACATAAACAAATATCCCTGCCACCAGGTGGCTAAATAAATAGCCCGCCCAGTGACGAAATATACAATTAATACACTAGTGTTACCTATATATTGAAAATAGATTAGAATATGGGTGCTGTCTCAGGGCTAAAACGATTCACTAGCATCACACACGGTTTCAAAATTGGATACTGGATGACAATTTATAAATATGCAAAAAAATGGCAAATTAAAAAAAATGATGGCATGTCGAACATAGGTGAGAGAGGACTTCAGCTTCTCTGGTGAACAAGTAAACATAAGTTCGAAATCCAAGAAGGCATGTCGAGCATAGGCGAGAGACAAAGTACAACGAAGTAAACAATAAGAAACGAAAATAATAACATATTAAAATTGGTAATTAATACACTAGCACAACTAAGCTGTTGAAAATGAAAACAATTGACAAACAAAAATTACAAGATGGTTGCATATGATAGAATAAGCCATTGTGAGCGACTTGGGGGAGGGGAATGTTAAAACAATGTGATTGGTTGGAAGGGGGTCAGTCAACAGCTGGACGTCTGTTGGGTAATTCTCTTTAAATGTTAGTTTTAAAAATGACTTTTTAAATGATTTTTTAAAAATAGTTTTTAATTTGTAAGTGTAATAATGTTTAAACTAATTTTTAAAAATTTTTTTGGTGGATTTTAAGAGTTTTTCAGCTCTACGTTGTGGGCGGGGATCAAGGTCAATGTCATCGTGGTCAAGGTGAAGGTCAAGGCCACTTGGATCCAATATGATTGTCGGGTGATGTCATAAAATGGTGGCTGGTTGGCTTTGGCACCAAACCTTCGAAATTAAATTTGATTGATTTTGAAAATAATTTTTAAATAACTTTTTACAGAAATTTTTAAATACATTTTTGAAGTTTTTATAATTTTTAGGAATAATTTGGTGAATTTTTCAAATTTGTAGTACAAGGTTATCCTAGGTCACTGGGTCAATATCAAAGTCACCTGTATCCAATATTATTTGGCAAGACGGCTGAGAAAACGAAGATTTGGTAGGGGTCAGGTCTGACTCTGGACTCTGGGCCTTGTGTTTCGATTTGGCATACCCTGCGCCTATAAAACCAGTATAGCCGCCACTGCTGTGCCCTCAAAAACGACACCCTAAATCCTTCCGATGGATCGAAATGTGCCTTTCAGGGGATCGTTTATGCATCTGGTGAATTGGGACTTTCTTTTTAGGCAATAATTGGACATTTTACAAGGGAAAGGGAAACTTTCTGGGAGAAAAGGAAATTTTGAGAAAAAACTTAGAAATTTAAAGGAAAAGGGAAATTTCAAAAGAAAATTAGATTATTTTACCAGAAAATAAGAAAAACTTTGAGGGAAAAATGAATGCTGGAAGACCAGAATGACAGAGCATTGACCTTCTCCGACACTTCGAACCTTCACGCTCTTGCCCTCAACTTCCCTATTTCAATCTACTGGTTTCGATCGGCGGATAGCGTTAAATGAGGTGAGGATTGAGCAGCTATGAAATGTATTGTCGATAAAACTAACATAATCAAAATATTACAATTTTTTCTCTTTATCAGTGGGCTAAGCCAAGTTCGTTAAGGCATGGAGATCGTAATTAAATAAAAGAGTTATTTATGATTTCCTTAATTTTATTCATGCAACTACAAACTCAACATCTCACAATAAATACATATCACTTATTGTTTACAATAGATTACTTCAATCAACTCAATTTTTTCCTCTAAGAAATTAACATATTTAAATAACTAAAAATTAATCCTAATAGAGAGTGTATCAATACCTATTCAACTATTTTAGAAATGATACGTCCTTATTTGAAATTTCCAATATTTACAATAAAGTCCGTATCACATGCTATTCAATCCCACCTCAGTTTACTACAAGTCCCACCGGTTCCACAATGTTCTAGAATTCTCCGCGCCCCTTCACGCACTCTTGGGGTTTCCCGCCCTATCGTCCATTCAGACTATGAACACCCCGTTCGCCATCGTCTCGCAATCTCCCGTCCCAATGGCCTTAACCCCCGCACTCAGCCAGATGGCCCTCGCCAAAGACTTCCGGCAGTCCAACTGTGGCTTGTATTTATAGGGTCGTAGGCCTCTCCACACTTGTCGGCTTCTCAAGTATGTAGAGAGGAGGGTGGGGGCTGGGCTGCCAGCCATGTATTGGTGCTTTGAGTCATCTGCCAGCTGCCCCAGGTTTGGAGGGATGGCAGCGAGACAGTGAGAGCGTCTGGTTAGGGGAGGGAAGGGTCTAGGTGGGTTACCCTCCTCAGAGCCAGACCTCTGATACCAGGAGTTCGTGGTCGGTGCGAGCTACAGCATATAACAATTGATTAAATAATTCAAATTATCTTCCCTATTGTATGTTACTGAAATTTTCTTATTGTGATAACTTTCCATTACTCTTAGTAGCTTTGGGAATTATTGCAAGAGATTTGTAACTTCATATACATACTATTCCGAATTAGCTCCATTCGAAAACACTTTATTTTTGTTTGGAAGTGGTTATTTACTACCGAGAAACCTGGTATTAGTACAGATTTCTAGCGTAAATATTTATGGAAGCTGTGGACAGAAAAAAAGCGTATTCGTCAATGTTTGGTCAATCAGTATGCTGAAAATAACGGTTTTGTCAATGAAAAATATGATTAATTTTAATGAGGTGATAAAGGAGCATACATAATCAAAAAATGGAAAGGTTGCAAAAGAAAATTAGAAAAAACACTTATTCTCATGAGGAAAGTATGTGTGAGAAAAGGGCGAATTTGGAAGACTGAGACAATATGATGATTATAGGGGAGATTTAACTAGTTATGCGTACATAGCCACAAGCCCTACCTGCAGGACTGGTGGTGAAGGAGAATTTGTCCGATATATGTATAATTTAATTTCTGGGCACTGTAAATCCTAAAATTTTGTATTCTTCATAAAAAACTGTTACTTGCATCGACAATAATGATACTGTACACGCATCATTATAAAAAGATCGTTATTTTCTATTGCGCCTGTGCAGTACTCCAAACAAGTTTAGTTTTTTAATTGGTATTATACATAGTTGATACTTTTTCAGTTATCTATGTAATTTAAATTTCGTTCCATTGCTATTTCCCCTGCATGTAAGTCATTTTCTTTCTTGCATAAATTTTGTGATTAATTATGAGAGGAATACGAAATTAAAAGGAACAAGTCTTACAAATGGGGTTATAATTACGGGAGAAAATGCCGGAGTGTGAAAGGCTTTTGTTAATTAAATTACTATGCACGCTTCACTTTGCGACTCTACTGTTCATTGCGTTCTAGAACCACTTTAGCGGAATTAAAGGAACGCGTTGACGATTAAAACGTAAGCCAGGTGTAGCGTGCTACTGCGTTTGCGAAAGAGAATAATAGTAATTAATTAATCACAGATCGGTGGTATATATCTTGGAATTCAGTTTTGAAACTACAATTTTGTTAATGTTTACCATTCAAGGACTTTTTAAGGCCAAATATTTATTGGTTTATATGTATGCTAAACGAATTTTAGAGGCAGTGAGTAATACTATTTTTAAAAAATAATGTTCATTTGTTTATAGTATATAAATTACATGTCATGTTTTACTTTTTCCAAATTGTAAAACTTACTAATATCTTAATGAAATTTGCTAGTTGGGTTTATTGGTGATGCTGTATTCTAATTCAAGACAAGTAGACAATTACGCAGAAGAAAATGTTCGATATAAATATTTTTTTTACAATATTTACTACAAGAACTTACCACTATCTACCTATTAAAATAGATTACGATAATACACTGTACTTTAGGTTATTCTATTGTTGTGACTGGCTAAGTTTTGTAGACAAACACAAAAGTATGTGTATGGATTATTACAATACATACAACAGAAAAGCAACTGAAGGGATATTTGCTTTCTAAAATCTCTAATAAAATTACAACTACAACAATTACAAATACAACACTGTTTTAGATAAATAAGACATTAAATCTGTCCGTTATGCTAAAATTGATGATTTTTCTGTGTTTACGTCTTAACTCACTGTCTCACAAGCATCCTAAGGTGACATAGCCTCTTGTGTTAATGAAAATTTGCGCTTCAGCGAGAATGAAATCCATACCAGTTAATTAATGCTAAGGTGCTGTACAGTCAAAATGTATATAAATGTGTGGGAATTATTTGCCATCAGCTATTCACTAAATACAAAAAACTTTTACGGTATTAGAAAGTCCCGTGGTGGAATGGTAAGGGGAGGGAGCAGATTATCTTACAGAATTACATCGGAATGGAGGGAATGGGTGCAGTTGTGTAACGTGTGAGGAGAGGACCTCGCCGGTGAGGCGAGGTCCTCTCCTCACCGCACTGCTCCACTCTCCTTACACTTTTCACACCATGCTGCAATTCGTCATTGGTTGAGATAGACCATTCATAATTTACTTTCTGGTAAACTCAATTATGAGTTAAGCTCTTTTATAAATATAGTCATAATTTTCGAACCATTGAAGATATAGTCATCAAATTCATAACATAGGCATCGTACCCGAGTCCACACTTAGGTAAGTTCATTTAGGCCTTAAGCCCTTTCTGTTAAGGAGAATTACGTGTTAAGGCCTTTTATAAACATAGTCATAATTTCCAAACTTTTTAAGCAATAGTCATCAAATACATAACATACACTTCACATCCGATGTAGATATGAGCAATAGGGTCTAATGTCCATTAACACTATCATTTTTAAACTAATTTTGTATCCAGTCCAAACATCAAATACAATGCAACAGTTACCTTAAAACAGGGCATGCTTAAAGTGTAGTATGTCTGCATCAGACACACAAAAACTTATAAGCATAGCCTTCGGGCATTTAACCCTTTAGCCACTTAACCCTTTGGGCGCTTAACCCTTTAGGAACTTAACCCTTGGGCGCTAAATCATCTTAGCTCTTAACCCTTTGAGCACCTAACCCTTTGGTACTTAACCCTTTGAGCACTTAAACCGTTGAGCTCTCAACCTTTGGGCACTTAACCCTTTCAGGACTTAACCCTTTGAAACCAAATGCTTTGAGTGCTTAACCCTTTTAACATTTAATGTAATTTTACTTTAGAATTTAACAAATATTTATTTTTTGGGTTGTATTCCTGCTAAGAGTAAATAATTTAATTTTATTTTTGGTTTATTGGGTTTGATTTCCAGGCGAGGCACTTAATAGTTTATATATTGAATGACACAAGTGAGTCGGGAAGGGGGAATTACATTTACTTACACAATCTTTCATATAGTCTCGTCGGAAAGTGACATGTCGCACAGCATACGTGTTATCGTACTGATAGCTGGGCAATAACTGTCGTCTTGGCCCATCAGTCAGAGCATCACATCTCAGTACTCATGGAAGGAGTAATGTACCGGGACACACACATACTTTCACAAAAACCCCATAACCCCTACATCCTGCATGCATACCAAAAATCTTAGCAGCTGTGTTGCCGACCATCGAGGCTCGGAAAGCCGACAGAACGGGAGCTTTGACTAACGGTGAGTGGATAGCCGCAGAGATCGAGTTCCAGACAGAGTATTTGAAATTTTGTTTATTTATTTCCTAACCTTTGAAGTCTGACACTTTCTAACTTTTAACATCTTCTCCACGTGTTTCCTTTCCACAGTTTAACCATTCATACGCTTCAATATTTCTTATATTCCCATTAACCTTAACATTCCCACTGAGTTTATTCTTTTTAAAAGTTGCCTTTAACTGACATTTAAATTGAATTAAGTATAACTTGTTTTGAATATAATCCACTTGAATTGGTTTGAAATTAAAAAAAAATTTTAATGAGCATATTAGACTACTCTAAGGTGGGGTGCTTCGGTAGCGTAGTTGATTATGCCATAGATTATGAAGCACCCCTGGTAGGGATTCGAACACTTTCAGGCTAAAATTAAGTAGATACAAAGTTATTACATTAGAATGTCACAGTGCAACCGTTAATGAGCAAAGTGAATAACCGAAAGCTGTAGGCTATGCTTGTTGTCGAAATGTGTAAATTCAATAACTTCACACACACATTCACACACATATACTTACACTAATCTACCAAGTCATGCACACACACTCCCATCTACACACACATGCACACACACCAATCTGTACACACAATCCACACACACAAAACAACACCAATCCAAACACAAAACAACACCAATCCACACACAATCCATACACCAATCCTCACAAACATACGTACACACACCCATGCTTACACCCACCCACGGTACACACATACACTATCACACACAATTTCGCCTATACCCTGTGTAACTACCAGAGATATCAGAACATCTTAGGACAGAGAGCCAACAGAAGGGAAGTCTAATAACTGGTAGGCTGATAGATACTGAATTTGATTCCTGTTCAAGATACTTACTTTTTATTTTAACAAAGATACTATTTACACAACGTCAACATATGAAACCCAACTCTCGACTTACATCGCTGAAAAATACTGAAGAATAATTGTTTCTCATCTGTATTCCACTGATTACTAACATGAGTTCGACTGTCATTAGTTTCTCTTTCGCCATCATTCGATTTATTACACGCATGCAATCCATTTACTCACTTTTGTTCGATTCATTGTTTTCTCATTAGCTATTTACTATGTCAATGCTTCTCATTGGCAAATTACTACGTCAATACTTCTCATTGGCTAATAACTACATCAGTGCTTCTCTTTAGTAAATTACTCCCATTTTTTCAACTGTCAGCAAACCTCCAAAACCTGCATTCGAATGCTATATTAAATTCCAAAAGTATTACAAATTAAGGAAAATATATTTTATTTGATTATTAGCGCACCCACACTTGCCTAATAACACATAACAAAGTAGTTAATAAATATTAATAAATATACACCTATGCACTTACACACTTGCATAGGCATAACCATAATTACTGTTTCACAAATACGCACATATGCAATTGAACGATTACTATATACGCATTACACATATACCAACAACAAAAAAATATGCAGGTATACACATGAATAATTAGCAACTACACATAAAATACCGATAGAGACTACATCAACTCAGCACGACACCTAACACAAAGCTGAAGATCATTCACATATATTAAACCATATTTGTTTCTCACATGTGTTTGACTATCGCCATCTTGATTTGACCTTGGGTATAAAAGGAAGGGAGTTTGTAAAAAAATCCACTTCACGATCGGAAACCGTCGATGTAGCTTCGCAGGAAGCCTGTGACGCAAAATAAATACGTCACTACCTGGGAACTACTGTAGGCAGAAGTGATCATATTGTCGAATCATACTAACACCATGCATAAAATACATCACCAGCACTTGCCACGAATACGTGCGTGAAGGCCTGCGTTGTGTGCAATATGGTATTACCTTTTAAAAATGAGTGTGAAGATATTTATAGATCGATATACTTTGAAACATGCAGTGAAACATACATTTCCGTATACAGTAGAAAGAATTTTCACCACACAAATCCGCCAGAGAAGTATCCAACTTCGTGTGCGAAAATAATGATTGCGTCATTTATCCCTGTGATCCGAAGCTATCACTTTCCTATGCCATACCCAAACATCCTAAGTACACAAACAATAGAGAATCTTGCGATTGTAAAGAACATTATAGAAGTTTTATGAAATACATACTTAGCCATTTACCGAAATTGGATGCACCGTTTAAATCAATTTTGTGTTCAATATATAGACAAGAACTGCTTCGAGAAGCTTGATTTTCTCCTAAAAAACACACACCAATTAAAACCGGACTAGGAAAATAATGCAAATATGTTTATTAACAAACAAAGAATTACAGCATATGTACTACACCAATGGGTGTAATAGTAGTGACTCCGTCTCCAAGGACTCGATCTTCAATGTCTACAACAACAGCACTTCCCATCTAGAAGCCCGACATGTTTATCTACACGGACGATGATACTCTTCCCTTTAAAACATTAAGAGACCATGTTATGTAAACATCAGGTTTACATTAAAAAAATTGTAAAGAAATTTCTACTTATGTCATAAGCTATGGTAGACTAGGGGCTGAGCTATTGACTTACATCCGGAGAGTTGTACACTCAGCCATTAAGAGTGCAATATGTTTATCAAATAACGAATATCTAGCAAGACTATTTACACAAAAGTAGTATATACGGGGATATTCAAGAAACATACTGGATAAGTAGTTATTTCTTTTAATCGCGTATCAAGTAAATCAACCAAATTATTGCCGTTATGAAAATCCAAATGCAAGTAGTATGTATGTAATGAGCTAAAACCAACTACCCATCAACCAATGAAACAAAACGAACGAGAATGGAATACAACTATAGGTTTGAGAACTTCTGCATTGCTTCATATTCCATCAAGGACACTTATAAGTACTATGTATTTATAAATTAAATAATGTGATTAATTACACTCTAACTAGACATCTTACCACAACCAAAGTTAACTTCCGACTAAAATATGATTGATATAATGCAAAACTTACATCCATATCATCTTGTAGAGCACTACAAAACACACACTTAAATAATATACCATTCCAATACCTATCTCACTCTGTCTACATTATATTTCTCTACAAAACTATAGCAAGTATCAACAAACAAAGACCTACTTATACACACCCACCCAGCCATCCATCAGTCTATCATCATCTCTGGAAGGAGAACAATGGTATCATGGAAAAGATGCAGGTGAGTGCTTTATATAGGAGAGCTAAACAATCACAACCTACATAAGAGATATATGTAATTAAAGCATACCCAAATAAATATTTTATAAAGAGTTCACACACTTTAGAAATTATACATTCAACAAAAGCCTGCATGAAATTAATACTCTACATATCAATCCTTATTTCTCAAACCTCAATCCTCAATGCTCAGTCCTCAATCATCACTCCTAAATTCTTAATCCCCATCCTCAATCCTCATTCCTCATTCCTCAAACCATACCTTATACCACGAAAACATGCCTTATGCTTAAAAAACATGTAATATGATTTTTTAAAAATTGTCATTATTGATTAATTTTAATCATGTAAATAATTGTTTAATGTTTACCTTATTTCGCATACATTTACCATTCACACACGAATGTTCAGAAATTCATCTTGAAGCTAAGATATAAAACCTTGCTTCAGATCCCAACAACACCAATTTTTGTATTAGATTAATTCACATCGACAAAGATAAAAAATATATTTACTAAGATATTTATAAGTGATTCATATCATTGATATTTACATTCTATGATTCAAACCCCGATGAAGGTGATTATGCGTATACCATTTTACTAACTGTATGTTTGTATTGATTTAATGTCGTGTAAATAGCACCCAAGTCATCATATAGAGAAGTTTAAAAAAAAAGAGATAACATATGCACATCTCTAGCAAATCTCGTGAGAGGTTAGTTCTCTGAAACTGTAGACGCGAGTACTCCCAACCAACTTGCAAAGGAGGTGAAGTCAAAGACGTCACTACTTCCAACATTGTAGCTAAAGGATGAACGCCGACGACAAGACATTATTTCCTCACTGCTAGAACAGATCACAAACACTAATCCAACAGCTTACGAGGGTAGAAATACAACTCATGCAGATAGCAGCTTTACCATTCACGATAGAGTACATATCTAACTAGTTATCGCAAAACAACAAAACATACATACATTGTAAAAGAATTTCTGGTAAACTTCCGAAACTGTAATGGAAGTTTTAAACCTAAACACTGTATGGTAATAATACCACACATCAAGCTGCAGATATAGGAATGTTTAGCATCGCTACTATACAAATTGGGAACTTGTCTATGCATTTGACTGTTTCCTAACCAAATGTAGGAAAGCTACAATGAATTTGTTGGGGAAACAATTACCATTCCCGCTTTCTCACTAGGCATATACACTGGAATGGTAAATTTACGATTAACTGTTTAGAGTGTAGATCTATTCCTACACAACACATGCACCCATAGACACATTAACAAATTGACGATCATTGCACAAGATCTGCTTTTTAAAGAAATTATTTTTAACAGGATATCCTCGATACATTTTGTCTCCGTTCTTACCACCCAATGCATCAAATACTCGTTCTTTCGATCAATTAAAGCTTCTAGCACCAAAACACACAAGTCATTTTTCGCGTCTTCTTTCAACGTCAGAGCAAGGAAACTTTGGAATTGCTTACCTCTGGAAGCAAGAGATACAATTTAAATCACTAAAGTAAAAAAATTATGAGATAACAGCATGGCCATGCTATAAATATTTAAATGAATTTGAAATGTAGGTTTGATATAAAAAAACAAAATATTATTTGTGGATTTTTCTCTTTTATAAAACCTGTAAATTATTTGCTTTCTGCTTCACGTGACTCTAGAGTCACATGATGTTTCTGATGCTTATGTTACTGTATAGTTAATTAAATTTATCGTTAATGTATGTAGATGTGTGAATAAGCATATGCGAGTAGACATATTAATGTCTAATTAAATGTATATTTCTAGGTAGCTGATAATTTTATGCATTTTATATTATAATTTTAAACATTTTACATTAATTATTTGTTTTGTCTTTTTCGCTTGTTTAAATAGTTATATGCTGTGATTTTCTGTTCTTCAGTAATCCTTAAAATAAATTTCAGTTATAGAACTTTGGCCAGTCAATGTTATCTTGTAGTTTAATTCTATAA
The DNA here is from genome assembly GCA_029891345.1 of Dryococelus australis. NCBI lineage: Eukaryota > Metazoa > Arthropoda > Insecta > Phasmatodea > Phasmatidae > Dryococelus > Dryococelus australis. Next base: position 166,448,851 of record CM056994.1, on the reverse strand, counting down.
ATAATACAATTATATGTATATTGACATGTCAGGTGTGTATTAATCATGTAAGTTCACTATTAAGGTTTATTTTATTTTATGTAAGTTGTTTTTATATAATTCATATAAGCTTCTTTCTAAGTTTAAAGTAGACATTATGTTTTGTGTCATTGTTTTATTTATTTATTTTTAAATTAAGTGTTATATTTTATTATGCAAAGTGGTTAAGTGTAAGAGAGGGCGATAATACCTTAACTTCACCACAAAAATATACATTTATTATTATTATTAGTATTATTACACAGACTGAATTAACTATCTAATCATTTACCGCTTGATACCACTCTGGTCTACCTAAAACACACCTAACTTTTACAATTTTCGTGAACATATTAAGATACGAGGAAGAAAATGTTATACTTAAAACAATCCCAGGGTAATTTAACATAACATAAGTGTTATAATACATTCCTTAAAAAATATTAATGCAAAAGTCTTTAAAAAAAACTGTCCACATACAAAGAATAAACAATCTTTATACTTTAGCCTGTTACCATGCGAAGGCTAACACTTCCTGTATTCGGAAGGACGTTGGTTCGATCACTCTGACACCCCTTACCAATACACATCCAAGATAATCAATTTAGTTATTTAGTAGAGAACATTTGCAGTAAGAAATTGTTATGTTAGTGCCATCTCAAGTCCTACAAACCACTCACTTATAAATCTAATTTTAAAATATATGTTATATTGCAATTTGATGGATTTATTTATTTTCCAGGCATATAAAATAATTTATTTGTACACATCCCAATATGGAAATGCTTCATTTACAGAAACGGACATCTCCCACGTATCACAATGTTATTATTTATTAAATATGTCGACCAGCTTTTTCCCAAAGCCCAATCATAATTTAATGCCTTACCAAACAAATATATAGCCCAAAACTCCATATGCCCATCAAAAGTTGTTTAAAATATCTCACGATATTTTGATGTCATATTATAACCACTGCTGAAAAAAGACGAAAAATACATTTATAAATATTTTTCCAGAAATAAAATATTCTAACTTGCAATATCCAAAAATACCTACTACTTTCTACATTACAAACCTTACATCAGATCCGTTATACCAAAATACTTCCGATTGCACTGTCCAGGACAACAAAACAATCATACAAGCATTCCTATGAAATACTCCTGCGAATTACTCTGATAAAACATTTATTTGTGTAATACAAAAACACACTCTTATATTCAAATAATACTAACATGCTTACATATTACTATAGTGAACTGTCCAACCTTAGCGAAATATTATTCCAATAAACCATATAACCACACCACCAATTCAAATGTTCCAGCAGAAATTAACATTCTAACCATCAATACTTGCAGACTGTATCATGCCACACCATCCATTTATACAGGCCATTTAATCATGTAATAATAAACATACTACCTTAACATACTGTCAGAACATATCAATTACGCAACCAATTATTCCAAATTCTGAACAGCCATACTATCGCAACATACCATCCATTTGCAAAGACACTTTACCAGAAAAACTAACATACCATACAGACAAGATATTTTAAACCTCGATCCATTTATTACGACCACCATCCATCGAAAAAATTTTTCATTCATAATATTTTGGTTTATTTTATATTCACTTCTAAAAGGAACATGCCAGACATCCATTTCTACATATTCTGCCAGACAAAACATTATAACATTTAAAACTCAAATACCTGAACAGAACATAACAACTCTCAATATCTACAATGCATTCCATTAGACCATATTGTGTACACCAAACACTTTCCTTCATACTATCCATGACAGCAAAACAACCATATAAGCATTCATATGAAATATTTCAGCAAATTATTCAGATAAACCACATCATCACTATATCATCATCATATCAGCATTATATCATCATTGTAACATATAACCATTACATCATTTAAATTGTCATATAAGTCAATCTCAATAACTACACCAAACATGTACATACATATATTTAATGTTCTTATATCCCCAGAGTTTATATATGTTTTGTATATATCAAGACATTGCATTAACCAGAAATGAAAAACATTTATATTTGAGGATAAAATAAATAAAACCAGTAGTCTTCCATACTCTTAATATTAATTTCAAATATTGATTAAAAAAATTAACGGTATTACTAACATACAATCAAACATATTCTCCATTTAACAAAGGTGGCCGTTGTAGCAAATAAATTCGAGGCGATTGAGCGCGAGGTCAGGAAGGGAGTATATAAGCTCGGAGCAATGGTGGCTCCAGGCACCATCTTGCCAGTGTCGCCGGAGGCCCTGCCAGAGTCCTGCCAGACAAGAGGGACACCTCCCGTGGTCCGAGTTGATCACCTGACGAGCCCGCCGTTGAGAGAGCTTCAGCGAGACGCCGTCATCTAGAGGATGATTATATTTCTTGGTAGAACGACTGAAGGCACGCCAGGGCTCGGGACAAGTGAAGGCATTTAAGCTCCATCCGAGTTGAGTACCGACCACCTTTCTAACTTAAAGCTAATTGTAATTGATTAGAAGCATGTTAGAAGCATAGTATGTTGATGCAATCCAGTTTTCCTATTTCTGTATAACTGTTGTATTTAATTGATTCAATGGATGCATATTTGAAGCATACTTGTATTGTTAAAGTTAAATAAAAGCAGTATTTTGTGTTGGAGTGATTTTCCATCTAGTTACCCTTATCCTCCTAATTAAGGCATGACATTCTGGGCAGGCCACAGCAATTGGTGGAGGCACCTTAGCTTTCCCACCCTCCCCTTCCAACATAGAACTGCAATGATGTATAGACAAATGACCGAGAAACACGTACAGACATTTAGTGTCGTCCACCTGCACACAGGGATAGGATTCCCTCGAGTAGTCTGGGTCAACGAATCCACTGTAGTAAACGATAGTAAAAGAGTAAACACCCATTCACGGGGTTGTGTGTTGTACTATTCAGCAGAATATCATGACCGCACCAGAAAAAGCGAGCTGGGACTCCTGCATTGCAAAAACCTGTTCGGCCAAACAGTCGCCCAGTGTTCTAGGTAGCGCAGTGTCTGTGCTTGGCTTTTAAGAAATTAAATGCAAGCTTAACCACAGTTCCACTTTTTGGACCGATTGTATGTTGCTTAAAGCAATTCCATAGAGAATGTGCCCACAAGTAGAAAAGTAAATATTAGCAAGTTTTGTGTATGTTGATTTTAAATATTAAGGCCATGTTACACTGACATGCAGCCATGAGCAAACTAGGAAAATCAACTTCTAAGAAATGACCAAAATTGATCAAAACTGTAACAATCAACACAATTGAAGCCAAGCGTGCATTAGAGGAACAACAAAATTAATTAACCAGACAACTTACAACATTACCAGAAAACTTACACACATTATCCACACAACAAGAATCGGAAGTTGATTATTCATTTTCTGATACCAGTGAATACAACATATACCAAACTAGCACAAGCAGGTATCTGCGACCCCGCCCATTGAAATAACTTCAGATAACCAACCCATTTTTTTATTTCAATCCCGCTCTCAGAACACAAGTTCACTACCATAAACAAAAACACCACAGGACACTAGTATGTTTACACAAATGACAACACAGTCCCAAAACTGCAACCACAGAACAGTCAAATACCTCAGTGTATTCTCAAACAACCAGAATCCATCCCCACATTTGCAGGTGATAATTATGAAAATGTGGAAGAATTCCTGGACATTTACAACCCGGCAAGTGACATTATTGGCTGGACAGAAATAGAGAAACGTTGATGTTTGAAATTCTACTTACGAGGCACAGCCAAACGAGTCTACAAGAATGCATACTATACTATTGGCCAGGACATAACATGGCAACAGACTGAAAATAAACTGACAACAACATTTTGTCCCCATTGACTACACTGAGAAATACAAACAACTCATACACAGCAAAACTCAAAAACAAAATGAAAGCTTCCTGGCAAATGTAGAAAACCTTATGTTCTACAAAAACAAAGGCGACCCACACCTGCCAGAGGCCAAGCATGTAAAAATAACATGAAAATCTTTGTTGTCCACAGTTGCAGAAAAACTAATACCACTCCAGAATGACACACTCGAGCAAATGACACACAACATTAAAAACATTGCATTAGGAATATTAAGGAGTGAACAAGCCAAAGACACAGAACAGGCCAAATTGAAAGATGAAATGTAAAGGTTACAATTAGAGGTGCAACAACTGACACATTTAGAACACAGCACATACATGCTACCACGAAATGATGGAAAAACACTTGTAAAACATTTCACCAACAACACAAATCACCCACCCACAGAATCACCCCAATCTACATCATAGAAGATCACAACATGCACTCGTACAGGATGCAGTACAGGGAAAATTATAGACTCTATAAACAGAAGTTCCCATATGCCAACATCAGTCAGACAGACCCATTAAGGATAGCATGCGGAAGACAGCAATGGCTATAGAGCGTTATATGCAGGGGATACTTCCAAAACCATAGGTATAGTCAGGCAGGGTCCTTAAGAGACATACAGAAAAAACCAGACACAAGCACAGAAAGATGAACGTAGGGTTACTCACCACAGTAACAAACATAATACAGGCCCGGTTAGGGGTAAAAATAACGAGTTTCAGAAAGCAATAATGGAGAGTGCATGCATACAACAAGAGGTCAGAATAAAGTGCATAATTGATGCCTACAAGGCACTATTTAGTAAGAGAGTATCCCGACGCACATACACGGACATTGTGAAGATAAATTTCTGAGCAGGAAACTGCTAGCTACTGCAGAAAGAAAAATTTAACTTAAAAAGAACTATCCAAAACATGAAAACGTGAAAAACAGGTTGTCTGGCATTAGATTAAAGAAATTAAATGCAGGTCAGAAGAGAAAAAGGGTAACTTTGACATCTCACACAAGGACACGGCCTCACATTAACATAACATGGTGCCCGTGAAAGCCGAGAAGGTACACATCATGGAAGTGATGGCACACGTTGAGGTCGGGCCCGGGGAATGCATGAGTCAGCATGACCATGACATCAGCATACGCATGGCCTTCATAGGATTGTGGTCGCTGGTGAACATGATGTGTGCGCTATGTTTGTACTAGGGTCACCGAGCGACGAAATGCTCACTCTTTCCAAATCAATCACACCCATTCAACACAGACATAAATTAGTGATTTAGGAAATTTAAAATACTTTTGGCATGACACAAGTTAAAATATGCATCCCTAAGGCCGAAATTATCAACACAAAAATATCGCATGATACTCATAACATCGACATGGAAAACCATGGCAGTAATAAAATGCGAAAGCAGAAACTGTGCCACAGATCGGATTTGCACTTCACAAACAAACATGGCCTGCCAACTGCCAAGGTTGAATGTTGTGTAAGTTACGTGAAAATGTCAACACCACACATTCTTGTCTGGATTACAGGCAGATTCTTTAATGCACTGTTAGACACAGGAAGCTCGCAAGCATGCACAGCGACCACACTTGTACAAAAACATAAAAGGCAAACAGTAACTGAACAATTCACACTAGTGGGGGAAACTACAGACATAGACATCCATAAGTACAAAACAAATATGAATATAAACATAGCAGGGTATAATTTCAATCAGTTCTTCCTCCTAATAGATCATTTAAAATTATATATCATACTGGGAGTCGATTTTATATAAAAGTTATGACATAGTGCCGATACTGTCTAAAGACCTTATGTATGTATATGCTTACCATAAAAGACATAATTTGAAATACCAATTAATGCCAACCAAGTGGAATGTGATGCAAACAATTGCATTGAATATTATATAAATAAAATAGAATCAATGGAGAACTCAAATGAGAACACAACATTAGGAAACATAAATGAAAACCTACCCCCATATAAAAAGCACAACTTAATGAGCTATTTGAGAAGTACAAAGATTGTTTTGCTAGCAATTTCACCAAGTTAACAGAAACATAAGATTATGGAATTCATCTTAAGCTAACCACCAACAAACCTATACACATACACCCATATAGAATAAACCTGCAATTACATGAACAAGTACTTGAACAAATACAACAAATACTTGATGAACTTCTGTTTCCCCTTACGCAATGCCAAGCCTTGTTGTAAAAAACACCAAGGAGGGATACATATTTAAATAGATTTTCGACTTCTCAGTCAACACTTAAAAAAGGTACAATACTCCATCCCCAGAACAGAAGACATCATAAACACACTTCAGAATTCGAAATACATCTCATCCATTGACATATTTAGTGGATTTTATACCATTCCAGTAAGAAAATTAGATAGGGGAAACTTGCTTTTGACATAGATGACTTACATTTATTTGCATATGCTGGCATGCGAATGGGCTTGGCCACCAGATCTAATAACTTTCAAAATTTTGTAGATATAATACTTGGGCCGCTACAATGGAACACAGCCATAGCCTATATCGATTATATTTTCACTATAGGAAACACATTTGAGGAACACCTACACAACATCAGTAAAGTCATGGACAGATTATGCAAGTACAACATAAAAATTATCACAAAATGCCCCTTCGCACAAGAAATAAAAATTCTGGGTGACTACATTACACCGGAAAGGATCCGAACAGACCCTGAGAATATAGAACTATCAAACAGATGGCACCACCCAAAAACATAAAGCATTTGTGAACATTTTAAGAACTAACTTTGTACTTACGAAGACACATTCTTAGCTATGCCAAAATCTACGAACCACTCAGAGATCTTATAATAAATCAAAATAATTTCATGGACACAAGCACAGCAACATGCATTTGAGAACTGAGAATCAGCATTATTAAAACCTCCTATCATAGCAAAATACCAGGAAAACAGACCCATTATATTAGCCTGCAACATGTCACAGACAGCCATAGGCCATAGGAACCGTCCTTATGCAGGAGACAACAGGAAGTAAAGAGTGCAGCATTAAGTGTTTGCATAAAAAATTAACTCTTGCTAAATAAAAATAAAGTGGTCGGCCGCAGTACGCAAGCTGTCGGCTATCAAATATTTCGTTATTTATTTTAAACAATACTTATATGGGATAAAATTCACTTTTAAAACTGACCATGGCAGCCTATGTTATTTAAAGATAATGGCCGAACACAATGTAAGGATCCAAAAGTTAGCAATACCACATACAGAGTATGATTTCGAAGTCAAAATCGTCTAAGGGAAATTAAATACACTGGCTGACGCGATGTGTAGAATCCCAACCACAGGCAAAGCAGAAACAACGCAAATATTAGTAGAAAACCAATATTACAAAATCAAAAAAGAATACATTACATACACCTGCTTTTACACAGCTATTGTCGAATCTTTATTTCAAAACCCTGATAAAGCCAAATAAGTAAAACAAAGAAACGCAAAATACATAATTGACAATTGGCAAGAGATTAAAACTTTTATTAAACCTGACATCGGTATAAACGACAAAGAATGCTTTTCCAAAATGATGATAAACTAAGAATATTTGCCCTTACAAGCGATTGCAAAGACCACAAAAACCTTATGTAAGGTAAATCTCGAAATTAATATGGAAGGCCACAAGAACATAAACAAACCTACATGTATTGATCCATATATAAACTGTAAAATTCTCATTACAACAAACAACTCCACACCAGACTATAACCTCATGAATATCCACGAGCAAGAATACATTAAAGTCGAAGACGACGCATTTGCTACTAGCGCCTATTAACCAAACACAAATATCTCCATTCTTGGCAGAATATGCAAGAGACCCACATATTACAAACATAAAACAGCCCTTACAGACCCACAAAATGCCACACCAAAATACTCACATTCAGCGCGAAGATATAGTATGTCAGGGAATGGAGAAATATATCTTAAAGTAAAGACTCCCACAGGGGAAAAACAGTTAACCCTCGTACCGCAATACTACAACCCAGAAATTATTACAGCGCACTACGATGCCCTATTAGGCGGAGGGCATTTCGGCCAACTAAAAACCTCGGAGAAAATTAAAAACCAGTGTTACTGGGACACCATGGCCAAACATGTAAAATGTTACATTAAAAGCTGTCCTACCTGTCAGAAAGTGAAACACACAAACCAAAAACCTATATGCCTTATGACCCCCCCCCCCCCCTTATTCCACTCTTGGGGTCTCGATGTCAACGGTCCCCTCCAAAGTGTGGTATCCAGCAACAAATATATTCTTTTCATGACTGAGTTTTTTTCGCATTACGTAGTAGCTAAACCTGTGAAAGAAATTGACGTGAAAACCTGTGCCAAATTCATTAATGAAGTCATACTTTTGTATGGGTTCCCCAAGTATATTTTAACCGAACGTGGCATGTCCTTTAATAACGACATGATTGCAGAATTATTGCAGAAACTTTAAATCATAAAGTTACAGACCATAGCGTACAACCCGGCTTATAACAGGCAGACCGAACAAGTAAATAAAATTTTATCCCAACAATTGACTGCCTGTGCGAACAAAGACCATGTACACTGGGATGCATACATTCTATACATAGTCTTCTATTACAATTCTACAATTAATAGAGGTACTAAATTTTCACCATTCTTTCTTTTACCCAGCATTGAAGCAGTCCAGCCATGCCATGTTATAGCGCATACATTTTCGCAGCGGGATGCTGACTGGTGTGAACAGTTTCAGCAAGTATGCGGACAAACCCATATAAACTTACTCGCATCACAGCAAAAACAGAAAATAATTTTTGATAGGAAATTTCTTCCCAACGACCTTAAAATCGGGCAAACCCACGCAAGACAGAAAGCTCTAAGTTTTAAATATCATAGACTGTATAGGATCCACGATATTCTGGGACCATCCACGATATCCATCGAAATAAAGAAAAGGGAACACACAAAAATTGACAGTCAACACACGGAATATCAAACTCACTATTATAAGAAACTAATGACAGAATATATGTTACAGGTTATTCGCCACTGATATGGGGACGATGAGATTGGGGGTGCTGATGCTAGCACTCCAAATAGTGTCAGTGTCCACTTATGTTAATTTTCAACAGTTCAAGCAGGCCCGGCAGCATGAAGAAAATGGTCCTCATGGTTACAACACTTCAGCTGACACTTCGCGTCAACCCACCACCCAGAATAACAACACAGTCTCAGCCAGAGGAGTTACTGCCTTTCTCGGCTGCAACAGGGCGTAATCTAGTAATTTACGGCGCGAAGATCAGGCGACAGCGCATGGAGATATCACCAATGATATATTATTGTTTCAATTAAATCATTCTAAATTTTGTGTACATTCAGTGCAATGTGTGTGCCCCACCCTTTTATTACAGCTGCAATGTATGAGCGAGGAGACAGCGATCCAGGCCATGTGTGGCTCAGGTGAAATTGGTTAACACAGTAGTGCCAACATGACAATTTTCCTTCTCTACTTGTTTTTGCTCCAGTATTGCCAATGCAATTGAGTGAGAGAAAAGTCGTTTTAAAAATACTAACTTCCCTTTCAACGAAGGCATTGTTTTACCTAGAATTTAGAGACAGTAGTTAAAGAATGGAAAATCATGCATGCAGAACTTCCCACTATAAAGTATACAGACACAATGTCGTCATTTCGTCAAACGGACATATTTTCCCTGTTAATGCAGGAACATTATAACTACATTAGCTTCTGCACAATTGTTATCCTGATTCTATCTCTTGCAGCAATATACTATAAGTTAATGAAAATAGTGGTGTTAATGAACCGCATGGCACAGGCGGCACACCCGTAAGCTGATGTAATTTATAGGGGGACACGCTGTCCAGTAATATGATTGTGCTCTCGAAGTACGGTGTTGATCACCATAGAGAACTTATTTTCACACTGTATCACAATAAAAGGGAGCAACGGACGTATATCTAGTCCACATAATTTGTCCAGGCTTAAGCTCACTGTAGTTACAATAAACTAACAAGTAAATGCAAAAAAGTGCTGTATTCATTAAGCTCTTTAGATACCTGTTCGCATGTGCTAAGATTTAAATTTTCTTTAAAACTAGCGAAATATGCTCCTTATATATATATATATATATCGACTTGGAATCACAGAGCATTTTTCCACTCAGCGCAGGCAGGGCGCTTAAGAAGTTTATAACGCGACAGCAAAGTGATGCTTACAGCGTGACGCTAAACGACTCTTCCAAGCTGCACGACCTTCACGCCATAGTTGCGTGTCAGGGCCCCACAAGAGTATATACCTTCTATTTAAATCAGTGTTCTTTTATAATAAGCTTTAGCACAACTACATAACCTGTTCTTTTGTTTCATAAGTCTGTCATCATTTATAACAGTTTCTTTCAAAGAAAATACTTGTACAGTATATACATCAACACTACTTTGTAAACTATCACTTTCTACGATGCCAAGTCGCAAAAATATAAATTTATGTATGATATATAAAACTAAATGCTGACCACGATATTTTTAACATTTCAAAGACTATCAGCGGCGCTATTGCAGAGTGTTGCATGACCTAAGTGTGCACATCCTTACTTCCCATCCTTACATGTTCAATGTCAGGTTTTAATTATTTTAAATTTCTTTTAAAGGGGTTCAACTATCTTAATGGAGTCGAGCATATCCTTACCAATCCTGAAGGACCAACACGAACCAATAACGGCCTTAAGTTAGTTTAGATGCTGGCGCAGACAATATTGAGACTGTATTGTTTTCACAACATAAGGAATTCATACTTCCGATCTATATAAGGTAAAACTTATCATTGTAATAATTTTGTAGATAACCATTTAACAGCATGAGAAACAACCATTTATTTACGCTTGCAAAATAATTAAATATTCCATGTAATTAGGATTAGTAATATCACATGCAATAAGTAAGTCTACAGAAGAGGCATCAGTCTGCGGACAAACATATTATTGTGTGACTAGATGAATTATTATAACAAGTGTAAATTTCCTGTACTGTAATAATCAGCGGTACAAGCTAACCTCCACGTATAAACCAATTTTTACACATTTTTAATAATATTTGAAAATTTTATCAGAAACAAGAAATTGGTTTTAACATCGCTATTCTTATAAGGCAGCCATTTATGCAATGCATACCCGACCCGACCCTTCATGTCTGACTTCGCCTTAGGGATTCCATGTTATGGGGAAAACATTTTCAGTCAGTCGTCATACTTTTTATTGTTACTGCAAAGAAGAAAAGCTCTTCCCGGCGGGCTCCGCTGCTATCATGAGGCCTGGCCGCCCACTCAAATTCTGCATCTCCTTCCTGCGCCGGCCGCCTGACCTCACTCAGCAAATCCCCCCCACCGTAAAACCCCACTTTCGTGACGAGGGCGCCTGGTCGCTCCTGGCAGAGGGGGGGGGGGGGGTTGCTGCAGCTGGCCTCTGCAAGGGTTGCAAATCTGCGAGCTGAAGTAAGGCAGAGCGACCTCGGTCAGCCGAGCCGTTGTTGTAGCAAACAAATTCCGAGGGATTGAGCACGAGTTCAGGAAGGGAGCATATAAGCTCGGAGCAATGGTAGCTCCAGGCGCCATCTTGCCAGCGCCGCTGGAGGACTTCCCGAGTCCTGCCAGACAAGAGGGACACCTCCCTGGTCCGAGTTGATCACCTGACGAGCCCGCCGTTGAGAGAGCTTCAGCGAGACGCCGTCATCTAGAGGATAATTATATTTCCTGGTAGAGCGACTGAAGGCACGCCAGGGCTCGGGACAAGCGAAGGCATTTAAGCTCCATCCGAGCTGAGTACCGACCGCTTTTCTAGCTTAAAGCTCATTGGAATTGATTAAAGGCATCAGCCCCTCTTGGACTGTATATTATTGAAATCCAGTTTTCCTATTGGTGAATATATGTTTTAGTTAACTGATTCAATAGACACATATTTGAAGCATACCTGTATTGTTAAAGTTAAATAAAAGTAGTTATTTTGTATTTGAGTGCTTTTCCATCTAGCTAGCCTTGTGTCCCTAGTTAACGCGTGACCTGCTCGCTCCCTTCTGGGTAGGCCACAGCACAGTGGAACGACTGGTAAGCTGGACTGAACACACAATGACAAATTCATGTCGACGTGCATGACAAGTTGTAGTAAAGTATTTCCACAATAACAACATTGTTTGTGTAATGCTTCTAGAGACTCATCAGGTGTTGAACTTGAACTCATGCTTCCATATAGGAAACCAGAGCTTAAATCTGGCATCATAAACTGGTCGACCTATCCTAAAGATGCAGAAATCGTTTTATTATAATAAAAAGTGTTAACCTTTTCCTTGGTTGACCTTATAGGATGTTGCCATAGGATCGTAAGCTAATGGTCAAAAATATACTGTATAAAACAAATAAACATTATTTTTAGAACAATATTTTAATTTTCCAGACAAATCATATGACCTTCACAATTGAGAGCACCCTGATAAAACCAAAATACATGTTCACGCAGAAGAAAATATGTTCTATATATTCTTAAGTGTTTTACTATGGGTGAACATGTTTTTGGGTTTTCTCGGGGTGCTGTCAATCACGAAGGCCTAATTTTTTTCTGCAATATTAACATTTTGCTAAAATTTGTTTCTTTTTTTTTATACAGCAGATTTCTGAATATTATATTAAGATCCTATGTCAACTTCCGATGTTGTCAACTGGAAAAGGTTTAACGTTTTTATTATAATAAAGCATTTTCTGCAATTGTTGGGTAGATCGAGCGGTCTAAGATGCCAGATTTAAACCCTGGTTCCCTGTACGGGAGTGTGGGTTCACGTCCAACACCATACAAAATATTTTTTAAGACATTAAGATAATGGAGATGGCGTCCCTTTCTGTTACTGAGATCAAGTGACATATAAGTCAAATGTTCTGTTGCGAAAACTGTATATAAGTGTGTGTTCTGCATGAACGTTTTCACTTCTTAGATGGTTCTGATGTAATGCTGGTCGTCACGAGTGGAATCATCTAGTGTTAGTATAAGCTTTTGTAATACGAAGACAATAAAAACGTTTGAAGACTTACCATCTGTAACACTATCAACGAAGGTGTCTAAAGAGTCTATAGAAGAATTACAAAAACAATGTTTTTGCAGAAATCCTTTTATTACAAGTTGTCATGAACGTCGGTATGAATGTAGTCATTGTTTGTTTAGTGCAGCATTCCAGTTGTTCCACTGTGAGAACTGCAGTACTGTATTTACTCGTAATGGTACTCTATATCGACAGAAGAAGTAGTGTAAATGTAAAGGTACTGTTTGTCGATCATTGGAAAGCGATTGCAAGTATTGCAGCAATACTTTCGTGACTTGGTTTAGCGCCAGACAACATGAATATCGTAACTGTCCCTTGCCATTTTTTGTATGGAGAATAAGCTTGAGTGCATGTTAGTAACACTAATTATTTTTGACAAAAGTTTGGAATTAAGTTAACATGTAAGGAAGACTATTGTTTTTATTTATTTTATCAACAAATACACATATTTTCGTTCCTGTTGTATGTAATGTCTGTATATATATATACAATACAAGTTAAATCTCTGGGGATAGAAGAACATTAAATATATGTATATACATGTTTGGTGTGGCAATTGAGAAGGACTTCTCTGGCAATTTAAATTGTATTTAGAAGAAGACACATATAAGACTTTTTGATGAAATAATTTTTCCAGTAAAGCATCATTTAATTTAAATGAAGGAAAACATCTATTAATTCATGTGAGATGGGATATGTTATCCACCTTCAGTAGCAATTGCTTTGACACTATATTGGGTGTTTGAGATCATATCTGACTGAAGATGTACCATGTGTCTACAAGATAATAATGACGGTGTGATGATATATTATTATGATAATGAGATTATGAGACTATCATAATATTCTGACGATATAATATGATGAAGGATAATACGATAATGACATGATATTATGATTATATGATGATAATATTATGATGACGATATGATGATGATGTTTATCTGAGTTATTCGCAGGAATATATCAGAAGAATGCTTGTATGGTTGTTATCTAGAATGGGTTGTACATCTACTTAGATCAATCTAACATCCGTTGTTCATTCCTAAAATCATCTCAGTGGCTGAGTAGATCATGCTATTTAACAGCGTTGAAGAGGAGGTTGTGGTATTCAGACCACAGATAAGTGTGGAAGTTAGAGCTCTAGTATCTCTCAAAGTAGCGAGGAAAACAGTGCTGTGATGCATATAGTACAGCTGTATTAGGTTAATGTGTAAGAGAAGGTCGTGACGCATCCTTGTTGTAATGTAGCGGTTATGTTGCAGGTGTGGGGGTGTACATCTCCCGGGTGGAGGAAGGCAGCGTGGCCGAGAGGGTGGGTCTGCGACCTGGAGACACCATCTTGGAGGTGAACGGCACCCCCTTCTCCGGCATTTCGCACGAGGAGGCACTCAAGGTCAGTTCCCCTCACATTCTACACACGCCAAAAATAGGCAGCTAACACAGAATGCTCATGTATTTTACTACCTATACTGTGCTTCTCTTATATAATTTCAATAATAAATTAATGTTAAATCACTTCTTTTATTTTATCTTTATATTAATATATTTGTTCTTCACTTAGCCAAATACAAGTGGAGAACTCCTCGCAAATATAACGGCGCAAAGTACTAGAGAAAAACCTTAATTTCCTTTAACATGGAGAAATATTATGCAATAATGCAAGAATGTAATAATGAAGGCAGGAAGCAAAACTTCTTAGTTACTTGGCATTTATTTTATTGGATTGGTATGATTTATAGAGTAGTATTATTGCGTAATTTACTAACTTTATGCTAGTGTATAATATAAATCCACTAATTTGTAATACATTAGCATTCTAAAATTATTGCTTCTTGTGATCCGTAACACCACATGGTCGTCATTTTAAAACCATCATGAGATTGCTGAGATGTCGTTACAGTTATTAACATGCTATGCAGTGAATCTTTACATACAAAAATTGCTCATGACATTACATAGATACTGCAACCTTTCAGCAAAAAAATGTGTTACGAATGTCGAAAGTTTTTTAATTTGCTAGCACTAGAATGAATTCACTGTGCCACTTCAGTTAATGGCTCAACATGGTTATTTCCACCACCAATTCCACTCGCCGTCGCTGCTGATACTTGGCATGGCTTCAGAACAGTGATCACAAACTCAACTAGAGCTCAAAATATGAAGTTTCGCAGTAACAACAAGACGTTGCTGATATAACTAATGAGCCTACTTTCCACAAAATGGGAGCAATTTATTATTGATTTGTTTCTTAATAACTGTGTTGGTATGTAGGAATTGTCGTCTCGTTGAAAGCAATACCATGAATGATGAAACCATAAACATGTGCCACAGTACTGAGACAATTACCAATACACACGTGCCTTACTCAGAATTCGAACCCAGAAGACCTCGTACCATAAGCTAGTGTGCAATAAACTGCACTACGTACGTGGGAGTCGAGCATAGTCTCCGAATATAATCAGTCCAATGATACGAATTATAGGATTTACTAACCTAAAATATTCACAGGGCGGTCATTTTGCGAATAGATGACTGAACCACGTAAAACACGTAAGTTTACATGTCTTACCATAGTGCTACATGTGTAAATAATTTGGTGAAATTCGGTTTATCGGGCCCTAATTTATGGCATGAAACATTGATATATTTCATGTTATGATATTCGTACATGAAGGACAAAAAAGATGCGTACTATCACTTAAGATGATTGTATACTACCAGTGTACAAGCTAAGCTAAAATTGAATATAGAGTTTCATAGATATGTCACATTAAGCTAAAATGATTTTATAGCCGCCATTCTAAAAATAAGTGCCTGTCACAATTACAAAATATATACAGTTTTATGACCTGATACAGTACAACTTCGTCGCCAAATTTTGAAAGAATGAGTTGATTGTTTCTCGAGATATGACATTAAAATTTAATTTTTATTGTGGATCTAACTTACAAAATGGCAGACAAATGAGCCCCTGTATAGACATATTAGATTGTTGTAATTTGTATTGCCAGCATGAAAAGTTAAGTTGCAATTAATTTAATTAATAAAATTTACTGTGCTAAAATATTTCAGTTGCCACCATTTTAAATATGTGCATCACCTACTTACACCAACCATTTTACACCATCTGCTGCTGTGGAAATTGTTTGCCACATTTGGTAGGAATAGGTCAATTTATTTCTCAAGATATGACATAAAATTTAAAGGTGCTATCTTACAAAATGGCGGCCAAAATATGCTTCGAATATATATAGTTTATAATTATCTTTCCTAGTATACAAAAATAAGTTCGAATTTATTACATGGTTACAACGATATAGCATTCTAAGCTATGATACATATGTAGCCGCCATTTTGAAACTAAGTGTCTGAAATACTTCAAACGCACCATTTAACGTTTCCTGGCACAGTATCATTTGTGTGCCAAATTTGGTAGGTATCGGTCAATTGTTTCCAGAGATATGACATTAATTATAATTAATTTATTCATGTGGCACAATCTTGCAAAATGGCAGATAAAAGATGCTCTGTGTAGACACAGTTGAAAACTGTAATATCTACTTCCAGCATATAAAGTTTTGTTGGAGTTTATTTCGTGGTTTCGACGATATAACATTCTAAGCTAAGATAATTAGATGGACACCATTTTGAAAATTATTGCCTAACATATCTAAATAATTACATTTTTCTTCATTGGTCACAATGCTATTTGTTTGACAAATTTGGTAGGAATTGGTTCTTTGTCTACAAAGATGTCATAAAATCTTGAATAATTCCTGTCACATTATCTCACAAAATTACTGACAAAAGTAACTATGTGTTAGAATATATGATTATTCTTATACATACTTTGAGTAAACAAAATTTGGTTGTAATTGATTAAATATTTGTAGTGGATATACCAATTAAACATTAACTATTTGTAAGGCTGCCATTTTGAAAATAAGAACTATTCAAGTACAATCACTTACATTTGCCTGACCTGCCGTAGTATTACTTGCATACCTAATTGGGCGAGAATTGCTTTGATAGTTTTAGAGATACGATGAAAAACCTGTATTTTCTTCATTTAGTGCTATCTTTATAAATGGAGGACCAACAACAATGACCTTTTAAAAAATTACTGCTTACACCATGCCGTGTTAGAATAAAAAATTCGGTTTAAATCAGTGTAATGGTCTTTAAGATATGATATTACGCAAAATGTTAAATTGACGCCATTTTGAAAGTAAACGCCTGGCGTGGTTCAAAGGTATAAAATTCTGGCGTCCTTTTAAGTACTATGCATGAACCGAGTTTTGTGAAATTTGGTCCACGCGTTCAAAAATTGAAACGTGTAAGGAAAAGGATCAGACGTGAAGAAGGGGGAAAAAAAGGGGGGGGGGGGGGAGACACGTGCAGACACACACTCAGTCACAAACACACACACACGACAAAATGGTGATCGCATGAACCTTTCTTACCTTCGAAAAGTATACCAAAAGTATGTTCCATTAGTGTCACGACATTACTTCTGTCAATAAAGACAGCCGTATGATTCCACATGTTAACTTATTTTTTAGCTGAAAATGAAACAGTGGATATTACTCAAATATTTAGGTATTAATTGGTGACCTGATTTATATTATGTGAGTGTACATATTACTGTTCGCAATCTTTGCGACGTATCTTTATTAGATGTACAGCTAAGCACACGTTTATTACCGTACACTATAGAAGAAATTTTTTATTGTTTTTCACAATATTTTGGTTTATGAAGTATACTAAACCGAGGTTGTAATTATAAATGTTTTATCAATGTTGCTTCAATTCTTGATACTGATGAGTGGACACAAGTGAAGCCCAATCATTAAATACAAACAATTTTTAATATGCAATAAATGAAATGTTTTATGTCGTATTAAAAATACAGTTCTGTAACTGATTGCATCTGAACGTAATTGCTTTTACTTTTATTGATATATGATAATTATCATAATAGTGAAATACATTAATTAGGTTGTTTTTAACAATTTTAAAGTGTTGCCCATCAGACATCATCTACTGGTATTTTTTGGCCGACCTTCCGTGACGCAGTCGTTTGGTGCGCCACCGATCTGGGGTGCGGGAGGCTCTGGGTTCGAATCCCTGGCCAAGCATGGGTGTTAATTTCAGTTAGGTTATAAGTTAGTCTGTAAGCTGTCCCCTGGTAAGCTTTCAAGCATAAAATCGGGGGAAGTTAAAAAGCCCTTTACAATACAATACGATGGTATTTTTTTCATACATTAATTTGGACTTACATAGCAGATGTGATGGCTACTACGACCTATCGGATGCGTAAACAACATAAAAAAGTGTACATGTAGTGACTAGTCCCTTCGTAGGGCTAGCTGTGTTCCGGTAACGTGTTCACGTCATTTGTCATGAAATTATTTTCCCTATAACGACTTTAAGACATTCGTCATTTGTATAAATTATTTTATAGCTGACATAATTTGCAATTAATACCTATTACGCAAACAATTTTAGAAAAATAAGAAAATTATAAAACAAACGATTTCATGTTATAAGATATTTAAAAAATTATGTTTTATCATATATGATTTTATGACAAACGGATTTACGGAAAAATTAAGATCAAGCCCTTATTGAAAAACAACTTTGAAGATGATATTTGATACCATTCGCGAAGAGTGGCTTGAGGAAAGTATGTCCGTGTTCGCTGAGCTGATAGAGTGAAGTTGTCATGGCAGAGAGTGCGGCTGTCTGAGAGCTCACTTGGCCGTGGAGGACCACGTCCCACGGCGGACAATCGATACTGGCTCGCAATATTCCGAAGGCGGTAAAGACGGCGCTGTTTAAAACTACTGCTTTAGAAGTACCTAGCGGCTTCAATCGCTTGAAAGAATTACCGCCATATATAATGTTATGAACTCCACTGCTCCACAAACCTCGCGATTGAGCGTTGTTGTCGTCATCAGTGTGACACTTATTGAGTTACCATATCAAGGGTGTGGTGGGAGTGATGGAGATTTGAACAAGATAGCCTGTTTCACAACACAGGCGTACATTATTCTTACCGCCAACAAACCCAGAATAATTATAACATATTTTCTCTTAATTCACACAGTTGGCTCAATGCCGCATGTGTCTATTGTCATGGGTGGTTTCGCTATTCGTGTCAACTCTTATCACATACAAAATTAGGTAGTTCAAAAACTGTTCAGTTGTCGTGCGACCCGCCTGCACATGTCATCGGTACTGCCGTGTTTCACATATTTCTCGCGGTTTTGTTTTAGTTGTCGAGCATTATCACGTCTTGAAGATATCGGTACTCTAGTGAAGTGCAGAAGGTCTTATCAAGGAACAGTGCCTACAATGGCAAAGCATTCCTATTGCAACCCGACGCTGACGAACCCGTGATCTTCTGGATGCTACTCTCGGGTGATAATCACGTGAATATCACTCCGATTTCAAGTATTTTTTTTTGTTTGTGTTGTTGGCAATCAGTTGAAGCTCAACGCTTACCATTTACGTGCCCCACGGTACGTGGTATAGACGGAAACAGTTTTGACACTGTTGTCAACTCACAAAATGTTAACATCGGCTTACCATACCACTGCAAAATAGCCACATAAGGTTTCTATTGAGTAAGACAATCTGAAAACTTCGGTAACATTTAGAGACTTTGTTCACCGTTGGTGTTATTTCTCTCCAATCCCATTTTGTTTCCTACTGTGGATTTGCACCCGTGTATAAGTGGCGTTTGAATTTTGGTTTTCAGTTGTTGGCTATGTACGTTTTGATCCGGAGTGATACTTTTTGTGGGAGAATTCCTTAAGGTTTTATGTGTTACTGATTCTGTAGACGTCGCCCACAAATTTAATTACATCAATATCGTTTATATAGTTGAGACTGTTTGAAAAGCTAAGATTTTGGCAATTAATAATACATGGGATTTAA
Source organism: Dryococelus australis (assembly GCA_029891345.1). Taxonomy (NCBI): domain Eukaryota; kingdom Metazoa; phylum Arthropoda; class Insecta; order Phasmatodea; family Phasmatidae; genus Dryococelus; species Dryococelus australis. The sequence goes on along the minus strand of CM056994.1, from coordinate 166,428,802 downwards.
TAAGCTGGCTTCAGTAAACCTTTGTTCGATTTATGTAAATAATGCAATAAAATTTATGTTTATAGTTCATTGCAACCATTCTATTTACGTCGGCACGTTTTAATCCAAAGATTTATGGAAATCCAAAATTAAATTAATTTGGTTTGCTGATGGTGAATACCACTGTCTGTGTAATTTATCAAAGCATACTCTATTAGCAAATTTCTTCTAAGTTGTTCGTGTGACTGCTGTCAACTGATACTCCTGCCACAGAATGAAGATGACGGTAGCTCATTTTCATCTCTTGCACACGTCTCCAACAGTCTTCATATTTTCCTTCATAACTGTCAAAATAACATATATAAACCGCGACGTGAATGTTTATTTACGCATGATTTTTATATACCCATACTTTTACTAAGAATAATATATTTCGTGTAATTTAAATCACCTAAATTGATTTAGAACTTGGCCAAAGAAAAAGGAATAACATTTTACAAGACATAGTTATGTAAACAGCGAACAAACTATAGTCAAAGCTGTGCAGTTTTTGGCAGTTCCAGAAGCAAAACATCCAGTTCAATGTTGGGATATTGCTCAGCTCAGCTCAGTTCAGTAGGTTACTGCTCAGCTGTAAGAGCGCTCTGAGTCTGAGGTCTCGGTACGGAACCAGGTTTACGCCATCCAGGAATGTGCAGTCACCTGCTCTCACGCCGAGATAGACCTTAAAATTGCTTATTAATACCGAAGATTTGTGGTGGTCAACCTCGATGATGGACAAGTGTCAAATATTTTATCACTTTTAGTAGAAGTGGTGCAGTCTAAAAACATAATTTTTTTTATTGGAACATGCATTTTTAAAATAAATTCAGCGTATAGTGTGCAGCCAACAAATGACAAAACACTCTGCTAATTATAAAGTCTTATATTCCAATAAAATCTTTAGGGGCAGACACCTTCGGCCATCCACACTGTTTGCATGCGGATGTATACTTGAATTACAATTCAGTACGTACAGTAAGATGTTCAGTGGAAGTACAACTCATTACATACAGTAAGATGTACAGGGGGACGTGGGACAGTCATCCCGTTGTCAACACACACAGGCACCACATATCGATATATCGATATGTTTGTGCCAATTACGAGGGATTGCTGGTTTTAACGCATGGCAAGCTTCTTTTAACAAACGTTTCATTTCATTGTTACATGTGTTCATCTTATCACAGTAGCAGACTGTTGTGATCACAGTTGCTTGATCCGCCTAAACGTCGTATCTGCTGGCTATCTTCTGCCAAGATTAACACGTATGACTTCGCTGCATTGAGTGACATCACTTATGGATTTTCCACAGCACCATTAGCCACATTCTGCACATAGTCATCGGTTATTCCGAATGGGCAATACACATTTGGACGAAACTATCGTAAGTTGCGGGACGTAACTGTCCGTAAATTTCAAAGTGCCGTGCAATTAAGTCAGTTATTAGATGACTATTGTTAAGTGTGTGCTGAATGAAGTTCCTGCCGCCGATGTCTTGCAGTGCTATTTAAAATTTTTATTTCATTTAAAATAAAATACCTTTGAACTATATAATTTTTATTACGAATGATGAAATATTCTCAAATAATACAATATTGTGGCCCGTACTGCCATTACTTAAGTTGCACATTTTATTCAATAGTATATTACCTACTCTCTATATACATATATATATATATATTTATATATATATATAGTTCCCTCACTCATAGGTAATCACATACCATTTTTGAGAGTCCTGCTTATTTCCGCAATATTTCCACGCACAAAATTAACGTTAATATCGGCCTACCGACGAGCATTTATGTACAGACCAAGTAGTAATATGAAATAATTAGAAACATAAAAGTTTTTTTGTTGTTGTTATGTGTTACTATAAAATTCATAAAATAAACATAATTAATTTCTAACTGTGTAGCTACAAAGATACTTTATTTAGACGTCAAAGGAAATAACTGATATTCGTACACAGTTGCAAGAAACAGTGTAGATACGCTAATCATTGTTTACAATATCTGCAGATTTGGACAAAAATTTTTTTTACAAAAATTATTTGAATGTGCTTAGTTAAATTCTAACCAGTTGTTTTGCTCATAGATTAATGCATGTCATACGTATTGTCCATTATATATAATCGGTGTAAAATCTGAGAGACAATGTGCCCAACTTACACAGTATGTAAACAGTAAATGTTCTCATTCGTACAGTATTGTATCAACTGATGATCTGCTGCGGGATCAGTGTTGTTATGTTGGCTATTATTATGATGGCTTTGGAAGAAATAGTACTCAGTAATAAAAGGAATTATTTAAAATCTTTATTATGTACTTACAACACTTATGATTTAAATTATGTTTTTAAAGCAATATTAAATTTTCTTATTTATAAGTGACTGGACATTAAAAACATGTTTAGCATTTATGACAGAGTATGCTTACACGTACGAACAGTAAACGTTTTCAGCCAACGGCTAGCCATGTTTATGTTTCCAGTTTCCAGCCCGGTGAATGGCCGTTGTGCGTGTTTTTTTCTCATCGTATTTATTATACGAATATTTTGTTGGTGTTGTCGGAACATTAAATCGGTAGTTAATTCTTTTTTTATTTGCTTTTTTTCAATTATACTTAGTATAGGTACCGTTGTGCGTTTTCTTGAGTGAAATGTAACATTATCCACACGTATTTACCGCGTCCCTTCCGCCATTTTCCTTAACGCCTTCCACTGAAGTGACACAAATATAATTTACGTATCTAAGTTTGAAATTGTTTGTATCAAGAAAAGTGCGCAGAGTTGATTTTTCTGAATGATTATGCAAATAAATTATTTAATGTTAGTGACGCACAAACGTGATTTTAGTGAAGTAAACTTGGCAAGGATTTCCATAAAAACAGGTGTTCAAGATGTTGCAAATTTTACATACAGTATGTTTGCTTGTTTTTAAAATGCATTTGTAAATTGTTAACACAATGACTGAAGTGCACGTGGCCTGAAACAGCCGCACTTTCACACTTCTGTAATGAGTGAATAATAATTGTTTGTTTGTCTATATCGTAAATTCAACGAGTGTAATATTAAGTTCGGTCAAAGTGTGTGCGTGTATATATTGCCGCATTTGTACGAATACGAACAGCCACGTATGAATCGCGTTATGTTTTTTCATGAAAGTTAAAATTTTCCAAGTTAAATAATTTATATGGTATTTCCATACGAGCAAAATTTTTCATTGCTCCATCCAAACAATATGCAACTCAAAATGCCACACACTCGTACGAAAATCAAAATATGCCGTCGCACGAAAGACTTAAAACTTGTCTCCCCCCTTTTTTTTCTAATTGTTTCCTTTTTCCCCTCGAAATAAATAAACAGAACCCCAACAAATTTAACTCGGTAATTATTTAAAAAAAAACAAGTTGGAATGTCAATCTAGATATAATAACATACATTAATTACTGGACGAAGGTTAGCTGCCGTCAGAGTTTCAGTGCCTACCATCACATGGAATACGAGGAACGTAGAATGCAAGTGTGCATTGGACTCAAAACATTTGTTTAAAAACGTAATTTTCTTCAGTGACAAAACAACTGCGGTGGAAGGATACATTGTGGTTGTGCTACTTTTCTAGAACTGTCAAAATTTACCCCATTTATATGAAATGGACAATACCGACAGATAATTGAGCAAATTAGAACGACGAAAGTTTTGATATATTAATAACATTTACTCAGTTTCATAGTGTTTACCACTCTGGCAGCAAAGTGTTATCCTACTTATCGTGTAATTTGTTTGTGATGGGTTCAATGCCAGAAGTGTCTGCATGTGGTCTGCGTGGATGTACCATGGATGAATATTTGTCCTGTGTTTTAAAATTGCTTTTCAGAGTAAACTGAATGCCAGCTTTTCAATTCAATATTCAAACGTTGATTGTACCTGAATTCACAGTTTGCAGGTCAATGATTCGTTGCTGACCACCAGCATGGGTTCGCGGGTTTTCTTTTATTATTTTCTCTCTAATCATTAGTCCAATTACGTTTCAGCTTATAATAGAGTACCTCCTATTTTCTCCACTTAATAGACTAACCATCCTCACTTTCACCTAGATTGAAGAAAAATTGAGAATAAAGGTAAAACTGTGAACACCACCGAAATAACATGAGAAACCAGTTGAAGGTGGCAACACTGGATACGTCCAACCCTGCTGTAACAAATACAAGCGACGTCCTCCTCGACAATATTTTAAAAGTATTACAATGCTGGTTTGTGAGTACATAATAAATAAAGATTTCTAGAACCAGATCTAGATACCTCGACAATACATAATTTAGTGTGAAATCTCTACTGTAATTATATGTATGTTCACTACAGAAAACATATTTCTCTGAAAGCATTTTTATGAGTCTAGCTACACAAGCTAGGAAATATATACATACATATATTTACAGTTGGATTAATTTATTTGCATGTAAAAATAATAAAGTAGCCAGTAAAGTAGCTCCTCTCGGCGATACCTGCACAATGTGTTTTGTGCAGTAGTCTCCTGAAGTGGGAGAGCTTTTGCGGTTCAGTTCGTCTACAAAATGTAATGTTCGCAACACCAATTGTTAACTTTTGTGTGAGTGGCATCCAAACGTTAGGTGACACAAGTTAGGTGTAGAGAGTAAGCTCGAGGAGGAGCTGAACAACAGATCGTGTGCTGGACCAGCAGGCGCCTGCGAGTCGCCGACGATAAGGCGACGCAATTCACGGCCGCCATTATGTCACCCTGGGGTCGTAACGCTGCTACTTAGATGCTGATTAGTCTGCGGATAATCGCACTGTCAAACAGTTATCGCCTGGAACTCCGGGCCCGTCCTATTTACACAAGACCAGAACGTGGCGTTGCGGGGAGCCCTGCTCACGTGTCCGCTGCCGAGAGTACAGTAATGACATCTGCCTTTATGCCGAGTCGAGCGTCCATCTGCGCCACCCGCCATGCCGTTCTGTCACCATACACATAAGTCGAGAGAAGATTTGTTTCACCTCGGGAAATCAAAACGTTTATTTCAGTCGAAAGATTAGACTGAACAAAAAATTCTGACGTTTCAGGCAAAGGGTTCTGCCGATTAAAATTAGTCATTTATCGAAAGAGAAATATCAGATGTGTTTTCTTCTGCCAGAAACATAACTGACAATATCATCTTCTGCTGGTTCACAAATTATTTAACCTTATTTTAAATAACAATTTAAAAATGTAAATTGTAAGAAGTACTCATAAAAGCCCCAAAAATTTGAACAATAAAATATTTTATTCTGATGTTTACTACTCATTATTTGAAACTTACTCCACAGCCCGAGAGCTCGGCGGTCGATTCCAGCTCCGAAATGTGTACGCTTGTCTACCATAGGGCATATTTGTGCAGTCCGAGATAGAATAAATTATAAAAAGTCGTAAAGTTTCAGTTATTACAAACTTTTCAATTAAAATCAAGTTTACCAAATTGTTTTTCCCATATAATATGTGGTTCGGACTAGACCTATTTTAGCAGAATATTTTGGAGTGACCGCAACATGTATTCCGTGATCTCTGTACGTGTTTTCACTTTTTCTAAGATAGCGACTTACTCATGAAAATAGATGTTTAGTTCTTTTGATGTAAATATCAGTTCCCTTATCTGAACGACCTGGTAGACATTTTGGGTGTTGTATCGATTTCATGAATTTATATAAAATTATTCTTTTGAAACTTTGTACTTTTCTTCGTATTCATTTGGCATTTTGGTGCTGGCAAGTGGAAGGCATTTCAGCTTTTACCATTATAAACTTTTTAATGTTGGAGGTGTTAGCCATTCAAAAGTATAGATAAACTACAAGGGGAAACATTGATTACACACGTAAAATGATAATTGTAAACCAAACGTAAAGGGATATAGGTCGCGAAATCCATTCATTTGTCGTACATTAGTGCTATTTTTACACAGTTTGTATTTGTACAAACAGATTACCAATCAGAAATACATTATTGATCCCATTCGAAACGGGTATGCGTCCATTTTAATGTAATTAATTCAAATAATTAGTAAATACAAATTGGATACAGTAGCGTAGAAAAAAATTTTGTTCGGTAAACTCGTGGGAGGGGGTGGGGGGGTTAGTCTGGTCGCCGTCGCACTACTTCCCCAAAGTGCTTAAGAGAGAGAGACAAAATGTAGGACCTATAGTTTATCCATCATTTTAAGATACAAACCATGAAATTAAATGTGTTCAAAAACAGAAAATTACAAAACAATAAATTTAAGAACTAGAGTTATTTTTTTTATTTAAAGTTGCACTGTTACAACAACAAATTAAGTCTCTTCATAAACTATGAAAGATCTTCCGAAATTTAATTTGCAGAAATACTCCGGAAATACGTTTTAAGTTACACTTTCAGCAACAAATTAAGTTTCTTTTTAAACTTTAAAAGTTCATCCAAAACTTCGTTTGCGGAAATAGACTCACTGCGATAGATGTTGAGCATTGCCAGGCCATTCAGTCTTGTCTGTAACAATAACATATTGGTATCAGTATTGTATTACTGTGTTAAAGTATAACATCCAGATTTGGTAAAAACAGTTTGTTGAAACGGGGACAAAGAAAAGAGCAACGAAAATCGAAATTATGTGTTAAAATATATTAAATATATTGTGACATTAAAAATAATGCCAGCAAATTAGAAGAAGCAACACAGATAAGAAATAATTCAAATAGGTTTGGTAACATGATAGTAACACCAGCTGCATTCAAATACTCCTAATTAATTATACATAAATTTTTTTCATTATTCTCTTGACCCTACATTCTGGGCAAATTCTAGTACCTACATCTAATGTCAGTGTCGTCTAGTATAGAGGAAAGAAGCAATAAGTTACAAAATAGCATTTTCTTTCGTATTAGTTCTTATCTATAATATATATGAGTGTGTGTGTGTGTATGTGTATATATATATATATATATATATATATATATATTATATATATATATATATATATATACACATACACACACGCACACACATAAGTAGTAGGGTTATGTAGAATTCAGGCATAACGGGAATTGGGACAGGAACGCAGGAGCCGGCCACCGCCTTGTTGGAATTTCCATTTTCACCCTAAAAATTTCTCTTTTTCCCCTTAAAATCTTCTAGATTTCCTTAAAAATGTTCCTTTTTTCTAAAAAATTCTCGTTTTTCCCAAGCGGATAAGTGACTCCGAGCCAGAAGAGCAAGGTGGATTAGCAACCCAGGTGACGAGTTTCAGCGACCCCGAGGCCAGGGAAGCAGGACCCATGACCTTTGGTCTTGACCTTTCACACTAAACGTATAAAAAATTCCTTAAAATATAAAAAAATCCTTTAAAAACATAAAATATATTTAAAATTATTACGAAATTATAAAAAAATTATTAAAATATTATTAAAACTTATTTAAATATTTCTGGAGGTCACTCCATTACCGATACCTATTCCCTCATCTTGGTAGGTGTAACCGACGATCATTTTGGTAGGCAACCACCATCTTGGAAGGCAACCACCAACTTGGTAAACGTCACACATCCACCATCTTAGAAGCTAGTGCCCTCTAACCCTAGACCTTTGACCTTGATATTGAGATTCCTTGAAAACAAAAACTTGAGAAAAAACACATAAAGTCAGCAAGCATATGGCATTACATCCTACTACCAAAATAATATATGCATGTGACCTTAACCCCATGACCTTGTATGACCTTAAAAACAAAAACCTGAGAAAACATACATGAATGTCAACAAGCACATGATGTTACAGACTATTACCACCATTTCATATGCAGGTGACGTTGCTTTTGACCCCATGACCTTAAATGACATGAAAACAAAAACTCGAGGGAAAATGCATACAACTCGTCAAGCACATTATATTACATACTACTACCGCCATATTGTATACAGATGACCTTGGTGTTGACACCACGACCTTGAAAACAAAAAATCAAAACATTCTTTAAGTCAGCAGGAATATTATTTTTCAGACTACTACTATCATATTGGGTGCAGGTAACCTTGACCTTGACCCCGTGACATTAGATGATTTTGAAAATTAAAACCTGAAGAAAGATGGTATATTCTCCACTCGCTCATACACTAAACATAATCACACCAATTCACACACACCTACAGACACACTAAGCCAAAAAAAAACAGAGTATAAAATATAAAAATTTGCAGCTGCGAGTAAAAAAGCTTTTAAAACTGGTAGTTTAACCAGGAAGAACGTTCACATCAATGTTTACGATGCGAAATGCATACATATGAACATACGACCCAGTGATGGAAGGCGAATGTGGAGGCAGTGTCGGAGGAGGAGGCAGAGACAGGCAGATAAGGAGGAGTCAGAGGTCAACCTGTAGCAGTTAGTCTGTAGGAGTCAGTCTGTACAGATCCATGGAGAGATACAAGGAAAATAACTCCAAAAAACATATATAAGGTAGATACGTACCTGCTTCGTTCCATTCTGCCTTGCGAATTCGCTGTGTATGATTCCGAGTGCTTCTTCTCTAATGTCATCTTCAATATATCCACATGATCAGATGGGTCTTCGGGAAATATGGAGTCAGTATTCTCGACGTCTTGTGCCTTCTTGGTGTCGCTCATTGCAGCAAATGTGTGGGAACGCCGAGTGAATCATGATCGTCTTCAACATTATCATTGTCACCATATTCATTTTCATATATACTGTCTTCCTACGGAAACAGTACCCGTCGATGTAGCAGGAGGTATTGACGATATCAGTTGCTGACTCCTAGTAGACGAATTCTTGCAGATGTCGATATGTTCCGTCTTGTATCACCTTGCATAAACTGAATGTGGTCATTGTAGTAACGTTTCATCGCGCGAAAACGACTTTTTATACAGGCCGTTCTCTCATGCTCAGGTTTTGCTGAAGATCTTGTCACAGAAGCTACACTGATGACGTAGTGGTTCAGGCAAATACTAGGACGGACCTGTTGGAGATGTAGTTGCTGTAGCTAAAGAAACAGAACAGGTAGCGTCGGCAATGGTGTTCTAGGTACCTCAGTCGAAAAGTTCGATAGCTTCATTGAAGTTTTAGTAGGTGTAATGGCTGAACAATTTGATGGCGCTGCTGGTACCACTCATGAAGAAGTCTATGGCGCTGTTGTAACTACCATTAGATCTGGAGTGTCCGAATATATCGCAGATGAGGAATAAGACATATATGCGGAGCTGCAGAAGATAGCCAAGATGATGTAACTTTCACGGCAGCCGTTGTCAAACTAAGCCTTTCAACTGACCACTCTACTACTTATAATATATGAGTATGCAAGCCCTTTGACGTCATATTGACATTGAACCAATCGATTGACACGATTAATACATTGTTCGGACACCGACCAGTCAATTACCGAGTTGCCAACTAATTGAAACTGGCCACACACAGGCAGCTATACAGGCTTTAGATGCTAGTTCTTTGATCACATTACCATACAGATATATTTTCAACACCATCGCAGAATCGGCAATGGCAACAACACGTTAGCGATGATGCACGTCGCGGCTCCATGATCGTCGAAGTCAAAGGCAGACCTTCGTATCCACAATTCATCTTCGTGGTATGGGAGAATTCTGAGAAAACCCATACTCATCCACCCTGGATGATCACATGCAGATAAGTACTTTAAAATATTCTATTTAGATATGCTTGTAGGCTTATATATATGAATTAATTTTATATTCACATATTAATTTGTACATTATTAGGAATAACACAAATAGAAAATAATATTATATTTGCATATATATATATATATACATGCTGGGACCAGCTCTCGCGAGGGCAGCCCAGTGTCACGCTGTGGCGAGGCGTGGGGCGACCTCGGCCATCTGAAACTCTGAAAAATAGACCTCGGACGATCGAGCACGAGGTCAGAGGGGTTGTATATAAGCTCAGGACGCTCGAGGCTCTGGGCGCCATTTTGCCTGCTGCCGCCGGAGGCACTGCTCGTGAGACGCCCAGACGAGGGGACCGCAGCCCGAGGTCCTCCATCGACACCCGACGAGAGCTCGTCGTCAAGAGAGCTGTGCTGCTGCGACGAGACCTTGGGTAAATATTGAATCCCTGGTAGGGCGACGTAAGGCACTGTAGGGCGCAAGACTCGCGACGGCCTAAGCTCTTTAAAGCATTGCTTAGTCGATTCAAATTAAAGCTAATCCAAGTTTGACTTGGGGCATCAGCGCCTTGTTGATCTATTACTGAATTGAACGACTTGCGTATTGAATATTTGCAGAAATTTGCTACCTGTTTGAAGAGCCTTCTTGAGGCTTAGTTGTAATTGTTTAGTAAATTAATAAAAGTAGTATTTTGTAGACGAGTGCTTTATCCTTGAGCTACCTTGATCCCTCTAGTGTTCCGTGTTCTAGTCGATGGCGCCCAGAGCCTCCAGCGTCCTGAGCTTATATACAACCCCTCTGACCTCGTGCTCGATCGTCCGAGGTCTATTTTTCAGAGTTTCAGATGGCCGAGGTCGCCCCACGCCTCGCCACAGCGTGACACTAGGTTGCCCTCGCGAGAGCTGGTCCCAGCATGTATATAAATGTGCAAATATAATATTATTTTCTAATGAGTGTTCCGCTCCCACAGGAGAGGCCACAGCACTATACATAAATTTGTATAAAAATTTGAAAATAATTTTGTATTCCTACACACTTATCAACATAATTATGTATATAATTTATTTAGAATAATTTTATTTACTTATCTATATACTTATACATAGTTATATACATATAATTATGTACAAATAATATTGAAAATAATTTAGTTTTTACATATTTGTATACCTACATCTTTGCATAAGTATGCATAAAGTTATTGGAAAATAATATTATATTCCCATATTTATATGTACATAATTGTATATACAATCGATTAAAAATTATTTTTATATCTACTAATTTATATACTTGTACACATTTATACACCTGTACATAATTATATATAAGATATATTACAACAATTTTTATTTACATTATTATACTCTTATACATATTTATACACCTATAGATTATAATGAATATAATTACATATATAGATATTATTCTGTACACAATTATGTATATTCGTGTCTTATATTTATGTATATTCCTAGCTTATATACATATAATACATGCGTGTGTTCATCAGGGCTGAATCAGTACATAGGTTTTGTTAGAGTACTCCCATACCACGAAGATGAATTGTCAATACGAAGGCCTGCCTTTGAGCATGGCTTCCATGGGGCCGCGACCGGCATCTTAGCTGATTGGACGTTACCAGTGCCGATTCTGCGATCATGTTGGAGATATATAACTGCATGGTAATATTATCAAGAAACTAGCATCTAAAGTCTGTCTAACTGCCCTTATGCGATTAGCCAGTGAAAATCACTTGGCAACTCCGTGAATTGCTAGTCGATGTCCCAACAATGTTCTAATGGTGTAATACGATTGGTTCAAAGTCAATATGACGTCATAGATCTTGCATAACTGTATACTATAAGCAATAGGTAGGTCAGCTGAGAGGCTTAGTTTGATAACTGCTACCTTTAAGGCAGTTGGATCCCAAAAATTGTATAGCTAATTATTATGCCTCCAAATAGGTATCGTACAGACTAGCTTTTGAGCCAAAATGATAATCGCTACAATTAATAGTTAAAGAGCTGTGGGTTCTTGAAGATGTGTTTTTTTTTCACATTTACTACAGCAGCTGTCTGGAGAACCAGAAGAGGAAACTGGTTAATTTTTGGGTTACCATCAGAACTTTGTGTAAACTATTGACTGATGTGTTTTGAAATTCTCAAATAATTGTCAGTTTGTAAAGTGCACGATGTAAAACAGGGTTGTTTTTGCATCCATGAAAAACAAAAAGTAATTATTTAAAGAGAACAATAATTCACTCATGAAGTAGCTACATCGATATACTTTCAAAACAAAATGCAAAAATGTCGGTTATTTTTATTATTACAGCGAAAAGCTGCTACAAAAGGGTTCCATGTTTTCTTTACGTCTGGAATTTCGTAATATCTCAGATGCAACCCGTCACATGCCTGGCGCCAGGGTGTCTGAGGATGTCTGGCAGGGTATTACTTCTCCCTCCTCCCTCCTGTGTGCGCAGCTGGAAGGACCAGCTCTTTTTTTCAGGGTTGCCAAACCAACACTCCCCTCACAACTGGAATTTCTTACCTGGCTAGTCTCGCCCACGCTTGTTCCTATCCTCAACTGTGATGCTCTTTGAAATTTTGTCATTCGGTTGTCAGTCTTCGATCGTGAATGCTGGTTAACACTTTTGCTCTTTTTGAACGTATGATTTTATCATTGTATTTAGTGAAAGGAATAACGTAATTATACGAAAAACAGTACTTTTTTTGTTTGCAGTGGCTCTGCAAAAATTCGAGAATGGCAGGCGTTACATAAATATTAAAAGGAACAAACTTTCCCAAGCGATGGAGGGATTTAATGCTGCTCAACGATCATCACCACAAAATGGCTGCGGTTCCGAAAAAATGGAAGTGGTTACACCATCCACGTCGACGGAAAACGTACAGGAAGTTCGTGAAGAGTAAAAAAAAAAAAAAACAGATTTATTTTATTAAAGTGAAATAAAAAATGAGGGTGGTCAAATGTGAGAGTTTTTACCGACTCCGATTATACGAGGTCCTTATTTAGTGCCGATGAAGATGAACTGAGATGAAGATTGAGCAGCAATGGGATACAATGGATGTGGGAGTAATTGGAGTACTCTAGTAAAACCATAGACCAATGCTAACGTTCTCTGTGTTTTCTGAATGCAAAAATACGGAATGACCCACCAAGATCGAACTCATGTCACCTTTATGAAACGTGAGCGCCCTAGGCGTTACACAACCGCGGCTTCATTGGTCAAACGTGAAACAATTCCGTTGGCTATATCTTTATGGTATAGCCATAACTTAATTCACTATCCATCTAGTTTCTTCGTAAATGTGATAAGCGCACATGAATCGCGTGCACTAGCCCAAGGGTTTGACTCCGTTCTGTTAGCTTACAAAACAGCTGTAATGAAAAACACGTAAATATTATAGTGTGGAAAATTACATGTATTAATCAATAATACACGTAATAGTCACTTTCGCCAAAAACTAAGGTATTTTGGGATTGAAATTTCTATTACTACTTAAACTTTAGTGGGAAAATGCCTTAATCGAAATAATTTTTACGGTTTCGTTTAATGTTGTAAGCTGAAAAAAAAAATTAAAATTTTTGCAAAGTGTATTTATTTTTTTTTAAGTTGTATATACACGTGTAGCAAATGATGCATTATACGAAAAGGATCACTGGGAATTGTTTACTTTCGCCAGTATCTGAAACCCATAAAATATGTGACTTCGTGCTGGAGGATCAGAAATGTCAATATTTTTACTTTTGAATTACAACAGAACTAATAGTTAAAAACAGTGATATATTTTCAAGCCAGTTACAAAGAGATCAAATTGTGGAGAAAAAAATATCTTGTTTCGGAGAAAGCACAAAATCAAACTTTCCATTTATTATACGTTATTTCGTTTCGCAAAAGAAAAACTCATTATCATAAATAAACTGAGATTACACAGAAAGGATGTGTGTCTTTGTAGTTTATAGAAAAGTAAACGTACACGTAACGTTGGATTTACGGCATCAGTTTGGCCGTTAGCTATGTAAAAATGACTGGCAAACAATACTACACTAATAATGGAGTGAAGTCATTCGTGTTTTCACATTATACAAAATGAAAAAGAATAATAAACATGTCGTTTTTGATAACAATGTACATTTTGTTATGTCTACTTTAGTGTTTTTTTCTATGCTTCAACAAATGCTGGTATTACAGATTGCGTTGTCTGGACCATAAGGGAGTTTTTTTCTTCTATAAACTAATTGTAAATAAACACTACGATCTTCGTCACCATTTATCTCTGTATTTCTCAGTACGCAATTGTCAACAAAACACCATTGCATATTATAAATCCTACCGATATCATAATATACTGAAAATACATATACAAGTACGTCCGCGGGCTGACTATCAGACACTGTTTTTTTATCTTTAGTGTGGTATAAAAAATGTAATATATTGGTACTTTTCAAATTGCACTGTACACTTGCAATATGGTACAACATGTCGCTTGGGATTAGTTATTTAGTTAATATGTTACATTCAGAATCCTTGACATTCAAATATATATTTCTAAACAAACATGCTCTACTGCAGCCTCAACATGGGCTCATGCGAACTTGCCTTAGGCTTGTGACTTCAAGCCATGTTCGTTTTAGAAAATGATCGTTTTAGAGTGAGTGCAGAAATTTAGACGGCTCTTAGCAGTGAGGTCTTGAGAGCCAATGAGAGTGATTAAAGTGAGTATGGAGCGGAACCGGAGTGAATGTGGTGGGGGAAACGGGAGATCCCCGAGAAAACCCGCCGACCAACGGCATCGTCCGGCACAACTCCCACTTGCGAAAATCCGGATCGTTTTAGAGGACTTTCAAGTGCAACGTTAGAGATTTTACAGGTATACGCTATTCATGAGTGTATGAGCGTACGTCTGTTTACATATCCAAATATTCTGCTGTGTAGTATCTCTCAAATATGTGCATCCTTATAATAACCAATGAAAACTACACTTGGTAAGCAAACTTGGTATTCATTATGTCAACATAAGTCCTGATTTTTTATTAAACTGCTTATTTATAATGGCCAAGAAATCAGTACTTAAGAAAATTGTCTGACAAATGTCAAAATAGTTAGTTAAGAACTGTGGTTTTGCATATACAATATCTGATCTTTCAAAGATGATTTGTCACACTCAACTGAAGAGTGAATGAGTGTTCCCTAATTCAGTATATTGGCAATTACTAAAGAGTCCACGATCTATCAATTTGCTTGGACGGGTGCCATTTTGAACGTTTCAATAAGCAAAGGTTTACTACTTATAACGTTCATTTCAAACAACTGGAATGTGGCCTATGACATTTTTTTGTCATTGGTGATGTACTTAAGTCACTAGCCATTATATTACACAGATTATGTATGGGAAAGAGTGCACATTCTATTTGCGCTTCATCCACTAACCTTTTGCCAACAGAAAAGTCACACCTTTGGGGTCAAAAAACCAAGTGGCTTGAAGTCATTTAACATAAATATGTTTTTAGTGAAAAACTATTTTGAACGAGTTTTAATGCAACTTCGATCTTATCACATGAAGTAATCATTCACGAAAGTGTAGATGTGTTACAAAACTAATAACTTAAACATGGTTTGCATGGCATTTCTGTGCAGTTCTATGGCAAATTGTAAACTAGTGTTTTGTAACTTACATGTTCGGAAGACGCACTGGAATTTTGATAAACCTTATGAATCATAGATTGTATATATTAAAATAAAATTACTTCCAGATCGATTAGTGAGATTTGAAAAGATATATATGCACATGTCACAAAACGTATACAAAAATAATTTTAGCGCTAAAAAAAGACATACAAGTGGGAATTTATCTCAACTTATATTTTGTATCTTAAAAAACTGTCAACATCTATCTATAAGAAGGCACATGTCGAGTAAATAAAGTGCTTTAATTCTTACCCATTAATGCAAGATGATGTTACCCCTGGTGTAATGACGAATATGGATGCCGGCGGTAGGTAATGAGATTTTATTCTTATCTCGTATAATAGGAGTTGCGACGAAGTAAAACCGGTTTGTTCAAATTTATATAACTCTTGATAATTCTAATGGTGAAAATATTACGTGCCATACCAAATCAATCGGGCGTAGGTTAACGAGTATAGCTAAGTAAGAGTGACAATTGTGATGTCTTAAATTATACTTATTTAATTAACATGCTTTAAAATTTTAAATATCATTGTACGCGAATACACAGCCACCAAAATTTTCCGTGGTGGAATTCGTTTCGTATCTCTTTACTTGTCACTCCGGACTACATTCTGATTATTTTGTTAAATTACATGTTTCTTTAAATGGCCTCATCGATTAGGTGGACACTATTTTCACATTATCGATGCTTATTCAGTATGGCAATATCGGAAATGGGATAAATGAGGACATGATTCATATCACTGAATAACACAACATTGTGTTCAATCAATCATAAATCATTAAACGTAATGAAAGAATGACTGAAATTGCTTTTTCCCCGTCATTTAATTACTTATCAGTACACTAAGCACTTATATTTTTGTTATGTTATTACAAACTGCTAAACGTTTTGGTAATATGTAATTCTTGCTTTATAGGTCCTAGGTAGTGTGTGTTGTTAAAGAACTAGGGCCATTCCGAACCACTGTATGTATACACATCGAAAGTAATAATGTCATTTGTCTGATCTTCTTTCTGGCACCTATGCCGTAACAGGTTTTTGTAAGGCAATATAAGTCTTCATAGAGTACTAGGATTTTCTGACTTAGGAATCAACATTTAAGTGAAGATCCTCCGTGGACAGGTTATTTCCTGTATTTCCGAACCACCAACCTAGACATCCGAATTATGGATAGAATTACGGAGGCAAGTGCCATTTTTAAACGAAAACAAGTTTTATATTCATTTTTGTGTGAGTCTTTACATATCCATTAAGTCTATTAATATAAAATTGATGATAGTAATACACAAATAAAATGCAAAAAATACATACCCGTATGCCATGTCTCCTCCAGCCATATTTGCTCTGAGAGGGAATGTCATACTTGTCAGATTATGGCAACCAGCTGTGCGTAGTACAACGTCTTTCCATTTAATTCACATTAACCTTACCACAGTTATGAAACAATTAGTAAAATTGGTGACTTTTTAGATTTTCGGTTTCAAATAGGGGCCGCGGTTGATGTAGCTGTTAGGACGCTCGCCTACTACCATGGCGAACTGTGGTCGATTGAGTTTATTAGTTTGTTGATTATCGCTAATAGCATTCAAAAGAGTTACACTATTATGGGATTTTCAGTGGTGCACCTGAAGTTATATTTCAAGAGATAACCTCATCTCCGGTCACACAAAACGCCAACACCAAAACAGAAGATATTCATGACGATAAGAATTCAGAATCGTTATGGGGTGGATTTGAGATAGACGAGACGGATTATCCACCTCTCACTGTCGAGGAACATCCTAATCTTTTGCCACGCTGTGAAGTGATTCCTGGACGACGTGTTGGTAAAGCCGGTATTTCTTCTCCCACAATTGGAATGTATTGCAAAACACTCTATGGTCTGCATAACTGGCAGAATGAAAATGTAACAAGAAGTTCGCGCGGGACTCCACTGCATTTGAAGATAAAAGTGTGATGAGGCATGAGAGTCCGAGACCCGCCTTTCGTGACTGGTATCCTGCAGGCCATGAAGAAACGAAAGGGATCCGTATAAGCTTCTGTTCATAAAACGACGACAGCACGTTATAATGTTATATATACGAAATATACTATACATTAATAGTCTGTATAATATATTTACTATATATTATATATATTATATGAAATATATACTATATATAGGATTATTGCAAATTATTCATCGGGTTTTAAAAATCTGTAATTCACAAAGTATCAGAAATTTATGAGCAATACATGAAAACAACCGGGAACTCTGAAAGTTTTTTTTCCACACATTTCTACAAATGTGAGCTCCTTTCGTCACACGACACACATCCAATCGGTAGTCGAGTTCACCCCGTATGTGTTTCAGCATGTCCCTGTCGATGGCTATGGCAGCTGTGGTAATGCGGTTTCGGAGCTCATGCAGTGTTGTTGGCAATGGTGGCACGTAAACAGTGTGCTTTAACGTACCCCGACCACAGCGTCCAATCCAGTGGCGTGGGACTTCATTGTTGAGGTGGCGACTCACTTCTGTGTGCAAATGAGGTGGGGCCCCATCTGTTGGAACACGAAGTTGGCGGAATCCTTTCTGATTTGTGGAAATAACCACAACTCAAACATGTCAAGATAGGACAGACCCGTCACAGTGTTTTCAAGGGGGAAAAAAAAGGGCCCGTACACCTTCGTCTATGAGATTGCGCAGAACATATTAAGTTTTGGTGAATCCCGTAAGTGTTGCACAGAATCATGGGGATTTTCAATGTCTCATATCCAAACATTGTAACGGTTCACCTTTCCGCTTAAGTGAAACGTCACTTCGTCACAGAACACCAGACGTGTGGCAAATTCGTCTTGCTGCATCGCTTCCTGCATGTGCTCTGCTCACAAAATTCAACTCTTATAGCAATCTACTGGATGCAAGTGTTGCAACAACTGCAAGTGGTACGGTTTAAGCTGTAAACGTCGTCGCAAAATCTTCCACACAGTCGGCTGAGGAATCCCAAGCTACCGTCTTACTCGGTTAGTTGATTTTCGTGGGCTACGCACATAACTTCCCCTCACTCTCTCCACTGTTTCGTTAGAAACACCTGGCAGCCCTGTGCTCTACCTTTACTCAGGCATTCTGAGTGCTGGAACTGACGATACCATCGCTGAATGCTCTGGTGACCTGGTGGTTCTGTGTGGCAATGCTCTCGGAACACACGCTGCATGGTAACAACCGATAAACATCTTGCATATTTCAAAACACAAAACGCTTTCTGTAGATTTTGTCGCCATTTTGTGAACTGAGATAATGCTTTCACTTGGTGTGATAAAAAGGAAGTTTAGACTCGTATAAAAAACTTTGCGAGTTTTTTTTGTTTGGTGGTTAGTGCGAATCTTTAACATAAATAGTTTATGAATTGCAGATTTTTAAAATCCGATGAATCATTTGTAATAATACTGTATAATATATATACTATACATTATATATATGAATGCAATTTTTTTTACGATATGGTATTTTGTATAATAAAAGTAAACGCATATCCAGTAGCCTTTGTATCAAGGGTGTGACAATCCAAAATATTTTTTGTTCGTAACGCTTTTGGTAGGATGTTTTATAAATGAGATAAATTGATTATTGGAATTGAATTACCTGTGCTCACTGTTTTGTATATATATGTATATATGTGTCTATGTTTACATGTGTATATATGGAGTATTGGCTACGGTACTTACCTCCCTCATATACTACATTGGTTTGATCCCCGGCGGGGTCACTATTGTATTTTCGTAAGAGAGGAACATGACGGGCCATACAATTTGCCTGAGGGTTTTCTCGAGGTACTCAAATTTCCCCCAATACTGCATTTGTCGTTCCTACATCATCTCATTTCACCGTTTTAACGCTACAAACATTAAGTTTATCGCGTTACTGAAACTTTCCTGTAAGTCGCTCGTCAGTTCTGACCAATCATGGCTGAAGTTTTCATACAAAATACCTAACAGAGTACAGTTCCTTAAAATAACCTTTATGTATGTACTCCATCGTATTCAATTTTTTTAAGTGTAAGAGAAGACATTTTAGCCTAGCTTCGCCAAAGAAAGACGAAATAAAATGAAATAAATAAATACTCCTAACGTAACAGGCATAGTGCGTAATATTCATCCGACAAATTTCTATCAATTTATGGAGTGTAATAAACAGTTTTGTTGAAGCTCAACATAGTGCCGAGTACACAGCTGTTCTAAATCATCATTAACGGATTTTTTAGTCAGGGAATACTTTTATAATGCAGTATAATGATAGTGGTCTCCTTTGAAATTATTTCCAAAAGAATTCTGGTTATGCCCCTATACACCCGTCCGTGACGAAAGCGCGACTTCTCATTGTCATGTAACGTTAGCATTGTGACCCGTTTTCTTTACTGATTGGCTTACTTATTATAAGAATTTAAATGAGTTTTTCTGGAGAAAATTTTTTTATTTTTAATACCTAAATTCCGATGTGGCCTATAAAATTGATAGCTTTGCGAAAAATAAGTGCTTGTTCGACGATTTATTGCTAAACATATTGCATCGCAAACAAATGAAGGTTGAAAATCTGCAAAAATTACTTATTCAGGTGTTTCAACCCATATTTTACGGCATAGAAGATTTCCTAATTTTGCTTTTATTCATTAAAAGTATTCTGTACTGTTTCTCAGCAAATTACTTTATTTTGTACAGACTGCCACAATATAGCTTGTAATTTACCTTACACGCCACCTTCATTTAGCATGTAAGGCACGAATGGGTCTATATGAATAGGTCTACTAATATCAGTTAACTCTATTCTGTGGAAAAATATTCAACCAAAATTTAAGCGACCCAGTAGAGCTTGTATTTAGCAGTAAAATATTATACATAATGAAGTATCTTCCTGTGACAGTTGCAGTAGCAGTTTTTTGCTGCCTCGTTAAATAATCCCAAACATACTTAATGAATCACACAGTTACAAAACTGCAAGTACGGTATACATTCAGAAACTAACATTTATCAAATCTGAGTATTTTAGGTTTTAGCTAATGTAAACAAATTATTCAAAAAATGTTTAAAAATACATTTTCAGCGTAATTTGCGCAAAACTAGCTAATGCTACAATATTTTTAGTTATATTATTTTTTAATACCACAAAAGTTATCAGTTATGAACACCCATTTCCTTTGTTATGATCGACAATCCCCATTCATGAAGTAATGATACAAAGTGTCCAATAAAAAATCATGCGCAACCAGTAAACAGTGGTGGTCGCTCTGCTACAGCACAAAGGCGAACTAGATTCCATCCTCTGCGAGGTCACTTCCGGAATTTTCGCGTGCGGAAATCGTGCCAGGACAGTGCTGTTAGTCGACGGTTTTTCCGAGGATCTTCCGTTTCCCCCACCCATACGTTATGGATGGTGCTCCAAATCAACCTAATTCCATCCCTCATCAATTCTCAAGACCTTAGATGTTAGCCACCCAAACCTCTCCACTGCATCCCTCAACTAAACAATGTTTGTGAACAGTTAACTTTACATATGCATATTTTCGCATCAGTTGCACACAAGTAACTTAATACAAAATATTGTAAATATGCATTTTTGGCTTTGTGTAAAGTTCTGCAATTTTTAATTTTATGGATCATTATTGTTTACTTATCTACTTGAGTATGTAAACTGAATCTTATAATTTTCAGAATGCGTATTGGTATTTTCTTACGTATTATGAATAAAACAAAAATTAATAAATATAAATATATATATATATATATATATATATATATATATATATATATATATAAAGTCCATTCCCGATTGCAAGCGACTTATGAACCTTTGAAAAAATAAACCCTAGCCCTTAACTGCATGCATAGCTAGTAAAAAAAAGTTGCAGGTTCTGGTGCGGGTGCTGTATCTGCACCAGAACCCACGTTTTTTTTACTAGAAATGCATGCAGCTAATGGCTAGGGCGTTTTTTCAAAGGTTCATAAGTCGCTTCCAATCGGGAATGGACTATATATATTCACTGACAAAGTTCTTTACTATGTAAAAAATGCACTCTGAAACATCAATAAATACAATGAAATTCTGTACGCAAATCCCGAAGCTTCGCCACTACCACAACGTGACTTGCTCGTCTAAAATGATCAGAACGAAACATATGGTAAACCTATTACAAAGGTTTTGTGTGCTTTCAACAAGCAGTAGTGAAAGGGCGGGAGTGACCTGCCTTCCTAGAACTGGTTTATCCTGTAGCAGTTGGAATTTGGCAACAGGGTGGTTTCCAGGTAGTTGTTTGGGGACTGTCTTGAGTTGGAGATCTTTATCACACTTTGGGAAATCCTCACATTCCAAAGCGAGAGCTGAAACACGGGAGTGAGACAGATATATGGGAAACAGTTTGCTACCTGCACAGTACCTGTGGCGGAGACAAACGGAATTTCTCATAGGTCGAAGGTGTCCTTTGCCGTTAAAGATGCATCGTTTCGGCTAGCTTCTGCAGCTTTACACCTAAGTTCTATTCTGCTTCTGCGATAACTTCGGACACTCCAGAGCAAATGATAGCTACAACAGCTCCATCGACTTCTTCGTGAGTGGTACCAGCGATGCCATCGAATTGTTCAGCAATTACACCTACGAAATTTTCAATGAAGCTATCGAACTTTTTGACTGAGGTACCTAGAACACCATTGCTGACGTTACCTGCTTCTTAAGCTCTAGCACCCACATCTCCAAAGGTCCGTCCTATTCTTTGCCTGGACCACTGCGTCGTCATCAGTGTCGCTTCTGTGACAAGATATTTAGCAAAAGCTGAGCATGAGAGAACGGCCTGTACGAAGAATACATTTCGCGCTATTAAGCATTACGACAATGACCACATGCAGTTTATGCAAGGTAATATAATGATGGAACACATCGAAATTTGTAAGAATTCGTATACAGGTGTCAGCAAGTGATATCATCAATGCCTACTGCTACATTGACGGGTACTGTTTCCGCAGACGATCATAATGGGACAGTTGTTGTTAATTATGGAAAACTTGAGTCGTTATGTGTGGAATATACACTACGTGTGCATGTGAAGTCTATCAACTTCAAAATAAACGGTCTTCGGCCCTAAATATTGTTAATGAAAGTAAACATCAAACAAAGAAAAGGAAATTTAATACTGATGATAAAACAGGAAGTGAAGACTATCATGAAGACAGCATGGATGAAAATTACTATGCTTACAGTGATAGTGTTGATGACGATGATGATTCCCTCGGCGTTCCCACGCATTTGCTGCAATGAGTGACACGAAGAAGGCAGAAGACATCGAAAATACTGACTACCTATTTCCCTAAGACCCATCTGAACTTGCTGAAAGACTCAAGATGACAGTAGAGCAGAATCGTTCAGAATCATACACAGCAAATTCGAAAGGCAGAATGGAATGAAGTAGGTGAGTTTCTAACTTACATATGATTTTTGGAACTGTTTCCCTTGTATTCCTTCGCGGATCTGTAGACTAACCCCTACAGACTATTCCTCCGCCTCTGCCTCCGCTTTCACCTTTCATCGCTGAGTCGTAAGTCCATATGTATGCTTTTCACCTTGCAAACATTTATATGAAAATTGTCCCTGGTAACACTACCAATTTTTAATGTGTTATTAGTCTCGCCTGCAAATTGTAAGATTTTGGGCTCTCTGTATGTTGGTGTGTGTAGGTGTGTGCTGGTATGCACGTGGGTGTGAATGTGCATTTGTGTGTGTTAGGTGTGTGTGTGTTTCCATTTGAGCGAGTGGAAAATGTATCTTTTTTCTCAGGTTTCAAATATTCAGTGTCATCTATGGTCATGGGGTCAAGGTCAAAGTTACCTGCACCCAATAAGATGATAGAGATTAGTAACATCATAAAATTGCTGACATTTATGGTTTTTTTTTCAAGCTTATTTTTCAAGGTCATGCAAGGTTGTGAGGTCAAGGTCATGTTCAACTGAATCTAATATGGTGGTAGTAGTATGTAACATAATATGCTTGCTGACTTTTATGTATGTTTTTTCATGTTCTTTGTTTTCAAGGTAATTTAAAGTCATGAGGTTAAGAGCACTTATTATGGCGGTAGTAGTCTGTAATATAATATGCTTGCTGACTTATATAGATTTTTCTCGGTTTTTTTTTCATGGTAATTCGTGATCATGGGGTCAAGGTCAAAGTCAATGGCATATAATATTATAGAAGTTGTCTCTAACATCATCTGCTTGCTGACATTAATGAATTTTTTCTCAATTTTTTTTCAAAGCCATTTAAGGTAATGAGGTAAAGGTCAATGTCACCTGCATCTAATATCGCGGTAGTTTACTTTACTGTCATATGTTAGTTTACATTATATGTATTTTTCTGAAGTTGTAGATTTCAACATCATTCAAGGTTATGGGGTCAAGGTCAAATTCCAAGGTTAAGGTCAAATGCTAAGGCGGATTAGCTTTCAAGATGGTGGACGGGTGATGTCTACCAAGATGGCAGTCGTCTACCGAGATGGTGGTTACCAAGATGGCCATTGTTTGCGCCTACCAGGATGGTGGAATGTGTATGAGTGAGGGGTGACCTTCGGAAATTTAAGTTTAAAAAGAAAATGTATAATAATGCTTTATAATGTTAAAAACAAATTTTGACTATTTTTAGTAATGTTTTATAATATTTTTGAAGTATTTTTGGATTTTTGTGATCAAAGGTCCAGGTCAAAAGTCAAATCTCATTGGTCCTGCTCTCTTGACCCCGTGGCCGCTGATCGTGGTCACATGGGCCGCATATCCGCTTCGCTCTTCTGGCTCGGAGTAACTGATCGGTCTAGAAAAAAACGGGAATTTTTTTTAAGGGAAAAGGAGATATTTTAAGAGGAAAAAAAGGGGAAAAAAGGAAATTTCAACATGGTGGCTGCTGTATTTTGCACTCCTGTCCTAGGTACCGTTATGCCTGAACCTACACAACCCTACTACTTACACACACTTAAATACCTATATATGTGTGTTTAGTAATTCCAGAGATAGGCCCACCAGATTAATATTTTATTGGCCACTTATGAAAACTTGTAAATATTTAATGGAATTCAAATTGACTTTTTTTTTTAATTGGTGGTTACGCCTAGAACATTTGCTGCGATATAAGATATGTATCTTCGTTTTTTGTTTACACCATCTCCCAAAATTGTAGAGGGGAGATTTTCGATTTCATGCATTTTACTTCTGCATTATGAACTATTCATTTCAGAAGTTCGGATTGACTCGACTGTATCATTACGGGCACGTGACATTTGTGGGAAATGGAGAAGATATTACAATATATTTAAATATATAACAAGCTAGAGAAAGAACTTCAAGTGATAGTCCTAGAATGTAAATTCTTATAAAGTACGTTGCACAATTATAATAAAATTAGTAATATCTTAAATGTCTCACAATTAATGCGGGAAATGAATACAAATAAAAGTTTTGCTTTGTAAGACTAGTGAGATAGCGCATTATCAGAATGTCATGTGCTTCTAGACACGTAACCTACAGCTTTGAACAAGAGCAAACGACTCTCAGTTACCAAACCTGCAGAGTGACTCTCTCCGGTTGCAACACTCTCATAGTCAACATATTACCAGTACACGAAATATTTTAAAACTCGAATTGATTCGAATTTTCCAAACGCGTATATATATATTTTTTTAAGTTTCTGTCATTTAATGAATGCGGGTGTGTATCGTTCTAATTACTCTATTTTTATATCCTGCCATGCTGCCTTTTGGCAAGCAGGAAATAACACACAGTGAAAATTAAATACACATTATTAAACCACTAGTAGACTGTTAATTTTCTATAGTCAAAGATGTTCAGTTATACCTCTACAACTGAAATTCTGACATGAAAACGAAGAACTTCTGCATTATTGGTGAAGACCAGCCTTAACATTCACCTCTCCACTCATTATGTATCGCAACACAATTTGTATTACAAACATTGTCACTTTATTCAAGTAAAACTGTAGAATTACTATGAACCTATATATATTACCAATGGGCAAATAACTACTTTAATATATATATATATAAACATACCAGATAAATTAGGTTGTCTTGGGTTCTGGGCAGGGTCCGTGTCTTGTTGGTTTCTGTATCCAAAGTTTCGTCGTACCTTGCAGTATGCATCTTCAGGATCCTTCAAACTATAATGGTAGATAGACACTGGTGGAGGTACTTATATGGTAAGCCTCAACATGGCCTTGCAAGATCTTTTTCATTTCCTGTCTTCCTGTATTGATGGAAAGATCCTGAAGATAACTACCGCAAGGTACAACGAAAAGTATGTTAAAGAAATCAATAAGATGCGTCCCCAGCCTGCTGCCAGGACGACCATCCTGACAATAGCTCCGAAAATCTCCAATTCCCTCAATAAAATTATTTATGTTCGCAATAAATAAATCTAAAAACCTCATTTTATTAATTACAGTAAAATGTGGAACAGTTTTTCCTACTTCGTTGCCAAATTTATTAGGGGTATGGAATCCAATCTGTCCGTCAATCTTTGTGCAATCAAGAACAAGGAATTTTTCACATATTAAATTCACAAATATTTAATTAAGTGTGTACACGTTATACATGGTGGTGAGTTCCAAGATAATGCTGTTAGATTTAGTGGAATGAAAGACAGTGGGAACACAGAAGAAATAATGCAGGAATATTGACACTGTCAGCTCAGTGTAACAAGTTTTACTTTCAAAGCAATGTTTAAATTTAATTACATATGGTAAAAATATACAAAATATACATGTAGTCTGTACACGGTTAACTAAACACTTCTGAAACAAACTCTAGAAAAAAATCACTTGTCATAACTACTGTTACATTATGCACTGACACGCAGGCTTCTAGTTTAGTTGGTAACGGATCAGTGAAAGTAGTTTCAACACTTGGCAATAGTAGTGACAGCATGTGGGTACGGGATATCATTGATTAAAATGGGAGCGATGCAGTTGCACTTCCCCCTCCCTCCAGTACCTGCACGAACATGTGCATGTGAAATTGCACATATAAATGCACATGTACATACCCACCCCCACTTCCCTCACTCTGGCCGCCCTGGGACTGCCAGAGATTTGAAGAGACTGTCTAGCGGGTGTCATGTGTTGGTGTGACACCAGAGTGTGAGCTCTGACGACTGGTCGCTGGGGTGATACTCGATTAGATTCTCGTTGAGGAAAATAAGATTTTATTTACACAATTATACAATATTAGTAATTGTATAATGAGAAGAATTACACATGTTAACCTCATGGCTGTTGGAGAGATACTCAGGAGTACACATGTTGTCCCTTCAGTTGATGGAAGCCAACTGATGATGTTGGAGGGGGAGGAAGTTTCGACAGCCGAGCAGGTTTATTATGTGTAATTAGATTATCTAATCATGCAATGGATTATTTAATTGTGCATTTACCAACTATGTACTTGCATGGTTACTTATTTTATGTAAAGAGAGACTACATATGAACTGGCATAATCACTTATTACATGTACCAAGAGACTACATGTGCACTTGTATAATCACTTATTACATGTACTGAGAGATTCCATACACGTCCTCTCCCTAGGACTGCTCACTCTCAACTGAACTCTGATTGATAGTATCAAGGGATTTTACCCCCGATACCATTATGTTACATAGTTCATCAATTGAAGGGCGCTAGAGAAAAACCAATGGAACTATCCCCCACATTGCTTCGGGTTTAATATACAAGGAG
Organism: Dryococelus australis; assembly: GCA_029891345.1. Lineage (NCBI taxonomy): Eukaryota > Metazoa > Arthropoda > Insecta > Phasmatodea > Phasmatidae > Dryococelus > Dryococelus australis. The sequence goes on along the minus strand of CM056994.1, from coordinate 166,401,635 downwards.
GAATATTATTTAAATGTGTGATAAGTATAAGTTGGGAAGGAGTCGGTTTTGGATCGTGGAAATGCTTATTCAGTGCGTAATGTAACCGGCATGTATATAAGTGCTATAGTGTGCCAATTAAGTAACAAACCCGCGCTGTTCAAGACGGGTCTGCAGCTTTACAAGAGAGTGGAAACATACTCCAGCAATACAAGAAGTGGCGGACAGCAGCTCAAGGGGGCCAGCAGATAACAGGTTAAGAGGAACCTTCACAGTGTTCAACTCTCAATGGGACATCTGTACTGATCCTCCCTGGCGGAACCAAGAGCTTCGCTTTCAAAAAATGGTAAAACATGAACCGAAGGCATTGCTAACAGAACTGTAACTTTGAGTCTTCCCAAATCTATCATGAGATCTTGGTTTATGGGAAATCGAAATCTCTACTTACCTTGGACATTGAGAATGAACTGGCATACCTACCTAAGGAATTTATAATTTACTTTGCGTCCCAGGAAATTAAATTTGTATAATATATCTTGCCTGAATATTTAAGGGGACATGAAGACATTAAATCGTACCTCTACTGTGAAGACTGTCCATTAGTAATACCAGTATTACTAAATGACATATTTTCTAATTATTCACACATAAGACATGACTGCATGATGTGCAAAATGCAGCAAATGATTGAAGCCATTGAAGGATATGACGAGCCCAACAATGCATCGGTAATGTCATAAATACCGACCGAAGAACTCTACATAATTTGTACGTAAGGACACTGATTTTATTTTGGGTGCAAAAATATTATTTGAATGGCTGTAAGTATTATTCTTGTGGCAAAACATTTTCTTTCTTATGTTAATAATTGTTGTGTGCATTCACTGTATCATTATAAGTAATCTGTGTAGTCAATATATTAACAATGTATTGCTGTGTAGAAGGGTCCACAAATCATTATAATAGATAATTTATGTAAGAAAACTTTCAAAGTAATATTCAAATAATAACAACGAGAGTTAAGTTTTATATTTCAAAGCAACTTTTCCATAGAATGAGTTAACACCAGACTTTATAAGTATGTATCGACTTAATACATATGCAGTAAACAGCCTTAAGTGGTACGGTGGCGAAATACTTCATGATGGCAGATTCGTTGGTTTAAATGATATAATATTTGATGATTTTCCCTTCTATGTTTGAGGCAAATCTCTAAATAAATTAATTCAGCATCTCCCAAATGCAGAAGTTATAAATATTATAAGTTGTTTTGAATGTCCTAATTTCAATACATTAGTTAATTTGTTTATTATACATGGTTGTGCAAAACCAATGTTTTGTATACAGTGGATCTTTAAGAGAGTTCATATATACTAATCCTTCATATGTATGAAGCGAGAAGGAGTGCAATGTTGTAATTTACTAACATTAAAAGTATTTAATAACAAGAAAAAGCCACTATTTTGTTAAAACATACATTGTAAGAGGAAACATGTAACATTCTACTATAAGAAACTCATTTAAATAATGCATGTATGTTATAAGCATATAGTTTATGTTTAAGAAAGTCCCACTAATTTGTATAGTATTGATTTAATGTAACTGACGGCAACTATCCATGATATATATTTTTTAAATCAGACAATGCATGTTGTAAATAATCATGTTGAAGTTCTTATTCAATTATGTGAGTATATAGTATATCAAGAGCATTGTATATCAATTCTAATGTATGTGAAAAAATATTATTTAAATAAAAGAATTATACCAATAAACAGGGATTTTTATTAATCAAAAACTCGGCGAGTACAAATGATGATATTTTTTTATTAAATAATTTACACACAGTGACCTTTTTCTATAAACATTTAGCAAATATAAGAAGTAATTCTTCCACTAAAAATAACCTTCTATTCCGATGCATTGATCAGAAAATAACTGATTCACAGAAGATTTCTAGGCTGAACGAAATGTGTATGTGGAACTATTGTAGAAATTTGAAAAAAGAGGGGGGGGGGGGGGGAACTCTTCACACTTAACATTATTTAACATTTAAAAAATACTCAATCAAGGTCACTATAAATTTTGAAGAATATATTGTTATAAATTAATATAGAATAAACAATTAAATTTAATACTCATTGAATTTAAATAAAAAATTTGAAGAAAAGATTTTAAAATCAGTATGAAATTGACACTTAAAATTACTTAATTTTACTGTGAACTTTTAAAAAAAGATATTTTTTCAAAAAAATAACACACAGTAAACATTCAGTTAGTTATAAAAATTATTCATCATCTGATATACAATCTAAAGCTTCTAAAAATTGTTCACCTCCTTCAATTCTACTGATAAATGCTTGTTTCAAATATATATATATATATATATCTAATGCACTGGGAGGAAAAACCAACTCTCTGCCGTCGAGGAGGTAAGGGCGATGGGATTGTTGCTGTGACCTCTGGGGTACTCCAGAGTTAATCCTAGCTGGAGAGCGAGGATGAACAGGCAAGTTCCACATATCCGACACATCGAAGTTCAAAAACTCTTGATGTTCTCCCCACCCAGCGGAGGCAGGGGCAGCGGCGGGGGCGGTGGCTGCAGTCAACATGGGCAGCTCGAAGTATCCTATTGAGGTCCTAGTGGAGGCACAGATGACGGGCGGCTCGATGTGTCCATTGTGGTTCCTGCCAAGGAGGGAGGGGGGGGGGTGAAGACAGGTCTTGCGGAAGGCTCGGCGTATCCTGCTGAGGTTCCCATGGATGTAATGGCGAAGGCAGGTCTTGCTGGGGGCTCAACGTAACCTGCTGAGCTGGCAGGCTTCTCATCTCTCGAAACAGGAGACCGCAGGTTGACAACTTGGGAGGCAGATCTCAGACGTTCCGCCTTCTGCTTCTTGTTGAATGGATGCTTGTTGCGATCAACACACAGGTCCAGCAGTTTGTCACATTATATAATATTAAACTCTTCTTCCAAATCTAATAACTGTTCTTTAATATCCGGCATTGAAATGCCATACCAGCTCACTGTCCCATATTTTCTATAACTTGGGCCAATACTCCGTCTTGAAATTTAAAAGTGAAAGTAGGAAGAGGAAGGTGGTGAGTAGCACACACACACACATACACACACACATTATATATATATATATATATATATATATGAAAAAAGTTAAAAAACTTTTAACCTGCTAGATAAGTTGGGGGATGATCCAAATAGCTGTTTGCCTACCTTTCTAACATACAATTAGCATTTCCTTTTTATGGTTCAGCAAACAACGAGCGTTAAATTAGGAATTCGAAGTGAAGAGGGGATGCATCCAGCCTCCAGAGACATATTTAATTTTTTTGTCAACCGAGTACATACATTAGCCATTTCCATTACACAATTTGGCGACCCACATAAATATTCTTTTAGCAGTAAAAGCAGGGGCAGGCCACACAGAGATATTCTTTTAGCAGTAAAAACAGGGCCACCCAGAATATTTGTTTGTCGAGAAAATTATGCATACCCATCCCCATTTATTCTTTTATGTCAGAAAAATGCTTTCAGTGGTGTGCATGGGTCGGACACCCACAACGACAGTGTTTGCTGACATTTACACTTGTTTGCTGACATTTACACACAACACCCATCCCCAATTATTAATCTTGTACATTTTGATGCTCTCAGAAATATGCTTTTAACAGTAAAATCAGGGGTGGGCCACCCACACTTGTTTGTCGACATAAATTTACAATGGCTTTTTAAAAAATGTCATTTGATGTCTTGCTGCCACCAGAAATATGCTTTTAGCTCTAAAACAGGGCGGGCCACCTACACATGTTGGTCGACCGAAATACACAATAGGCATTCCCTCTTCACGATTTCTTTCTTCATAAATATGATTTTAGTAATAAATGCAGGGTGGGCTACCGACGCGCACTTGTTTATTCGCACAAGGGCAAATAAAAAATTTTCTTTAAAATTCTTGTTGCTCACAACACTATTTTAAAATCCTGATGGTTTTTTTTTGGACACCCAACTGGCATGAGACAAAGAAAACCCCCTCCATTGGACCAAGCACATATGCTCTTTCTATTTTATAATTTTGCAATAAAATATCCATATAGGAACTATCACTGTCAACAGTTACAGTAATTATGCAGTAATTATTTTTGGATGAATCAATGTAGTAAGGGATAAGTATTTTGGCGTGTGCCACATGGCTACGCTGGGACTTACTGTACCTTGGTTTGCAGCAGAGTGGTGCTCGCCGTCCGGGCCTCACCGGCTGGTAAGTATCGAAGGTGGTATAAAGATAAATATCAAAATCCAAATGTAACTTGTGAATGTTAGCACCACCTATTGTATTAAATGCTGTAGTCTAATCTCCTTCAAGTCTGATAAAACACTGGCCAGTGATTGTGAAGACATTTCTGTATATATTCTCTTATAAGAGTTGCAACATTGCAGAGTACAGAGTACATAGTTCAAGCGACAAGCAGTCAACACACATGATCACATATGAGATTATCACGGTTCACATGCTACAAAGTCTAAGTGTTTGAGAAATTCATGCAATATATGGATGTAATGGCCAAATTGAATGTTTCCCCTTCAGCAGCCCATAAAACTAGTGCCACTGCCATGGTTCTTTGGGGAGTGTTATTTAATGAAACTTCCTGTATGTGGTAAAACCCTTTAATATACATTATATCTCATATGGTTATAAACATATAAAATAACATAACAAATAAATATCAAGGATTATTATCCAATTCTACATAATCTAATATTCTCATATTACCATAAGTACCTGTTAACTTTCTATATATATAAATTTGTTCCACAACATTTAATTTTATTTTCTTTCTTGAATACATAGCAGGGTTTCCAAATGAACCTAAAATAGCAGTACTACTACTAACACCTGATGAAATACAGGAAATAACCAACCCCTAGTAATTTATCCATACCCCACAGACTTATTGACAGTAAAACCCAGTTCCTGAAGGGAACTCACTAGGATTATGCCAGCCTTGCGGTGTCATGCGTGTGTATTTGGATTGGATTTAAGATCGAATTGTTGGAATACATTCCAAGTTAATGGAGGTGTTAATAGTAGTACAGTTATATAAGTTCACATGGAAACCCTGTTATTTATTCAAGAAAGAAAATCAAATTTAATGTTGGTGATCAAATTTATATGTATAGAAAATTAACAGGTACTTGTGGTAATATGAGAATATTAGGTTATGTAGAATTAGTTTACAATCCTTGATATGTATTTGTTATGTTATTATGTATGTATGTGATCATATGAGATATAATATGCATTAAAGGGTTTTACCATATACAAGGAGTTTCATTAAATAATACTTCCCGAAGGACCGTGGCAGCGGCCCTAGTTTTACGAGCCACTGCCAGGGAAACACATCAAAATTGGCAATTTAAGCCTTATAATACACGTTGTTCTCAAACACTTAGACTTTGTAGTATGTGAACTTTGATAACCTCATATGAGATAATGTTTGCTGATGCTAATCGATTGAACTATGTGCTTTGTTCTCTGCAACATTGCAACTCTGATAAGAGAATATATACAAACACGTCTTCACAACCACTGGCCAGTGTTTTATCAGACATGAAGGAGATCAGATTACAGTGTATAAAACAGTAGGTGGTGCTAACTTTCTCAAGTTACTTTTGGATTCTGATATTTATCTTTATATCAGCTTCGATACTTACCAGATGGTGAGGCACGGAGGGCGAGCACCACTCTGCTGCAAACCAAGATATAGCGAATCCCAGCGTAGCCATGTGGCACATGCAAAAATACTTATTTCTTACTGCATTGATTAATCCTTCAAAAATACTTACTGCATACTTATTGTGACTGTCGACAATGTGCATTTAACCCCATTGTACTACTCTAGGTATTATGCTCTGGGAAACGAACATTTAACAAACATAATTTTAAATATTTTGAATGACAATTTACAATTCACTATTAAAAAAAACCCATTGACTTTGTGGAAATGGACATATTTGCTAATCTTAAACTCTGGTTTCCTTTTATCATAAACTTACATGTCCTTTAGGTAATAAATAATTATTTTTCACATCCACAGGCACCATCGTAATAGTTCTATGTAATCTATATTTACAATATTGAATTATAAAAGTTCGCCCATTTGTAACTTCCTTGTGAAGTAAAATATTTATAAATTAGCTTTTTTAGAGATTTATTGAATCATTCAATCACAAGCACTTTAATTCCGGAATAAGTTATCTAATGATTTATTTCATACTATGACAGGTGTTCCATGAACTAAAAATAAACATTAAAGAACTCGCTCCCCTGGTGTGTGTAGGTTCCAACACACCTTTGTTTATGACACTTTTCTTTGCATTGGCAACTTGTATCCTACATTTACTTTTTAAAACTATGCCCCGCATATATTTTGAATAAACATAGATCACTGTCAAATATATTTAAAACCCAAATCTGCTTAAAATATATAGTTAGATCCTTATCTGGTAATTTCTTTCTACGAAACTTAATTTTCGCAGATGCATGTAATTTGGTTGCAATCTTATTGAAATTCATATTTAATAAATATAGTTATCCTCGTTCAACTCCTCTATAACAGAACTGATTTTGTTTGTATGGGAATTATTTTCAGCCTGTTTTGAAACGATAAGCAATCTTATTCTAGATATTAGCTAGTTGGGTTTATTCCAATATATAGATGAAAACCGATATCCTATTTCGTCTTTAAATATCCCACTTCCTATAAATGTAATTATATATGTTCGTCATTACTTCCTGAGCGAGAAAGTGTGTTTTTTTTTGTATTACAAGATTCTTATATTTCTCCATATCAGAGTAAGAATAACCATTTAGGAATATCTTAAATAATGATTGAAACAAACCTCGACTAGCGACGGTTACGTACTCTTCTATTTGAATTTTATCTTCAGGAAAAACCATAATTACTGAATCTCCCAGAAACCATACATTTCCCTGTCTATATATAACAAACATTGTGTCACGAGCTGGCGAAGTATTGTGTGTTTGCAAATTGATGGTATGTTTTGATAGTATGGCTGGCGAGAATTTGGAATATTTGGTTGGGTAAATGGTATGTTGTGACAGTATGGTATGGTAGTCTGCTTGTTATTAGATTATTTTATTGCCTGTCTAAATGGATTGTGTGGCATGATACGGTCTGTGAGTATTGATAATTAAAATATTTTATTTCTGCTGAAACATTTCAATTGCTGGTTTGTTGATATGGTCTATTGAAATGAGATTTCGTTAGGGTTGGATCGTTAACTATGATAACCTGTATGGGTATTGCTATTAATTGACTGTGTGTGTGTTTTTCTATTACAAAATGAAATGTTTTGTCATAAAATTCACTGAACTATATCATAAGACTGATATATAATGGAATGGATTGTAGGTAGTTTATGGTAATTTGGGATATTACATGCTAGAATAATTTGTCTGGAAGAATATGTATATATTAATTTATGGTCTGTTGTTTGATTGGCAGCCACTATGATATGACATCAAAATATTACGAGATATTTTACAAAATTTTCGATGTGTATATGGAGATTTGAGCTGTATAACTGATTTATATAGCATTAAATTATGATCTGGAATTGGGAAGAGCTGGTCGACATATTTAATTAATAATAATATTGTGATATGGGCGAGGTCTCCATTTATGTTAATTAAGCATTGACATATCAGAACGTGTAAAGAATAATTATATATAAGTAAAAAAATGAATCCATCAAACAACTGCAATATATCACGGATTTTTAAAACGAAGTTTATAATTGTGTGGTTGGTACGAGTTGAGATGGTTCAAACATACCTATTTTTTATATTAATTGCTCTCTAGTAAATAGAATATCATGTTATGGTGGTAAAAAGTTTGCGAGGAGAGTTCAAAATGTTTGTCAATTGGAGAGATGAAATGGAATACTGATAGCGAATGTTCTCTGGTAAATGGAATATATTGGATGTGTATACGTAAGGGATGGTAGAATGTTCGATCCTACTTCCTTCCAAATATATGTATAAGTAAATTATTCGCCTTCGCGTTTTATACGACTAAGTTAAATATTTTGTTTATTTCTTGCATGTAAGATGTATATCGTCATTGTCATGACAATGCCTCCTATGTGCAAAAATGTGTAATTTTTGCTTGTGATAGAAATGGATACTGTATGGCAATCTCTATGGAATGGTCAAAGACTCCAATGTGTAAAATGTATCCTGTAAGAGTAAAATAAATAATATAAAACTCCTATGTGTAGAGTAAAAAATAATGGCATTGACAAAATATCCTATGTGAAATTCAGACACATGGGAGGTATTACTTAACGTTTACTTGGCCAAAGATGTCATGACTGCACACATAAGTGCTTTTGTTCTTAGGTTATATATTTGTTTGTTGGATGATAGTGTTTAGCAAGAAAAATATTATGTGTTTCTAACGGTTTGTACTAGTGGAATATGAATTAGTGAAGAATGAAAATTATATTATTGGTATGTTTCTTTATCATAACTGCTTGCAGATAATGTAACGATGATTTATTATGTGAAAGCAATAAAGTTAGTATTCGTTTGTGGAAATTATTTAACAATAAATAAACAGTTTAGTTTATAAAATTTACTGTTACCCAATCAGAAAGTGTCGCATATTATGTAAATGTCATACGCCTACTAAATATATTTTTGATACCATAAAATTTGTTGTTCGTCACATTATCAACATGAAATATGATGACATTTAGATCAGCTAAATGTTACTTTCGAATTTATTAATAGTCTGGCTAACATATATATATTTCGTAATTGGCTGAATATATGTAGTTATTAATCGTCATTGCTGTTAATTGTTTATTATTATTTTTACATGATATACTAATTTATACTGTACTTTTTATTCAGGAATCTATTTATGATGAGCAGCCGATGTCGTAAATTAGTTGAACTTGCCCACCAGTTTGGTTGATGAGCATTTTACAGAATCATCCAATGAGCAACATATTAATTATATCCAGCCTGAACAAGAAAATGGTGTTTCCTCATTTAATGACAATACAACTAAAAACAATGAGTTAGATACTGGTGTTTCCCCTGTTATTGACAATAGAGCCAACTATAGTGAATCAGAAAATCGTGTTTCCTCTGTTATTGACAACACAGCCAACAGAATGAATTAGTGTTTATTTTATCACAGAATGATATAGAACAGGACGACAGTGCGTATGAGTTTATAAATAAACACTTAGTAGGCATACCAGTATAAATTGAAATTGATAAAGAACTCACTGAATGTAATTTGAGCTTACTGGATGTTGAAAATTATTCAAACATTTTGGATGCAACGAGTGAAGCTGGGAAGAATTGAAGTATTTCGCAAGTTAGTACAACCATAGATAATATTGAAGAAATTTGTACTACATCCAACTTTCTTCGGTCTAATAATGTGGAATTGGCATGTACAAAACAAACTGAAGATGTAAATCACTGTCACAACAAAGATGAAAATAAAAATTATAAGAATGTAGATAGGGAAGCAAATGAAGCCAGCAGTTCAAGTAGTGAGGAATTTGTAACTCTGAAAACAAAATACAAATGTGAAGCCAAATCTAGAAGAGTATTAGGACAATCGTACATGGGATTTAAAGTTGTTGAGAAATAAGTCTTAGAAAATGTTTCTAAAGAAGAAATAAAACTGAAAGGAAGATGCAACCATAATATATCTGAGAGGAAAAGTGAAATAAGTTTTTGTTGGGGGGTGATAACAGACACTGAGAGACATTATATATATATTTTTGTCAATTGACACTTGGTCAGAAAAAAAGGGCTATGTACAGGGTCTTGTAAATACTAGTCCAATAAGGATGGGAACAAATGAGAAAGATGATAATGACAGTGTAAAAAAATGTGGGACATGACATATTTTTGATAACTGTAAGTGGGAAAGGATGTCGAGTGTATCGCATGTTTTTCATCAGTACTCTAGGGATTGGTGAAGATAGTTTTAAGAGATGGACACAGCCAAGTGCACCTGTACATAGTGAGATTGACGTGACTTCTAATGGCAGCAATTTTCCACTTTCTCAACCAAGAACTTGTCATCAGAAGAAGAAGGAAGACGATGCGAGAAGTGTTAAAACATGGTTAGATTTACTGCTAAGTACCAAGTCCCTACTGTCGTAAATCCTCTGAGAAACTTTATGTTGAATCAATTTTCAATTCTAAACTGCACATGCACTCAGTGTATGAACAATGGTGTCATGAATGTAATGTAAAGAAGCAATTAGAACAATTTTCTGCAAGACATTGGACGAAGGAAACATTGCCATCCACCAGCCTAGGGAAAATCAGTGTGATATTTGAATTAGTTTACAAACAAGGTGAGATAACAGAAGAGTTATATGAAGTTCACATTGAAAGGATAGATCCAGCAAGATCAGAAAAAGAGGGAGACAAAGAGGGTGCTTCTGAATAAAAAAAGGTGATAATCATGGACTTGCAAAGCAAGTTGTTGTGTACAATTAGTTTAGCATCCACCATGTATTATATGCAGAAACTAACTGTACATAAATTTACGATAATGGAACACAATGGCAAGCATGTTCGTTTATATAATTGGCATAAACATGATGGTGGCGTTGGTGCAAATGTATTTTCATTCTGCCTTCTTGATTACATTTCGGAACTTCCACAAACAATTCAGCACCTTGTAGTATCAGATAGCTGCTGCAGCCAGAACAGAAATAAAATTTTGTCAACACCTCTATCGGATGCTGCACGACATAAAAACATCACAATTGAGCAAATTTATCTCCGGAGGGGCCACACTATGATGGAGGTTGATAATGTCCATGGCAGTTTAGAACATTATTTCAAGTCTCCAATATATGCACCTACAGATTACATTTCGCGCATGCACATGGCACAACCTGGAAAACACAATGATGTTAAAGTGGTTCGCTATGAACTTTTTATGAACTATGCAAAAATGGATTCAGTCCTTCCTTCAATAAGACCTGGACTGCAGGTTGGTGAAATGCGTGTTACTGATATTTGCAAAATAAAATATCTACCTGATGGACAACTTTTGTGAAGACTGATTTTTCTGAAGCTTGGAGAATTTTGCCTCATAGAAGGCAAAAGTTGGAGTACTTCCAGGTGCTAAGGAACCTCTATAGAAGTGAAATACTACTTAAGGAGTCCAATTACAAAGATCTCCAGTCTATGAAGTGTATTATTGATTGACAATATTATGATTTTTATGACAAGTTACCATTCAAACATGACAAAAAATCCCTCAAAAGGCATGAAGAAACAATGCCCAGGAAATATGTTCACCAAAAGAAAAATGCTAAACAGTGATTTTGTGTCTGGATGTGTGAAAGACGTACAGTGGCAGCAAAGGAAGCCAATGGTGCTTTCTGAAACTATATACATTAAAGCTACTATCCTTGCTTCTAATACAATGTACATGGACTTATTGTTGTAATACACAGAAATTTGTATACTTTTAAGATTAAAGGTACTATTGTATAAAATAGTGTTCCAATGTTATATATCCTTTCCGACAACTTGTGACGAGCAATTCTTCGTATGCGATCCTATGTGATAACTTGTAACAAGCAATACCTCTTATGTGATATAATTTATTAGTATTCCTATTTATTAACATGTTTTCACATAACTATGTATTAGCATTTGTTGTGTATGTTCTCAGAAGAAAATTTTTCACAATAAAGTGTTGTAAAGCATTTAAGGAGAGATTTTTGGATGTTTTTCTTACTGCCTGAAAACTAGCTAACTTTGCACATATGAGGTGTCTTCGTGGCAACGACGATAGAGATATACTTATTTTTTAAAGAGGTTTGCATAAATATTTTTTAAAAAGTAATGCATTATAATCTTTGTGATCTGTTTAATTACTCATGACTGGATATAAATATTATATATGCTTTCCTTGTATGTTACTGCATTGGTTAGTGTAATTAGGTAAACCAGACTGGTAGGAAGCAATGAGTGTTTAGTTACTTTATTTTGTTTGTGTGTGTGTGTAGAAAGCATAATAAGAGCTGGTCATTTCTTTTTACCCTAGAAATGTTGGTTCACATGAGTCGTTGACAAAACGATCAGTACAGTCATTCATCTGCTGAGACTTTTTCGTAGGGGTGTGTGTGGTGGATGAGATCTATATATGTTTTATGTAATGTGATATCTTAGTAGATTTGTTCTGTACCGAATGGTAGATTTGCTATTCGCAGGGGTAATATGGATACCCTCGCAGGCTGTCATATTAGGTGAATGTTATCCGGTCTGGCAGTAAGGAATAAATGTATTGTTGTCAACATGCACCTCCCCTAACGGCAATGTTCGAACTAGTCTCGCCCTCCTCTGCCCTTCACTTTGATCTCATTTGCAAGTTGGTTGGTGGTATTCGCATCTACCGTACGAGAGATCTAGTCCCTCGAGAGAATAGCTAGAGATGTGAGTGTGGTCTCTCTTGTTTATTAAACTTTTCTATACGACGACCAGGGTATATTCACTGGTTGACTGGTTTGGTGGTGTGTCTTGCTTGTATGGCTTATTAGTATCGTTTTATTGTGGCATTGTAGTAGTTTGGGTAATGGAGGGAGTTGATTTTGATGGAATCGTTTTGTATCTGAACGTGAATTCCTATGGCTGTTAAGCAGGAGGGTAGGATGTATGATGACAGATGTGATGGTTAGTATAGAAGGTCGAAATGTATGATTGAAGTATTATGTTTGTCAGTCTGATATTAATAAGAATTGTATGTAGGCTCATAATTGATAGATATGATTTTGGAATGTTTATACTGTAAGGCCTCTCTTCATGATTGGAATAGGTAGATAGTTTTAGTAATATGTGTTGTTAGTATTTCTGACAATAATATTTTTGATTGGTATGACCTCTTGGAATGGTTGAAATGAATGGAGTAACACGATGGTATGGTCTGCTGGTTTGGGCTGTCATATGATATGACTTTTTATAAATAATACATCTTGGTGTTATCATCTATAGGTATAACTTGGTTGTACAATTAGTTTCTTGTATTGTGTGTATATCCATTATGTTGATTGGTATGACCTCATCCATTTTCGGTTTATTGGCAGTATGACAGCATTGAAGCTTTTATGGTGTGGGGAGAATGTGTACATTGCATGATTAGATTATAAGAGTGTAATTGTTTGATGGGATGTTTAGTTAGTATGAGAGGGGCAGAATTTTTAGCTGGTATGGTTAGTATGATTTGATGATATGATATGGGATCTGTGAATTAAGACTGTAAGGGTGTCATATTTTGTTAAATTAATAGAATTGATCTTATGATAGCATAGTTGGTCCTTATGATTGGAATATTTGATTGGCTTTGCTGCTGTTATGGCTTGTTTATATGTGTAACTTGCAAAGTTAGATGGCGAGAAATTGTAGTCAATAGATTTCGCTGTTATTAATGTTCAGTAATTTTGAGGTATGGTGGTTGATATGGTCTATATTATTAATAGTGTGACTGAGGTATGTTGGGATTGGAGCGAATTGTACAGTTTTTACTATATGTTGTGGTTGGTATGGCTATCTGCTGTGGTGGTTCGTTGATATATTCAGATGGTATAGTAAGTTGGTATGCTGGGTTGTATGGCTTTCGACATTGCATTGCTGAGTCAAGCTAATGTCATGGTGAAATTTTTCAGAGATCTGTTGTAGTACTTGTTACCATTAGGTTATCAATATGATTGTTATGTATGCTGGAAGTAAGTTAACTGGTAGGTTTAATAAGAGCAGTTATAAGTATGGATAACTGGCATAATTAACTGGTTTGTAGGAGATAAAGAGATTTATAATAATGTCCAGTATGCTGGAGGGTTGTCACCTGGTATGTTTTGGTTGCTGGGGTTAATGGATGCCATAGAGTTGGTATGAAATGAGTATTTATATTTCATATACAATGTTATCGTGGCATGATTGACGTATGCTGGTGTTATGGTTGATATAGTACCAAGTACTGTTGGTTTACAGGGTTACTCATATTTTATTTCGTATATCTGAGGTGTGGTGGTCAGCATTTTTATTGGTATGGATTGTTGATATATTGATTTATATTAATGCCTTGTATTGTATTTAGCTTGTGTCTGATGGCATTGAAAAACATGTTGGACATGTCATTATTTTGGTAAGGTCAATGTGGGCTGAGGTCTGCTTGAATTCTTATTTGAGTGGTGAATAGATCGTCTGATTATGGTTGGTAGAGTATATGGTATTTGTGGTATTGCTGAGTTGAGTTTTTCTTTGGTTAGGTGATGGCATGTTGGTTGGTCTGGTATTAGTTGGGTTATAAAGGTTAGCATAGTGGTATAATGACTAGTATATATATTTGGCTGGTGTCTGATAGTAAAGATGCTCTGACAGACATGTTGAAGTTAATATTTTGGTTATATTTAAGTGGGAGTGTGCTGAGGTATGCTTGAATTCAAGTGGACAGTAAGAGAGGTGAGTATTTTTAGTCTGGTGTGGGTTGGTATAAATGGGTAGTGTATTTTATGGGTGGTATGATATTTGGCTGATGTCTGATGGTAATAATAAAACACATTGTAGTTATGATATATTTTGGTATATTTTAATGGGTGTGGGCTGATGTAAACTTGAATTCTAGTGGGTGCTGTAAGTGGTGAGCATATTTATTCTTATGATGGTTGGTAGAGAAGATGGTATGGGTGGTTGGAAAATTTTGGTAAGGCTTGTGTTGGCTGAATGGTTGTGATTTTAGGAATCATCATTGCACTTATCACAGCAGTTAGCAGTGCAGTTAGCAGCGAAGGCACTGCACTTAGCACTGCAGGCGCCATACTTTACACTGTGGGCACTGCACTTAACACCAAAGGCACCACACTTAGCACTGCAGGTACACACTTAGCACCACAGGCACCACACTTAATGTCAAGGTTCATGGGTCGGTCTGGACTATAAATTTGGTTGGCATGCTTTGTTTCATGGGTGGCATGTTCAATGATATGTCTTCAAGAATGTATGTTTTGCGATTGTTGGTGTATGTAGAATGGCATGGACAGTTTGTATGCGTGTAATTATAAGGTATCCTTGAGTTTAAAATGTTTGGTATTCATGGTCAGTGTATTTTAACTGGTGTCAGTCGGCATGGTTGGTGGTATGAGAATAAGTTGATTGTGCCACTGGAATGGGCTGTATGTTTGGTTTGTGTGGTCTGTGTGGACGAATGGTCGAGGTATGCTCGAGTTATTGTGGGTGGCATGGTTAGTAGGTAGGTATAACTGGCATTGTTTGGTAGAACACGTAGAATGGGTGTTAGGTTATGGGCCGGCCTCAGCTGTATATATGCTTGGTACACTGGAATTATGGTGCATATTGTGCTTGGTGTATTGGATGGTGTGGTTAAATTGAGTTTTTTCTCTGATTCTAGGATATGGTATGTTGGGTGGTCTGGTATGACTTGAGTTATATAATGGATGGTATGGGTAGTCAGTATATATTTGACTGGTGTCAACCAGTAGAGCATAAAATATGAGCGGTAAGTAAATTTTTTGGTAAGGTCAGTGTTTGTAAAAAATTCTCCTACATGTAAATAAAATACCCAAATGTGCATAAGTTAACTCTGAATAATAAATAACAAAATTCTGAAAAATAAGTCTGGAATAGCAGCAATATATTATACGTAAGTTAAATATATATATATATATATATATATATATATATATTATATATATATATATAATTTCAGCCAGGTTCCAGTTACGGAGCTTAATTTAATAGTGGCAGTTGTAAAACTTTATTGAGAAAAATATATGGCCAATTGTTATCGTTGGATACTTGCTAGCATAGACTGTCTTGAGCTGTGTATAAGCAGATTATATTCACTACATGAAAAGTGAGTTTGCTGGTGCCAGACACTACATGCATTGTGTGGAATAATTTAAGGTTTCTGTTTATATTCTTGTAGTCTGAAAAATATAAATATATATGATATAAGTAAAAAATAGACTTATATTTCTCACTGGTGTTGTACCCTGCCTGATATATAGAGAATATGATGGTTCTTGGTTTAGTCACATTTACATACATTGAATAAATCGGCGTACTACAGAAATAGTCGAAATAATAAATAATTAACATTGTATAATAATAAGTCTTGAAGAAAGAAGTACTGAAATGAATATGAGATATATTTTGCTGTACTCTACATACAATATTAATTCGACTTATAATAAAATTACGTAAATTATAAAATCGAATAGTAAATACAGTTTCTTTATTATCTTTTTTTAATCCTGTATCATAACCAGTCTGTTATAAACACATTTCGTTAAAAAAGCAACATATTATTTGAAGCCAATTGATTTGGTTATATAGGTATCAAACGTACACTCCTGGAGCTAGAAATATTACTTGCAAACTTGGAAACTAAATAATTTCGCGAGGCTGTCTACCTCTTAAGAGTTCTCAAATTATATTCGCTTACGAAACATTAAAAATATTTCTGTAATTCTATGAGGTAATTTGGAAATTTCGCTTGGTCGAATAATATACAACATTTACCTCATACTTTGATGTGAACTTGTTGTGATCCAGTAACTAGCGTTCTCGAATTCTAACCCGAGGTCCCAGGTTCAAATCTCACGTTTAAATTATTATTTTTTAAATGTTAGCAGCTGTCGTGATAAAGTGTGAAATTTACATAATTTAAATTTTCAAACAGATTTTTACCTTACAAATCCATTTGAAATACGTTTTACTGTATTTTTCAAAGAATTTATCGAAATTTTTCAAATAATAATTCATATAAAATTTAAATAATTATACATATTTATAAATGCACCGGTTCCTAGGTATGTGATTGTCAAGGCCAACAAGCAACGTAAATGATCATTTAAGTTCGTGCGCACTTGTCTCGGGGTCATTTAGAATTTTCTATCCTTTCCCCACGGTGCCTACCTACATCACTGGTCGCACATGTCGGAGCTGGCATGCCTGCCTGATGGACCTTTCGATGCGTGCGTGCATGGTTACAATACAAGCCGACTTAATTCTCGTACACATCTAAAAACAAATTTAATTAAGTTCAATATTAACAAAATATAGATTTAAAAAAATAAAGTAATAAAAATCGAGTATCTTTTACCAAGTCCTGCCTGGAACATACTTTACAATAATTTTTATATACCTTCGCCTGTATGGAAAAATTACTTCTTAAAAGTCGTAAATAAATATACATACTTGTGATTCGTACACTCTAGCAGGCGATGAAGGAAATATGTAGATGGTAGTGTCAAACAAGTATGAGTAATCATTGGAGCAAATGTAACTATTCGAACGAATGAAGGAGACAAGAGAGAAAGGAAAAATTGAAAGACAGAATGGAAAGAGATAAACAGAGAAATGAAAGAGAGAAAAAGAGAGAGGGAGAGTAAACAGATAAAGTGAGAAAGGGAAGAGAGAAAGAGAGAAAGATGGAGAGAGACAAGTTGGAATAGAAGAAAGAAAAAAATGTGAGGACTACAAGAAAACCTGTGGAATGATAGAGGGACAAGAGAGATAGCGATTAAATAAGAGAGACTATAGAGAAAGAGAGAGAGACGACATATAATGATAGAGCTTGAAAAATCGAGACAGAATGGTGGCATGACATCATGATCTTATGTGCCTTGTAAAGAGGACTCTGGTGATATTTAACACTTAATACTCACTTCTTTAAATTTTTCATTAGTAAAAATAGATTTCATTTTGCTAAATAATTATAAAAATCATTTTACTTTAACGATTTCTCAAACACCGCATTGTTTTGGTATAGAAGGTATAGGAAACCACCCAAAATCTTAAAATCTGCTCGTTTTCGCCTTTCCGCAGCTTCGGTGTAGCTGATACCTTTATTAAGGAAAAACTGGAAGTTTTTAGGGAAAAATTAGAAATTTTTAAGGAAAAAAGAATATTGTAAGGTATTTTTGATCTAAAACATAAGATTTTTGTATCAAAATGAACAATTTTTGGAGAAAAAAAACTGGAAGAATTTTAGATCAAGGTCAGATCCTCGATCCTCTCCACTATCCCATACCCATACTACTACTAAAGGTACTTTTTAAAAGGAAAATTATGTGATGTAACAATGTGTTAAACAAGAGTCGTAACTTATACTTCATACCCTCGAGAAAAATGTGTCTGCCATATGCACAGGATTAGCACTTAATAATAATAATACTGCATATTCGCTTTTAATATAAGCAACATAAAAACATATAAACAAAATAAAAGTGTTTTTTTAAACTTGTAATACTGTTGAAAACATGAGTCTGCTGCAATCCATTATCATCAGTTAGCTTTCGCCCGTTGAAAGGTCAACTTGTATAATTACTCTCATTATGCAGTTACTAATTTGCCTAATTGTACAAATAAAATCTTATTACCGTCAGAACGAGAACCGAACCCACTCCCACCCCGGCCACCGGTCATCACAGCTCACACCCTGGCGGCACTACAACCCACGACATCCGTCAGACAGCATCCTCAAATCTCTGGCAGTCCCACAGGGTTATATGGGGGGGGGGGGAGGATGGGTTGGGTGCGTGTGCGTGTGCTATTGCATGTGCCTGGCAAGGGGGAAGGGGGAAGTGCAGTTGCAGCTGCATCGCTGCCATTTTGAATAAATTATTTCCAGTACCCGTCCGCTGCCATTACTTGTGTTGTATTGCGAGTGAAATATTTAAATGTATGGCCACAGAATGTAGTACTTCTTGCTTTATACACTTTAAAGTATGAATTTGTGTACTATAGTCTAACCGCGGCGTCTTCACACTTTTGGAATCAAAGCTGTGAAAAATAACCCCATGTAAAACGTGCTTCGTTGTTTCCTAAATATATCACATATCACAAGCCTTTTATACGTCTCTTAAGATCAAATTACCTTATTTTTGGTTAAATTGTTTTATTTAAAAAATACAATATTTCATTAAACAGTTGTAGGAATTAAAAACAGGAATAAAATAGGTGTGTCGGTAATGCCTAGTACGAAATAAATTTTATGAAAAATTTTACTACACTAATTGCGCATAAATGCAATGCATTGTCTCTTAGCTGTAATTTTCTAGACTCGGTTAAGCTTTGTTAGCTAGAGGCGAAGGAATATCATGGAAATAGAACTTAAGCATGGCTTTAGAAAAGTGTGAACTAACCGTGAATGGACTCTAGTCCCACATTTTTATTGCTAAGAGGAAAAACAAGCAAGCCCGTTGTATTGTTAATTTTGTGTAGATGAGGTCAAAACAGGCTTTCAAAAGTGCCAAATTAAACGGGAACAGCCTATACAAGGCAGTGAGCAGATCTTGCAAGAATGTCGCGGGAAGCAGGAAGTACACGATGTGCCCGGGCGCGGCTCAGGACAGTCTACCAGAGGGCAGCCCCGCCCTACTCGTGTAGCCCTACAACTTGCCGACAGAGTGGGAGCTCGGTCCAAGGACGCGTGCACTTGCACGGAGAGGGGTTGCCATGGCGGCCCGTGCGACTCCACTCTTCTGCTTACGCCCACTGTGCAGCAACTCTCTATATGATGATAATGCTTACGTACTCTTAAGCACCTATCATACATCTTCAACACGGCTGACTGGGAACTTTCAAAATCATGCAACGAGAAATTCCTGGCCGGTGAGTCAATGATCTTCCGTAATAACTGACTGGAATACTAAAGCTTAATGCTAATCGCAAATGAGTAGAATTAGTTCTTTAGAAGGGCAGATGTGGAGTGGCTTTCAATTTGCATCCGAATGTACAACGTGCAGAACTCATCAGAAAGTAGTAGGCCTGCACACATTAATAATATTGTCAGAAAATATATGCTGCATATGAGAGAAGAATGCATATACTGTATTTTGTATCACTGTAAAGTATTTCGCTAGAACTAACTTGTAATCTGTTCTCAGAAACAAATCGTTAAACCTATCGAAGAACTCATTAGTCACGGTTTAACTAGCCCAGGTCTACACTGGTGATTATTGCTGACTAACATTTCGTACTCTGAAAAAACATTCCAACACCTTTAGACGATGTTTTGCCCGTGGTTAACTAGTCACAGTTTAAGCTTCGGAAAATGGTTCCCAAAATTGCAAAACTGTCGGTTGCCATGTATAATTAGTTAGGTGGTATTACTGTTCGTTTCGTATATAATATGTGTAAGTAGTACGCATATGTTGGTTGGTTCAACTGCACAGGGAGTGCACCTGTGGCCATTTTGGACTCCCTCTGTCAAGTCGATCACGCGATCGTCATATTGAATTGCGCCATGTTGGTAGCCAGCACATCGCCATATTTGTAGCCAGTACGCCTAGCCAGTACACCGACATATATAACGGCATTTTGGTAACCAGTATGTCGTTTTTTCATGCTATTGAATTCCAAAGTTTTTTGTTATAGTGCTCCCACTTTTTTCTCTCTTCTATTTTTTGTATCTTCTTTTATTTTCTCTTGTTTTCTTTCTGATTCTCTCTCTTCCTTTCAGAGAGTTTTCTTCCTTTCTTGCGTTCTCTTTTTCTCCCATTCGTTCGTCATTTGTTTCATAAAGACTGCCATCTTGGTTTTTTCATTTGTAATTTATTCGACGCCATATTTGTTTATATCAGCTGCTGCTAGGTGACATGTCAGTTGTTCGATTAGTCGACCTTTGATCGCCGCCAGTCATTCTATTAGTCGATCTCGCATCTGTCGCATGCGCTCCACTGCCATATTGGTTCTGGAGTTGGCCGCTAGGGATGCTGCTTTTTTTTTTTTTTTTTTTTTTTTTGTAAACTCTAATTAACATCAGGACAGGCACGGTGTCGAACTGCCAGATCTTGGGTGGCCAGACTTACGTCTTAGACCACTCAGCTATCGCGACATGCGCTGGGACAAGAGTCTATAAGAAGTAAATAACTTGGATACAAATAAATAATATCTTGTCTTTCATTAAAGGCAATACATTTTTATTTCCTATATGTATTTTAAGGTTTTTATTTACATATAATATTTTTTTACTTAGTTATTTTTATATTGAAATTGTATAATTTGTGTATATAATATTATTTCTAAATATATTTCTAAATAATTTTTGGCTTTACATATTACTTAGTTTTAACTTATCTAATTTTTAAGTATTTTATTTATAATATAATTTTTAATTTTAATTTTAAAAAAATTATTGTTTTTGTTTTACTTACAATTGTATTATTAATTCTTAACTTATATACTATTTCAGTACTTTATTTTTTATTTTAACTCAGGATATTTTATATTTTTAAAAATTATATTTTATTTTAAATACAAGTGTATTGTGTATCGTGTCTGCAGATACATATTTTTTAGACCGATAAGAATATGTCGTAAGACAATATTTTATTATGTGGTTATGACCAGCACCATATAAAATTTTTTTATAATCCTATACAAAACTGTATGAGTAAATATATGCCAAATGTTATATATTAAGAACATTGATTATTCGCAATTTCCCAGACTTAAGATTTTTTGCTTGGTATTATTGCACATAATCTTCAAAAACGAGAATAAATATTTAAAAAATCTTCGGAGAATGCAAATAATTTAAAATTTGGGGAATTAATAGTTAAAGCTCTTTAAATAAAACATCTACAGAGACTAAGAAAAAATTATTTAATTACAGCACTTATACCATTTATTTTAAATGAAGAGATAAAGAATAATTTTACAAATTTTCATTTTCCAAAAAGCAAATTAAAATATATTAAAAAAGGAATAAAAAAATATTTCCTTTATAAAATAATGTATTTGTAATCCGAAGAAATAAAATTATTTAAAATTAAATAAACTTGTCCTTTTCAAATACCGATGTTAAAGAAGAAACTTAATGTTAATGTCAAATTTTTCCTCTTAAATTTTTTAAAAAATCAACGTGTGAAATTCGTGAAATCAATTGTAATTTAATTGATGATTTCAGCACTTGGCAAACAAAATACCGCACTCGTATAAATGATTTACAAGGAGATAAAATAGAAAAAATTTAATGCTTTGCGAAATGCTGTTCACGCAACAGTGAAAGCTGTAAAAAAATAACTGTATAAACAAGGAGATCAAATGAGAAAATATGCAAATAATAAGAATTTTCACCATACAATTTCGGCTGCAAGAAATTAAAATTCTAACCCCGAAAATTTACTTGATCAAATTGAATGGATAATGTTGATATAAACGAAACTATCTTCGACATTGATGTTCACAGTGTCCCACGAGAAAATGGACGAAGATATAAGAAAAATGGTCAATTTAGCTAAAGATATAAATTCGAAACAAAGTATTAGTAAAATTAACAATACCGACAATCTATGTGGCCCCAGAACAATAATCACAGCTTTAATAGACGAAAAAAATATCATTTTGGAGTGACAATTAACGAACAATGAACTTATTTACATTAGAAAAGGAAAAACAAATTGCAAGAATAAATGGCTCGGAACTTTGTGTAAGAATGGGAAAAAATAATGAAATTTGTTAATGTTTGGAAGATATTATGGATGCAAAAAATTTTCTGAATGTTCAAATAAAAGTTGTTTTAGCTGCACATTTCAATTCAATGATACATTCATGGTGAAAAAAGGCCAACAACAAACTACTTAAATTTACCCAATGAATATTTCGATGCAATTTATAGTATGAACGTATTTTTAGGAAGTGTTTATTGTTGTAAAATTTGTAATGTGCTATACAACAATAAAGATCAACATCGTTGTATAGAAGAAATAAAAAATATATGTAATATGTGTAAAAAAAACTTCAACACAAAAATGCTTGGGCAGATGACGATCGAATTAGAATATATTGCGAAATATGTAATATATATTGTTTCGGACAGGAATATTTTAATAATCACGATGATATGTGTAAGTTGTTCTATAAGTGTAGAATATGTAACGAAATATGTTTGAGGAATCTTCGACACGCTTGTGGGATAGTCAAATGATGTACAAATTGTGAAGAATTTTTGGTTTCAGAAATGCATAATTCTTACATGCTAAATAAACCGAAGAAGTGTGGTCAATATAATCTTGTTGTTGTTATAGATGAGCACCGGTGCGTCGTGCGGAATGCACTTTCTTTCAAAAATACTACTTTTTTGATTACGAGGTGAAACAATATACTGGTATTCACACATCAAACATAACATGTGTTCAAGATTTTCATGGTGTCGCCAAACGACAATTTGAAACAAATTATGAGTTTTTCTAATGGGCTATAGCTGAAATAAACAAAGAATATACATTTAATAAACCAAATTCCAAAGGTAACGATACATATTTAATTTTACGAAATTGTGTTTGAAACAGCATACAACCTAAAACTATATACGAAGATAAAAAAATTATGCAATTTAAAATACCGAGTTTTGATATGAAATTTATTGTCAGTGTAAACTTTATTCAAGGAAGTATTGCATCATTTCCCAAAACATTTGGTTTACAAGAGCTCAAAAAATGATATTTTCCACACTTTTTCAATAAACCATAAAATAAAAATTACATTGGAAAAATGCCATCAACAAAATATTATGGCGTCAACACAGTGCAACAAGAACAGGGTAAATTTTTTTTTTTATGGCATGCTGAAAAAGTAAAAGAAAAATATATTTTCGATTTCAAAAAAAAATTTGCTGGTTGTCGTAAACTTAGAAAAATCGTTTCTTTAGATAGCAATTATAGATCCTTTCCAATACATAACAATAACGAGGGTTGTACGGCTGTTTATAAATCTGATTTTATTATGGAAAATACTATCGCTGTAATTGAAGAAGAGAAAAAAGATTTGTTCAGTGAGGAATCAATTTCATCGTTAAATACATTTCCTAATGTTCGCCATGCTTTAAATGGTGGAGGAATAACTAATTGTGGAGAGAAAGTTGGCGGTTCAAACGATAACACTAAAACTGTATATCATTATCATGGCTGTTTTTTGCATAGTTGTCCATATTGTTATTCTCCCCACACAATAAATAAATGCCGCAATGAAAGCATGGACTAAAACAATCAATCGAACTACAATTTTAAGATAAATTGGATACAAAATAGTCGAAATGTAGTGTTGCAAGTGAAAGGAATCGATTGTCTACAAAAAAAGGTTTAGAAAAACTGTAAATTTAAT
This sequence comes from Dryococelus australis, assembly GCA_029891345.1. NCBI lineage: Eukaryota > Metazoa > Arthropoda > Insecta > Phasmatodea > Phasmatidae > Dryococelus > Dryococelus australis. The sequence goes on along the minus strand of CM056994.1, from coordinate 166,377,432 downwards.
AGAGCCATTACAACTTCGAGATACATTTTTTGGAGGCAGAACAAATGCTTGAAAACTGAAAGTTTCAAGAAGAGAATTAATATATGTAGTTGGTATCCAACAGTAATGCTTTATGACTATCATCCTGTAGGACATCCAATTAAAATATTTAAACCTAAAAAGTACGACGAAAATTGGTTTGGATTGATCAAATGTAAAGTTTTAGCACCACGCAATTAATATCATCCAGTACTTCCAATTAAGCAAGAAAAACTTTGTTTACTTTATGTTCAAAATGTTTTGAAGGAAAAAAAGGAGATGTAAACACAAATATAAAGAAAGAGCATTAATTGGAACGTGGACCAAAGTATAATTAAATAAAGCTACCTAAAAAGTTTACAAAATACTTCAAATTCATAAAGTTTGGCATTTTAACAAAAGGAGTAACAGTATGTTCAAAGATTACATTAAAACATTTATGAAAATCAAATTGGAAACTAGAGATTGGGAAGACAATTACAAATCAAAAGAAGAATATATTCGTGTTATTAAAAAAGAACAAGATATTGATCAATGCGTCGAAAAAATTGAAGAAAAGAAAATCCTGGGAAAAGGGCTGTTGTCAAAATTTGCTTAAACTCACTTTGGGGAAAATTTGGCCAGAGAAAAAGTTTGACACAAACAGAATACATTACTTATCTTCTACGTTGGTACGAAATTTTATTGGACAATAGAATAAAAGTAAATAATGTTGTTTACATCAATGAAAAAATAAATTAATTTTCATATCAATACAACAATAATTATGTAGATGTTACACTTCAACAAATATATTTATTGCAACCTTCACTTCTTCAAATGCTAGATTAATATTATATGAAATGCTCTATAGATTAAATTATAAAATAGTATATTATGATACAGACAGTGTAGTTTACATTGACGATGGTAAAAATACTGTTAAAACCGGTTGTATGCTTGGTGAATGGACATATGTATTTTGAAAAATGATAATGGTATCAAATGGATAAGTACTGTTCCAAAAAGTTATGGTTATGAAACTTTTATGGAAAAACAAGTTACAAAAATTAAAGAATTCAGTCTAAATCATAAAAATGCTTTGAAGTTGAATATGAAATCGATGGATGAATATGGGAAAAGAATTTAAGTTTGCCAATGAATAACATATGGTTTTGAAAGGAAAATATGATATTATAGATATACTACTGTGGATATATTGACCAAATTGCTTTATATTTATTTATAATTGTAATTCAGTACCTCTTAGTAGTATCTGGTAGACATCCTCTATATTTTCTATTATATTATTTATATTTTTAAGAATTGAATATAGTAAATTGAATTTTATTCTAGCAAGTTTTTCAGCTACTGGCTGGGTAGAGGCTGATATTCCATAATAAATAATTAAACAACTGTTTATCAAAATCAATTAGAATTCAATTTTCATCTCTAATTTCCAAAACGATATACTTAAAACGATCATTATTAAATTTATAAAAAATTGAACTGGAGGTTCATAAATAAAAGAATCTCTAAAACCGAATATCGTTTTCGGTGAAAAACTGGTGATTATATGTTTCTAAATGGTTAGATAAATAATATCTTATAAACATGCCATATGACAAGTTACACTGCACATTTATTTTTTAAAGGATCATAATTAGGTTATTTAGTACCTGAAACAGTTTACTCTTTCTCAATAATCATATTTCCCTCAAAACCAAGAATATCAGTTATTCGATCATCAAATTTATTATCAAATTTACATTTAACAAGTATTCTATTTTCCATACTCTCTGGTGATAGTTCAATGTTATTAGTTGAAAATGGTTCAATTGAATTTATAGTTTATTTTAATGATTCAATTTTGTATTGGCCTCTAGGTAACTTCATTGCTATAAATCAATGTTAGAGCATAGTTTTTTATAATGGGAATTACAAATTTCGTATGATAACTATTCAGTGCAATTGATTTACTTTGATGAATGATATAATGAAGTTTTCTTTAGTATGCACTATTATACGTTAACTTAAATATTTTATTCTCAATTTAATGAAAAAAAAATCTAGTTAAATGAAAAAAGTTGTTTGGGGTGTTAATGCTTAAATTTATGAAAAAAAAATTGATAACATAAATGGTGAACTATTGCCTTAGGTCCAAGTAACTGTGGAGTAACTAATTCGATGAAAAATTTTATATATCAGAAAGGATGGTTAAATTTTAGTAAAAGTTATGTTCGCTCAAAAAGTTTAAATCAACCCAAATATATCCAGCTGCAAAATTATATTAATGAGTTATCCAAAAAGCTAAAAGTTAAAGAAAAATCGGACACTTTTTTAATAATAATGATTAAATGATTCCTTTAGATCAGTGTGAAAATGATTTTCTTGTTATATTTGATGATATTATTGTATACAATCAAGATATAATTCATGATTTTTTCACTAGAGGAAGATATAAAATATAGATGTATTTTATTTGGCACAAACTTGGTCGAAAACACCTAAGCAATTTGTGAGAGATATTACAAATTTTCTATGTATATTTAAACAAGATGATACTAACAAAGCACATTTATAATGCTTTTGTTGGTGGTGACATGTCTTATGAAAAATTCTAAGAGATTTCTGCAAAATGTTGGAATTAAGTTAATGAAAGAAGGGAAATATGGAAATAAAATCAAAAACTTAATAATATTTAAAAAAAATTTTGCAAAATGCTATTTATATTTTTAAGAATTGTTGAACATATATTATGAATATTGAAACGAACCTTAAAAGATGTTCTATGATTGTTAAAACAATGATAAATTTTTAAATTACATAATTACATAAAAACATTTAAAATCACAAAATATTAAAATTCACTAAACATTGTTTTATTAATTCAAAATTTATGAGAATCATCAAAACTCATCCACTTAATATAATTTTTTACCTTTAGTATTTAAGACTTACTTCTCCCAATTATTCACAGTGATAGTTTTCAAATTTTCGTATTCATAAAAAAATCCTTTCATTTCTTCTACTTTGGCATCTTTTAGTTTGTAAGTAAACAGTAAATAATTCTGTTGTCCAATTATGAGTATAACGTTTTAAAAAAAATGTTTAAGGTTACTAATATGGATAACATTGCCAACTTTGTACTTTGGTTTAGTAAACATGTTCACAAATTCTGGCTGTCATAAATTTTTTCAATTTTTCTTGTTAACTTCAATTGGTTTCATGGGAATAGTCCTATGTTTTCTATTGTTACATTCTTTCACCAAATCTTCTAATGTATTTATCCATTTATAACTGCCATTCATAGAAAATTTCTTCCAAATTTTATTTTTCATTGTGCAATAAAATATTTCTACAACACTAGCTTTCAATTCACTGAATGTAGAAAAATGATGTTATATTTTTGCATAAGTTCTTTAAATGTTTTATTATGAAATTCAAAACAATTATCACTTTGTATATTATGTGGTTTTCTTTTTGTCATTATACATTTTAAACAATTTAGTATAATTTTTGGCTGTTTTATCTTTTATTGGTACAGCAAATTCATGCTTTGAAAAAAAAAAAAAAAAGGCAATGTCGGCCATAATATACTTATATCCTTTCATTATATGTGATATACCTTTTTACATTACCGGTATCCATCTCAACAATATCAATTTTCTATAAATCATCAATTCCATAGGATATTACTTTTCTTCAGGGAAAATTATTTCTTGCAGGTTTATATAATTCATTAAGTATTCCTTCTCTTACATTGGGCAAATTCTTTTCAAGAATGTGGATTTATTGGTATTATATATTGAACTGTTCTGAACTAACTGTCCATTTTTCATATTTTCCTTTTTTATATTATTTTTTTAGGATCTATCTTACACTTCAAGCACCAAGTATTCTCCATTTAACAGTAAGAATATATAGTTATTCTGTATATTTATTCTTTATATTTCACGAATATTCCCATCACAGTCACAATCCATCGAAATTAAGACCCATATGTTCTTTCATTATAAAAATTAAACTCTCGCCCCATTTAACATCAAATGGCTTACTGTTATTTATTTTTATACTATAATTCATATAAACTTTCAAATTATTGTACTGTAAAGTAAAATCATCAGTAATTATTTTATAAACATTACAATCCTTTATAAAAGAAAAGAAAATTAGATCATTATTTAACTGAAAAATTTTATTATTTTTATCCCACTTTGCACATAAATAAAATATATTAGATTTTACATCCTTCCATTTTTATATTTTCAAATTAACATGTGTATCACAATAGTTTGTAACTGATTTGTTTAAATTTTGTAATTTATCAGTTATTTCTATATCAAAAACTTCTTTGCTTTTTTCATATTTCGATCTAACAAGTATATCACAATAATTCAAAACTGATTGATTTAAATTTTGCTATTTAGCAGCTATTTCTTTACCAAAAAATCTTTTATGTAATGTATCTTTTCCATCTATAGGGTCTGCCATATAATTAATTCTACGATTTTGAAGATAGTCATAATCTTTTGTATAAACAAAAACTTTACATATTTGATATCGTAAAGCAGAACAATGATATTGTATTTTGAATCTACATATTTTTGAAAATCAGAAACCTAAGTGTGTATCATGAATTTACATCTGTTTTCAATGTATAAACAGGAGCAATAGTGCGGAATCTTGAATCTACATCCATTTTTAATGCATAAGCAGAGACACAAGTATCAAATCTTGAATTTAGACATAGTTTTTATATATGATCAGAATCAATACTTTCATATTTTGAATCTACATAATTTTTAAAGCAGAAGCAATACATTTGTATCTTGAATCTACATCGTTTTTTAAAGCATGAGTATTATTTCAAAAGTTTTTTTAAATTTGGTTAGTGGTTCCAAATATATCCGTCATTTAAAACAAAGAACTTATATAGTAAAATATAAAGTCTCTCGAAAAATAAATAATACAATTAAACAAAGATGTCCAAAAATAACTGAACTAAAATTCTGAATTCAGTTATCATTGCAATAAACTTTTCTCTTTTTAAAGTAATTAATTAAATAACTTGGAATATTAACTCCAAATGAATCAAATTATTAAAAGTTATTATTTTCTTTAAAATAACAAACCTAGTGAGTACCTGAATTTAATGAAATGTCAAAATAACCCCAGCATATTAATTTTTGTGCGTTCTATTTAATAATTCATCAATCATATAAACATTTGTGAAATGTTTAATACTTAGTATTGTTCCATATTTTTCAATATCGATATTACATAATGTAAATAAGCTCAAGATTTGTGGTCTGCCTTTTTTTTTTTGCAACGAAACCACTTCCTGATTTATTTTCCATTGCTAAATTATATCTCTGTTGGTCTTCTAATTCTTTTGTTTTTCGTTTGATCAACAGAATATTATAAATTGCTCTAGCTCTCCATCTAAAACTCCAAGTTCAGCGTAAACTGGAATTACAAATGTCTTTTAGTATTTTTTTGATTATTAGTATTGATAAAGTTAGTTTGAAAACTTTTCCTCGTTTAAATTTTAATTATTTCTATCAAGAGAATCTTTTGTTAAAGATTTATCTATATCTAAATCTTTTAGTTGATCAATGGGTATATCGAACGCTATGTTTATCTTCATTTATTACAAAAAAAATATTATTGATTTATAAATTTTATTACCCAACTCTAATTTTCTTTTCTTAAACGTAGTTGAAGCAACAGCTTCGGAAGTAATTTTTCACCAATTGGAGTATTTTTATATAGTTTTTTTTCGTTTGCTTCTTTTTCTAAAATTTTGTCAGCTTCATGTCTAGATACTAAACCTTAATTATCTCTCTAAGCGATATCATGATGTTTACATGTTTCATCTAATTTATTTATTCCATCGTCTCCTTTTACCAATCTTTCGGTTAATTGTGTACATGGTCCGCAAAACTTATAGTATGGCAAAAGCATTTCAAACAAATTTAAGTTATTTAATGCCCATTTTATTATTCATCTACCATGATGTTCTGAATTCCAAAGAAATACGTGGAATTAAATTCCAAACTCTTATAAGATATGGAATTCTTTTTGGATTATTAATAACAAATTAAGAAAACTTCTTGTTAAACATATTCACTATGCCTACTTTATAGTTGTAATAATTGTTATTTCCAAAATTTTCATCACCTTGAATAACTAAACATATATCAATCAATTTTCAAACTTCGTCCTTCAAAATGTATTCTTTTAATAAACTGTTGTATTGCTTTATACGTTCTCCAGATCTAGGAGTTCAGGTGTGTTAGGCTTTGATCTTGATTCTTTTATAAAATTATTATAAATTGGTTTAATTATTATATTTATGTACTTCCAACTTTTATTCGAGTTTATTTTCTTATTAGAATCATTGTTTTTGGAATGCAGGATCGGTTGAAAAAACAATTTATGTGTAATTTTCATAGTTATTCTTAGTGTATTTACCATCAAGATCTTCCTCTATTTCTTTTGTTAGTCAATTAGAAAGTTCTTATGTTGATTTATATTTTATTTAGTCATTTATTTTATTCTTAACGAATAATTTTTAATCATCTATAATTAAATAAAAAAAAAAAATTTTATGTCCATCTTCACTATATATCAACAACATTATTTCTTTCAGATATTTCTTTTCCGAGTTTTTACAGTAGAATCTTTCAATAGTATAATTCGAATTAGTTCTTCCAAATTTGGAGATGTATGTTCTGAAAATAATTCTCTCCCAAATGATATTTCTTCTAGTGTTGGTGGATAATATAAATGTTTTGCTGCTACTGGAACTAGCGTCGTTATTAAATATTTATTTTCTTAACTTACTTGTTCTCTCTTCTTCTTTTTTTTTTTCTCTCAATATTTGATAATTCGTCAACTAAAGGTAGATCTTTCTTCTTATATTTTTCATACTCTGCTTCATGATTCTTTTTATGCTTTCTGTATTTTTCAATGCGTAATTTAACTCGAGAAACTTCCTTTCATGGATCTTCCATTTATCTATGAGTTTGTTTCTTATAAATAAGTTATAAGAGTATTGAGAGTTTTGAAAGACAAACTTTTCCTCCGACCGATCAAACTAGAGGAAACTTAAATGTTTACAATAATAGAATTGAATTTGGTATTCCTGTAGGTGATGAATTTTATTTTCCATATTATGCATATGTTTTTGAAAATATAAATTTCTAAAGAGAGACAAAGTTGGAGATGAAGCAAAATATGAAAAATTAGATAATATTGATGTTTGTTTTAACTTTTTTCCTTTTCAGTTTTCTAGAGTTGAAATCTCAAAACAAGGAAATGATATTGAAGCTGTTGATAATCCAGGAATAGCGTCAACAATGATGAATAAATTAATAAGATCACCAAGTGAACAAAGTTATTTAGAGTTTACTGGTGTTGATAATAAATATCGAGTAAAATCTGTCCATAGTGATAAAACAAATGAAATAACGTATGCACTGAGCTATTTGTTTCGTTTTATTCGAGATAACAATGAATTTTACTGGAAAGGTGGTTATAAAATTAGTTCTTTTTTTTTGTAATTCATCTGATAACAATTGTTTATTTGTTTATGAATCAAAGAAGGCAGGTAATGCAGTTCAGAAAAGTTAGGCCGATCCAGGCAAAATTGTTATTCAAAAATTAGAAATTATGTGGCCTATTGTTGAATACGAATTATAATTCAGCCATAGCAATTATAGAAAAAATATACAAACAACCTAAATTGAATCTTAGATTTAATTATTAGCAATTTTTTAAATGCTTTGATATAAAAGATTAATTTAATTATTTACTATTTGACATGCCTGATTTTGTAATTGTAGGTTTTCAAACTATTAGAAAATATCGTGCTGAATAGTATGTACATGCTTCTATGTTTGATCATTGTAATGTAAAAAATATTTATGTTAAAAATGGAAGAAATGAAATTTTTCCCAAAGAAAATTGGAATGTAGATATTGAAAATGGCTTTTGTGATAAAATGTTTATTGCTCATAATGATTTTGGAAATTCAAAATGAAACCAAAATTATATATATATATATATATATATATATATATATATATATATATATATATATATATATATATATATATATATATATATAGAAATAATTAACTTTATTATAAACTGACACTGTAAACTTTCTTGGTGATATCAATTATTATTAATTTTTATATAGAAAAACAATAATAGTTAAACGAATAAACAAACATAAAAACAAGTGTTGATTTTAATAATGCTATTGAAGCAGGAACAATTTGTAATGTTCTAATTAGCTAAGGGAATCTAAACATATGATAATTTGAAAGGAAGAATTACTGAAGATATATAAGTTTTTAAAATAATAAATGGAGCTACCAAATTTTTCGGATATTTTAGAAAACGTTTAAGACATGTAGTTAAATGACTGATTCCTTTAAAAGTTTTAAATTTTTTTAGATGTATTGTTAATTTGTTTTATGGAATATAAAATCATTTTCCTAAATCTAAATGAGATTTTAGCTTAAATTTGCTTGTTTTAGCATAAATTGGTTTGATTTTAGCTTAAATTAGCTGGATTTTAGCTTGTAGCTTTGGCCTTAATTTGCATACGGGGTATAAAATTAAGATTAATTAGTTTTTTTAAGATTGGCAAGGTAGCTACATTGTGTAAAATCAAAGTGATTTTTCCTGCCACTTATTAAAGCTTGAAAAACAGTGAAAAAAAACCTTGGAAATTAAGGAATAGACCTTGGAATTTCATGAAAATTAAGGAAAACATGCCTATTTTTATCTACCATATACTGTTGTTTTGAAAGCGCTGATTAAACTTGAGAAAAACTGATTTCGGAGAATTTTTTTAAAACCATTTTTTGGGTTGTTTTGTGACTCGTTTTAAGCTGTAAAAAATAGGAATTACCTTAAAAATTAAGGAAAAACATTGTAAATTAAGAAATAAACTTTGGAAATTCATGGAATTTTAAGCAAAAATTTAACTGTCATAGATATACTTTTATACTACTAACATAACCTAACATATCCTAACCTATCTATTGCACCGAATTTAGCACTGAAGGCCCCGCACTAAGCACTGCACTTAGCAACTAAAGCACTGCATTTAGCCTTGAAGGCATCGCACATAGCACTGCAGGTACCGCACTTATCACTGCAGACACCACAGGCACCTCAGTTAGTATCTTAATAGACTCAGATATGTCAAATTCATGTATACGAAAAAAATATTAAAAACAGTTCTTTACACATTTATTGAGTTCTTTTTTTTTTTGTAAAATCTGCGAATAAATGTAAAATAATTAAATTCTTTTTAAATAACCCATAAGTATTTTCCAAAATGTTAAAAGTTTAACTAGGCGGCAAATATTGAAAGTTTTTTATCCTTATAAAATTGGTAGATGCTGATAAACACAAAAATTCATGACCATAATGGAGCTATGGAGCTATGGAGCGAGTCATTTTGGAGTTATTTTGAGTCATTTAGAGTCGATTAGACTCATTTTTGGAGTTATTTAAAGTCATTTTGGAATCACTTTGGAGAGAAGAGTCAAGAGTCAAAGAGTCAGGATTATGAGTGGTCGGTCTGCCAGTAGTCAGTTGTCTACTTTAAGTGTGACAATGGGTTCAAGCTGAACGAAGATAACACGAGGACGAAATACATTTTTACATTATAAAGTTCTTATTCACTGGCAGGGCAACGATGATTAGTTAGCAGCTAGCGAGTTGGTCAGAAGTTTTTTCAACTCGTCTGGTAAGACACTTCCCGGGCTAACAAAAAATATACATTATTTACGAATTAAAGCAAATTTTTTCCCCGTCGCAATTTACATGTGAGGATTTATTTATCATGCTGATTATTACAAAATTGACTTTGGTGTAAGAGGTTTAATGTTTTAAAAATTTTGCTATAAGTTGTTTTACATTAATGTGCTTGCATATAGGCGTGATTGATGTAAAAAATGTTTATGTTTCAAGTGGAATATTCCAAGCATTGTTAGTGAACGATGTTGCATTTCGTGAGATTCTTCTAGGCTAGAGAATTGGGTTCGAATCATACTTCATGTTGTTATTATATTCAGCAACTTGTTTACGCTTTGCAGATATCATAAATTCATTATCTTCCTTAAAATAAGCAATTATCACAGCAGTCTTGAGGGTCCACATTTTCGTACTAAGCGAATCCGGGATGTGGTTTACAACTTCTGACAATCTGTGTGGCTCATACATTTCATCGCCCACTGTTTCGAAACAAGATGCACACTCGCGTATTGTTATGTACGATATTACTGAAGATCTTGGCATATTAACGATAATGTTCGGCGGATTAGTTTAAAGAAGGGAAATTGCAATAATCCAGGAGTCAGGATGAAATGCAAGGTTCTGTAATGTTATTAATGGTGCAAATTTTTCTAAGATTATTACAACAGCTCGTGCACTGTTTAGTGTTCATAGGAGTAGTGCGACCGGGTTGGGGTTTGGGGGAGGGAGGTTTCTACTTCACTTTGATTAATCGGATTAACGATTTGATATCAAATTGACATAAAATAGTTTCATCGGATTAATTCATAATCATATCTTAATACCATGAAACAATTTAATTCATTAGCCCTAATCAGATTTAATGGAATGAAAAATGTGATCAAATTAATTTGATTACAATTTTTCCATCAAATTTATTTCATGTGCTTTTTTGTGTATAGTTTGGTACAAAGGTGTGCTAAGGCACTGTATTTTTTTTTTAATTTTTGGAGAACGGCATGGTACATCCTCCCTCTCAGACGTCTAGCATACTGAGTTGCGATGGGTTGGGGAAGGGGTTTATATGTGTAGAGGGTCTTAATTTTTTGGAGAGCGTCATGGTAGATGTTGACTCTCGGAGCTCTGGCGTTGTACTGAGGTGAGCCTGTGTTGGGTAAGGGGATATATATGTATATATATATTACAATGTAAAAATTAATATATATATATATAGCAGAATTTATTAATTAAATATCAATATATTACACAATACATATATAGATATTGTGTAATAATATATATACGTATTGTGTAATATATTAATTATATATATATTATTTATATATATATGTATTGTGTAATATATTAATTTTTAGAACATTTCATCTGATAGGCGACTGAGCGACGTCAAGCAAGCTCGGCGTCTGACAGGCGACAGAGGGTATGGGGTATTTAATGAAATTATTATTAAATACGTAATGAATGAAACGAAAGAGATGTGAATACGATTTCCTGTATGCTAGTAATATAATTTAAAGCAAGAACTCGTTGAATCGCAAATACAAATTACAAACGGAGCCCAGCTATCCTGGTTTTATTAAAAAATAAAGAAATTAAGTTAGGAGTTGTATCTATAAATATATAAATGATACAACTTGAACTGAACCACACAATTAAAACTGATTTGAAAATGCATAGGAATAAATTAAATCGTACAAGCAGCTGTATAAAAAAATATCCTGTCGGCTGAGAGGTTAGTGAAGCAATGCCTTATAAGCTATGTGTCAGGAGCATTACTTGAGACGTGGAGCGCAGCCAGTGTCTGGTAGGCGATTGAGGTCATAGCTACTCGGAAAGAAATGTGAATACACAACTACATGACAAATGTATAAAAATTATGTTAACAACACACGTACTAGATAAAAGAAATATTTTCCTACAAAATAAATGAAAACACATATCAATATATAAATTACAATAATTGAATTAAACAACACATTAGCCATGGATGGAAAAGTCGTAGGATTAAATAAATGAAACCGTACAAACACCTCTCACAAAGCACGTCTGTCCAGCTGTGAGATTGGTGAAGCAATGACTGCAGTTAATGACCTGCGCTGACTTATAAGCTGTGTATCGGAAATGAACGAAAAGAGAGGTGAATATGATTTACGTGCAAATACAAAACGACTCTTTCCAAAATAAATTAATTAAATTGCTGATGTTGCACACGAAAGAAATTAGGAGGTTTTAAATGTCGTGAACGACAAAAGTATAAGGAATATACCAGAAAGTTAATATATTTCAAACATCAGAATGAAGGAACACAACTTTCTGGTGTCATAAATGAATTAAGTTTTAAATCACTTAAGGAATTACAGAACCTATTTCCACATCAAGATGAAAACTGGTGTTCCACCCGCAGAAATATTGTTAACTTAAAGATTGAAGCACAGTTACACAAACAGAGTGATATAAAATAATTAAATTTTAACCGAAGTCAAAAGGTATCCCTGCCAAGCTACTATATATGTCATAACCCAAGCCCGTGCACGGGAAAATCTACAAAATGAATAATGCCCGAGATCGGAGACTATAAAATTGTTTTGGGGGAAATGTAGCACCGATCACACTCCTCAACCCAAGTTACGAGACTAAATAACGTAGTAATAATAATAATTACAAAATAATTGATTTATAAATGAAAAAGGATAGGCAAAAATATTTATATATATATTGTACCAAAACAAGTAAATAATGTAAAAATAGACAAAATGGCAAGCTAACAATACAAATGGTCATATAGCAATAATACAGTATTAATGGGATCAGTATAAGAAATTAGAAAATTCTTAAGTGTTTTGCCATTTTTTTTAAATATTGTCACCATAATCTTGTTTAAATGATAATTTATAAAATAGAAAATGTAATTTCGGATAGGTATAGTGCTATAACCATAGGAGCAAAAAGTAAATAAGTGTGAAGGGAAAAAATTTACATGGTCATAGCAAGGTAACAAAAAGGTTTTAAAACATAGGCATAAGAAAAAGAAAAAAACGCAAATACTAACAATAATTGATTATAGTAACCAAAGACATAATTTTAGTTGTAATAAATTAGGGGGAGTATTTCGTAAAAAAAAAAACATTTTGCTGTAAAAATTATCTCAAATTTTATCTAATTTTTTAAATAAAATAAGCAGATCATAATATAAAGTAGAAAATAAAGCTTATTAATCAGTAAAATAAACAGTTAAAATATTAACGATAGTATAAATGTTAGAGTAAAATTTATTAACCAACCTCAAAACAAGGTAGGCTACATAAAAACGTCTTTTCACATTCATAAGGCACTAAATTGAATAAGTGCGCTAGGACACTATAAAAGACACTTGGTTGCAAGTGCAACCTAACCATGTGACAATCGCAGAGGTGACGTATGCCACTCCACTGCGGCCAGAACACTACCCTGTTCTGCTGACCACTCATAACCCAAGGACGACGGCTCTAAAATACTCGTGTCTCCTCCCTAACTATTCAACACATTCCACGATGGCTGAGGATAGCCGGTTCTTCGATGAGGGAGATACCACAGGAAAGCAGGGTGGGTTGCAGTGTCTGGGATACACGATATAAACAGCAGAGCCGAGGTAAACTAGGCCAGAAGGAGCGCATATAAGACAGGTACCCGAAGTCCACCCCATTCCCCTTTCTGAAAAATAAGTCTCTGGGTCTTCGGAGCCGCGATCCGAGTGTCAGCAATCAGGGCCGTGGAGGGAGCTCTCGTATGTCATTCGTGCTGCAATACAGAAGTACCAGTGGTGAGTGTAACGCCGACTTGAACATGAGAAGGGGCTTTTGAGATAGAGGTAGCAGACAATGTTAGAGTCAATATTAGAGGCAGTTTCAGAGATACTGACGTTGCTATTAATGTTGTAGAGTTACAGCATTTTTATTATTTAACTTTTATTGCTTATTGCATTATTTATAACTTTGGTTGTAAAGTTAACGTTACTTGTATCTTACATAAAGAGACGATAATTTATGTGTCATGTGTCACTGCGTTTACGTCCCAGCCATTAAAGTAATTAGGTAGAGTGGTACTTCTTGTGAAGTAACTACGTTGTTTATTTTCATCTCATAAAAGTATGCACTAAAACTTGTTACCATAAATTTTAATTGAGGAATATGACTATTCACTTCATAAATTTTGGCTTATGTGTTGTTTTAGGAATGTTCATGTACGACGAAATTTAAAGCTAATTGTGATAATTTAAAAACTTCAGGTACGCGTGTGTTGCTGTTAAATGATTGTGAGAAAATCTTAATGTAGGATAGGCAAAAACTCTCTATAAACTTCTGTTCTTTAGACTACAATCTGTATATCGCTCTGTGAGGCCAAACATTTATTAAACTACAGGAAATTAAATAGAGGATTGTCGAAGAAGCTATTACAAAAAGACCCTGTAGTGTTACACATTAATTAACATTACCATCAGGGAACAGAAAACCAATTATGTCAGAAAGACTATTTGGGATTTACTTTGTAACCGCTCAGTAGTAGGATTTCGGGGTTTGACGTGCAACAGATACTGGAAGTAGGAGCCAGGAGCCGAGGAGCCGCCATGTTAATACGCCAGCCTACCACCACCTTGAATGTCATTGACCTGATCCATCACCTTTGACCCGTGACATTAACCCCAAGGACCTTTGACCCCAAAAACCACAAAACACCTAAACAATTCACAAAAAAATACTTAAAAATTCCAAAATAAATCAAAAAAGTCTTACAAAATTAATTTTAAAAAAATTAAAAATATTTATTAAAATGTATATAAATATTTTAAAGGATCCCCAGAAATTTCCAAATTTTCCGGAGCAGGCGAAAGGGATCAGAGACCCAGTGTCAGACCCAGGTGACCTTGGGGTCAGCGCAAGGTGACCAGTCAGGACCTTTGACCTTTGATCTTTGACATTGACCTTTGACCCTATAAATCCAAAAAATCTAAAAAAAAATTCACCAAATATTTCCAAAAATACCAAAATATTTATTATTGAAAATAATTTAAATATTACAAAAAAAAATATTACTAAAATTGTTTTACAAATTGTTAAGAATTATTTAAAAAATTTTAATTTCTTGAAGTTCCCCCACCTCCCCTCGCCTAACGAATTAGTCTGCTGGCCTCCACCCCCTTACACATACCCAGTCAGCCATCTTTGTAGGCGACTGCCATCTTGGTAGGTGACCCCCATCTTGATGGGCAACTGCCATCTTGGTATAAATCACTTCTCTGCCCTTTTAAAAGCCAGTGCCCATTTGCAATTGAACTTTCGCCACAGATTCATGACCCCTAACCCCTGACCTCGACCTTTAACCCATGACCTTGAATTACCTTGAAAACAAAAGCTCGAGAAAATATACAAAATTCGGCAAACACATGGCATCACAGACTACTACCACCATATTAGACACAGACTACCTCAAACTTCATCCCATCACCTTGAATGACTTTGAAACAAATCTCGACAAAAAATACAAAAAGGTTAATTTAAATTTCAATACTGCCAGGCTGTGGAGATGTAGATTGTTCGAAGGCAGCTTAGATGATTAATTATTCGTGCTCTTCCCAGACACCAATCCACACACAAATCCACATTAATACACACACCAAAACACGCCAATCAACACCAATCCACACATCAATCCATGCCAATCCACACATCAATCCACATCAATCCACACCAATTCACACACCAATCCACACACCAATCCACAACTATCCACACACCAATCCACACCAATCCACACTCTAATAAATTACAATCTTTCAATCAATTCCAATCCTTCGATCAATCTTTAGCAACTCGTGGGCTTGTCGACTGCCTCTATCTTTACATATAAGAAAAAACGTTTCACCTACTGTCTCCAAAATTTATACGTGTCGACAGACACGTTTGTGTATGCAATTAGGTAACCATGAATTTTTATACTAAAGTTTTTATTATAATTCTGTTTACAGATCTTAACGTTTACATGCGAGTGCTAATAGCACCTCATCAAAGTTGTAACGGATAAAAGGATAAGAGACACAGAAAAAAAACAATTATTTTATAATGATAACAATAATTTATAATTAGTTTGTAATTACGATTTAAGAAGAAAGTGGTTCATCACATCATCTGATATAACCTCGATCCTTAAGTTCTCTTATGATCGAAACCACTTCTTTCATGGTCGAGTATTCTTCACATTGTTGACTATCGAGCAAATAGCTAAGTCTGTCTACAAGTTTTTTGGGTCTTCGGTAAACTTAACGTCTGTATACTCGGCATCTTCCACCTTTTTTGCATCACTTGGCGAAGGAAACTCGTTGGGGAAATGTGTGGGACAGTCAAGGTAATAATCATCATCTTCAACACTATCACTGTCGCCATAGTCATCATCAATGCTGTCTTCATGATCGTCTTCACTTCTGCTTCATTTTTAAATATCGGGTTTACTTTTCTTTGTAGCAGGAGTTGTATGTTTATCAGTATTTACCGCTGATGTTAGTTTATTTTGGAGTTTGTCGACTTCACGCGAATATATTACAAGTGTACGTTCTGCACAAACGGACTGTTTTGCACTCATTTTGTCTTTTGCATTAACTATCTCGTCATAATCGTCTGCGGAAACAGTACCCATTGATCTAGCGGGGGGTATTGATGACATCAATTGCTGGCTTCCAGTAGTCGAAGCCTTGCATATCTGACTATCTTCCTTCTTTGTAGCATCTTGCAAAAGCTGCATGAGACCATTGTCTTAATGCTTCATCGTGCGAAAAGATCTCTTCGTAAAGGCCATTCTCTCATGTCGTCGAGCATTTTGACCACAGGTGAACTCTCGATCGCAGAATCTACACTGGAGACAACCAGTTAGCGATTTTGCAGGTCATGGCTCCATGTTAGTTGAGATCAAAGGCAGACCTTCGTTGTCGCAATTCATTTTTGTGGTATAGCGAGAGATTCATCTTTGTGGTATAGCGAGAAAGTGCTTCCAAATAGATATTTATCTTACGGAGTCAGAGCATCAACTGTCATTTATTCTACATAAATGCAGTTCTTTTAGCAGCAAAGAGTCTAGCTTGTGCCCACAAAAGAATTTTCCCCGTTAAATTTATAAGTAAAAATGGGAGCACTCTGAGAAAACCCAAATAATCTATATACAAGACAGGATATTGCTGAAAAAATGGCTTGTATTACGAGCAGCCAGGAATATGTGATATGGCCTAAGAAATTGAACAATGTCATGATGGATTGGTGGAACAGATAACGGTAATTGCAGGAAGTTTCGAACAGAAAATAAACGAAAATCACCAGGAAATGGTTATAGTAAATAAAGAAGGAGCCGCTGCTAGGGAGGAAGTTGCGCAAGTTACTGCAAATTTGAGCGTCGATAACAATTACTAGAAATGAGGCCAGAATCTAATGCAAACACTGGCTACGTAAACGAGCTAGTCAAGAGACACATCGAATCCTTCTATCACCACTTGGAAATAAACCGAACCTAGTGGAAAATGCACACCATGAAGCTGTAGGGAAAATTTCCACTCAAGTTTCAGAGGTAGGAGAAAGAGTAGAGAAGTTAAATCAAGACGTGGACTCATTGATTAATTTGCATTTAAACAAGACACCGCCCAGAAATGCAAACAAGTTTTCAGATGATCCTAAAACCATGATGGTGGACTCTTATTTAATAGGTATTACTGTAATTAACACAAGTAATAATGCACCTGGCGCTAATCATATTTCCACTCTCATGCCGAGCAGCTGCCCCAGTTCGAGGCTAAAAAGGGCGAAAATCCAGTAATCTATTTGCCGAAATTTGAGAAGTATGCAAATTTATTCGTACATACAGACCAAGACATGCTCCGCTGCGTCAGTATACCATTAAAGTCAACAGCATACTGTTGGTGGGATGCGGCTAAACATTTTTTAGCATATATGTAGAATTTCGGTCCAGATTCATAGAACAATTCTCGAATATGAAAATACAGGGAAACCTCCGCGCTAGTTGCATGCGGAACGGTTTTACCCAGGTAAGGGCAAGACACTCGAAACTCACTTATCGGAAGTTTACGATAGGCCAAGACACCTGAAACTCCCGATAAACGATGAGGAATTCATCGCAATGGAGCTGCACAAATTACCTTATCGCTTCCAAGCCCACTGGTCTGGAAGGATTGGCCGTGGCCTAGCATCATTATGAGAGTCAATCCTCGCGTTCGATCACATAGAAGAATTGCAGAATTCGCAATTTAATAGGGATGGCGATCATACCAAGCAGGCAGATAAACCGCCGCCTTTGTACTCGGACCAGACACATGCGGCCTACCGCCCACCACATTTTCAGCCAAATCATGGGCTGCAGATAAATCAATATCATTGTTGTTACGCTCCGCCGTACCTAGTGCCAGGACAGGATCGTCAAACAAAAGGACAGCGCTCTTATCGCGGAAGGAAGTATTGTTCTGTCAGGCAGAGTACACGAGTAAGAAGTAATAGTGACGACAGGACGTGCCAGAAGAGTAAAAATGATATCAGACCGAAGGCAAAAGAAGGGACAGAGGTGATTCGCAAATAGGACAACCACCTACATATCAACCACCCATATCTGAGGCATATTCGCCAGTAAAACACAGAAACGACAGGAATGAGTCTCTGCAGTAATATATTCGCAACGAAGATGCTAGAGTATAGGCTATTGACGTTAAAGTGAACACTTTTAAGGCCCTCACAAAATGCATTAACCCCTAGTGAATATATCTTAATGCAGCCATAGACGTTAATATTGAGAGTGATGAAACACATATACACTGTGTTTTAGTCATACCTATTGCAATGTTTATATTAATAAGTAGCGGAAAGATAGACATTAATTCCGAGGAATAATTTACCAGGGCCTTAAAAAGTGTTCACTTTACCATGAATAGGCTATAATATTTATTCCACTGGGTCAAGTCAGGGTTATTTCGCGAACCAGCAACTATTAGATCCAAGAATACCGGTATTTTTCCCTGCACCGCCGGGTGGAAGTTTGTGTAATAAAGCACGGAATGATCCTGCCAGCCATAGTAATAAATGGTTAAACAACGGTAGGAAGTGTTGACATGAAAGTGTTCGATGGTGTTCGATCGGAACAAGCTACTCCTACCACAAACATAGAGGAAAGCACCACGTGTGCATAGGAGATGAGCGAAGACATTATTAAATTTGTCAAATTTTGTTTGATTTTGGCCGCTGAAAGAAGGGAAAAGAATAAGAAACCCTCTAAAGTCAAAAGTTTTCCGCTAGGACAGTTCGTTCTGACCAGAGCTTTGTACATTAAGTAGACAATGAGGACACACCACAAAGACATTAGTACTTCTATTGTTTGAAGGGCCGTATGCCGTGTCGAAAATCACTAATAAGAATTGTTACGAGTTTAAGTATCCTAACACCGGAGAGGTTGTAGGAAAGTTTAATTTCTCAGCATTGAGGGCTTACGAAGAACCGCTAACTTCCATGTGAAGTGTTTGCATAATGCAAGACGATGGCCTGTACGACGTGTAATCTTAGCAAGAAACTTCGAAAGAGCTATGATCCTAATGAGTAGAGGCCTGAAAAATTAGCAAATGCGATAAGGCAAAAAATGACGCGAATTTTGACATAAAAAACGAAAAATTGCGATTTTTAAGAATTTCAGCTATAGTTCACGAATTGTACAAAATCCTGTAGTATTTTCGAGAATTATTATTGTTTTACGTCATATAGTTGCTTTTCAAGACGTATTTTATGTGTTTTTGGATATTCGAATACGAATGCATGCATAAGTTGGCCAGTAGATTTCTTCGATTGATCACCTTGAACGAAAACATATTTACTTTCCACCACGTGTATTTACGACCACAGATAACATGAGCGCAAGTGATGATGCGTCACTTTGAGTGGGCATTCTACTTGCAGTCCTGCAAAAGTTTGTTCATTAGGAAAACACGCCGTTGTAGTGTTCACGTCCACCAAGCACCATGTTATCTATGAAATTCACGCGTTGTTTACATTCGTATCATATCATCGTCACGTTTTAACCAACAATTCTTTATTCTTTACAAAGCGAGCGGTGCGGCGTGGCGTTGAAAAATGTTTATATGCATTCACTTACGTAAAATATATTTGTAAATAAATTTATCTCGTATTGTAAACTTGTATAAGTCCAGTAAACTGTATATTTATCATACACATTCTCTGTAAATATATGCGGTAAAAAATGAGACGTTTTGAAGATACGAAAAATTTGTCAACTGGCCTAACGAAAAAATCTGTTGTTGAAAGTTTTGTTAGTTTAAAAACGTATAGGCAGATTTCTCTAAATTTTTAAGCTGTTCGTACAAGGCACTTCTTATAATTTGTTTTAACAGTGCTTTTATAGATGTGTATGAATTGTTTACATTATTCTTTTCATGAAACAGTATGCCCTTGCCAGTGCATTGCGACCGTTTGTTGTTCCACGTGATAGGCAGAATACAAAATCTTAAGTAAAAGCTGAACTTGTTTTCAACGTTGTCTGTTGATAAACAGTTGTCTGTATTAAAACCATAACTGGATATCTCTCTGGGAGTTACGAATTTTCGCACGGATATAACAATAGATAGAAAACACCGCTTATCAATAGGAATAACATTGCCAATTTCAGGTTTTATGAATATACTGACATATCTGAAATTATGTATGTCTTTATAAAGAGCAGATTAAAAATTAGAGCAATTCTCATGCAGTAACCTGAGTTTTTGTATCAAGAAAATAACACCTATTTTTGACAAAAATAACACCTTTTTCTCAAAAAAATAACACAAATTTTTGAAAAAATTAACACCTACTTTTTCAGGTCTCTACTAATGAGTTTATTTGGGAGCTATAATTTATAAAATATTATGTAATGAAGGTGGAAATTCGTACTGCAGAGTATTGCAAAGCACATGCTGAAATCCAGTGACGAGATGCAAGATGTATTATTATATGTATTTACAGCCTCAGGTGACAAGGACATGCGTCGCCTTAGTATGGAAGAGATTTGTTATTAACTACGCCGTAAGGATATAAACTTGTATGAAGTGGATGACGACACATGGAAAAAGGTTTATCGCACGCACGCAACCTATAATGAATTAATGCCTACACCCTAACTCGAAAGAAAGTGACACACACACAAGCCCTACACATTGATCACATTTTGCCTACACACAAGGGATTCTTAAATTGGAGTAGGTACTTACAAGATTAAGGTCTTTACCAACAGTGAAGTATAAAGAAAATTAACCTTCACTAGTGAGGGAACTATATTTGTTTGATCTTCTGATGACGGAAATATCCGTAGCAACTATCTTCATATAGCGCCACCAAACATGGTTAAATCATGAAGACCAAAATAATCGCTACTATCTTTTGCAAAATGTGAGTTTATTTATTTCCTCTTGTGTCCATTGTTGGTTTACCATGTGTTATGTCGTATATATATTACTATTATGTTCATTTTTCTTGTGGAATGAATTATTACGTGTTGTACATTACTTATGCCTTCAATATTTACATGTGTTTGTCATGAATTGTTGTTTTGTCTTTAGGTATTTTCCTAAATTGCTACATTGTTGAATGAATTGACATTGCAGTAGTCTTCTTGAAGTCTCTTGGTTCCACCTGAGACAAGTGGGAATATCGGTGCATTATTTAAACCTAAGTGAAAATAGAAAATGTTATTCTATGACAGCTATTGTTAATGCTGTGGGTACTTGAGTCACTGTATCGTAATGAATAAAAGGGTGCCGTAACGAAGTTCGTTTCAGCACACCTATGTAAAGTTTTACTGTTGTGATAAAACATTACGTTGAATTAAATGCTCGTGTGAAATCTGGAGATACAGCGCTAGAACGTAGTGTCAACTGACCGTACGCCTTTAAACCACACCATGGGTATTTTCTTTGGCCAACAACAATCAAGCTGCTTCCCCTACATTCATTTCTCTTGACGAATGGCATGAGCACGTCTCAAAGGCCTGGAAAAAAAAGTAACACTTATTTCTGCTAACAGTATTAAAGTTTCATGGCCTACCCCTATTTTCCGATGCGTTTCATTTCAGGAGAAAATAAATTTAAGTCAAATTTAGGCCCTGAGAACCATGTGCGCCATGTGACCGTATGCTTCTTCAACGGCACTGCACCAAGTGACAGTATCGCCTCCCGTTCATACTAGACACCCGGTCATGAGCAGCAGGTTCGCGCAAGAAGGCACTACGATCTCTTTTGCCAAATCCTCGTGAAGGATTATGGTGGGGTGTGGGGAACTGTTCTGAGCGCCTGCTTTTTCCAGGAACTGGTAATGTATTCTCCTTCCAAATCTAAAGAAGCCCGCCTTTTCGTTATTATATGAATGGAAAAATAGTACTAACCATGCTGTAAAGACGCGTGGGGTGTAATTTGATAAATTTTTGTGTAGATTACAAATGTTGTAATCCAGAAACCTAAATTGGTATCTTTTATATAATTTCCATTCAATAAATACAGAAAAACTTTTGACTTTACCATAATATATTAAATAGTTTTTATAACCTGTGAAATAATAAAATGAAACTCCCATGTGTTTATTTTAGGTTTTGCTAGTTGATTTCAAGTTAAAGGGCGACAGGCCTGTCTTTTTTTTTTTTTGCTTCACACATTTGATGAATGCAGACTATCAGATTCAGAAAAATATCAGTGACGACGGCAACGATTTTTCTCTCTCTTACGTGTGCAACATTTAAAGTTGGTCTTGTATGTACCTCTTCGTGGCCGTAAGCAAGTTCTGTGCACGCTAACTTTTAAATTGATACTACATCCCAGCCATATGCAATTTGCCGAAAAAAGTAGGTTAATTGTCGCCCAGAACTCTCACTGTCACTGCAATGTGCAGTGAACGTAACTCTACTTTGTAATTTGTATTGCTAAAAAAATAACTTTCTTCTACGGCGATTAACGATATGACAAAACTGTCCCGTGGTTTACCATAAACAGTATTATGGTACAAGTAACTGCGGCAAAGTTTTTTACTTTAGAGAGCTTACTCGAATACACGAAAGTAATATCCGTGAGTAGATCCCTGACCACGTGATTTATTTATGTGTTAAGTGTGGAAATCCGACGTCGCGAAAATTTAACTTGGACAGACATATTAAGCTATGCTGATTTGTTACCAACAATGTATAAGTACTATAATACTGGTTCTGGTGTTAGACAGAATGACTAGTTGTTTCTGTAGTTTTTGAAGTGTGAGTCAAGCGTGTGAAAATAAATAGTATGGGAAAAAATAGATCATGTTGTAACTGGACAAAATTGACGGTTTAAAAAAAAATAAAACATATTGTGAGTTGCATAATTTATACTAGTGGTGTGAGCATGAATTAAAAATACCTGCTGATAATATATAATGAGCAGTTAGTAAACAAACCTTTAAATAGACTGTCCAGCTCAGTTTTTATTAAGACTGAGAGAGAACAACATCTCGAGTGAAGATGAGCGATACTCCAGAAAATTACTCGTGTTGTTACTGTAAGAAGAAATTTTTTTATAAAGAAGTAATGTCCAACGACATGGGGCTGGTTGTCCTAATATGAAGCGAGCTGTCTTATTATGTGAAATGTGCAAATCACAATTTGGACGATTTGACAACATAAAAAGACATCTCGTTACATGTAAAGGTAATGTCAATCAATATTTGCTGAAGTTACAACCCCCTTGCGATGCCATGATACCTAAGAAAGAGAAAATTGATTCAACAACGCCGTCGAAGACTTTGGACTCGAACATGGAAACCTTCGGCAGATAACTGGAACCTCTCAGATATATCTGCAACTACTGCAACAAGATATTTGCATATGCCTGTGGTAGAAACAGACATATGAAGCACAAATGCAAGATAAACCCCTATCGCATATCATATCGATGTGATAAGTGCTCTCGATGGTTTGTGCATACTGGCAGTTTAAACAGGCATTTGAAAGTGTGTAAATGTCTTGATTCTTTAGTTAATGAGCAACAAACATCGCAAACTTGCAATCGTCAGGGTATTGGTGTGCTGTCTTCATCGACAATTTTGAAACTTCATGTGAACTCTGTGGACAATTTGTCAACGATGTGTAGAGAACGGTTTCCTTATTGCTACAAGAGCTTGAGTAAAAGTAGCAATGCACGTCGTCACGGAAGAATTAAAAATAAAATGTGTGATGGAGACTGGCTGAACTTATTTGGCTCTTAATTTTTTTTATTTCTGTCATGAGTTAAAACTGTGTTAAGAATAAGCCTGTAAAAACTGTAAGATTTGCAACTGTACATGTTGTGGTTGGTAAAGGTCAAATACCAAACTGAATTTATGCTTGTGATGAGATTCGAGCACTAAAAATCAACCTGTAGCTGACATAATGACAACTAGTGGTAGAATTCACAGTTCAATTGTTGTTCAAACAGCGAAGAATGAAGATCGTCTCGAGCAAAGATGGAACACATCCCAGAAAGTTATCTCTGCCAATTCATTAAGAAAGTGTTTTCTAAAAGCAGCAAAGCGACAGCATGTTGCTAGTTGCTCTCTCTATAGGAGCCAAGCTACCTTTTCATGTGAAAAGATCAAATCACAATTTGGACGGCGTGACAACTTAATAAGACATCTTACTACATGCAGAGGTCTTCTTCCAGTATCATTTAGGCAACAAAGTGTATTTCTGAAACCACAAACTTGTGAAATTCAATTATCTGCTTCGTCGGACACTGGTGTCCCATCGTCTGCTTCGTAGATGGGTGTAACTCCGTGGATAATTCACTGCAGACCATAAGCTATTCATGTTGCTACTGTAGCAAGGCCTTCAACAAAATTTGTAGAATACGGACTGTATGAGAGAAATGTAAACAATTAGAAGAAAACAAGACGGGCTTATTTGACCCATAGCTGTTTCAAGTGAGGTCGAAAGATTAGCTGTTGCAAAATATTAAACGTTTCGAACAAAATGCGACGTGAGTTATCCTACAAACAAGAAAAAATATGCCGCGAGGAATATGATAATCATGTCAAAGCTGCACGGTTCCAGCCCTCCATGAGCCTGTGATTGTGCAAATGGATTCGTGCTGAAAGAATCTGCTTTCCGCGGCATTCTGAAGACATATGTTGCGACTTATTCCTCATGTGGGGTCAAATATATTTGTGAAAGCTATTAGACGAATTAAAACTAAGGCCGATGGTAATGACATAATTTCAGTTAACATGATAAATATTGCCTAGCCGTTTATCTTAGAAGCAATAACTAAAATATTTAATTATTCGCTGATCATAGGCAGCATTCCAACTCAGTGGAAATATGCTTTAAAAATACCGATCCCGAAGACAAATAAACCTTAATGTGCCAGTGACTACAGACCCATAATCATTCTTCCCGCAATCTACACAGCTCTTGAATATATTGCACACCAACAGATAACACGGTACATTATTGCAAATAACCTGATGGTCAACAATCAGTCTGGTTTCAGAAAGGGCTTTCGGACATGTACATTCTTCAGGTCACTGATGACATAAAACATAACATGGATAACTGTTTGCAAACGATTTTGATAATTCCTATTTGATTTTAGCAAAGCATTTTATTCCGTTAACCATGAGCTATTATTTGTAAAGCTAAAATCACATTTTAATTTCTCCAAAATATCGTTAGAATGCATTAAAAGTTATTTCTGTGGCCGTTATCAAAAAGTTGTCTGCGGAGAACAACAATCCGCTTGGCGCACAGTTAAAATTGGAGTTCCCCAGAGCCCTGTTCTGGGACCCCTTCTATTTTCTATTTTCATTAATGACCACTCTCATCAACTAAAGCATTGCAAATATCATCGTTATGCAGACGACTTCCAAATCTACCTGCCAGCTCATCCCAGCAATATTACGTCATCAATTGACACAATTAACCATGAATTGTCGAAACATCTTAAATTGGTCAATAAAGCACAGGCTACTATTTAAGCCTAAAAAATTCCAGAACATTATAATTGGATCCAAGAAACTACTCATATAACCAGATGTCACTCACGCCCCTAATATCATACTTGATGGCGAGCATATTCCTCTATCGAAGTATGTAAAAAACCTAGGTGTGATATTAAGTGAAACTTTAACATGGGGAGAGCATGTAAGTTACATCTGTAGATAAACAAATGCCAATTTAAATTCATTAAGAAGGCTTAAAAAAATTTGCCTATGAAATTGATGAAAACCTTAACAGAATCATTAATAATTTCATGCCTAGATTATGCTGATGTAGTCTTTAGTGACCTGCATGAAGATCTAGCTCAGAAACTTCAGCGAATACAAAACAATTGTGTACGGCTTATTTTTAATATTAAAAATAAAGAACATATCACCAAATACAGACTTACTCTCTCGTGGCTTGATTTAAAAAATCGACGATCATTGCACAAGATCTGCATGTTAAAGAAATTATTTGTTAGAGGATGTCCTCGATACCCTTTTGTCTCGTTTCTTACCACCCAATGAATCAAACACTGGTTCTTTCGATCAACAAAAGCTTCTAGTACCAAAACACAATTCATTTTTCGCTTAATCTTTCATCGTCACCGCAACCAACCTTTGGAATTTCTTTCATCAGGGCGCAAGGGATACCAATTCAATCACTAAATTAAAAAAATTGTGCGGTAACAGCTTGGTCATACTATAAATATACTAATGAACTTGAAATATGGGTTTCATATAAACATTATATGATGTGGAAGTTCCTCTTTTATAATACCTGTAAGAGATTCGCTTCATGCGACTGTGGTGTTGTTTCTGTTGCTTATGTTACTACTTAATTAATTAAATACATTGTTAATGCATGTAGATGTGTGAATGAGCATGTACGACTAAACATTGCATTAATAACTTATTTTTTGTATATTTTTAGGTAAATAATAATTTAAAGATGATTATATTATAATTTTTAATGGCTTACTTTAATTGATTTTTTTCCCTTTTTCCTATGCTTAAATGGTTATTTGCTGTGTTTTTTTCTTTTCTTCAGTATACCTAAAAATAAATTTAATTTTTAGAAATATTACTAGTTAATTTTATCTTGTAGTTTTTTTTATAAATAGTACAATTATGTGTATACGGATATATGTCAAGTGTGTATATGGTTTTGTGTTTGTGAGTATGTTAAGAGTAATTGTGTAAGTTCACTATTAAGGCTAATTTTATGTTATGTAAGTTGCATTGGTATATTTTTACATAAGCTTCTTTCTAAGTTTATATAGACATTAAGTATAGTGTCATTATTTTATTTCTTTTTCTTAAAAAAAAGTGTTATGTCATGTTTTATTATGCAAAGTGGTTAAGTGTAAGAGGTGATCATACCTTAACTTCCCCACAAAAATAGACATTTTATTATTATTATCACTTCTCGGCCTCATGATAGTATTTTATATAGACTAACATTATACAGTTTCCGATGCTGCTGGTATAGAGAATAGAGAAAGTCATAAATAAAGTCAGATAGAGAAAGTCATAAATAAAAACTCCTCTTGCTGGTAAATGTCTCGAACATATTTAAAAAAAAAATTGTCTTACCTATGAAAAAATTCTTATTGAATGCCTATGAATATAACAAAAAAAACTTACAACAAAAAAAATTACCTTCGACTAAATGAAAAAATTTATTGCTGGTATATGTCTCGAACATTAAATTTTTTTAAAGGGTGGGTAAGTTATCACACTAGCACCACACATAAAAGTTTCCACTTGTAGGTTAAAAGTATGACAAACATTACCCTGCATTCAACTATTTGATTGGTGCATGTACTATTTTCGACATGTTTTATTTCGTTTCCATATGAGGTTTACTTTTTTAAATCAGTTAGGTTCGCATGTGTTATAGACGAGAATATCGTAAATGGTTGTAGTAGGGTGGGAAAAAAAACATTAGCCATAATGATTTATTTAGGGTTCGATATGATACTGTACATTCGGGTAGAGAACATTGTTTCTCGATATCTGGATGAGTTAAACAACATGCTGCAAAAAGTGATTTACATTTTAATATTGCGAATTAAATGTTATGATTAATTTTAATTAAATTTCATTTCTAGTACTTTGATGTAATTGGTTTCATATCTTCAAAAGTATGATAATTACAGTCTATTATGATTTTAAAAGTGTATAAGGCATAATGAGCTATACCACAATAATTAGTGCTACAAGCAGTGTCTATAGTCCGAATTTGGTGACTGTTACTTACATAGTTCTGAAATTATAAACATCTATGCTTATAAGTAGGCATAGGGTATACTTGACACTGCGACCCTTCTCATCATCATGGGTAATGCCTATGTTATGAAATTGGTATTTGTATCTCGAATGGTTGGGAAATTACCATCAACTCTGCTTATAATAGGGCTTAAGCAATAATTGAACTTGCACCATCATTGTCGTCCTGGAAAATGTCTATGATATGAATATGATGACTTTAGCTACAACAATTCGGAAATTATGACTAACTATGCTTATAACGTGCTTAAGACATAATTGATTACACCACTCTCATCGCCATCGAGGGCGATGCCTATGGTATGATTTTATCGACTACAGCTCCAACAGTCTAGAAATTATGACTAACTTTGCTTATAAAAGGGTTTAAGGCATAATTGAATTTACCACCCTCATCAACGTCGGGGACAATGCCTATGATATAAATTTGATTAATACAGCTTCAACCGTTTGGAAATCATGATTAACTATGCCTATAAGTTCGTTGGGGTTAGATATACTTATATTGGACTTAATGCTCAGACTGGTTACATAATTAATATAAAGTATAAAATCGGTCTTATGGCTACTTAACTCAATATGGGGTGGTAAAAGTTCGAAAAATTAAAGTTCATAAGGTTACTTTAGCATTCAACTTGAAAACACGTGTCTGAAGGCTCATCACTCGAAACACTTATTTGTTAAAGTTAAATAAAAATATATGAAATGAAATACATAAATTTTATTTCATAAAATTATGCTATGAATATTTGGCTGGCTAAGAGTGGAGCTGAATGTTGAGGTAAATGTGGTGCTAGGTGTGGTGTGGTGCTAAGTGTGGTGTTCCTTGTGGTGCTAGGTGGGGTGCTAGGTATGGTGCTAGTTGTGGTGCTGATTGTGGTGATAGCTGTGGTGCTAGCTGTGGTGCTAATTGTGGTGCTAGGTGTGGTGCTAATGTGGGTGCTGATTGTGGTGCAGATTGTGGTGCTGATTGTGGTTCTGATTATTATATTTATTGGTAGGCGCATTGCTCGATACACTTGTAAATAAAAGTTAAATTAAAATATGCACATTGAAATACATAACTCTTATTTTAATTAAATTATGATTTACTAAATCGACGGTTGTGACATCATAATCAAATTCTTCTTGAACGTACGAGTTCGAAGACGTGTCGCACAATGCACTTGTTTAAAAAGTTAAATAAAAAAATATATAAATACATAACTTTTATCATATAAAATAATTATTTACTAAACCATCGGTTGTCGCATCATAAATTAATTCATCTTGAAAATACGAATTCGCAGACACGTGGCATGACACAATACTTTATAAACGTTAAATAAAAATATGTAACATGAAATACATATCTTTTATTTTATAAAATTATGATTTATCAAATCGATGGTTGTGACATCATCATCTAATTCTTCTTGAAAGTATGAGTTCGTACACACATCGCAAGATACATTTGTTTATAAAAGTTAAATAAAAATATATAAAATTAAATACATAACATTTATTTTACAAAATTATTTATCAATGTGTGGGTTGCGACATTATCATCTAATTCTTCTTGAAAATGTGAATTCGCAGACACGTCGCACGATACATTTGTTTGTAAAAGTTAAATATATATATAAAATGAAAAAAAATATCACTTTTATTTCATAAAATTTTGATTTATTAGATCGATAGTTGTGACGTCATAATATTATTCTTATTTAAAATACGATTTCGTAGGTATGTCGCACGATACATTTAAATCTGTATGCCTATATTTTGACAAATTAAAAGGAAAAATATTATTTATACATTAAATATTTTATAGCTCTTCGAATTCAAGACGACTCCTGTCTCCTTCAACTCCTCGGCCAAAACATGGAGTCATTGGCGAAAATTAAGGATCACTTTTTATTTTAGCTATAAATTTAGCAACTCAACATCATGAAGATTTTTTTTTGGGAGCCGTCAATATGCCGGATATGCAACTTTGGTGGCGGGAAAGTGAAAAAATAAACGTTTCGACGGGAAGAAAAACCATAAATCGAGGGAAAAACAATACATTTCAAAGGGGAAATATGGACGGAATGATAGAGCAGGAAAAATGACATACTTGCTGCAAAGATGGTTTCCCAAGATGTTGGAATACTGGCTAAAAATATGGCGACTGTAAACAAGATTATCGATAGCTCATTTGCTTGACAATCATAAAAACCGCCCACAATGTTGGATCCTCGATCCTCAAGCCCCTAGCCCTTGCCCACAAACATACTATTCCCATCTAATTGCCTTAAATTATTACGCCCTCGTTATCTACCAATTTGGGCGTTGACGCTGAGGATTATAATTTGGCCAGGGAGATTCTGGCATCGAATCTCCGTCATTCCTTTATATTTTTCGTATTCCAGTCAAATATTTTCGTTTGTTTAATAGCAACATATATGGTAAAACATTTTATCTTTCTCCATATTTAGTATATGTATTTCGCCGTATTCAAAGTTACTATTTGTTTTTGGAAAACAAATGTTATTTCTCATTAACATTTTGTTTTCCCAATAACACTGATTACGTCCATCAAGTAAATGTTACAAGTTACTGTAAATCTGAAAAAGGTGTTGTGGAGTGGATATATTTGGGCGGCTCTTAACAGCAGTGACATTTACAGCCGATGAGTGTTGTATGAGGTATGGAGCAGCGCCAGAATTGCAAGAGCTGCGGAAACGGGAGATTGCCGAGAAAATCCGCCGACGAATGGTATCGTCCTGCAGGAAAACCATAGTGATCTGGGATTGGCCCCGCCGGGGATCGAACCCGGTTCGCTGTGGTAGGAGGCGAGCGTCCTAACCACTACAACAACTGCGGCCCCATAAAATCATTGTGATGGGTTTCGCTAATCATGAAGGCCGATTTCCGTTGAGGTAACGCAAGGTAAATCAAACATAGTAATCAAAAAGCTATGTTTTCAAGGTGTAGGCTATGTATAGTTCAAATTACAACTAAGAGGCATGTGGCAGTAGTACGAAAGCATTTTTCGCTTATTTTTTATATTCAACGCGGTCATCTTCAATTCCATTGGAAGCATTTTGGTAGAATATTAATGAGAGTTCTGGCAAAAGGCACCAGGCACAGGATTCAAAATTAGCTTACTTCAGCCCAACGGCGACTGACTTTCGGGGGCCAAATATGCACCCCCTCCCCCTAAAGAACCATTCGTTTTCAACAAATTTTCCCTAAAAATGCGAATACTCACATCATAGTCCCCTTTCCCCCTCAGCATTTCCCATTTCCCTCAGAATTTCCCGTGTTTCTACTTGCTAGCAGTAGCTAAACTTATGCTCAAAACTGCACAAAGAGGAGAATGACTTAGCTAAAGGTTGCCGTAATGAGCAAAACGGCTTGGTTTCTGTATAAAAGCTGAGTATTTTTAAACAATTTATTTAAATAACTGAAAGGTTTTAATTTAACACATTGGTGCCGAAGTAGGAGAAAGGTGCCAGAATTGAACCAGGCAAGCATTTTCTGTTATAGCATAATGGACTATACACCGAAATCGCTCAAAAAATAATATACTTACAAATCATGTTTGTCCTAGCCATACACTTTACCGCCCTTAAGGAATTTATGTCTCCTACGTAAAAAAAAATATATATATGTATTTAAAATATATAACTGGTTCATTTACGGATATAAGATTCCTTAAAAGGACAAAGTCGATTCCCTCAACGGATCACGCTAAATAAATATGCTTAGTTAATAAACTGCTCAATTTAAACGATAAACGTGTAGGCCTATTGTCGGCATACACATTAGGTACAAGCAAGAGAAACTGCAGTGACATAACTTTAGTATTTCCACATTTTTTCACACGTTTTAATTTAAGGAACGTATTATTAATAACACCTCTTAGCTATTATTTAAGTTTTGTCTTAATAATAACCCTTATTTTATTAAGAAAAGTTAAATAAAGTGGAAAAAAGGACTTTATTGGTAAGTGTTGCTGAGAACCTTTTTTTTTTTTTTTTTTTTTTTTTTTTTTTGCCTTTTGCACGCAAAACAAATCTTCACGAAACAATTTTTTTGTATGAAATACATTTTGTCATGTTTTTTCCTCTTGCAGTCGCACAAATAGCATGATATCGAGACACTTCCATTGTACACATCCCCTTCAGATTTTTAGAGGGTGGGTGACCACCGCTTGGATTAGCAGCACACTTTTTTGTAGTCATTTGGGATGCTTCAAGTATTGCTTTGTAGGAGGATGAAGTGAGTACAGCCGCTTTTTGTGTCTCTCTCAAATTCTTGCTGGTGAAAACAACGGCAGTTGCTTTTATTTTAGAGATATTTGTTTCACTGACGAAAAGGGCAACGATGGAGTATGCCTCGAGCTTGGTGAAAGAGGGTTTGTTTCTCAATATTCTTGTTGGGCGGTAATCACTTGGATTGTGCTTGTACTTTGCTGGCAGTTTGTATTTTCATCTGTGTCGGTATACTGTGGTATGGAAGCAAATTTTCAGCAGGTGGCCGACAAAAGGAGCAACAAAAAGACGTTCCTGAAATTAATACCTGTTAACTGGCCATACTCCTGTAGCTCTGAAATCATTCACTGCTTTTTCCAAGCATTGACGGGAGTAACTATGATTCTCTTAAATTGCCATCGCCAGACGCCGGATACTGGCGGACAGGCCCATGGGGGTGTAGGGTGTCCCAACATCCTGTGGGAACTCTGATCGCCTTCGGGTGGTAGAAGTTTCCTCCCCGGTGGAAGGTACTAGAAGGGATAAGGTGTGGTGGCCACCGTACCAGATTCTGGAAGGTCTAGGACTGGTAGAGAAACCGGCCTGTAATGGGTGTAAGGTTGTCTATGATATGCCAGGAGGCACCATGTGACTATGCCCGGTGATTAAGTCTTGACAGGTGACAAGTGAAATGACTGAGTCTTCTCTGGTGGCACAGATGCTGGATTAGCGCAGCACAAACCGGCCTTTAAAGAGCATAAGGCTTGAAATCACGTATGGGGCTCATGCCCGGTGGGAAAGTCCGAGACTAAGGGATAGGACTTCCCTAGGTAGACGTGAAACTGCATTCCACCCTTTGAAGACAGCATAAGGACAATGAAATGTCGGGGCTACTGTCAGGGCCTAGTATTGGAGCCCATATGCAACATGGTTGCAGCAATAGTCAGTCATGCACAAGCCTGTAGCCTCTGCGGACTTTGGGACCCACACCTCCTCGTGGCACTGCTGGGCGACTCTTTCGAGAGCTGGCAAACGTGGGCTACCCGTGGTGTTCCCTATACCAAGTTTTAAAGCTATCTGGGTATCTGCCTCTCAGAAGAGTGCAGTCACGGTAGATAGTGACGGCTCTGATGGAGACGGGCCGGTTGACTTCCTTATGGTCAGACCATTGGGGCCTAAAGTTCTGGGTCTTAGTGAATTACCCAAAGACTAATGGCAATGCACAAGCGGCTTGGGCCCGGAGTGTGTGGGCCTGTCTACGCGGGGACTTCCCTTTGGCATCATTTCCCGATAAATCCGGGCCTCAGGAAAACACAAAGTCACGAAAAGGAAAGGAGTGCATGTGGTGACCTCCGAGCCATTTCAAGGGTTTTCCTCGGTAACTGGCATGGTAGGAAGACTCGTGCGGGAATTTGGAGATCGTACCAGCGTGTCTATGTCCTGACTGGCACAATCACATCACTGAGCAAGATGATAACATCAGATTACCTAGGCTATTCAGAGCCGGCTGGTAGGGAATAATGCCACTTCGCTAAGACTCCACGAGGTTGAGCCAAATACTCAAACATCAAGAATTATATCACAGAATCCATGATGGTGATCACTGAGGCTGGAGCAATAATAACCATATGTATTATTTCCAAGCATTATGAGTGAAATTTAATCTGATGTAAATTTTCCATCAGTTGTTATATATGTATCGTTTCGATTTTAATGATTTTATGAAGAATATTAGCATTTATTATTTAATATAACGCTTGGTGCTTTTAATAGTTTTCAAGTATTTAAAATTTAAATCCCCAATATGGTTCAAAATTATTGATTTCTAAATATAGTAAACTTAAATTTGAAGTAGATACGATAATTATATAATGTGTAAACCGTTTTGATTTATGTTAGATAGAAAGAACCTGGTGGCTTTATAGTAGACCTAAGGGCTACTTATTATAATGATATTATATAATATAAATTTATAATACCACATTGTAATATCTCATTCATATGCAATACAGACCAACATTGCCACTCTTGCTGTGCGGTGCACTGATCCATTTGCCTTAAACCACTTATCTAATTCACCTGCGTAGTAGGTGTTCAAGAGCTTGAAGAAGGCGACATCTATAGAAAGACTGGAGGCAGTGGGTGGTATGACCTGATAATTATACACTAAAATACTATTCTCACGAGCAATGCACAAAGATTCGGATTTTTTAGTGTGCGTTAAGTTTTCATCCAAAAAAAGATCAACTTTGACTTGCACACTAGGCTTAGCACATTTAATAGAATGCTGCAACAATTTAACAAATAAAATCGTTTATATAACTTCTCTCAGGTTTGAATTAAAAAAACACTACCAGGTGCAGCTCCGCATCTATGAAATCGTCACATGCCATTTCACGTCTGTATATCAACATAAGAGGGATGTATGAACCAACAGAACTGATGCAGCATACACCTATTGTGTTCATTCCTCACTTCCCGCTCGATATTTTCCTTTCTGAGAAATTATCTTCATAGATTTTTCTGTCTTTATTGAAACCCAATACACGTGCCATATATATATATATATATATATATATATATATATATATATATATATATATATATATAATATATATATTCAGGTGTTGTAATACTGAGCTGTGGATGTCTGCGCATGAATAACCTTTAACCCCCTTTTACCAGCAAGTTGTTTGTCCTTGTAAAATTTATGAGGAATGTATTTTGCTTCTGCAACTTGGAAAGCCAAATGCCGTAAATCGGTGGCACTTATAAAAAAAACATTTTTCTACGTATAATACATGATAAACAATTCTTATTCCAAATGTAGTGGAATATCTGTCAGGCTAACAATTACCTGGGTACCTTCAGAAGCAAAATAATTTGTTTCATCTAAAGCTAGGCACGCACTTGCGAATTTTAATAGCGCTATTGTTTAGCCGAAAGAACAGAAATAATGGTTTTAAGTGCTAGTGTAAACGCATGCAACTAAACAATCGCAGCGTTTAAAAAGTTGCTATCAATCCTGTTTTTGTGGCTACGCTTTTATCGCTACCTCGAATGAGTCACTTTGATAGGAACGGACATGCACATATCTGCAACCGTTCAGTCGAAGGTTAGCTGCGGTCAAGTGCCGTGTGTATATTGTCTGAAGATTGTTGTGAGGTGTCAATGAATGTGTCTGACCAAGAAGCAAACGGTGATGGTGGCATCATAAATAGTGTTGTTTACACTAAGAGCGTAATAGCAGAGATAAAAAAAAGCCCAACTCTGTATAACAAACAATCAGGGTAAAAAGTCCTTATATCAGTGAAAAACTGTGGGACAAATTATGTGCAAATATTTGCAAAATTGGAACTAACTATCTGGAATGGAGAAGAGAAACATAGGTAACAGTGATATACTGTTTATTGAAGTCGATCTTGCGAGGTCTGTATGGTTTATAACATGTATACCATCGTTCTTCCGTGCGAAATTATGAGGAACGCATAGCATGCTTTTATAATGCTTTCAGCAAATTGTTCGTGCACATCCAAAGGGTGATGTAAAATACGCCATTTATTGGTAAAAATACCAAAAGCACATTCAACCATTCTTTATGGACGAGATAGCCTATTGTTGTACACACGTATTTTCATTGTCAGGTTTGTCTTAGGGTAAGGCCTCAAAATGTTGCTTGACAATGCAAATGCTTCGTCGTCTATAAAAACAAAGGCATACGTGAACTATTCTCATTATAAGGGAGGTGTTATGCATTTGGAATATTTAACTGATGAGTTTTCAACAATCGATCGAAATTGAAATTTTTCAATACGTTTGAATTACTGTTAGCACGTGCAAACAACCCCACATAAATAGCAGTCAAGTGAGACTGACAGCCGCACTTGTGTTCTGAGACCTTGTGTGTCGCTGCCTGAAGACGGGAACAGATCACAATATTTTTTAATTATATTCAATATATTAGTATATAAATAACAAAGGTGCATAATCTGATAACAGTAACTGTATTAGGAATTCTAATATATTCAATAAAATAACGCCGACACTTAAAACGCGTGTTATAAATTTAATTCCGCTACTTTCATTTCGCAATATGAAATGTGTTGTAATATAGTAGAACAGCTTACAACGCCAATCTTTGATAAAGTGGCTGAAACAGGTGTATAAAGTTGTAATAGTGCCAATCTTTAATGATGGCTGAAAACAATGTTGCAACGGTCAATTTCTATCTGTTGTGAAGTGGTGTTTGATAGTCTTATTCTTTTTAACTGAATATAATAAAATATGATAGTTTTCTTAGTTGGGCACCTTCGAAAACAATAGTGAATTTGTTCTGACCACTAAATCACACATTAAATCATCGTATAGGACACTTGTAATCGATACCTGTATTAATTGAACGATCTGAAAAATAGTTATTTAATTCTTAAAATTTAAATAACTTATTATAATATTGATGTGGTAGACTCAAATAATTTTATCAGTATAAAGTGGAAATATAGTCATATAAAGTTTAATCATTTGACGTATGACGTCTTCTCTAATAAAATAAATGACTGCCGCCGACGTCTGCACGACTGAATTATCTACCGGGCAGGGAAAGGTATCCCTATGATAATTATGATTTCGGGCGATGAGTCCCCGAGACTATGCAAGAGGTCCTTGGCAAGTACAGCAGCGCGCCGCTAGATGCTGCCACAGACAAGATACGTAGATCCTGGCGCTCTTCACTAAGCCGCCCGCTCGGAGGATCAAGAAGCCTGGCTCGCACCTGCTGTGCTCACCCCCCCCCCACCCCCTAGTTAGTCAGCAGAAGAAAGGATGGCCGAGAAGTATAAAAGGGCCGGCAGCCAAACCTCCTGATTGCCATAACCTACGCCACACCAGTAATGGGAAAAACTTTTTAACCATTTAGTATAAATTATTTTGGCTTTAAATTCCTATTATTCTCACCTTACTGTCGCTGGCCCTCTTACAGAAGGTTAGCAACAGCCCTCAAAGTCCTGAATTTCAGAATTTCGCGCTGATTACATTAATTTTTAATTTAACTTCACCACCTACCTTTGCCCCGTACAGGCAGGGGAAAGGCAGGCAAAATTCAGTCTTGGAAACAGCTCCCAGGCGCTACCCTGGGAATCCTGTACATTAATGTCTGCCTCGCAGCTTTAAATGTTTTTGACGGGTGTGGAGGGGAAGGGGGTTAGCTTCTCCTTTCCTCCACGACTTAAATGATAACCGTCTGGGTGGCCAAGGTCCCTCACAAGGGATCGTTTCACCCCCGCGGTGAGGGAGTAGCGTCCCAGTGATGTAAAATGGCAGTCCTCATCGCCAATTCTTCTCAGTACTCAATCGCTTCCTGAGCTCTCACCGCTCCAGTTACTGGTGCCGAGGCTCTAACCTCTCCTAAGCTTCATCGCTTTCTTCGTAGGGCCGAAGTTCCTCTCCAGCGGAATCCTAAGGAAGACCCAGCGGACGTCAAGAAGTTACACTTAGACACGTTCGGTCCCTTACTCACAGTCACCTGAGAGTAGAGCTCGTCTCGAGGAAACGCTCATTAAGTCACTATCTAATACACCCAGCTTTGCACAGGGCGCCTTCCCCTGTTTAACAATAGGGTGTTTAACCTTCCGTATACTCCGTGGGGGAATTAGGAGTTAGCACCTCTGCCATCAATGTTAATTTCACTTTGGTAAATAAACACAGTTCTTACCAATTGTCTTAGCTTTCACTCTAAGCTCCTTCCTGTGTCTCATCGGGGCTGCAAGACTTGGCAGGAGACCGGGTTTTGATTCTGCCGAATGCACACTGCACAACAGAACAACTACATCCTTGGAAGGCCACCCATTCTTTCTACGTCGTAGGAGGAACAGCAGAGCCACTAAATTAGTATACCATCCTGTGGAAATTGACTTGTCAGCTCGAAGTCGCCCCTTCCTCATCGCTCCCTCTGTGGTGCCGAGGAGGGGTTCTTCTTTGAGTTCGGGGAGACCAGTGACCCCGGGACCCTCACCACATCACCATTGAAAGGGCACCCGTTCCTTGCACCATGTTGAAGGAACGGTAGAGCCACGACAATAGGTACGCTCCCGGTGGATTGGACTTGCCGGTCAGGTGCCCAACTCTTATCGCTTCCCTAGTTGTGCCGAGAGGGCTGCATTCTGGTGCAGGGAAGTCTACTCCCATGGGACATCCGCACACAGTTAAACACTGAGACGTCAACTGCCCAACTCCTGCTGCTCTGATCTATACCTCGTGCCGTACACCCACAGGGGTGGAGGTGATAGACAAGCCAGAAAGGCGAGGGCAATTGGTAATCTTTCCCAGGGAGTACGTATCCTTCCTAGTGGGTTCGGGTTACTCAGTACACGGTAACAAGCTGTGCTTAACGACGCCTCAACATATCAGTTCCAGACATCATTCCCGTCGGATTGTTCGAGCCACCCACCAAGATCGCGGAGGGATACCATCCTATAGTGCAGGAGGCACTCTTTGGCATCAAACAGTCAGACGCGACTCGCCAAGCGTCGCCCAAGTTACCTAGGGGTGGGCGCAGTCTGACAGCCGGGACTGTCACGCGTCACAGTGTACGAATAAATATCAGGCACATTCACAATTATGATAGCAATGAAATAGGAGTTAATCAAGTTAAGTTTAATACGAAAGCAAATTGCAACATATACAAAACTAAAAAGACAAAACAATACACCTTTAAATCAAATCTTATGCTAAAATATGTACAAAACCCTGCTGTCAGAAATATAATGTGACTGAATTTGTATTAAGTAGTGAAACCATAAAATTATCCCACAAATATTACATGACTGACACAGTAGTCGAGATTTCATAATGTAATTGTGAAATAGAGTTCGAATCATTCCTTGTAATTAACAGGTTCAAATTTTGAATACTTCAGCTAACATTCAGTCGGGAGCACATGTGATTACTACACTTAGGCCTCTGGTCTTGCGAATAACTGACCAGGAAATATATTTAAAATTATGTAAATTAATTTTAAATATTGTACTAATTTTAAGAAGTTTTTATTTCACTGCACGTCTCTGAGAAAACTCATATTTAAATGTTTCAATAAACGATTTAAATCTTTAGTAGCTTTGAAGGGTAGGCCTCGACGAATTAATTCGACAGCAGGACTAGACTGACAAACAGCTGATCTTATTCAAATCTATACATCGGTGGAGATGGCTGCTGGTACTCTGACGACATGGGAGTTGAGAAGTCCTCGTTTATGTCGTAGTCCTCTCCTAACTATGCATACCACTGTAGGGGATGAAGGTACAGCACCTCTGCAACACCGGGATGGCGTCTCGTCTCGATCCTTGGCGATGAAAGCTGTCCTGTCGTAGTTACCTCATCGTCGTACTCTCTTGTTCGATAACTTCCTTCATACTCAACGTTCGCTAGCGTTCTTACTGAAAATTCCTAACAAACAATTTCACTGGGACAAAATAATAATCTTCTTTGTCTGTAGATCACGAAT
The DNA here is from genome assembly GCA_029891345.1 of Dryococelus australis. Taxonomy (NCBI): domain Eukaryota; kingdom Metazoa; phylum Arthropoda; class Insecta; order Phasmatodea; family Phasmatidae; genus Dryococelus; species Dryococelus australis. Next base: position 166,337,611 of record CM056994.1, on the reverse strand, counting down.
TTGCATAAAGTTACAGAACAACCTTTATAGCGACATTTATTGTGAAAAAAAACTTTAATGTGAAAAGTCCATGCTGTTATAGAGTGAGCTGAAAAAAATTTAAATTTGAACAATTTTTATAAAGCAAACATGTCGAATTTTACATATAATTGTTTGTTACACTTAGAATTATTTAAATAACAACATTAACATAAATTTTATACTTGACACATTTGGAAATTGCTATGCTTAAAAGACATTAAACAATAACATTGACAAATTTCCAAGGAATATCTGGAGTCAAATTAAGCAATAAAATTTTGAAACAATTTTGGTAAACCTCTAGTAAGGCTTCTCCTTAGAGTGAAATAAGTTACTTTAAACATTAAATGTAAAAAAGTTATATCGAAGCCTTCTAGTGAAAATAATTTGCTCGTGCTTTCAATGTTTTTAATGCGTCGCATCGAATGTCTAAATCTGTTTTAGTGGAGAATACAGACATACTTATAATTGTAAAATTATACTCCCCAGGAGGGACGGGGAGGAGGGGGGGGGGTGGCTCTTAACAGCGAGGTCTTGAGAGCCGATGAGGCTGATTGAAGTGAATATGGAGCTGCACCGCAATGAAGGGGCGGGGGAAGCGGGAGATCCCCGAGAAGACCCGCCGACCAATGGTATCGTCCGACACGATTCCCACTTGCGAAAATCCGGTGACCCGGCTGGGATTGAATCCGGTGACCCGGCTGGGATTGAACCCGATTCGTCTTGGTGGGAGGCGAGCATGCTAATCGCTCAGCCATCACGTTCCCCTGTGAGGGGGAGGGGGGGAGTGCAATATTTTTATCATGTAGTATATATTTACATAAGCTTAGTTATAACAATACTTATAGCTTCCGAACGACAAATTTACCATAACTGTAGCAGGTTTATTTTTAAAAGTTACTTCCATCTCGACTTTTCTACGTGACATGTTGCTACAGTTCCCTTTACTTGTTAAGATACTAAATAGAAGTTTAGTTTGTGAGGTATGTCACTCACTGCTCAGTTAAATATAAATATGTGTGGGGACTATGAGAGTTATTAAATATTCAAATAAAGTCTATTTATATAACAAGCTAACCAACATTTTCAAATCATTGGAATGCAATTCCATATAAAACTTTCATCATAAAACTGTTTTCAATATCTTCTAAAAAAAACGAGGAAGTGGTTGTATGTTTTGTCCTTCGCACTGATTTACCTTGCCTATTATGGTAAGTGGTTGAGAAAACAAATTAAAGCAATTGTGGTCCCTAAACTTGATGAAGTTACCTAATCTGATTATTAGTCATTCATTCATTCTTGATGTCACATGCTACATGCATATTCAATACTCGTGGACTTCCATTCAGCTCACACCAATTGCACCCTTACACAGACAGTATATGAACCTATGTAGTCTAGGCTTTAGACATCAAAACAAACAATTAAAACTCCCACCGCACTTTTTATCCTTCTTTACGAAGGAAAGATGGGCTTTTGAAATGCATTTTCTGTCGGTTGGTTTATATTATACTAAATACTTTTGAATTCGCTGTCACTAGAATATTAAAATGGAAAGATAAATTCTTCTGTGTAGCATAACAAACTATTGAGACGAGTCAGAGGTTGTTTTATAGGACACTTTACTTCGTGTCTACTCATCTTAAATTGCTAAATATTCTCCCTGTGTCCATTCAGTGATTGCAATTGTCGTGTATTTTGCATTGTTTGTCATGATTATGTTAGTTGTTACGAAAACTATTTACCAAAAGATAGACAATGGATTTGAAAACTGTTTTCTGCTGTTCTAAAAATATTTTTGTTTAATTATTTACGTGTGAGTAAACTAACCGACACTGCTTCGTACGTTTTATCGTCTATAGTTTAGTTAACAAAATTGATTCATACTAACAAAACTTCTTTGTGTCGTAACCATTTACATATACCAGATGAAAAATTGGACAGATTCACAGAGACCCATAAAGTTCTTTGTCTTTTCTGGAAGCAGTCAATCCTAATGATTTGTCGTGTTCGTATACATTTACTTGGCAAATAAGGTCCCCTAAAAAAAATACTTTTCCCTTGCCTCCTACATTCAATATCAAAGAACCAAAACACAATATCGCACTGAAGAATTATTTCCCAGCAATAACCAGATAGTAAAGATTTCTTAATTTTGACGTGTTGCCTTCTCATTGACTTAAAAACTTGCCTCATTCCCTTTTTCAGATTTTCTACCCTGACGGCCCTCTACTTCTCCGAAACGGTATAAAGAAGCAATACATAACAAAATGATAATTTAGTATTCACCAGATGATCACAACATGACATAATTCCAAACTGATGCCCAGCCACGATGTCTTAAACGCCAAGACCACCGCCATTTTACATCACTGGGACGCTACTCCCTCAGCGCGGGGGTAGATCGGCTCCTTGTGAGGAACCTTGGCCACCCAGTTGGTTCTCAATTAGTTTGCGGAGGCGAGGAGAAGCTAACGCCCTCCCCCCTCCGCACCCATCAAACATATTTTAAGCTGCAAAGCAACATTCTTGTACAGGATTCCCAGGGTAGCGCCTGGGAGCTGTTTCCATAACTGATTTTTACTCTCTTTTTCCCTGCCTGTACGGGATAAAAGAAAGTGGTGAAGTTAATTGATTTTATCAGCGCGGAATTTTAAAGTTCAGAACTTGTGAAGTACTGTTAACCGCCAAGATATCACACCAACCAGGAGAGGAAGGGAAAGAGACTATTTTTGCCACGACGCTGAACAACTGAAATACGGCCGTCGCCACTGCGTATATAACTACCCGATGTATAATTATGTCGGCAACTGATCATCTTATCGTCCCATCATAAGACAGATAAGTCAAGTTAGTGCATGCACCCACCTAGTGTTTATAGAAGAGAAAAATTGCATCCGTTATGGCGCAACATTTATTGTAGTTTGCTTACGAAATCTCGTTGTAAATTTCACTTTGCAGTAGGGTGCTCAATATGCTCATGAACCCAGTTATACTCCAATGATTTTTGACCGTAATACTAAATACTTTAACACCTCCATTTAGAATGTATGTATCTTGAAGAATACACATCCACAGTACAATCCTAAAAATTTCATTTCCAAAACCTTCCGAATGAATATCCCACATTAAAAACTCATCGCCATTATAAATTTCAAGTTTCAGGATAATATTTCTTTCAGTTAAATTTACACACTCATTTCTGCGTGCTGTGGTTATACTAGAAGCTCTTTGCGCAAACTATCTAAAGACTGAAATACATTATAATAAAATGTCTTATGTGAAGTCAGTTATGAGAAATAGGGTTCCTTTCAGTTTCGTATGCTTGTTCCGGGTTTACAAATTTAGTAAGCAATAGATCACCCTGAGAAGCCAGAATATTTAGCGGTATCTTTCAAATATAATTTCCTCATGTTTCATGTTTAACATTCTTACTTCGCTTCGTTGCTTTAAAGCCTACCTTCCAAAGGAAAGATAGCAGAGATTACTACCAGATCTGTGTGTTTGTGCGTGTGTGTAGATGCATGTCGGTGTATGTGTTTGTGTGTTCCTGTGTGAAAAAAAAATCTTTTGAACGCGAGAACCGAATTTCACGAACTTTCACCAAACTCAGTATTTATATAGTACTTAAGAAGAGGACATCCAACTTCTTTAGTTTTCGACCACGCAATGGCGGGCATTTTCATACTTAGTGTGGTATGCCGTATCTCGGGAAATATAGAATTTTATGTAAACAGTGCATCGTGTAAGCATATAATTTACAGATGGATAACGTTGTTGGTCAGCCAATTCGGAATATATTTCTTGATGATTAAATAAAGCTTTCACGTCTTATCTACAAAATTACTCAACCGATTCTCGACGAATTTCACACATGCATTTGTGGTAGGCGATTTCAGCTAATATTTTAAAAATTGCGGCCAAACATATATTTTAGGTTTATTTACATTATCGACCATATAGTTCTACCAATTAACATCAACATTTGTATGCTGAAAGTATCTATAAAAAGCATAATATGTATCACCTCGTTGCCACTTTGGTTTACCCTGTTGTGACATAGTACCACATGAAAAATAAAGTTTTTATGTCGTATCTTAAGAAACCTACCAAATTTGGCAAAACAGTGGTACTACAGTAATCCAAGTAAATTTGTATGTTTTGTGTGTATCGCACTTATTTTCAAAATGGCTGTTATATAAACATTTAAGCTGAATATGCCAAATCTACGAAAACATGGGACAAACTTCAATTTAAATGTATATAATACAACGATCACATGTCTCTACACAGAACCGCTTTTGTGTGCTGACTTTAAGATCAAAATAAATTTTGCAAACAAATACTAGAACGGTAGGCCAAGACAATATATTTTATGTGTGCCAAACACTTTTTTTTTCAAAATGGAATATATAAGAACATTTCAGATTAATATGGTATATATACGAACCCATGTCATAAATTTCAACTTAACTTTGTATACTGTTAGTATTTATGCAAGCATCAAATGAGCTTAGACCTACACATAAACTATTTTCTTCGCCATTTTAGAAAAAAGAAGCACCACATGCAAAATTAAACTTGTATGGCCTATCTCGGAAAATAATTATATAATTCCTACTAGATTTATGTGACAAGGTGTTATTATTTAAACTTATATGATTTAAGGTGTTAGTCAAAATTTTCAAAACAACAGCGATGTAAATATTTTTCCTTGTATTCCACACGTCCAAAACAATTAAAATTTTAACTGTACTTTATTTGCTGCCAGTGTCCATGGCATCAAATGTGCTAATACATAGTATTTTTGTCCGCCATTTATGAAGACCATTACAGGAAATAATTGCGATTTTATGCCATATCATTGGAAGGACTCAACAGATGTGCACCACATTCTTCACACAAGTGTCACTACTGTGGCCAGTGTAAACTAATGTGATGTAAGTCTCAGACACTTATTTTCAAAATGACAGCCCCGTAAATATTTTAGGTTAGTAAACTCTGTCTACCAAAACATTAGACTGATTAAAACCGAAGTTGATGCTCCGAATCCTACCTCCATTATGTGTTTGGTGGCACACTAGCTTATTGTACGATGTTTTCTGGGTTCGAGTCCTGGATAAGACATGTGTGTATTTTTAATTGTCTCACTAACGTTACATGTATTTCTGGTTTCATATCTAATGATATCGCTATCAACAAGAGTGCTTACCTACCGTCTAAGCTTCACTAAAAATTATTTGAACCTATGAAGGGGTAAGTTTATCAGTAATTTGTCATTATTTTTATGTTCATATCTCGGACATAAGATACAAGCATCAGATAACTAGGGCTTATTGAAAAATATTCTGCCAGGCACAACATTGAATCGCCAATATTATGGAAACTACGAATTAAATATATTATTGGAAAATTTAATTTATTGAATTACGTTACTGTATTTTTTGATGAAATTAGAAATTTAAAGAGTACTATTATATATAATATTAATAAGTAATATTGCACTGAATCAATCTGAAAAGCAGATCTGACCTTTTCATATTATGACATTAAATTTACCTTGCTGAAATAAGGAATATAATTTCGAACACACAAACGTCTAGAAGAATTAATATGGGCAGTAATTTACTTTGTTATTTAGGACATTTCTGTAGATGTATATTTTCCTTAGTTAAATTAATACGACTCTGAAATTTCAGTACCAACGTTCCGGATAAGAATTTCACGCGACACCCCGATTGTTGTGATGTAAAATTCAGGGTGTGTAGCTATTTCATTAAATATTATATTTTATAGTACCTTGGAGGTTATTAAAATAACAGTTTTAAGACGAACTTAACCAAAGACGGACTCGAAGTAAATAGATTCTAACTGTTAATTAAGCAATGTAACTTTATACTATCACGAGCTGGATAAGCGGAAAAATATGATGCCGACTTACAACTGAAATAAAAGCAACAGTGGGCTTGAAAGAGACAAATCTTATGGCGTAAATAATAAATAACTGCAATTTCATACATTTTAAACATACGCGATTTTCCGTACAAAATATTATACGCCGGAAAGTTTCGTCATTAAACAAGCTGAAAAATATATAGGCGTGTTAAAGTATAGGCTATAATTTATACTAAAGAATTTTCATTATTGAGCGTTTTGGCAAGGAGATTGAGCTTCTTTACTGAACTATTAAAGAACCCTTGTCTGTTTGCGGGACCGTGTTTTGATATGCGGGAAGAGCAATTTCGATGGGTAGCATGTAGCTTTACAGCCACATTCCCAAATTATGGGCCCTGTAACGAGCAACGCGGGTAACATATTAATGCCCTGTTCCGTGATATGTTACTCCAGACATCCCAAAAGCGCGCTGCCTGACTGATGAGGTCGTTGGGAGCCTCCATTCGTTATTCAATTACGCCTGGCTTACATAAGATATTTATGGAGAACGCGAAAGCTATACCAAGTTATGTTAGTTATGTTTTATTCACATACTGTACAAAATGACTGTCTTAAATACGGGTAGCTTACAATTCACGATTATTTAATAGTTCTAATTTAAAATGTTGCAAAATAATTCTATTGGCCTATAGTTTAGTACGTTTTTTTCATGAAGGTAAAGTTGGCATACTATAAAAAATTGTGCAAACAATATCGTAACAAATAACGTCAAGATGTCCAAATGGACAAAAATGTAGTTTCTTGAGAACAAGAATACGACTAAAACTTGTCAGTAATATATGTTATGTTTTCGGTAGCCCAAGCGTCTATTATAAATAAAAAAAATACTGTGTGTACGTAAATCTGGAAATGATAAAGCATTAGATGATGTGGCCTATTTATTAATATACCTAGTACATTTCTTCTCTCTGTGCTTACGCATTTTAAATAGAACTTGTGACTTGGAGGCTTTGCGCCGCATAGGTAGAGCTCATGGGTTTTTTTTTTACTAGTGCGCTGACAAATACCACTGTGAAGTATAGAATCATATTATTATGTTACCACAGGCTGTTGTTCATAATTGTTTAATAGTATTTATATAAGCCAAACTGAAAATTCAGTTTTATAAAAATAAGAAAATTAATTTATTAATTTAACGTTACATTACCTCAATACGTTCTATAAAGTTTAGACATCTCATTGACTTTATTTATGAAATATAATATATACTTAGTATAAAAAATTATATTATTTCGGTAATTCTCTTTCGTTGGTATTCAGTGATCAAATCGAAAGTTGAATAAAACGGTACCAAAATTAATATTTCTCATTTTATAAGTATGCCCATTATGAATGTTTGAGTTAAACAATAACACAATATTTTTATTGTTTATTATATTTATTTAATATGTATACAAAAATAACTGTTTTTATATTTATTAAACAGCACCATTATAATCTAATTATACAATTTGTATTTTATTTTAAAAGCTTGATTAAATAGTTTGTAAGGTTGAAGTTGCCATCGTAAATTATACATTTTTACTTAGTTCAAAAATTTTTATAGTAATATTTTAATATGAATAGTTATAGATAACCATATTTTCAGAACATATTTTTATTTTGCAGAGTAACTACATGAAAAATTTTTACGTACTTACTGTTAAAAAAAATAAGAAAAATTGTAATTATATTTAAATAGTGTGTATTTCTTACCTTTAATGACGTTTCTCATACAATTCTATCAGATTGTCCATTAACACATTTAAATTAATTTTATTCTTATATTTTAAACATCGTGGAACATTATTTCTGTACCACATTGCCTGCGCAGCTATGTAAGTTTAAACGAATCAAAGCAAGGTTAATTCTGTCCCCCCAGTCAGTTAAATTTATAATTCATAGAAATGACTTGTCTAATATTTTTGAATGTATCGTCTTTGAACGCCCACGAATTCAGGAACAGACAACAGCATTGCATTGCGACCAGCGGGCCTACGTTAGACTTTTCATTAGTGTGCAAACCACCCACTTCACCGTTAAAAATGGGTTTTTGCTATGTTCAAACACTCATCACATCTTCGTTTACGAAGTTTGTGTCTATACTCTTCTAGTGGCTGGCACTTGAGCTGAGCATCTGGTCGAACTGATAAAACTAAGATGATAGAGAAAGGTTTTGACAGCTACATATTTATAGAAACACAGATAAACGTTTAGTGGATGAATAACTAATAATTTACATAAAATAACTCGTTGACAAACGTTTGTTTTCATTTTACACTAATTTAACACTTTTGAACTGTCTATTTAATTATTTATTTGTCTAAATTACCCATGACGAAATTAAGCTAACCACTCTTTTTTTGTCTTCAACCATGAACATTGAATATTTTAAAATATTAATTGTTTAAAACAAACAAGAATTTTACGTCTACAAATTTCGTAAAAATAAAAAATTTTAAGTAATCATTCGTTAATATACATATAATAGTGAACAAAAATGCCTCACGATATACGGAAACTATAAATAGACACGCATATTATCGAACTGTTTGCATTGTAAAAATTAGTTATCTCTCAAATTTCAAATGCCGCTGTCGATGCTGCATCATACTTCTGCGATGCCAGTTTCCAGAAAGCGGAATTCGTGTGCGAAAAGGACCAATCAAATTTGTTCAAATATGAGCGCTCGAGCTGCATTTGCGATCTCAGGCCTATAGGATGTTGACATCAGATGAAATAAAACAGTCTATTGTTACTAAATGGGGAAGTGCGAGGCTAACTCCATTTTCGCACAAACAAAACCTCATACGTGTTTTCATCACAGCCTATCGTCTGGCCATTTTTCCACTGACTTCGTTCATCAACTTCGTTATCCATCCACACTCCAGTCTTGAAAGTACACAAGCTTCTGGCAGTACGTAGTCTTGAAACAGTCCTCACGAATCATAACACACTCTCCAAAAACAAATTTCTCTCCAAGCATAACACATACCAAACCTGTCACAAATATAAAGTATGTCGCAAAAATACTATAAGCATACCACACATACTTCAAACATGCTTTCAAATGACCCAAAACGTGAATTGGCCTTCCTACACATTCGTGAATACATACTTACAGCTCACGCAAAATGTTGCACGAAAAAAAAATTAAACTAGCATGAGTGTGAAGTGCTTGATAACATAGCGTACAATTATTACTTCTTATTTGAAGTGGGGGTTTACTGAACATGAATAACAAGCAACCAATTGATCAGTAAAAGATCCACAGCTTTATTAATGTACAGACGATACGAAATCACCTATATCAATTAACTGATGCTCATACACATTGTGTCAAACATCATTTGATACTTTGACCAATAAACAATACTGAAGGCAATATCTCATGTTGATGCTAGCTCGACTTAATAATAACGCAGCCTATGCTTTAATGTAACAGCCCTGCCTAGTGCTTATGTAGGGTTTTAACTCACCACTGTAACACTACTATAGTCTACGCTCAACGAACACCTGGACCCCACCAAACTGCGTTGACCTCGGCCACGACTCGACGTCGCGTTGTCCTGGAGACCACTGTAGTTGGAGGAGAAGGGGAGATGGCGCTCCCTCGTGGCATCCTCTTCTATACCCACACACCCATTGGCCTCCTTTCTTCCTGCCTACTTCTGACTAGGAATCCTTTTCCCAATCACAGCACATTGCACCTCTTTTGCCCGCTTAAGGTCTCGGCGCCACTTCCCTGGGCACCTTCGATACAAGGCGCCCCCTCCTTGAAGAGGCGATCGTTCCCGGTTGCCATGGAAGGGTGGTGCGGTTTGGGAGATGTAGTAGGGGATGGTATTGTGGTGTAGGAGGTGCGAACGGGGTGCGTTTGTGGTCCGCCCGCAGTGGAGTGCGTCTGGCAGATCCCTCCTCCGCTCATTCGCGGTTGTCGCGTGTTACGGTGCAGTGGAACTCAAATGTCTATGGAAGTGTCCTCGTGCACTTATTCACTTAAATTCCTTATAAGCGTGAGATTCGGCTGTCTATTTCTTTAAGGCCGCTTTATATTTCTTACATTTAATGTGGATATATTACAATTTAGCTTTCTACTGATGTGTAAAAGTTTGAGTAATTTGTAATATTTGATCTTGTTATAGCTATTCCTCTAAACTATAACAATATTTAATATAATCTATTGTTGAATAATTTATCTATTACTTATTATACCTTTAAACACACATAGATTAGAATACTTGATAGAAAAATATTTATTTTACAAAGCATTTATTGGTTAGGAAAGTCTTGAAACTAATGTAAGAAAATAAATTCTACATTTATATTTTGATAATAACCTTTACACATTATTTCTATAATAATGCGTCTTTTTGATTTTTGCATTATCACTTGCTATAAAATTTAATAACTTTTGTTTATTTCTTCTTTTGTAAACTGCACTTATGTATTAATTTTTACCACATTTGAAATTGTGTAAATTGTTCGCTATTGCAGCAAATATCTTTTTACTCATGTACTATTCAAAGTTAATTTATTTTATAACTATATTATTATGTTGCTTTGTGTCGCCGCATGGAGTGAGGATCGTGGTCGGCACCATTTTACCTCGAGAATAATTTTCTGGGCACCGATCACTGGGAATATGGTTTTAACATAGGTTGTTTATATACTTTATGTTGCGACCTTACTTCTATAAGTGCTTGTAACTGCTGTACATTACAACACTATATCATTTGATTGATTTTAATTTGGTTCAGTTTTATTCATCTATGTGTTTCCACACTCTTTTTACTGCCAAATTTAAGAAATAATATTTATATTTTTTGCTATTGTATGGATTTTATGTTGGTTTAAACTCCGGGGTACACTTATGTGTGAATTGTTTGTGAGGCTTCCTTTCATATGCTAGCTACTGATGCACTCTGTTGGCGAATTCTTTTATAAACGAGATCAGGGTAAAAGACTTAGCTGCCAATTTTAAGATACCGCCATGACGTGTTGACGCGTACCACGGCGTACTGTGACATTGGCACGTCGCCTATACTTGAAGCTTCTTTGGCTTTAGTAGAGTTTCCCGTCATTAGTATGGGAAATTATTTTGTCCGTAATACCTTTGTGTTTATAATTAATTTTGTGGTACATAGCCGTGTTATTGCTATGTATATGTGCCGGCTGGCTTGAATTATACTGTTTGCTCTGAAGTAGTGGACTTATATTTTAATAATCTCTAATATTAATAGTGGTTAAGTTTTTGTTTTCGCGATTTATGTACACGACTGTTTGCTAATGTGATGTGTTGCTGTGTGGTATAATTTATACTGACAATTGCATGCTGAGTTGCTTACTTGACGTCACAGAAGATGGCATGTTCCTGTGATTTGTTATTTGCGCCTCTGATGATTATTTCCAGCACTGCTCCTGAAAGTCTGGAGTAATATCCAAGTAAACAGTGGCGAGAAATAGTGCTTTTTTTTTTGCATACAGTTAAGTACTCTTTAATAGTAAATTATGTATTTGGTGAAAATATAGAATTCAATATTTTAATATTACTATAGTTACAAGGATAATTGCCTGATCATTTGAGTTCGTTATTACTTAAAAATAATTTCATCTTTTGGTCTCTACTTCTCACCATGATAACTCCATGTATTTTATATATTGTATGATACCTCGCCCCTAGCGTATTACCCTGTTACCAGATCATCTGATTGTCACTGTGGTCGCGGAGACGCCTTCTCCATATAACTGGAGCTAAAAGATATGAAGTTGACCACCTGATCGGAATTGCACCATGTGTTTGTTGCATACGTTGCTTTTTATTTTTTAGGACTATTATCTGCAAAAAATAAGGGACGATTAGTGGTTTTTATGGGCGTTTTTTATATTTCCTGTATTAATTCTGCCATATTTGTGGTTTCCTTGATTTACTATGTGAACTTCTATTGTAGAGGGTCAAATGATATTTGTAACAGGATAGGCACCGTTGTACTTAAATTTAAGTGCTTTACTTCATGCTCTGTTCTTCGTCCAGACACAGTCGCCTATTCTAATGTCGTTTGGTTGGTGTGTTTTGTCGAATTGTACTTTTGGTTGCTGTTGTGCTTGTATTAGTTTAAACCTTGCTTTTCCCTATTGTTTAATAGTTTGTCACACCAGTCTTGATCCCTTTATGAATGTGTTAGTTATAACATTTGAGTGTTGTGTTGCTTCGACAACATGTAAGAGGTAAAAGGGTGTAAATTCTGTGCTTGCATTTACTGTGGTGTTATAACTAAACAACATGAAGTCTAGGTATTCATCCCAGCTGGCGGGATATTCCTTTGCACATTCTGTTAAATGTTGACCTACGACCTTGTTCATAACCACAAGTAATCAATTACATGCTGGATTATATACTGCAGTCGGCAGATTTTTGAACTGTAGTTTCTTTCATAACTCTGCTATTAAATCATTATTAAATTATGTCTCCCTATTGGTTAAGATTTGTTGTGAGCATCCATGTCATAGTATGAACTTTTTAGTAAAATTTTCACGAGTTTACATATAAATTGATTCTGCTGCTTTCACTACAACATATCTAGCAATAAACTCCATCATTACATATGTGTATGTTACCTATTCTCGATTTTTGCAAGGGTCCTTTGGCATTTATTGCCCATGATTTTAATAGTGGTGGAGGTTTTATTGTTTGATGCTTTCCTATGGGTTTCTGGTTGGTGGGATTAATTTTTTGACAAATAAGGAAATTCATTATATGATTTCTATGTCCTTATTCATGTTCTCCATGTAATATATAATTTTATTTTTTTGAAGGGTTTTAAACACCCCAAAATGACCTCTTCCTAAAAGAGAATCGTGATGAGCTGCTTTTATATTGTTTAAATTATATTGTGTGACTAATGTAGGTTTCTTTTCTCCTACTAGTGTGTGTATATTAAAATATGCCTCCCTGTTTCCTGCCATAACATAGCACCTGGGGCTAATTTAATGAATTTTGGTTCAGTTTTTCTTCGATCTCTTGATACTATTTCTGGTTTTTGTATGTGCGGGTCACATTCATATTCCCCTGAAAATGGTGAATTTTGCACACTTTTTTTAGTGTGCAGATAAGAAGTTCTTTATCATTTTCACCTTTAATGTATTCTTGTTTGTGTTAATATATGGTTAAGTAATGTATCATGCACTTAGCTTTTATTAAAAAGGTTTGGCAGATTAATACTTGGTCTATGCTAGTAACTTAAATTTCGTGTATGTTATTTTCTTCTATAAACTCTACATTTACCTTAATAATGTTTTCAATGATTTCTGCTTTTACGGCCAGTTATTGGTTGTATACTTGGCAATAATATGTTTTATTTCAGATTTTTTTTGCAGGTTTTGGTACTAACTTTCCACTAATGCCATATGTATATTAATAAACTTCATAATTTCTGTTTTGATATTATATTTCACTTTTTTTAACCTCTATAATTTTCAATTATGCCTGACCTACTATAGAAATTCGACTCATTGTATCTGCTAATGTATTTAACTTTCCTTTTGGAATTTTTGCCTTAAAGTCATATTCATCTAATGTTGTAGCTACCAAGCTACTCTAGTACAAGGTAAAGCGAGGGAGACAATGGAAACACAGTATGAATCGCATGTGTGCAGATTTTATTTAGAACTTCCAAATGCTACTCAAGCACAACTGTTCTGGTCGAGTGGCAGCTAGGAACTGCCAGCTGCTCTCTTGGTCGTGAAGGGCCTTTGGACAGGAGTTCCCTCGTCGACCTAAAGGTGCTTATGTGTGCTCATGCACACACTCTTGATGTTATGGAAACAGTCCATTAGTGCTCTTGCTACAGTTCATTAGCACTGTGTGCCACACCAACAGCTTACACTAACTTACCCAGCAGCCATGATGCCATGCCACCACATCACCCTCCCACCAGTGATGGACCCATATAATGAAAAACCACAGTGAAGGCGATTGGGAAAGTGGACATGTCAACCATACCATGGAGCTGGTGGAAGAAGCAGGTTCGCTGTCGGAGACCTGGAAAGATGTAGGTGTCCCCAATTTGGTGGCTGGGATGGGTGTGGCAAAATCGTTGGGCAGATCTTAGTTTGTGGTGTATGCCAGCTTGAGGCGATCGGTTGAGACTGTGACCTGTCGGCCATTCATCTGCAGGGTTGCAGTCATAGATGTCTGACACAGCATTGGGAAGGGACCTTCATATAGAGGTTGAAGACATCCCTTTGGCACCTCGCAATGGGCGATGACTTCTGTTGTTTATGTTAGGTCCTTGAAGACAAATGGGTTTCGTTCACCATGACGAGAGCCACTAACAGATTGGATGTCACTGAAGTGCTGCCACAACTCTTTGATAAGACTTGTGGCATACATATGTTGAGAACTGATGTGAGCTACCAGAAATTCTCCAGGCAGCTGCAGAGGTTACCCATACACCATATAAGCAGGTGATGCATGCAAGTCCTCTCCCCTGGCTGCTCTGATTTCCAAGAGAATGTAGGGCAAAATATCTACCTAGTGCTCTGTCATGTGGCAACATATGGCTGCTTTGAGTTGCCGATGCAAATGCTTGACCATGCCATTAGCAGCAGTATGGAATGCTGTGGGCTTTAAACTTTTATGTTGCTGAGATCCCGGAAAAGTGTTGTCTCAAATTGCCTACTCTGATCAGTGGTAATCTTTAGTGGTGTGTCAAAGATAGTTATCCAAATGGTGTAGAATGTTCGGGCCACAGTTGATGCTTCGATATTCTCCACAGGCACTGTTTCTGGCCACGTGGTGAAGCGATCAATGATCATGCAATAGCAGAAGCCCTGTGAAACTGGCATGGGACCAACTGTGTCTACATGGGCATGGTCAAAACGACCAGAAGGTGGCTGGAATGATCCCAATGGTAATGAGATATGCCAAGAAATTTTTACATGCTGATAGGAAAGATATGAACATGGCTATTACTGGCAATAAGACTTAACTGAAGGTAATACAAAGCATCGAGTGACTAACCTGGTAGTAGCTTTGATGCCTGGCTGTTCCAGCAGGTGGAACACATTGAAGGCTCTCTGGAGAAATAGCACAGTGATGTATGGTCGTGCGTTTGAAGTGGAGACATCGCAGTAGATCATGGATGGCTGGCAACTATTGCAGGCATAACTTCCTTAGCTGCAGGCTGGAATCCTTCTGCAAGAACTGCTTTAATTCTTCATCCAATGCCTGTCAAACAGCAAGAGCATGGCAATCGAGTGTAGCAATGACAGTATCAACCCTCGACAAGGTGTCAGGAACAAAATTTGCTGAACTGGCAATGTGCCAAATAAAGGTCATGAATTGGCTAATGAAGTCCAACTGGTGGGGCATACAGGGTGAGCACTTATCTGGGTTCTGTGAAAATGCGAAAATGAGGGGCTTGTAGTCTGTAAAAATAATGAAGTCTCTACGCTCGACCATGTGGCGAAAATTGTGAATTCCAGAATAGATGGCGAAAATCTCCCGATCATAAGCCCCATATGTCAGCTGAAAAGGACTGAGCTTCTTCAAAAAGGCTAAGGGCTGCCAACCCCCTGGCACATGCTGCTTGAGCACTGTCCCGATTGCGAAATCCGAGACATCTGGCATCATTGCCCAGGGGGAAGACGGAATAGATTGAGCCAGGAGGATAGTGTTAGCAAGGCTATTCTTGCATCCATCAAATGCCCTTTCATTGATAGGTGTATAGCACAGCCCTTCAAGTCACATTTGAGAAGCTCATGCAAGGGAGCCTGTAACACAGCAGCATTTGGGATGATGCGATGGTAGAAATTGAGCATGCGAGTAAATTTATGCAGCTGTTTCGCAGTTGTTGGTTTGCTGTAGTGGAGGATAGCATACACTTTCTCTGGGAGAGGCATGGTGTCCTCAACAGAGATGCTGTGTCCTAAGAATATCACTTGTGGTCCCCCGAATACACACTTGGAAGGGTTGATAAGGAGGAAGTACATTCTGATGCTATTGAAGAGCTCCTACAGATGCTGCTAATGTTATGCTTCATAACACAAAGCGACTAGGATATCATCAAAGCAGGATACACAAAAGTCTATGCCTTTGAGAACTTCATCTATGAATCTATTAAATGTCTGCGCATCATTTCGAAACCCAAAATACATTAAGGGAAATTCATAGTCAGAAGGGCTTAGTGATTGCTGTCGTGTGGATATCTGCCTCGGCAGTAGGAATTTGGCTATAGGCCTTGACAATGTGAATAACGGAAAATATAGCTTTGCCATGTAGAGTGTGGGAGAAGTCCTGAATGTGTGGAATTGGATATCTGTCTGGTATTGTAAGAACATTTAGCATGCTGTAGCCCCCACAAGGTCTCCATTCCTCACCTCTCTTGGGTACCATGTGTAGGGGCGATGACCATGAGCTGTCAAAAGGCCGATCTGTTCCATGCTTGAAGATATCTTCGAACTCTTTCTTGGCAATTCGTAGCTTGTCTGGAGCTAAATGTCGTAGTTTACTGTGCTTCGGTTTCCCCAGCAGTGGTATTGGTGTGGCAAACTGTGGTATGCTGGGCAGACTGCAATGTGCCAGATGGGCGAGTGATAATAGCATACCTTTTGAGCAAATCAGAGTTGTGAACTAACTGATGAAGGATGAAGTGCCCTGATACTACTGATATCACATGTGGCCGTGTGGCAGACTGCAGCCAAAGATTTGTAGCTGTCTACTAGACACCAGTTTCTGATATTCACCAGGAGACTGTAATCGTGGAGAAAATATGTTCCAACATTCGGCATAATCACATCAGCTATCACAAAACACCACTAAATCTCTACTAAGTCCGAAGTTGAGCAATAATGTCACAAATCTATACATTCCGTTGGTTGAGCCATTTGCTTCCAACAGAGAGTAGTTAGACTTTGGACACCTGCCTGGTAACCAAGCACATGGAAAAACGCAAATGTCCTCACCTGTGTCGACTAGAAACTGTATTTTAGTGCCAGTATTCATGACGAAAAGGTGGCTACTAGAGGTTTGAGAGGGGTCACTGACTACAATCAACGAGTCTCCTGGTCGTTTCTCATGGAGTAAGTACAGGGCATGGTACACTTCCATGCCTCATCCGCAAAGCACCAATGGTACCAGCAGGCTCCAGGTAAACTTTTGCTGCAGGAACGCTGGTGGCGTGATCTGATGGAGAATGGTCACAACGACCATCATGTTGACCATAAGCTGCGACTGCGGTGATCTCCTGCCATAATGCTGTATCCACATCACCAACTTTGAAGGTCATAATAATACACATTTTTTCAAACGTGGCCTCAAATGAGGTAGATTCTCCCACGTGCAGCCTCGGATTGGTGTCCGCATTAGCATCTGCGAGATTAGCAAGATAATCAAGGGTGGAACTCACTTGGGTTGCCAGGATCGCTTGCATCTGTGTTGGAAAATGGCCCAGCCACAACAACTTGAAGAGCTCATCGGGGACAGCTGTCCCTGCTAGGTTTTGGATGTGCCTTAGGAACTGCGAAGGTATTCTGTCACCAAACACTTAATGTTCTAGCAGCCGTTTTGTTTTCTTTTGCTGCAAGGCACTCAGTCGTTTAATAAGCTCTGTTTTGAGTTTAGTGTACTTGTCCTGGACTGGAGGACAAATCAGAATGTCACACACTTTAGTAGCATATTTACAGTCTAGGTTGCCTGCCCAAAATTAAACTTTGTCTCATCGGAAATTATTCCAACAAGTGCGAACTGTTTTTCCACATGTGCGAACCACATTTCTGTGTCTAGGGTTCAGAAAGGCAGGATCCGAACCACAATACGATCGATGGAGACTGTTGCCGATGGAGGGTCGGACATGAATGCTACTGTGGTCCAAGACCAGCAGCAAAACTGCCACAGGAGCAGATGCGATGGTTTGCGGCAGCCCAAAACGAATAAACCGAAGTGTTTCAATATTACTGTACTCCTTCTACCTGCTTTTGGTACTGTCCATTAGCACTCTGTGCCACACCAACAGATTACGCTAATTTATCCAGCGACCATGATGAATTGCCACCACATCACCCTCCTGCCAGTGATGGACCCACATCACGAAAAACCACTTTGTAGTCAGTCGGGAAAGTGGGCGTGTTGACCAGGCCGTGCTAGCTAATGGCTAGGGTGTTTTTTCAAAGGTTGACTTTCATAAGTCTGTTCCAGTCGTGAATGGACTATAGTTCCATGTGGTGCAGAAGATAGATTCGGTATGTGACGGGTCGCAGGAGCGTGGACGGCACAGATGACTGTGCTGCTGCAGGACAGTTGAGAATGCATCGGCTCACAGAGCTACATTGTAGCGTACAGCGTGGACAACGGATGGGTCGCAGAAGTTTGAAGCTCCCTCTACTCGCGAGCGCGACAGACCGTGGGAATGCTATGGCGGCGAGGTGCGTGTGGAGTCCCTCGCGCAACATTTAGCGGACTGAAGAGCCACTACTCACAGGCGTGCGGCATTCGGCTCTGCACCGTAATCCATCGTGGCGGGCTATTTGGAATGACAGTTTGCTACCTACAACGATGCCGTGTTATTGTGTGAAAATGTCTCGAATCCGGTAACCGTGGTTACCCTGATCATGTTGGGGTCACCACTGATACTACCAAGCTATTCTAGCACAAGAGCAAGCGAGGGATACAATGAAAACACGGTATGCTTCGCATGTGTACAGATTTTATTTAGAACTTCCAAACGGACACAAGTACAACTGTACTGCTCGAGTGGTGGCTAGGAACTGCCAGCTGCTCCCTTGGTTGTGAAGGGCCTCTGGCCAGTAAATCTCTCGTCGGCTAAAAGGTGCTTTTGCATGCTCACGCACATACAACAGACTCTATGTGGTAGAAAAAGTTCATTAGTGCTCTTGCTACAGTCCAGTAGTACCCAGTAGCATGCCATGCCACTACAAATGTGATTGTAATCTTTTTTATTTTAATATTTTGGTTAGCCATGTTTTTTAGATATCTGAGGCTTGTGTGATCAGTCTCAATAGTAAATTTCCTCACATACAATATTGTCGGCAATAATTAAATACATAGTTTATTGCTCCAAGATCTCTTTCTATTGTAGACAATTCAGATACATTTAATGATAACTGTTTAGACACAAATGCTATGATATTTATCTGTTTGTAGTTTTCTTGTTCCTGCATTAATACTGCTCTTATTATGGCCTATGATGTATCACATGCTTAGACTGGGTGTTTATTTATGTCAAAATATTTTAATATTGGTGTGTTTTGTAATGGTCTGTTTAGTTCTAGATATGCCCTGTGTTCTTTTCTCTCCCCATTTATAGTGTATGTTCTCTTTTATATGTTCAATAAGTGGTTCTGCTTTTCTGGTATTTGCTAAGTGTTCTCTAAATTTGTTACCAATTATAAATATATAATATATGTATGCTAAAGCTGTGTTCCATTTAGTGGTCCCCACAAAATATCAATGAATTTTTGAAAATATTGCGGTGATGCATTGAAGCCCATAGACATGATAAATGCTAGTTACATCGGTCTTGTTCCCTGACTGAAATTGCATAAAATCCCGAAAATAAATCTAAGGATGTAATATAGTTGTGATTTGTAGTGTATTCAAAATATCTTCTGTTCTGGGAAGGGTACACTGTACTCTTTATAGGTACTGATTAAGTTGCCAGAATTCAATTAAAAATCCTATCCACCATGTTTTTTTTTTTCTTATTTCTAAGATCAGCTGAGCACATAGGGATTTGAGGGTTCAATAATTCCTACCTCTTCCATATCTTCAACTTGTTGTAATAATTCTTCCAGTATTTAGGTCTAATTCTATATGACAATGTGTGTGTATATGTTTATAAGTTGTCATATTAAGTTTAATGCAATAATTTCTTGCCTCAGTTAATTTTGATATACGATTTCCGAATCTGTCTCGAAATTTGTTAAATAACTTGAACGAGTTTTACTTTTTGATAATAATCTAAATTTTGGTTAATTTTACTTTTCATCTTGTTACCTGTATTTGCTCCACAGGTCTCGATTCTGTTGATGCAATATTGAATTGTATCTGTTTGCTCATTTTCTCTTACTTATGTGTGTATTGGAACTTGTATAACTTAATCACCATTATTTCCGCTAATAAACATGATATATTTGAGGAATGGAATGATGTAATATGGCTTACTAAAGTCTACTCCTTGTATGGTGTCCATTTTTAAGTTATCTTCGACCTAGAAATCTTGTGGAAATGTATTGCCTAATATATTAAGATTAATGTTAGTTTTAAATCTTGGTGTGTCTATCTCATTTGTTGTACCTACAAGTGAAAATCTTTCCATCCCAGGCTTTAATTGTTGATTGGTTATAATGGTTCTCACTGTACAACTTCTGCTACAGCTTGGGTCCAGAAGTGGATAATACTGTTTACCTCTGATTTTAACTTGCATATGTGGTGCTGATGTTTTAACAACCTGTTTACAGTCTTGCATTGGTGAATGTGTTTTACAGTGTTGTGCTGAGTGGAACACATGCTAACTCAGTGACTTTTTTGGTATTCCTCATAATCGCCGTGCTATTTCGTGTTTGTATGTTTGTCATGCTCACAGCAGTCTTTATTGTCATTTGCATTCCAAATCGGTTTTTCAATTTATTAAACATGTTCTCAATATCTGCATTGAATTCAAATTACTAGTTAGGAAAGAGATCACACTCTCTGGCATGGTGTCCATTATGAAAGCAAATGACGCAAGTCTGTTGTGTTTGGATTCGCGGTCCTATGAACTTACTGCTTGTGTTAAGTTTAGTGTCGTCATGCGAAACTGTGCTGTCATGCATTATGCTTGCTATGCACCCGCATTTCTCAATGTCTTTCACGACTACCTTCTGTGTTTCATTTTCTATTTGTTACCTGGTGTGTTTCCCTGACGTTCAAAACTGGTGTGTTTATGTTTGTGTACAGCAGATTGCACCATAATGCTTACTTTGTTTCTAACCTTATTGGTGCCAAAATATATTTGAGATGTTGTTTAATTTTTGTGTGATGCTACTTGGTTGTACTTTGTGTGTTTGGGTCTCTGTTACAACTGTCCTAGTTTCAATGTTACTCGCCGTGTTTTGCCTTGCTATGCCAGCATTTGTCCTGCCTGAAATACATTTATTGAATATATTACTGCACACATTTTTGTTCGCACTGTCTGCAGAGGTAACGTTTTTTTCTCCCTTTATGGCTGCTATTATCCTGTGGCACATACTCTGTAGTTATTTTGTGGGTTTTTGATTTTGCCCACAAATGATGGTAGCAATGAAATCCACACTATCACTATGAATTCTGAGTCTGGAAAATGTGGTTTATACTTTCTTCTGTAGTACATGAGATCTTATATATGAGTTTGAAAGCTTTCCCTGATCTGTGGTTTTTTGTGTACAACAGTTGTCTGTATTTTTCTAAGCAGTCTGTTGGCGTAAACATGTTCTTACTTTTGTGGCAATCTTGTCCCATGTGACCTCTCCTGCTCTGTATTGTACTGTATTTTCGTAGACCTGCTTGGCTGTACCCTTAAGATAACATTTAATACGCCTACTTTTCTCTGTATCATTCCACCCGTTTATATCGCTAGCTTCTTTATACTGGTCTAAAAATTATTGCACGTATTTGTGATTTTCCCCTGAAAAAAATTACCACTTATACTCGCTGTGATGTGTTGTCCTCGTCTGTTGCTATGCATACAATTTTTACCTGTGTATTGTGACAAATATGTGTCGTTTATTCATTTTGATGTGTGGGGATTGTGTAAGTGAAAGTCTCGCTTTTTTGCATATTTACTATAATTTGCAGTCTAAGGTAACCACTTGTATCTTCCTCGGATGTGCATGTTTCTGTGAATTCGTTGTGTAGTGTAATATTTTGAGAACTGGGGTCAGACTGGTCTTCATTTTGGTGTGTGTGGAATGAGTATTCTAAGGCTTCATTTTGTTGCATGACAGAAATGTTAGTACAATCTGCGACGAACTTGCCACATCATATTGTGTCTCTCCATGTGCCTTAGCATGTGCTTCTAGCTTCTTACGATTTATTGTGCACTTGAAATCTGGCACATGTATAGTTACTACCTTTACAACTGTCTTTGCTGTGGATGGAACTAACTTGTATTACTCATGAATGTTTAATGTTTTTACACGTATTGTATTTAATTTGCTGTGTTCTAGCAACCTAAATTATGTAGTGTTTCCATGCACTGTGTAGCCGTTTCCTATATACTACATTAATCACTTCAAAGCTAGTGTTTCCATATAATACCACACACACACTTTCTAATTGCTTGTGGAGAACACATTTCTGCATCAAAAATTTTTTGGAGCTGAAAAGTGGTTCCAATTACTTAGCACACATTCAATTTTACAAACCATAATCATTCTAAGGAGCTATGCAATTTCTACTGTATGTCACGAGGTGGGCCATGTGAATCTGCAGTGTTGTAATTTCTTATTGCACTCTTTATGCAAGCATGAACTGTTATTACTCAATATCATTTGTTCACCATTTTCACAAGCACACTCTTTCTGTGTGTTAGTTGGCTTTATTTTCCATATTCTTTTCTCATGGGGCTACTTCGTGCACCTGAATTAATATTGTAATATGTTTAATTTATTCTATTAATTTATGGGCCTTGAAAATGAACTGGCTTATATAATAGGCTTTCAAAAGATTGACTAATACCATCTATTTAAAGCATGCTAACTTTTTATACTTTGCTCATACGTGCAGAATGTAGGCGTGATTTTGCATTCTTGTTTACACACATGCATCTAATTCAGCACTTTGCTGTAACAACTCTTAGTATTTAGCACTGTAATAACCTCTGTAAATGAGACCTGATGTTTTAATGCAATATACTAACAGAAAAACAGTGTAATTTGCATGCTTGCTATTGCAAATTTTATTGCAGTCTCTATCCTGCACCAGTGCTATGAACACTAGAATAGTAACTCTGAGAAACATAGCTAAATGAGCACGAGCTGCAATGCCTACGAAAAGTTGGGTTTGGTCTGGCGCCTCCACCAGTGTTAACTGTTTTAGGAGAGCCTTTATTATTTTTACTCGCCTACAATAGGTTGGATCTGGCCAGTGCCACCACAGTGTTTTCGATTTGGGGTTTAGTGTACAAATATTACTTATCTGAAGTGGAGGTTTACTGAACATGAATAACAAGTATCCAATTGCTCAACACAAGACACACTGCTTTATTAATGCAGACAATACAGAAACTTCTATATCAATTAAATGATGCTCACACACATTATGTCAAACACTATTTGATACTTTAACTAATAAACATTGCTGAAGGCAATCCCTCACATTGATGATAACCTAACTTGATAATACCATGGCCTACAATTATGTAGAGTTTTCACTCACCACTGTATCAAATTATGTGATTTTACTCTTCTTGTTCTTACTTTCATATCTGTTAGTTGAAATACTATCATCAGGCGATACATTATCTGTTGACATATTGCTTGACAAGCCGGAAGTCTCAATCAATCATATTAATAAACATAGCACACAAGATACTTAATTCGCAGGGATCAAACATTTTAAATATTGTTGTAAACTCTATAACAAGTATCACACTTTACAAACACACCACACAGCTATACATAATATCTGACTGAACAATAAAGAACTGGTTACAGTGATACCAAGCCTTTTCTGCAAACAACACTGCCCTTCTTTTCGTAGGACAACCAGTATCTAACTCCAGGAACTAGATCTACACTGCTCCAAACAACAAAGGGGGCTATGTGTAAAATTCGTGCTGTAAAGGAATGGGGGATAGTGAGATAGATGTGGCATACTCCAAACGATCGGGCAATATTTTATTACATATGAATCAACAAAAATCTGAAAATCGGTTTTTTGGAGCTAGATCCTTTTTGATGGAGACCTTACAATTCGGCGTAAAATAAGTAATTAATGATTTGTTGGTTACTAAGGCCTATATTCTTAATATTTGTTATTCCAAAATGTGGTGCACATATCAATGGAACAATAAAACCCAGCAGATCCCGTCTTTCCATACTGGCTCTCCCTATTTAGTGAATAAGACTGAAGAACTGTTAACAGTTTTGTTAGCCATGTTTAAAGATGTCGCCAGAAATTTAAACTTAAACGACACATATTCGTACTACAGCTGCATGCAAAAAGTACTATCGAAATACATCCAACATTTCTATGAATAAGTCTCGTATTTTCAAAGCGGCGAGGTTATCTTGTAGTGTTATGTAGCATATGCTTTTACTATTAATCCGATTTTGATAAGTGTCGTTATAGTAACGTATCTACTGTGTCCATCATATTCACAACGTTATAGCTTCTTAAGTCCGCCATTTTTTAAGATACTGCAACCAAAACATTATTGGCATAAGTTTACATTATATCACGGGAACTACTTAACCGATCACTATAAAATGTTTTCGTAAATTCTTTCTACTTTTAATTTAATTATTACCTACACAGTATTCATTTTTTTAAAGTCTACATGTACCTCATCAAAATTACTTGCATACATATTAAAAGGAAATAAGGCTACTTAGTTATACCATTAACCTCTTGTCTCCAGTGTGTGCAGTAGTGAGTATAAAAAAAGATGCCTAAAAATAGTTTCCAGATTGTATTTTCATCAGTCATTATTTAACAAAAAAAAAATCACCCCAAAGACCAATTACGAGGACATTAGCGACAATTCTGAACAAGTACTGGCGAACCTTGTAAACATCGATGATAAAACTTATGAAAATGCTATTATTGCCTCTGTGGGCATTTTTTACACAATCATTCTTTCTGTGCCACTGGAACCCATGTCCAAATATATTTTGTACAGGAAACAGAGGTTTCATTAATTTTTATGGAATGCCTTCTGTAAAGCGAAAACCTTTAAGAAATATTCTAAGTGCCATAGGAATGTTCGCCATTAAATTTTTTCCGAAACCTTATATTATATTAATTGTACTAACTGAAGATTATACATGTGAAGTTTGGGTAAGTCACTGATGTCACAATATTATTGCAGTACTAGTAGCATGAGGTCAATTACAGCCCATTCCCCGCTTGTCTACAGGAATTTAGTAAATGATTTTAATGAACAATAAAATAATGGTTATTTTCCAATAAAATGCTGGGATGGATGAAGGTCCGTTAGTGATTATCCATTCTTGAATTCACTCATTTAATTTCAGGAAGGCTGCTACAGAAATGATGCGACAAAATTACAAATATATTTACTAACTCAAAATGATATAAAATATACCATTATTATAGCCACCACTAGGAGTGGGTAGAACCCAGGACCAATATTGTCAGTGTGATTCTGTGATAGTGCTGTTGGCTGCAGTTGGTGCACTCATGCATGCAACATAAACTCTTCTTAATGGATACTCTGGATTACCCAGACTCAGTTATTTTATGAGTAAATACTGGACGCAAAAAAATTTTGTGTAGCAGTATCTGGAATAAAGACTGAATATTCAAATCTAGCATTTCCAAACAGCCATGCTCGAGAGGTGACTTAAGTCCGTGATGTTCCTGTTGGCCAAGCGTCTCGGCTACCCCTTGAGATCCAATTGTGTCTCATGTTTGCAACTTGGCTACGGAAAGTTACCAACGAACCGGTAGACTTTGACAGCCCTGTTACGCCACGACATGCCTGCCCGCCGACTTCGTTCGGCTGTCAATGTTGATGCGACGTAATACAATTTCAGGGCAGAAATGAACTTTAAAATAGATTCTACACTGATTTAATATTAAATAAAATATTGGGATGTGAACTTACGTTTCTTAAAGCAACAGACGTTTGCATTGGTGAACGAGTTATGAATATGTGTTGCAAAATGGCAAGCTCCGATGCACGATGGGGGTGACACGTATCAAGGCACTCAATATACTAACGGTAGCCAGCGCTTGTGGTTCTAGGCCTCGCTACTTCGAAGAGCCCTAGACGTAAAGAGTGCATCGTACACACCGGAAACCCGCAATATTGTCATGTGTCTCTCGAATAATCTATAAAAATAAAGAATATAGTGGGGTGTTTTCCCTTCCAATCAATTTTCATATAAATAGGACTCGATAGCCAACCTATCTTCAGAGATGTTCGGCTGTTGGGGACTTACACGACAATGGAAATAAGATAAGTAACTGAAATGCAGGCATCCTGGCAAAAATAGTAGGCATGGGTTTGAAGTTCTTAGATTTGGATTTTCAAAATATTGAAGCTGACTAGTTTTCGTGGTAGTCATTGACATAGTAAAATGTTAATTTAGAAACAAATATTAAAAAATAAATAAAACACAGTATTTTGTTTTCGTTAACGTTAACGCCTTGTAGATTTGTAGCATAATTAGTTTCATCAAAGAAAAATTTTGGTATTCCAGCCAAAACAGTAAAAGCTTCCGCCTGGGCTGTTGTCATTTTGAAAGCCAGTATTATAAGTGTAGGAATATTTAACAAACCGTTGAAATATATTTCCTTTCCTTAAGCACGATGCATTTGATAGAAATGTCGTTTTTAAATGGACATTATGGTATGGAGAAAATATAGGAAACAAAACTTTATGTTTGAAAGTATTCCACAGAGATATTTTAAAGGCTCTTTATTCTAATGTTACCAGCCTGTAAGACATTTTGGATCTTAAGCGAGGCAGTAAATACTTTTATATCAAGCTCGTATGTATTTTGAATAATGACTTAGTATCTGAGTGTTTTAAGGGTGTTTTTAAAATACACACCAAAATATAGATCCAGTAAATTTTCTGGCGTTGGAGTTTTGCATGGATAGTAGAAAGAAATTTCATCGCAATATTTGCCTTTTTGTATGGTACTTGTTAGTACTTGTAGTTGTGTGATTTGGATCTTCAGAGAACTCATGGGTTTCGTGTTGGTGATTTTACAATTCTAAATTCCCTTAAGAGTTTTTCTGCTCTTCGGTGCGACCATAGGGTCAAGAATTCTTATAGCTAAGCATCTTCGTTCAGTCCAAAGTGAAGGGCTGACCGAAGGCCGTCACACTGCCGGTGGAAGCTGTTGCTTAAAGAGCTGACATTTCAATAAATGACCCATGATGTACGTCACACATACGTACGACATGTACAGGGTTAGGGGATGACGTTATTCTATACACACAAAACAAGTGTGACGTGAAGGTCAGCCTCATGCTTCTGCAGAGATTGGGCAATCCCACCAAACCCTTTACTATTAAAATATTTCCCGTCATTTTACGGAAAAGTGTTAGTAAAAAAAGTCTTCAACACTCTTCGTAAAATTATAGGCACGAATATTTTTCAAAAATAGGTTTTCCCTAAATTTCACAGAGTTTTCCGTAAATTTGGGGAATCCCTCTGTAAATTCGCTTTTTTTTAAACTTCCGAATAGAAAAATAAAACTACGTAACAAAAATAATACTTTTTATGTGAGAGTCTCACTGTGTATAAAAAGAAACTAAAAAATTGTTAGAATATTCATTTCTGGAGCAAAGTTTGAACAAGAGCCAGAATTTTTGGAGTATGTGACAACTATCACATATTTTTAAATTTTACCACAAGGTGACACATACAGTACACTTGATAAAATGTTCGTTGATGTTTTCTTACGTAGAGTGACTTAAACAGACTCACCCCGGACACATACTCGGAACCTTTCACACCATAATTTTGTATTTAGCCAACTACGCTATGGAGGTTGGCTTGAATATTGATGTTAAAGTCAATCTGTATTCCCAAGCGAGTAGACTAAGCATACGACTCCAAGCTCAAAATGCAATTGCACCTTGCATATAAACTTTCTCGATGCACTTCTAATGCACATGCACTTCTAGTGCATACACACTTCTGGTGCACATGCACTTCTGGTACACACCCACTTCTGGTGTACATGCACTTCTGGTGCACTTCCCCTCCCCCTTCTGTCAACCTGGCTCTGACGACTGGTGGGAAGATTGGTACTGGGTTTGATTCTCGGACAACGTACTTAATTTTTTTAAATATATGTTTTGGCTCACTTACGTAATAAGGGGTTTACTTCGGCAGCTGGAGAGAGCCTGGCACATAGAGGTGGACAAATTGTGATTTTGGAAGTGAAAATGCAGTTGCATAAGGTTTGTTTACATGCATATAGATAATGTAATTGCATAATTAGATTGCGTAAATATGCTTTTGCACACTTGCAAAAATAGCAAATACCTATTACACAATTGCATTTACAAAGAGACTCTATGTACATACTCTCCCTAAGAAAGCCAGCACTCGACTGATCTGAGACTACTATTACCAATGAGTTTTACTCTGCCGCTATATTTTATTCGAAAATATGTATGTTAAAATATATATTTTTTACATTTTTAGCTTATATTAAAAGGGTTTATAAAATTTTATTATATAAGACTGTTTATCTAGTACATATGGACAGAGTTACACAACAGAAAAACCAACAATTCCAATAGAAATGAGATTTTGGCACCACATATTGTCGATGGTGTGATTTAACAATAAAAGAATAAAAAATAAGAAACCTCCACATTGCTGCTATTTATGGGCCTATGTTTTTGTTGCATATCAGAAATATGAATATATTTATTGTGCAACAATAGACCAATAAGTAGCCTGTTATTCTATAACATTTTCCGCCCTTTCTCATTTTGTAACAACAAACCAACTGGCAAGTTTTTCTTTTGTTACGCTGAACAATTAGTTTTACATGACAGTGTTGGTATCCATGATGTCTCATTCAGATAGTTATATTATAAGGACAAAATATATTGGATTATGCCTGAAATAATGTAAATGTAAAACATAGTAGAGAAACCAAATATCAGCATAATTTTTAGTTAAAATGGATAAAACCTCTGACAGGACCAAACGTATAAAGAAAATGTGCACAAAGGAATCTACATTTACAAACACTACGAAAGAAGATACATCACATAACCTAAATGAAGAGGTAAGTATTAACACAAGTACAAGCAAGTTCCCAAGCTGAACTCAAGCAACTGGCGATACTTTATTTTGTTTGCACTTAGCTTAAAAAGTACTTCAAAATTAATAAATTAAAAGTATTGTTTTTATTGTATATTAATTTACATAACATTCTTTCTTTCTGTTTTAACACCAGTTTTATATAACTAACAAAATTAATGAATTTTTAAAATAAAATTTTGATACACTTGTGAAAAGAATCAGGAAAAAGCCACTTGTTTTAATCTTTGCAATCCAGTAGACACCCAATATTGTAAGACACTTTTAATGGAAATAAATTTGTGACATTAGCCTATAATTTTACTGTCATATCACTGTGTCTTCATGATAATTTTCATTTGTGTATGTTAATAGCATCTAAAGAAATTACTGACTTTTTTTCAGATCTGTCAAAGCAATTCCACTGTAGGAGTTGAAGAGGGCAAAATTGGAGGTGATCAGCAGTATGAACTTTTTGATTGATTTGTGGATGATATTAATGACATAACTAAAAATGAGGTGGTTGGTCTTGATACAGTGACTCTAGCAACTCTTCCAATAATGACAAATTAAGTGTGTGTGGACGTCGTAGGTGTGTATGAAGGAGGAGCAGAAGTTTCAAAGGCAAATGAAGACATCATAGAACAAGCCTCCAATTTTGATGTATTTGTACCAGAATAGGTGGCCGAGGGCATTGAAAGTTGTGTGAATTTGAAAGGAAGACCCAGCAGGGGACAGAAAAGGAAGCATGATAATCAAACCTGGCATTAGAGGAAGAAACACACTAATACTAATAAGTCCTATATATCTTCAAGAGGGGTGTCGATTGTGCCAAAAGAAATGAAGGATTTTGCAAACTGAAGGTATAATTGATGTGAGAAGGTTTCTATATAAGAAAGGAAGATTGTTTTCAAGAATTTTTGCGAAGCCGGCTCGTATGAAACTAGATGTTACCAGATTGGTACATTGGTATCTCAAGGAGTTACGAACAGATCAGGAAAAGCAGCAAGGGATATAAGGATACATTTCTCATGAATATACATAATTGGAATTAAAAAGACACAAGCTTGGAAACCATTATTTCTGCAAACACCATGTATTTATAGCTGAATGGCACACACAGCTTTATCAAAGGTTAGTGCAGGAAACCCTGTAAATGATGAAATTGTTGCAGGGGCAGTCACAACAAGCTTCAAAAAGAACAAGAGGAGATGGTAGTGAACGAAATCAATAGCTTCCCAGGGTTCATTTCACATTACTCAAGGGCAAGCAATAGTTACCAGTTTATACCACCAGAAACGACCCTTCATATAATGTATAGCATGTGTAAGGAAGAGATTGAAGAACCAGTTTCTTTTGCAACATATAAGAAGATATTTTATTCCAAATTTAATTTAAAACATAAACCTTTGAAAAAGGATACTTGCAACATTTCTGGTTCTTTCAAAGCACCACTCTCAAATGCTTGTACTGAGGATCTGAAAGCAGACATAAAAAAGAGAGACATAATACTCACCTCCCTGCAGCAATCACAGCATGTGATTCGGTGAAAAACATGGCTGAAGTTAACACAACCATAGAATGTTGAACATTTTATTTAGAAAAGATGCTTCCGCTACCTCGAATTGAAATTGTTGTATACTATAAATTGCAGTTGATGCTCTACAACTGTGGAGTACATCCAGGGTCAAATAATAAGGGCTACTGTTATTGTTGCATTGAAGAAGAGGCTGGGCGAGGCGCTCAGCAGGTCGGACCATGTCTCAGGCAACACTTATTAGAAAAATACCCTGAAGTACAAGATCTTACATTATGGTCGGCCTCTTACAGGGGCCAGAACCGCAATAACAATAATGCTGCTTTTAAAGGAAATCATTGAAGAACTCCACACCCTTTCAGTGTATAACCCAAAGCGTCTTGATATCTGGTCATTCTTTCTTGCCGAATGACTCAGATTTCGGTGGCAATGAGTCTGCTCATAAGTACCAGCAACGGATATACACAGCAGTGGACTACATGATTATTATGAGGTCTTACCTGAAGAAAAACCCATCGGTCTCTCAAGGAAATGAAGCGGCAGCATTTTGTTGGTACATAAAATCTGGAATCGATGATAGTCAACAGGATACAAGACACTGATAAAAACTAAATAAACTGGTTACAAATTAGGGAAATAAAAATCACACGAACACAACCATACTCCATCTTCCTAAAAACCAATCTCTCACAAACTGATTATGTAGAGGTAAACTTGCAAAAGAAGAGTACTTCTGCACAGCAGTATTTTCATACAAAACTAGTACAATTATGGCCAAATGGCAATCCAATAATGCCAGAAAAACTGCAAGATATAAGATCTCTAATGTATCTTATTTCAAATGACTGCATAAAAATGTATTGGGGTCTTGTGGCTTGAGAGGGAATTGAAGATGATGTTGACGGTATGGGGAATGAATTAGTTTGTTTGTTGAGGTTTCTTTACTGCAGCTGTTAATACATGCAAGTAAATAGTTTTTTTTTCTTTTATATGTCGTCACGTTACTGAATGGCAACATTTTTTACTTTGTTGCATGAGGTAACATTGTTACAAGCACAGAATAATGTATTTTTTTTGCATGTTACAAATTTGTTACAGCTATCGAATAATGAACAGGAATCAATATTTTGTATTTTATTTTAATTGAATATAGTTTAATTGTTACAAAAGAATGTAAAATGTTTGAACTAATTTGTGTAATATTACTAAATATAATGCGACAAATATTCCCGTTACGTGTTCCATTTCAGTCGAAATCGCAATATGCAACAACAACCCAATTACACTGGTCCAAGAATGTCTAACTCCATATTATGCAACATTGGACAACTGTGCAATTCTGTCGTTTTTTGTGAAAAATAATATGTTATGTATGATATAATATACATATATCGCACTTATTAAAGTTTTTCGAATTTTTGTACTTACATGAATACTCCTTTATTACTTTAGTGAAATGTGCAATATATTATATGCATTTAACTTAAATGGTCAATATCAAGACACCATGTTTTTGTCGGTTGGCCTGTTGTTGCATTACTCTGTCCATATATATCCCCAATACTTTCATTAAATATAATTTTACATGTAACACCATGACGTACGGTTAAAAGAAATGAAGCACGCAATAAGATTTTAATGCCTCTTTTCTTATTCATCACATACAGCATATTATTTACACAGTACTGCTTCAGTCATTTTATACATAGTGTTGCAAAAATGTGTGGCAATACTTCGGGATAACATTCCTCACATCTGGAGGATTAAAAAAATGTTATATGAACATAGGTCTGCAAACGCTTAGTTTCTTTACTACAGCCCATAATACATAATGTACAGTGTATGATCTGTGGGTTGGATCATGTTACTGTAGAATACCATCGCAGAGTTCATTTGCATGATACACGACACCTCACATTATGACACTACACCTAGAACAGTAGCTATATGGAGAAAAAGTATATGAAATGTAGTGTATGTTACGAAGGTAAGTAGAAAAGTGCTCTGCCCAGCATCCACCCAAGATTATCTCTACTGCAAAACTGGAAGAGTCCGGTTAGCTGCCTGCGTGCGAGAAACCGTTGAGCACCCTCACTACCCAGACTCACTCTGTTAATCTCACATACTCTCGCCTCCTCTCTCTTCAGCCCTGAAGCCAGGGTTAAAAACCTCAGTCCTTTGTGGAGAAGACGGTTGATAAACAAATTTCAAACATTGCATTCCAAATTGATGCAAAATTCAAAGAAATTACAAGTCCCATTTAAAATGTAAATGACATGAAAATGGAAATACATTTAACTGAATCAATTCTAGTAATTATTTCACAGTTCCAAGAAATAGCATGGAAATAGCACCATAAAACAATGAATTACAAACACGACCTAATTTACACACAATAAATTAGCATTTAAATATGAATATTCCGAAGTAGCGATTGAATTACGTCCCAAATTCGTTCAATCTGTAAAATTCTGGGAAATACAACCACAAACAGGACTAATACTTTTGGCAAAATATTACGCGAGACGCTGCTCACGCTAATCAGATCGGAAAACCCAGCTGCCCAGATAAAAGCTTTATGTTTTAAAATTAAGTATGTATCAGCTATTTCAAATGTTTAAGTGGCAGCTGCAGTTGGGGCAAGCGCCGACTTCAGCTTCGTCGTAGACGAAGCTGCTATGGCCTTATGACTTTTTCTACAATTTAAAAATTTTCTATAAAATTTGTGATTCTTTAGATTTTATTCTAGATGGTGGTCAAATGTCAAGGCCAAGGTCACATGATATCGTCAAAGGTCGCACGACATCGTCCTAGGTCAAGGTCACATGGCATCATCAAAGTTCGCATGATATCATCCAAAGTTAAGGCCAAGGTCATGGCTGCTTGTGGACATGGTCCCTGCTGTTGCATGTGAGGCAAATGGATTTTCTCAGTTTGTTCCCATGGTTGTTTTACCAACATGGCCGTCCACATTCAGACTTCTGGCCACCCACCACTGGTGGCCCCCATTATGCGAAAGGTCGTCGATGCACTGGCTGCCAACATGGCCACCCACCACCAGGCGCCATTTTGCCAGACAGTACGACTTCCAAGATGGTTGACTGGATTTTGACAGAGCAGGAAATTCTGGTCCATGTTAGCTTGAGACATTTACAAAAATTGTCATCATCGGGGTACTGGCCATCAACATGGCAACCCACCACCGTGTCTACCACTGGATGCCATTTTTGCAAATGACTGTCGCTGGCGTACTGGTCACCAATGTTGGCGCCTGCCACCAGCACCCATTTTGTTAGACAGTGCGACTTCCAATATTTGACATTCAGACTTCATCCTTACAGCACTACAGTCATCGTTGTACTGACTGCAGCCATGGTAGCCCACCACCAGCTGCCACCATTTTGCTAGACAGTGCGACTTCCAAGATGACAGACCATATTGACAGAGTATGAAGGTCTGGTCCAAGATGGTGGCTGTTGCCTTCAGTTGCCTACACAATCGGTCGACCATATGGCTACCTTTCAGATTCACAAGTTGATGCACTTGTGTGTGTACAGAACCTCCAATTAACATTGGATATACACCAACCTACACTTAATTACTTACATGCAGTCATACACTGTCTTCATGACTTACCAACACTTGTGTACTGAGCCTGCATTCCGAACCTTCATTGATTGTCCGTAGAGGCTGCCTCTACACACTTGTGTACTGAGCCTACATCCTTCCATGTCCGTCATTAGTGGGTGCCATTTTGGTGGTCAGTCACAACATGGCCACCTGCAGCATGGTGTGTGTGTATAGCAGTTAGAAAGAGTTGGTTCCTGCTCACCTAGCATCATGCTCGGGGACAGGTACACAGAGATCTAAATTAATGTCTCTTAACAAAGGATTCCTAATTTTTTTCCTAGTGCAAAATTCCAGACCGTTTGTTACAATGCTGTGAGCAATTTTTGCAACCAGTATACATTTCACATTTAAACCGACAGAAGCCATTATGACAAGTGAAAAGAAACTATATTCTTGTTTGGTGCCGACTGGTAGCATTTATTGGCACTGACAGGCTGCTGGAAAAAACATTTGTCACTGGCTGGCACAATGGCGGTCGCCAACGTGGATATGATGGTTTTATGCACTAACCAGAGTAGTAATCGAATTTTCGAATATATTTGAAAAAAAAATTCACTAGCTGCCTAAAGAGCAGCCACCAGTTTAATAGGTGAAATTTTACTTACTGACAATATGGCCGCCATTATCATAACGAACATTCTGGAGTTTTCCACAAGGAAAGAGGAAAAAATTCGGATTTTTTTTTGGTGGTGAGACCTTAATTTACATTATTGTCCTCCTGTATCCCTGGCATGATGCCAGGTGCTCTAGAACAAACATTTTTATACTCTCACCATCTTTAACACCGTCAGCGACTTTGAAGTATCGCTGCCAGCAATATGATATCATTCTCTGAAAATGACAATATGCTGGTGTGAAATTTGACGTTACATGTTCAGCCTGGCATACAAGAGAGTCCACTGTGTGTTTACCTGTGGTAATGACCTGTATACACGACACCGGCTAACACATAGCAGTAGGAACCTTTCTTAGACTGTAAGAATTAAAACATCAAAAGAAAAACAAATTTATTGTTAATGTTTATATTTATTATATACATAACTAAATAGCACACATGCACATACACATAAACATACATATATATAATTCAATAACCATCAATATTCGAATTTATCTCTCCGATGACAGACAGATATCAACCTCTCTGCAATGAAACCAACCATTGTAGTCTATCAACTTGGTCATTGGGGTCTTCCGAGTAGTCAGACTTCCCTTCACTCTTCGCAGAAGGTTCACGATACATGTCTGCATCTATGTTATTCTTCCGAGTTGAGTAGGTGTCAGTAACATGCTTTTGCTTTGCAGATGTCGGTACGTCATCACCAGCAGACTTGGAGGTCTCATCGTCGTTCTCAGCTGACTTGGAAGTCACTTTATCGTTCTCAGCAGACTTGGAGGATCCATTATCGTTCTCAGTGGACTTGGAGGTCACATTGTCGTTCTCAAAATCCTGAGTAGCATCTTCGTTTTTCACATCTGCTCTGCGTCGTCTAAAAGCAGAGTACATACATAGTTGACGTGTGCGTGCATTGTGATACCTCCTTACTCGGTATGTGTATCGGGTTGTCACAGTGGGTGTGACCTATGACTGTAAGTATTTGTGTGATGAACATACATTGCAAGATGTGCTCGTTACTAGTAATTTTGTTTATAACTACATGTAATGCTGGACAGAAACTGTCTAAGTGCATACATTAACGGGTTGGGGAAGGGTCGACTGATTGTAATTTCAAAGGCTTGGTAAATGCATTGAAGGTTCGGGCAGGGTTGGCAGAGTATGGCTTCCTGTAACTGTAAAAAAAGGCTCGGTTGGTACACGAGTGCAGGTAAAGCCATCAGAGTAAGACTGTCTGTACTTGTAATGGTTCGGTACACGAGTTTAGGTCGGGGATGGAGTATGATGTCATGGCCACTACATGCTCGTCGTCATGGGCAGTGTGACCGACGACGAAAGATTGTTAGCAGACATGTCAGCATGCACTCTCAATGGGAATCGAATCTTCGATACCTAATTTTTTCAAGGATCATACACCATCATCATCAGGCTACATGCAATGTTTGCTTTCAAGTACGTTCGGTTTTGACACAGAAAGATTGTGATTTATTTTCTTGGTCGGTAATGTATACCATACTCGGAAATACAGAGCGATCATTGTACTCTGGGCTTCCAATGAGTTCATGTCGCAACCTACAGGTCTTCTGCTCTACAAACAAAGTACGTATGTAGTTCAAATGTTTGCATGTGATATCTCCTTACTCACTGTGTCTAATTAGATTGTACTTAGTTGTCTATAATCCTCGATGTTTGAGTATGTTATTTACATTGAAGTCTAGGTACACAACAAGTTGAGGTCAGTTCTCAGTTGTTGTGGAGGTTCAGACTAGCTGTTAGCATTGAACGTCGGTACACAAG
Source organism: Dryococelus australis (assembly GCA_029891345.1). Taxonomy (NCBI): domain Eukaryota; kingdom Metazoa; phylum Arthropoda; class Insecta; order Phasmatodea; family Phasmatidae; genus Dryococelus; species Dryococelus australis. Next base: position 166,301,079 of record CM056994.1, on the reverse strand, counting down.
AGTGGGTTGAAGTATAACTGTTGTACATTGAAGGTTTGATCCGGGGTATGACTGACTGTAATTACAGGCTTCAGTACACGAGTATGTAGGTCGTGGTCTGGTCGTTAGTGATGGTTTCACTTCAGTAGGTACGTAAGGGGGGTCGTTTGGTCAGAACTGTCTAGCATTATTTGTTTTGAATGTGTGTGTGTGTACCTCGTATTACAGAGCAGGATGACTCCTCACTGATCCCTCCCTTACCATCTCCCTGACCATCCGTGACCACTCCCTGTTATTATTATATGCTTTGGTACACGAGTGCAGGATGGAGATACTGGTGAGTGTGTAGGCACTATGATTTTTTTTGCTAGTTGTATCACAAACGGTTCGGAAATTATAGCCAACTATGTGGTTTATCACTGTTTGTAGTTGCAAAAAGGGTCGGTACATGAGTACAGGTCAGCAACAAAGTATGACTGTCTGTAATTGCAAAACGGTCAGTACATGACTGCAGGTTGGGAACAGAGTATGACTGCCATGCTATTCTCTTCATGGGCAGTGTGACCTACGAATGTCTGTACGCATGTCGGCATGCACTCTCAACGGTAATCAAACCTACGACACCTTATTTAATCGAGTAGGGTACAGAAAAATTGTGTCGGGTGTGGGGATTGGAATCCATGCTCCCTTTTACTGGAAACAGAGCTTATATGAGGCGCTTTAGGCCGATAGACCAACCTGACAATTTGTATTAGTAATGGAATTACACAGCTTTTGCTGAATTACATACAATGTATGGTCTTGTCTAGCCATCACTTGTGCAATTTGCACATGCGGTTCCTTTCGCGAAATCTAACAGATTACATGAGAAAGCACACAGAGCAATGCATATGACTATATCTAATTGTGCGTGTGTGTGTGTGATGGGCTTGGTGTTAAAGTGCAGGTCGTGTACTGACTGTATGTAATTACAAACACTGTTTTAGACAAAATTACAGCTTTTATGTCGACTTGTTTTCTTTTATCCTTATTATTACTATCACTCTCTACAAGAATCGAACCTGCGATACCTTGAGAATGTTTCAGATTACAAGCATTGTTTCCTTTCAATACTGGTGGGCACGTTGACAAGGGGGAGGTGGTGGTGGGGATGCAGTACTTGGTCGGTATCTACCATGCATGGAAAGGTGGGACTGGTCACTGCAGTCTCTGCTTCTAGCAAGGTCGCATCAGTGACAGCGAGATGTGCTCGGGCCTATGGGTTTTCACTGCTACAAAAGTTAAGATAGGGGATAATTTGTTTCGTAATTATCATAATAAGAAGATGTTTATCGTTCTAGCTTGTGTTGATGTATGTGTGGGGACTCGAAACCTAGGTGAAGCCTATGTTATGGATTTGATAAGTGAATCTTATGTCGTTCGGAATGTGCAGTCAACTATACTTGTATGTAGACATAGGTCATACTTGATCACATGTGGACGGTTATCCTGAGTGCGAGGGTCGGAAAGTGTGTCTGCTCTCTATTACACCCATGCTCAGGGTTAGTGCGCAACAAGTTGCTAGAGCTTGGGCAGGCAGTGGCGAGCACATGAGAAACTATGGTCAGTGTTGATGGATGGCTGAGCAAGGGGGGAGGAGAGGACAAAAGTGAGACGAGTTTGGTAGTCTCAGAATATTTTTTAGGGTTATTGGTAATTTTTTTTAGCCATGGTTGGCAATATGGTTAGTAAGGACAAAGTATTGTTTAGTATAGGCTGTTCACAGTAGTGAGCACCTTTTAAGGCCCTCTCAACCGGCAATAACCACTAATAAATATATCCTATTGCAGCCTCACACATTAATTTTGAGGATGGTAAAATATATACAATGAGTTTATTTGACACATTGCAATGCTTATATGAAAATCATTAGGAAGATGGAAATTGAATGAAAGGAAAAATTTAGAAGGGCCTTAAAAAGTGCTCACTTTACAGTAAACAGCCTATATTTGTAAGGTGCATATTTTACTGTGTGGTTTTTGTTACATTTTAGGCCGGCCTATATTTACTTATTGGAAATATTTTTATATTTTATATAGTGCTACACTTACATATTAATGTACATGAATAATCGATACGCGAGTTGTATAGTGAATATTTGGTTGGAAAAGCCGTTGCGAAAATGCGGTCTACGCACGGCGCATCGTCGAGGCCGTATGGTGAGGGTGGGGAAGCGAGAGGGGAGGTAAAGTGACCAGCTGTTTCACCCGAGGGGGTAGAGGGTGCCTTTACCTGACATTGTGTGTACGTGCACATTGCTGGTGTGAATAATCACAAGTATGACCGATATGAATCTTTGAAGTTGGCGTGATGGGCACATGGCCAGTTGATATATTAATGTAGTGATGTTTGAAGAGCATTTATTAATGTGAACCAGAGTATGAATGTGTTCAAGTAAGTAACTTTTTCCGCTGGTTGCATCGCAGGTCTTGAAATTGGGGTCTCCCTTCTCCACACTGAATGTGTGAGTGGGATATACACACTTTCAGTAGGAAGGAAGCAAAACACAAAACTAAGCTATTCTACTAATATTGGTTGGGAGCACCCAGAGATCACCGACCGTACACTTTCAGTAGGAAGGAAGCAAAACACAAAACTAAACTATTCTACTAATATTGGTTGGGAGCACCCAGAGATCACCGACCGGAATGTTATAGTAGGGAATGCTATCAGGGTGAGCGCATGCTTACAATTGATGCCTATGTAAGGAATTTGACACCAATTAAATAAATGGTTAGGAAATGATGGCCAACTATGCTTATAGCATACTATATGACATATTTGACCATGACCCCCTTCTCATTGTCGGGGTTTATGCCTTTTCTATGCATTTGACCACTATAAAATTAACAGTTCGGAAATTACAGCAAAATATGCTTATAATTCGACATATGGCATACTTGAAACCGCTACCCTTCTCTCAGTTATGATTGATGCCTATGTTATGGATTTGGCAACTATAACTTAAATGGTTCAGAAATGACAGCCTACTATGTTTATAAGTTGATATAGGGCATAATTGAACTCACGACTCTACTCATAGTCGTGATTGATGCCTATATTATTAATTGACTACTATAACTCAAATAGTTCGGGCATTATGGCTAACTATGCACATAAGTTGACATAGGCCATACTTGACCCCACGACTATTCTCCTAGTCGTGGTTGATGTGTATTTTATGAATTTGGCAACTATAACTTAAACACTTTGGAAATTACAGCCAACTATGTTTACAAGTGTTATGCTTACACACACAAAATTCAGGAGGAGGCAGTGTTATACGAGAACCGAAAATGAACATTCGCGACGACTTAATGCCCCGCCACTGCAGGCCACCAATTGTCCTGAGTACACATAGGTAATCGATACCAAGATAGCTAACAGATAAGTGTTATGCCTCAATCTTGCAGGAATGCTTCAATTTCTGCACAATTCAGCTGCATTGGGCAAACCTCAGGTGCAATGAGCAAATTGCTGCCACATTGGGTAAAATGTGCTTGCTGCCAAGATGGCAGCCATAGGTGGAAGGGAAATTCGGGGAATTTTTGTGGGAAAAGGGAAAAAAATGAAGTTTTTACCCCAAACCGACCATTTGGGAAGGGAAAAAAGAAAAAAAAAAAGGAATTATGGCAATAAGCTTAAGAGGCATATTTGTGTCCCTGTGTCCCTGGCTTGAAGCCAGGTGGGTCAGAACCAACATTTTAATACTACTACCTCTGGCAAACAATATATTATTTTTAAATATTTTTTTATATAATTTGCAATGAACCTATCCTACTGTAATTCAGCAGATATGGGCACATGCCTAACGAATTACGGTTTTGCGTTGTTATACCGAGAGCGTGTGATGCTCCAATGTGAGCGGGACCTTGTGTTTCGTTCTCAGAGTTCAGGGGAATCTACACTTGACTATATTTAATTGAGCAGGAACTATTTGATGAGATTTTGAATAATCTTTTGCCGCAGGTATGTAGTGTGTGCACCCTGGTCACGATCCCGTCTACACTGCGTGAGTTACACCGACTTGTGGTGGACGTGCAAAGTCACGTCGCAGGTCGGGCGTTCCGTGCACCTCAATCCGTGGAGGCTCGCTTATGAATTGTATGATTAAGTAGGTTCTGGGCCAAAGGGACCTGGGGCCAGCGCCCCCGCCATCATTGACTAAGTAATATCCGGCCGACATCTTGTATCATGTCATTTCCGACTGGAATCATAGATTAAATTTCTGGCCACCATATTGGATTAGGTCATTTCTGGCCGCCATCAGAAATTACATAATTTCTGGCCGCCAACTTGGATTATGTAATTTACAACCGCCATCTTAGATTACATCATTACTAGCCACTATCTTGGATTAGGTCATTTCTGGCCGCCATAATGGATTATGTAATTTCTGGCCACCATCTTGGATTATGTCATTTCCCAGCCACCATCTTTTATTATGTCATTTCCCAGCCGCCATCTTACATTACATAATTTCTTTATGATCTATAATTCCACTACAATCTTGCTGCTCTATCATTCTACCTCGGCACACACCAATTTGGATTACATTTCTTCATGCTCTATCAGTCCACCTCAGCATCCACCATCTTTGAGTCCATTTCTTCATTCTCTATCATTCCACCTCGGCATCCACCATCTTGGATTACATTTTTATTAGTCATCATCATTCCACCTCGGCGTCCATCATCTTGGATTCCATATCGTTAAACACCTTCATTCCACATCATGCTCTATCATTCCACTTCAGCATCCACCATCTTGGATTCAAATTCTTCATGCTATATCATTGTACCATCATGTTTATTCACTTTTATTAGTCACCATTATACCACATCATGCTCTAACATTCCACCTTGCACCTGCCATCTTGTTTATCAATTTTTATTAGTCACCATCATGCCACATTTTGCTCTATCATTCTGATAGTGTGACCGCCATCTTGGATTCCTCCTCTCACCTAAGCTCGACAACAATCTTGTCCGCCAGCTTGTTTCTGGCGGCCATATTGTTTCCCACTGTATGCACCTACACAGACACTTACTTACTGCCCTTCCTACCCACAATCCCACTCCTCTTCTAACCTTCCCACCTACCCTTTTACCTAAACATATACTGCTCTAAACATCTACTGCTCTACACACTTACCCATCATCTATCAATGTACACACCAATCTACTAATCTACTTTCATAATAACTAAACCATCCACTCACCCACTGCCCTACCCACAACTCTATGAACCTACACCCTACCCATCGACACACCCACCTACCCATCACTCTACCTACCTACCCATCCACCTTTCACTATAGCATCCTACCCCATTCCTAAATTGCTACTAACCTACACACATTTCTACTGTTCTACCCATCTAACCAACTGCATACCATTCTACTTACCGACACACCTACTGCTCTTTTTACCTTCCAACCTACTCATTAATCCACTCACATACCCAACTACCTAACCACCTCCTGCTCTACACACCTACTCACCACTCCAACCAATGCTCTACACACATACCCACCACTCTACATACTTACCTACACACCCACTTTTTCTACTTAGTGTCCAAATTATCGTTTAAGTAGGAACCACCGGCTGCTCTTACATTTCTTGGTATTTCATCGAGATTTCTTCACAGTAATTGTGGCACCAGACACGCATCGAACTAGTATATTCTGTTATTGACGTGTTCACAAAAGATGACAACTTATTAATCGTTCAGGCATGATAATATACACGACGGAAGTGTGCTAATTGAGCTCTGGCAGCTCATTAGCAATTTGCCATCTTCATTTTAGAGTTCTTGGCACTTCAGTTAAAGAAAGTTTTTTCATTCCTGATTTACTTGACGTGCGTTGATAATCTGCATTCCATGTGAATTTCGTACATATTTTTTTGTTGGTTAAGGACGATAGTGAAGAAAGGAAACTGCCCTTTTTTTGCAGGGTTGTGAAGATACCACTCGTGTCCTGTAACGATCCTCTTGCCGAAACAAAGGACCCCCGCCCCTCTCTTACAAGGTGGAGGAGGGGAGGGAAGGGGTGGCCGGACTCTCGTCGCGTGGGAGAACTTGCCCGCCCTCCTGCTACCTACTCGCCAGATCCTACAGACTTCCAACTCCGAGCAAAAATAATTGGATGTGCGGAGAAAGAGAACACGTCTTCAACTTTTGACTACCGCGCGACGCGGGAAGCGGAATGAAACCATTAGTTGTTCAAGTTGATTCTTGTTTCTTCTTCCGACTGTGAGGATACATTGACATTTTGTGGTCCATTCAGTTTAAACACCCTTATTTAATATGATCATTGCAGTTTTATTACGACATTCTACATTCACGTCTCAGAACTTGGCCTTAAAAAATCCAAAACTAGACACGATTCTCCCCTGAAACAACAACTGCTTACACGGGTCAGTTGATATCGACGTCCAGATCATTTATTTTAAATTGTACCCATTAAAACATCCTAGCAGCAACTCATTGAAGCAATAAGAATGATAGTAACAACAACTATAATCTCCTTTTTTATGCCCGTAGTTCATTTAAGATCTCAATGTAACGCACAGTGATAATTTTTAACTGTACAAACAAAAGTTTACACATTGGTTGCTAAAATATTTTCGCGGGATACTCATAGAAAATTCTGTAAATGTTAAAATCTTTTAAAGTTTTATATAACTTATTTTAAAATTAAATGAAAATAATAATAATTTTATTTACGTCAATATATTACGTGGAATATGTATATAAATTTATCATTCTGCCTCGATGCATTTTTTCTGTTATCAATAGTTACTAAAAACCATAGACAATTTAGAATTTTAAACATATGTTACCCATTTCAAGTAAACTATAGCCATTTAGCTCATAACGATCACTCCACTTGATCGGATTCCCAGAAATCGGTCTCGACGTTATATTATGAGCTGTCAAGCTTATGTTCGTGGCCTTATAAGTACAAATCTTATAAGTCAAAACAGAGTGACGAATTAGAAAACGTGATCTTCTAAAACTATGAAATTCTGTATTTTACCAATCACAAGGTAAAAGGTTTATTTATATCTACAAATTAAATTTTTTCGAAACCATTTGTAAAGTAGTTTTTTCAGCACTTCATGTAAATTAAAACTAGTTTTAAAATACGTTTTAGTGGACTGTGTAAAACTAAAGATGAATATTACGGGCGAATGCTGTAGAATTCAAGTTATTATAAACATATAAAAACAAAAACAATTCTGTAGCTTTATAAACACTGAGGTGTAAAGATAAAAGAAAAAATTTTGATGAGTTTCGAAATAATTTTTTTAAACGGTACCAACAATTTTAATTGTGAACGTAATTTACCGGTATAGAAAATATTATTGTATGGATAAAAGTTTTACATTATGGACTGCACCGGCATCGTCCGACACAGACATGAAAACCACTTGGAAAAAAATAACTCCTAGTGCACTTGGTGGCGTTTCCTCCATAACATGAGTCTAACGCGGTACCATGTAACAATAGAAAAATTATTTCAAGAAATAAAAAAAAAGTACCGGAGGATTTTCAAAGAATTCAGCTTTCCTGAAACCATCGAGTAAAGATGTACACTAGAGTGGCCATGGAACAGGAAAAAGTCAGACCAGTTTTATGTTAGTTCCGCTAATGATCCAAAGGTGCGCTAGTGTTCTCGACGACATCATCCGCGCGGTGTTGCTAGTTCTGCAGCTGGTAAAAGTGAGTCATAACCCTGGCCTTGGCTCACCCACGTGTTCGTTCAAGTCCTGCCAAAGGCGAGCCTGTCACACGCGAGTTACCAGCATTCGTTGCAGCTGTGAATACACAACTCATGATTTACTAGTGGCGGCCATGGCATATTTCGTTTCTATCGTAAAATTATGCGTTTGCGGAAATTTTGCAGGGATATCAACTACCATTTGGTTTTATTTACCTCTGCGAAAATTAATTATGATAAATATGTCATTTATTTTAATATAATCTATTATTTTACTGTAAGTTAGGTGTTCATGATAAAATACGAGTATTGTTAGTACTTACAATTACAAACTTCATATTAATCATGAATGATGTCATATACCATAGTATACTTTTAATTCCGTTCGTATGTGAAAGGAAATGGACAGGAAATAATTCTTCAACCGTGAAGAAATATATGTTAGACACACGACGGTCTACAATTAAACGCAATGTTTACAGTATGTGGTTGTGATCTACTGCGAAGGTGACAGTTCGTACAAATAATCAGTACGTTCAATGTATGGATTAAAGTGTCATTAAGCCTATGTCATAACCTAAGAAAGCACTTGTATATAAGCATACTCCACTTGGCTCGATACGTGATACATTCCAACAGGCATATTTATCTGCATCCCTTACAGCAACTAGTTTGCTGATAAGATTCTGAAAAAGCATTTGACGGAAAACACACACTGATTATGTGCTGAAATATAAGCGCATTGATTTAGAATTATCAACCCATTAGGAACTGTATCTGGAAAGCGCATGACAATGAAATTGTTCCTATAAACCAATCACAGACATTTTTACAAGAAAGGAATGAATATATATTTGAGACTTTGAACGCAGTTATCGATCATGTATCATTAAAATTGGTAACAACTAGACACAAATAAATTTCCCTTTAACACTGATATTGTTGTGAATAAAAATTAAATTTTGGATTTTAATATATCGTTTTCTCATCCATTTCATGCCTTTGTAAAAACATTGGCACTGTTCTCACTGCTCTGCATATTAACTAAAAATTGAATGCCACGCCCGGTTTATAACATATCAAGAAGAAAAGTGTTTTTTTTTTTGTCGCGACTCTTCTTGATCAATAAAGGTTAAAGAGTATTCATTGTTAAGAATTTTGTTCAGTGGCGTTTCTCGTAAGTTAATGCCTCCATTACACTCTTTATTGAAAAAATTATTAGGAATAACAATTATGAACTACATATAAATCGATTTTCATAATTGAAGCTTATGGGCTGTAAGGGCGTGAGGCCTACACACATTCGTTTGCCCGTGTACGTGCGTTTGTCATTTCCCGAAACATGTAAAACATTTAAGGTACCCACACAAGTGCAGGTCAAACCTTGAGGCCGGAACTGCGCAGGCGCGGCCTCAGTATGCCCTGAAACATGCTGTCTCCACACACGCTTCAACATTCTTCAAGGAACTGTTCAGTTCACGGCCGCGATGTCAACATGGGACGACCATATTTTAGCGCTCAGGTTGCTTTATCGCGACAAGTCCGTTAAAGCTCGCTTGAAAAAAAAAAACACAATGGTATCTGGCAGTGGACCAGTCGAAAAGCTGCAGACTTGGTGCCACCATCGTAGATGACCTTGGCCTATTGTCAGTCATATTGTTTGTTTTCGTTATCTTGCTTTGCATCTACCATCTTGTTTCAAGGAAGTTCCAGTCCATGCTGTCATTCTGCCTTGGCACGTCGTGCTCTGTCATTCCATGCCATTATCTTGTTTCTAGAATGTTTTAAGTTTTTTTCGTTTACTTCTCTTCTCTCTGTCCCTCATCTGCTCTCAATATCTCTCTCTTTCTCTATCCACCATATCAGACGTCTGTATGCCACGTCTGTAGGCTCCCATCTTGGTTCTTCTATCGTCTATTAGGTGGTGCTGGTGTCGGCCGCCATCTTGGATGTCAGTTTCTCTTGCCTAGGACGTCATATTGGTTTTATTATCATCTGCTAGGTGGTCTAATATAGGTTGCCACATTGTTGCCAATCAGGGGTGCCATCTTGGTTCCTCACTATATGCTAGGCCAATCAGGGGTGTCATCTTGGTTCCCCACTCTATGTTAGGCAGCGCTAGTGTAGTTTGATGTCATCGGGTGTTAGGTGCACTGGTGTCGGTGGGAGCCTAAGGGCGATGTTCCATATGTTGTATGGAGACACTCTCCTCCATCGACGTGATATGATTTAATACATTATAAATTTGCTGTTTGGTGATGGGGTGAGGCGAACTGCGGTACCTTGAATTAGAAGACAGGAGAACTTGTCGACTGAGCCATCAGGACATCGGTGCCAGTACAAGTCGAAATTATGTGTCTGAGCGTATGTATGTACATGTGTGTGTGTATATATGTGTATGGAAAATAAATTTTTCCCAAATAATATCGGAATGGGTACATATATTCGGGAGGTACATGTCAGATATGGTCGTTATGTTAGCTTGTGCAGCAGCCATGTCTGCAGGACACTGAAAATATCTTTTCATGGCTTTTGTATCACTACAACCAGTACTCTAATTTTTTTATTATTATTAAAATATCACACGGTTTCTGGTGATACGCAAACCTCATCGACTATCTTTACACGCCCCCTTCTCCCTTTATGTTCCTTGACAATGAAATACCATAAAAGTATTACTGATAATACTGTTACACGTGAGGACGCCTGAGGGGCGTATCTGAGTTCGTGAGGGATGGTGGTCATAATCAAAAATAAAATTAACTAAATGCAATTTAAAATTTATTCTCTATGTTACAATGTACAACGTTAAATTTTCTGTCCCCACTTATCCTCTTTTTATTTAACAGCGAGCTTAGTATTTAATGTATATTTCAACTGTGATTAATGTTCTTAACATCTCTCTTAGTTATAGTCAATTAACACTTTCTCATTATCAAAACGTGTTCAGTATATCTGTTGCCGTCATTTATATGGCCTCAATCACGCATCTAGTCCAATAGCCCGGTCTGCCAGCCGCACACTCAACTACTTGATCTTTGAGGTCGCAGACTCCCTTTCCACTGGTCGTCTTATATCACTCCAAACTCAGCAACTCATTCATTAATCCATTTCATCTTAACTACTGGCCGGAGGCCTGCTGCGATATCTATAGTATCGCACATTACCATCTGTAAGGTTCATTGCACCCTGAGATACGCTGAGAGAACGAGGTTAGTAATCCAAAGCATTCTTCACATATCGGCCGAAAACAATACGACCGAAGTCCGTGGCGTGCGTCTGTAATTCACAACCCGTCGTTGCCTGGCCTTCCGCCGTCGATATCGCATGGCAACTCTCTTTCCTTGTCTTCCACTGGCCCGCGCACGATGCGAAACAGTGAGCGTGCAACATTATTTTACATACCTCAGTCGCACTCTTGTCATTACTGCTGTCTACTTTTGTACGAGAAACTCGATGCCTTCTTGATAACCTAGAAAACTAAATCAAAATACAGCAATGTAGACAATGAAACCAACAAGGATATTAGCTGAATAATGTTCACCCGAATTTATCTTACCTTAACAATGGAAATTTCCATAACTTCGGTTTATAGATTTCGTCGCCTGCTGCTCTTGACTTGGTCGAAGCCTTCACTTTCTTAATTTCTTTTCGAGGCGCACTCCTCGGATTATTTATCTTCTCTTATTTCAGTATCTATCTGTCGTGGTGTTAGTGTCCACCTCTTTCAGTATTGCCAACAGTAGAGCGTAGCCCGCATCTTTATTCACTCCATCATGGCATTTTTTTCACTTCACTTGCCACAGACATGGCTCACTCTTATGTACTTGTTTCCAATCTTTTAGAAACTAGCGATTCACTGATGCGTCTTCGTCAAAATCTGAAGGCGAACTGACGGAATACACGTTTCCCCTCACACGCCAGTTCTGTCCTGTAAAGTATTGGACTGCGCAGGCCGGCGGAAAGGTTTTTCCGATTCCAATTTTGCGGAATGCGCAGATCACCAGTGGCCTCAAGGCCGCTACCACACACGCTCCGGAATTCCCTGAGGCCGAGACTGTACAGTCCTAGCCTTGAGGAATTCCTCATCGTGTGTGGGCACCTTTACGTACGTAGACAAATACGAACACTGCATGAGCGTGCATCTCATTAAGCAGAAAACCTTATGCTCACTGTGGGAAAAGGACATTAATTATCACGTATAAGGCTCAACTCTACCAGACGTTTGTTGTAAAGCTGAAATACAACTGTCGTCTCTGTAAGACCCCAGTTTCCAATACAAATGTGCATTAGCGGATATTGTCTGAAAGTTGGCACCTGTGTGTGGTTACATTTACACGAGTGTAACACAGCACACCATTGTATATTGTACAATTAAACTTGTGACTCATAACAGTGCGATAAACGTCGACACTGAAGTGTTTATCAGTAATATTAATACTAACGAACACATGAGGACTAGATATAACAAAGAGAGTCGCAATATTCTACTTCAGACTACGCACATTACAAAATAGAAATATACCTGTTCTAAACATCTGTTGAATGCTATGACTCGGTGCCAATCGCCAATATTCCAGCTAAGGCCGTGTCCGTAAGGACAAATTCATTATTTTGTAATTTGTCGTTTCGTAGGTTTCAATCCGAACGTTGTCGTCAGCCACTTGTTTAGCATTCGTGGCAACACATTCTTACATTAACAGTGAAAATATGTTATATATAAATTAAATGATTAAAATGGACGTAATATTTCTACGATCATTACTGGAATGCTACGAATATACTAATAAACAAGCACATAATATAATACACAATAACAACTTAAAATAAAATATGTATTGTAAAATATATAAAAAAGAACCCCAATTACTTGCTTTTAAAAATATGCCTAATGTATTTTATAGACAGTAATTTGTTTAAAAGACGTTTTAAGTAGGCATTCATGCATGTGTTTTGAATGTCAAAACCAACATAGCGCTGATTTTGTCATTTTATTTTTGCTAACATTCGCTATATACAAGATACGAAATATCAATTCACCAAATACGTCACAATGTTTGTATACAAAATCGGGTCACACGATCATTTTGTCATCACATTCTGCCATTTCGGACACGGCCTGTATTTACAATACAAAAACTAATGCATTTAGAATTTTGCAGTATGCGCTTATTTGTCATACGAAAAGTGTCTTTTGTATTTGCAGTTTCTCATTAATGGTTTAAAATCTGAATTCCAGCGAATGGAAACAGGCAGCAAGCTTGTCCTGTTTACTTTGTTAATAACATAACCTCGTATGAAACAATCATATTGAAGCATATCATACCAAAGCCGTCATTTGGTATCAGAGTAGCTTATTATTTATGAACAAATATAATCGTCAACATGTGCACACACACGTATTTCTCATATTGTTTTATACTTATATTACTGTAAATAACAGTTTCCCGCCAACAACACAGGCTACTCTTGGCTAATTGGTCATAGCCTCTAATTTTTTCTAAAGGAAACCCTACCAAATCACATGACCTGATAAGTTCCACTTGGAACCAAAACACAAGATAACACACACTCTTTTCTTCTGCACAAATCTTGAGGTTTAGTATAATGCTCAAATATTTCTATTGTAAACGCAGCTTTACTTCAGACGTCGCAGCTTGTGCTGCATTACGGTGTCCAGGTATGTTTAAACGCAGTCGGATAAATACCTTTTTTCTGTGCATAGTGTTCAGTTGTTACAAAGTATAACACAAATATTATTAAATATCTTCACTGTGTCAAATGTTTTTTGTCTATTCTGGAATTTTGGTCGTCTCCTAGCCTACAAATTGATAATGATAGCAATATACGAACACCATGTAAAATTTTTGATGTTTTGTGGAAGTAGGGCATTCTTGTGTTAACTTTGTGGCATTTCTACGTAAATATAAATCTCTTTTCCTAATAGTAGTTATGGCCTGTGTGTCCCATGTTTTGTTGAATGAATAAATACTTTTATCGTTGACGACCACTCGTTTTGCTTGTACAATTATATTATACGAAATAAATATATTTTATAACATCCACGATCATCTTCATAACAAAGAGTGTTAATTCATACAGCAAGTGTAACTTCGATTCGTTTATCGTGGGTATTCTCTCTTTTTTACTAGTATTGCCCCATCACTTAACAATGGTATTTTTATATGATAGTATAATACTAGCAGTATGTAGTATAGAATATTATCAAAACAGTTGTTTTTCAGATATTTAAAAAGGATTTAAGAGGTTTCTGGAGCCTAAATTCTGCGATAGACATGAGTCGTTTAAGCCGGCCTTACACGATACCCAATATCTGCTACTCTCTGTTATACTAATAGTCACAACAGAAGGCATAAGTTTCTATAGCAGAAGGGAAGAAAGAATGAATCCTTTCATATACACACGATACCTAACGTGCTAACAGAAATGTGTAAATGGTCGGAAAAACAAATCGCAGGGGACGGGGGTAAAAATGCAACCAACTATTATGTAAGCTTTTGGTGGGGCATCCACAACGTACGGCGATTGTTTCTTTTTTCCCCTGAAGATTGCATTGGTTTAGGTTTTAAAGTAAGACTACTATAAAGGTATGGAAAATTAAATGAGTAACGGCACTGCTTATGTATGGAAAACAAGGTACTGTGTTCACATGTATGCACGACGGACATTTACACCACTCATTAATAAATTGTCATATTATTTAAACAAGGGCGTAGCTAGGAATTTTCTTGGTAGTTTGGGAAGAGGGGAAGGGAGGGGGGGGGGGGGGTTCGAATGAAAGAGAGAGAGAGAGAGAGAGAGATTTTTCACATTTCCACCAAACCTGTATTACCAATTATTTATAATCAATGAGTTCATGTCCATATATGGAAACACAAAATGCTATACACATTCTTCATGTTCAAGGAAGAAAACAAAATCCTTAAATTAAAATAAAATAAAACTCGTAATTTGGTTTTCAAATTTTGTTTTCATTTCGGTGGGGGGACATGAGTAGTAGGAGCGAGGCCATCCTGGGTCACTTTTTGCGCAAGAGTGACCTAATTCGCATTTGGTGCAAGAGTGGACTAAGTGTCAAATCATGGTTTGCAAATGAGATTAAATTATTGTTTGATTAATCGCATAATTAGTCTAATTAATTAATCAAATAATTAGATTGATTTATTAAATAAATCGATTAATGAAACACTGTTTTGATGTAAATTTTTTATATTAAAGAATTATTTGTTATCAAAGAAGGTTAGTATTTTATTGGTGTTGGAAGGGTTAGGTTCATAATGGTGATATTGGCGGAGCAGGGTCGTTGTGAACTCTGTGAGTTCCTGCGACCGATGACCAGAGGAGTGGGTTGCAATTATTAGTATAGAAGTTGATGTTGGTGTAAGAGTGGCATAATAGATATTTCTTTTATTTTTTTATGTCATTCTGTGACAGTGGGCGAGTGAGGTGTGGACACAGCATGAACATGTGAGACCATTCTGGGACAGTAGGCGAGTGAAGTGTGGATGGAGCGAGCCCATGCGTATATGTTCTGCGACACTTCATTATAATGACGTGTGGATGGAACGAGCCCACACGTGTATGTTCTGGGACACTTCATTAGAATGATATGTGGATGGAGCGAGACACATGTCACTACTGGCCCACTAGGCGAGTGAGGTCTGGATGGAGTGGGAGCATGCGGGTATGTTTCAGTCCACTACAATTTAAGTTCAAATAGCCAAAGGAAATAAGTACGAATCTTTAACCAAAAGACTTGAAACAAATTCGTTAAACCGAATTTGTTAATGCAATGAATCTATTTTCCTTAGCAAAGTAACTGATCTCTACATTAATCATGTAATCGACATAAGCAAAAACGTATCCATTAAACAAAAGACTTTAATCAAGTAACATTAAACTGACTTTAATTTTGAAAACAAAGAATGAATGAAGCAAATTTAATTAAACAAACACTCAGGTAATATAAAATTATTCCATGCCCCCCCCTCCCCCACCCAACAAAAGTACACATACACGAATATAAATATGTATTTGACTCCACATCCCTCATCGACTCTCTAAACATGTAATGAAATTCACGTTAAACCAGCCAAACTGATTGATTACATCATAGATTAATCGTAGGAACCACACAAACAATATGAATGTTTGCACAATAATTGTACATCTATTTCTCATCAATATCGAATGTTATATTAAATGAATAACAGATCAAATATTATATAAAATATTTTTATTTAGTATAAAACCTATTTACAAATCATTGTATTTCAATCTTTGAAGATTCTTATTCTTCACCCACGAGTTGTGTGCTTTTGAGAAACCTCTTCATCGAACCTATGACCTATTCCTTTCCCTTTTAATGATTTTATCAAACAAATATTAATTTGTAGAAGAAACGTTTTGCAATTCATGTTCGTAAAAACATCCTTTTATAGGTTCTCTATCATAGGTTTTTAGATAATACACTTTGTGAAACTATTTCTAACTGAAATAATTTTAAACATTTCGTAAAACCCATTAACTGTGTATTTTTTTCTCAAAGACTGATTGCAGCTTAGATACTCGTACATACATTCCAACTTTAAACTTTGGTTTTCTCTCGTCAAACACTTTTAAATTATTATACACAGTTTTCATCAATCTATTGTCCATAACCTTTTCGAGTGCCATTTTGATAGTTCTATGATATCTGGAATTATAAAACTTAACTATTTCAGGCAAAAAAAACACTTAATTGTATGTTCCCTTTGATGTGAAATGCTTCTATATTAGCTGTTTCAAGCTCTTGTTAAACCTCTCGACAACACTTGGTTTAAGTTCTGAATATGTTGTGTAATGATTGATACTATAATTGGTGGAAATATTTCTGGAAATAAATGTTAAAGAACTTAGTTCCTTTGTCAGTTTGGAGTAAATTTGGCATTATTTCTCGCAAAACAATCTTCTTTGCATCGCTAACCTATTTCCCTGTCTTGTTCTTGACAGATTTACCCAACCATATTTGGAATTAGCGTCTATTACGGTTAAAATATATGTGCATCCCTTATTGTATTTCGAAAGAAATGTAATTTCACAAATATCGACATGAAAAAGATAATTTAAGCCTTTAGTAATAACACATCTTCTAGGAAAGTTTTCCTTGTTGGGGCATGAAGCTCTTGAGCAAGCTTAATGAACTTCATTAGTAATATAACCGTCTCCAGTCAATTATTCTATAATATAAACAATTTTGTTCCTATATGAATTAGTCTCAGACACTATCGGAGCAATGAGAAGTTTAAATCTATCGAACAATTCATTACGATTGTTCCAATATACAGGAGAAAACTGATCGCCAACATCGTCTTTATATATTCAACTTCCAACATTATTGCTTAAAAAATGTATTTTCAGATTATTTTCATCATCTAAACATTTATTTGCATTCGTGCAATGAAGAAGATCCCCTATATTTCTCCAAATCGTTATTGCAATAACCATTTGGAACTTTTAAAAATAATAATTAAAACAATCCTTCACTAATATCAGTTACGTAATCACCTCCTTTAATTCTATTCTCAGGCAAAAAGTTAGGTACCGAATCTCTCAGAAGCCATATATTTTGATGACTATATACACCATATACATATCGCGAATAGGTGAAGATTGTTTTATAGCTAAATAACATGGTGTTAATTGAAACTGCTTTTTATACTTTATAGGTCCTTCCAAATTAATTTCCACTGGTGGTTTATTAAATGTATTTAGCATGGAATGTAGGGTATCCATTCTACTTGTAGCATGTTTAAATATTTCTTCATTCAAAACATACCATTCCATTCGAGCGCGTTTAGCTTGTAAAAATTTCGCCTTTGCAGCAGATGTAACTTTCTGTAATTCTGAAGCAGAGTCAGAGAGTTTTCTTAGTTTTTGTTAATATTAAATTATTTATATATAGATTAACTAGACGTTTTTTTAGTGGTTGTATTATGTCTATTATTTTGCATTTTTTAAATCTTATCGACTCTACTCGAAAGTGTATATAATTTACCCACAGTTTAAACCCTCAAATCGTTACTAAAATAGTTTATTCGAGATTTAATCATCAATTGGCTTTTTCAATTCCGTTTGCGTAGCTAAAGCAGATGTTTTATTGAACAATTCAAAACTTGTATATTGCATCATTTCATTCATTTGTGTATTAAATAGTTTTGTAGTAGTAGCGCTTAACATTTCCTTAATTAATTTTTTTATATGTTCCAACATTTGTTTGTTCTAGTTTCTATATTTTGCAATACAAATCAGCACATTTGCCCATATTTCCGAAATATAACTAATATAAGCAGACACTTTTGTAATAGTTTCATTTATGTTTATCACTTTCTCTTGCATATCAGTCGATTGTAATTTAAATACATTTATTTACTGCATTGGTATCTTTAACAGCTTTACCTACATTTCATGATATATGTCAATTCAAATCGCAATTTTCATTGCTATTTCTTGTTAAACAGGTATTGTAATGATTTCATTTTATACCGATATGTCCAAACTTTGAAATACTCATTATTCTTCGTCGGGAAGTAAAAAACTGTGAAATCCAGACCTATATATCCTTTATATATAAGAGGCGTTGGTATAGTTACCAGAAAACCGTACTTGCCTTTTCAATGGTAAAAAAAATATCTTTAAACTTTGTTAATTTCATATCGCCTTAAATGTGATCATTGTAAATATGTTGTAGATTCATATTGTCCATTTTAAACACAATTAACATATTTGTATTATCACGCAAATTATGTTTTGGTATACGATTGTAACTTTGTGATAGATAAAAATTATCGATATTTGAATGTCTACCAAAACTAAAGTATTGTTGTATTTCATCCTGCGGTTTGCAGCAAACATCGTCAAATATAAATATGGAGTTGGGTAATGCTTCATTGGGAGCCACTATATCTTCTTTATTTGTGAAAGGGAAATATCGCATTCCTTCGATTAACGACAAAATAGGTGCTAATTGTTGATATTCCTCATTTTCTATTGTTTTCGAAAACACATATATGTTTTCAAATTTAAGTCTATTAGAATGTTCCAACAGCGACATATAACACATGTTTTTCCACATGAAGAAAGACCGTTTACTTTACAACGTATATTTGGAGGTAAAATAATACCATGTATCTGTTCAATTACATATTCTTTCGTATTTACAGTTACCGGAAGATGAAAATTTTCTTTAATAACCTTCATTTATACAGTATGAGGTAACATACTAACGTAAAAAACTACAAATGTAGGTCTATATATAGGTTTGTGTTCAGTTGAAAACAATGGCCTGTACTAAACTTACCAAAAAAGGACACAGAGTATTGAATACATTGATTGCATTTACCGAAATACCATTATTGCAGATCTGGAACTAAGCTTGCAAAACGTCTGGCACAGAACGATCAAGGAATAAATGCTTTGGATAACGCTTGTAAAGAACACAATATAGTATACGACCGAAAAACGATTTGAAAGAAAGACATATAGCAGATGTAATTCTAGCCAATATAGCAGCAAATATAAGGAAGAATCCATCTACATCAACAGGTGAAAAGCTATGCGCTTGGGTGGTTGATAAATTTATGCGGGTGACGGTGAAAATAGGAATGGGTGTAAAATGCAAAACGAAATGAAATGCCAAGAAAGGTGGAATATTAACATTTATTTCCGGCATTATCAGATCTTGGAGCTTTTATGGGAGCAATTTTAGCTCTTGCTAAATCAAGTAAATGAATTGAGAAAGGAATGTATCTTAAATAACATAAAGTCGGACATGACAAAAAACCTCCAAACATGGAAAGAAGTGTAGAAAGTCCTAAATAGTCCTCCAAAACGTTCATTAACTAACAAATATATTAATGTATTTATAACGAGACTGGATATTCCATATTTCCGAGATGTGTATATGAGAGACGAATTACCAAAAAACCAAACCCTCGCTAATGTATGATTGTTAATTTAGATTCGAAACAAAATGAACGAACACATTGGGTTGCATTTATTAAAAAACATAAGCCAATCATTGTATTAGGACAGTTTTGGCCATTTACGTCCACCAATTGAAACATGCAAGTATTTGAAAAAACACGCAGTTAAGATACAATTACAAAACAGAACAATTACCAAATACAATCAATTGCGGTCATTTATGTTTAAGTTTTTTGACTATATAGGATATATGTCAATGAATTAGCAAAACTGTTTAATAATTTTTCAATTATGTTGATATTAAGTGGAAATTCGTCGCAATTGAGTGCTGTATATTTACCGGATTTGGAGTTAGATGGAGAACGGCAAGTAAGTCTAATCGAATTCGTTACTTTCAATAGCATACCAAATACCGATATAGACAATCAATCATTTATGTTCAACAACAGTGAAAAAAACGTATAATATTGTGATACCAGTAGTATTTTATGAGTTGGATGACTTAGAAATCTTCATTAAAGCGACATTACCTGAAAATGCACAATTCCGATTACATGGGAATCCAAATATATTAACTAGTGTGATGTATAGTAATGTCGATACCGATTTCATGAAAGACAATTCAATTGCAAATATGTTAGGTTATGAAAGGAGAGTAAATACATATAATCAATTACAGGAATCGTCAAAACATGTTAATATATTGTCAGTTAATGTATTTTGTATAAATGTTAATATTGAAGGCGGATCATATTTAAATGGAAAACTGACAAATACAATACATGAATTAACATGTGCTGTGGCTCCAGGTTACAGAATAGTTGGAAAAACGAATATTCTTATATATCTTCCAGTAATAGCTAACTAGTGGATGAATTAGTTGTTACAATTGTCGATCTAGATAGTTAACTGATTTATTTTGGAAATGAAGAAATTACAGTTTTATTACATTTAAAAAAAACCAATGTGAACACGTGCATTCCATGTTTATTACAATCAAAATGGGTATTGTGTATAATAGTCAATACACTTGTAAAGTAGGCGCTTCATTAAAAAAATTTTTTTTGTAAAAAACATATTTCGAAGAAATTAGCTATAAAATACATAAATGGAAGCATAAAACGATAATTTCAAACAAGATACCTTTAAAGTTAATACGGGACAATTAATTGTTTTTAAAGGAATTATGATATACCGATATTATGCTAAATCTTCGAAACCATGCAACCATTTCCAACTTTACTTTATATGGAGGAAGTATTTATTTTTATTACAGCCACCAAATGTATCTACATGGAACCTCTTTCATCCCCCGCGATTTTGTAAGGTAGCGCCTGCCAGAGAATATATAATATTTTAGTCATTTCTCGAGAAAAATTAACTGCTTCATACCAAATCTAACAAACAATTATTACTACGGAAGTTGATGTGAAAGAGTATGTTTTAAGTGGCTCAGGCTTTCATGTCCGAAATAGTTGCCATAAATCCATTTTAGCTTGATATGCCGTATCCTCGAAACCATGTAGTATATTTAAACCTAACTTTGTATGCTTGCAGTATATATGGCAACCATAAGAGTTGTCCACACAAATACTCTTATGCATGCACTTTTGTTAAAAAGTCCAGTTATTGTGTTATATGTCGTGAAACGATCTACTGATTCCTGATAAATTTGGCAAATAACTGATACTATGGTAGGCCGTATTGATATATGTTTTAAGAGAACTAGGCAATTATTTTCAGAATGGAAGCTATATAAACATTTTAGCCACGTATGCTATATTTATGAAACCATGTATCCAATTCGAACTTAACTTTGTATACTGGCAGTATATATTACAACCGTCAAACGTATCCACACAAAGCCTCTTTTGTGGGCCATTTTTAAGATAGTCCAACATGATGAAATGATGTATATACGCCTTATCTCGAAAAACAATTAACAGATTCTCACAAAATTTCGCAAACAAGTAATTATATGGTAGACCAGAGCAATTCACATATTTTAAGTGCATCAGATAATTTTTATAATTTTGCCTATGCAAAACGTTTAGTTAATTATGCTCTATTTACGAAATAATGTAACAGATTCAATTTAACTTTGTATACTGCAAGCATCAAATAAGCGTATAAGTAAACTCTTTCTTGAGCTCTTTAAGAAGACACCAGAACATGCAAAATAAGTTTTTGTGTACTTTCTCAGGAAACAATTGGACAATTCCCACCATATTCATTCGGCATCTCAATTTATATGATTTAAGGGGTTAGTGACATATTTTTGAAATAACATTTCCGTAAATACTTTTGCTTAGTATGCCACATGTCCCAAACATTTTGAACTGAAATTTATATGCTGGCAGTGCCTATGACAGTCATCGAATATAGCAATACCTAACCTTTTTGCCACCATTTATGAAGATCGTCACACGAAAAATATACTTCTTTTTTTGCCATATCTCGGGGACCAATCAAACTATGCACACCAAAAGTTACATGAATGTACACTATAAATCTGAATCTTTGAGAATTTCACTTTTTCAATCAGTTGACAACAGCTGAATGATTCAACAGTCACTACAGTGAATTTAACTGATTGATGAGTGTAAACATACCAGTCTTTCTTCACTTATTGATTCAGTGACATTTTCCACTTACCTATTCATCAGTCATTTTTTTGGACTGTTTTTCAGTGATTTTTTTTTACTGATGGATCAGTTAAACAGCGCGAAAAAATGGCCGTCAAACAGCGTTTAAAATGGCCATTAAACAACGTGTATCTAGTGAAATAACACCAAATAAACTAATGACACCAATACAAATTCTTAATGAAATGCGTTTCTTCTTTCAAAACAACATTTTACGAGGTAACATGAACATTCATTCTTTCATTTCGTGTTAATATATTCATCAGATCGCTCTGTTTGAATGTTTAAATAGCATATATTTTGGTGAAAGGAGTGCACTCATATGTACTATTCGTTTAAACACTCCTGACGGTACCACTTAAACCAAAAACGAATAGTAAGTGAACACAATATAAAATTGCGCTATTTTCCTTGACATCTGTAAGACATATGTTTTCCTTATATTTTTAACATGGCTTGGTAGCTCAAATGCTACCCTGTCCGTAGCTCAGGGGTAGGGTGACCGTCTTGTATTCGATGGGTTGTGGGTTCGCGCCCCACCCCCTCCGCAGTGGATCCTCAGTTCGTTTGTCGCACTGGGAATTCGTCTGCAAGTCGGTTTAAGTTGAGTTCGACAATGTGAACACAATTACAACAACAACGACAAAAAAATATGGTAAGTGAACGGGCTAAAAGAGAAGTGCAACGGGTGTGTGAGCTCCATCCCGGCCACCTACAAAAATTTTTATTTTATTTAAATTACGGTAAATTGCGCAATATTAATAGTAAACAAATATGCTTGTTTCACGCAACTATTTAACCAAATTCAATAAAAACTATATTTAATTCGCCATTGCATTCGGCAGTCACTTTTTCAATGTGTTAAATGGTTAAATATCACTAATTCAATCGCAAAAATTTTTTCACTCAAATTATCTGTGGTGTTCCACTGATTCTAACTGGAGCCATTTTCACTGATTCGAGTAGTTAAATTTCACTGCGAATCAGTGGTTTTCTACTGATTCAAATTTATTGTGTATGGTTATAGTAGGTCATAAAAATGTACATGTTCATTGGGAGGCTGGCCTTATTTTTTAAGGTGTGGTCTTATAAATATTATATATAAAAATGTAATATATTTTAATTAATTCAACAAAATTCAGCAAAATTTCGAACAATTTTCTTTAGAAGAATCAATTGTGCTTACAGAACCCATTCTTCAGTCTTTTTGTAAAAATGCTAGGTGAAATAAGAATATTTATGCCATATTTCCAGAACCATTAGACTTATTCCCACACAATTTCGTTCACCCGTTTTGATATAGAATTCCTTGTAAACTTACATTATTAAATTGGTCAGACTTTGATTATCTAAATGGAGGCATACAAATAATTTAAATAAGTTTGCCATTTATATTAAACAATTCAACCAAAGATTGTATATTAACAGCATCGATTAGAAACAATGCATTCAGAGCTTCTTTTAAGGCTTTTTTGTACGATATCGCCCAATAGCAAACTAACTTTTCATGCCATATCTCGGGAAACAATCAATCGACTTCCACAAGATTCTTCACAAAAACAGTGCTTTGGCAATAGTACAGGCACCAGGGGATATTAGATCTCATTTATTCCAAATGGTGTCGATGCAGTTGCATATGCACCTTGCACATCATCTTGCACATTCTATTGCGCTTGCCTTCCCCCACCCCATTTGCAATGCCCCCTCCCCTTTGTAATGCCATCCACCTCTGTGTGTGACTGCTGGAGATTTGAGGACCTTTTTCGACGCCGTCCTGGGCTTGAGAGCAATCTCGACGGACTTGCAGCGACTGGTACTTGGTAAGAAGGGTACTTAGATTTGATTTGCATAATCATGTTATGAGAGCAAATACACGTGTTATTCCTTCGACTGTTGAGCTAGACTGACGAGGTTGGAGGGGAATATGCATTTCGATATTGTCTTGCCGGCAGCAAGATGAGATGTGAGGAATATTGGAGGGAGAACGGCAGTTGCATAGGGATAAAGTGTCTAATTTGAAGTAATGTATAAGTATATTATTGAATCGTGCAACTACCGCAATTACTTATTATGCTCATTCAATATCTAATTGCTTAATTACTTATTACATATCGCAATAAACAAATATGTGTGCAAGAGAGTACATAGTCTAAATGCAAATTCTAATTACATGTCTAATTACATCTCCGTTTACATATATGAAGCATTATAACCACCACCACCATAATGGAGCTGCAGCTGGCTCGTTCATCAGTTGTCTTTTACCCCTATCACCAGTACATCATCTGCTTATATTCTTATTCGAATATTATACATTCCTGTAATTAATTATGTTTACGCTCACTATATCAATAAAATTATTCAGTGATGATAACTTCACTACAAAGTGTGTAAGTATTTGACATCCTTATTCCTTTAATGCTCTGGTAATTATTTTTTCATTCCACTACTAATTAAAAAATATTTTATTTCGATAAGAATTTTTATGGAGTAGAAGAGTAAAATAAAATAGTGTAACCCCTAAGTGTAAATAATTTTATTGTTTTTTTTTTTTTTTATATTTTCTCCCACATTATATAAATGACATCCATTTTTTTTGAGTGTCTGAAGTATAAGTTAGTCTCCTGTTTAGTATATTGTTGCATCACATCATCACTTTCAAATTATTATTATTTTATATTAAGACATTTTAGAACATATTTATCCCCAACACTCTATGTAAATGGCAGACACACTTTTCTGGAGTACCTGAATTATAGTGTATGTATGCCCACTCTGTTACAGGATTGATAGAAGGTAGGCTAATTAATAAATGAAACAAACATTCAGATTGAATTACTTTTTACTACTCCCCAATAAATTTTTCTTTCACACACACACACACACACACACACACACACACAACACACACACACACACACACACATATATATATATATATAATTTCTAATTCAACATGTCTTCTTGCTTAACATTTCTAGGTCAGAGTACTTTTGGCATAATTTATATACATAAACATAATTTGCACTTCTTTATTCTTCTATATACAGGAACACACTTCTGGCGTCTCTTTCACTTTTGTTATACGCCACAATCGGGTTGTCAGTTGCCAGATTATCTGTTGACGAAAGACATCCTTCCATGTTTGAGGGCCGAGGCTCACAGCTGCAACTATTCATTGCAAGACATGGATGATATCTCAGTAACACTGACCTCGCTGTTAAATGATGTTGGTGTTGTAGGTTTTACCCCACTTATGGCAAACCAGGAAAATTGTTGATTGACATATAGTGGCAGATGTGACATCGCAATGAGGCGGTCCCCGACATTAATTATTGAGAAAGTATTTCATTAACGTGTTCAGTAAGCCCATTGCACACTGGATTACACGCCATGGTTTCTAACTTCTAATTTGTAACTTTTTTTAAAAGTTCGGTCATTAACTTATTGTTGAATGACTTCCCCCTATCCATTAGAATTGTTTTTGGGCAGCCAAATTGCAATATAACATCCATGACGAAGTTAGCACATGTTTGCACATCGATAGCTTTCACTGGTTTTGCTACGGCATATCTGCTGAAAAATTTTGTCATAACTTATATATATGTTTTATTTTGCTGGTGTTTTTAGTGGGCCTTTCGCATCTAGGCCCCAAGATGAAGTAGAAGGTTTACCGGTTGGTGCGATTTGCCCTATCAGTTTCTGTTTTGACGGCTTTATCTTCTGGCACATCGGACAGTTTTTTTATGTAGGTTTTGGTATCTCTGTTAATAGAATCATAGTGATGAGTATTTTTAATTTTTATAATGTTTTATAGCCTCCGAGGAGGGCATCGTGGTATGTGGTAATGATCCGTTGACATAATATTTGAACGTGTGTCGGTTCATGTTTATTTCGCCATTGTCTGCTATGGCATAGCAACTTTCTAATTCGCGATGCTTGGTGGTTGCTTTGTTGGGGTCTGTTGACGCGATCTCGAGTTGTTGTATTTGTGGGTCATTTGAGTACTCATCTAGGGATGGTGAGGTGTTGACAATTTGACCAATGAGTAAGCGAGAATCATCTTCGATCATGATGTATTCCTGTTCGTGGTGATAAATGGGGAGGTAGTGTGGTATGTTGTTATGTGGTTTGATAATTATGTTGTAGTTGAGAAGTTGGTCTATGCTAGTTGCTTTAATTTTATTGTAGTGTTTTTCCATTGAGATTTCGAAGTTCACTTAGTAAAGTGTGCTAATAATTTTGCGAATGCCTGTTGCGGCAAGTATTGCTGATTAATAATCTTTTTTGCCACACACACTTTATCAGTTGAGTGGAGCTCTGTTTTGATGACGTTTTTGATGTCAGCCCAATTATTGGTGATGTATTTGGCGAAATTTTTCTTACTTGTGCTTTGTTTCTGTGTATTTTGGAATAGAGTTTCTGCTACAGCCCCATAGAAGGATGTACGGATTATCATACTCTTTTTTATTTTATAAATGCTGTTATTTATTTGTATTATCTTAGTGTCGGCCTGTCCTGTGGTGGGCAATCTACTCATTGCTTCATTTAGTACATTTAATTTTCCTTTAATAATTTTAGGTTCAAATTCATATTCTGCATGAACAATTACCATTTTTTGGATTTATGAATAGTGTTCAGCCATGGTTTTTAGGCAACATTAGCTCGCATTGTCTATTTGTGTGATTAATTTTTTTCTGTATAAATATTGTCGGAAATATGTAACCAAGTATTTAATGGCTGCTAGCTCTATCTCTCTCTTGTTGCCAATGCTTCTCATTGAATGGTAATTTTTTTTGGCATATTATTGGTAGATATTTTGTACCTGAAATTACTTGCATAAACACCCTACCTATTGCCATTTGTGATGCATCACAAGCTAGAATAGTACGTCTGTTTTCATTAAATTCATGTAAGACAGGAGAGTTGGGAATAGCTGCTTTTAGGTTCTCGAATGCTGGTTAATATTTTGTGCCCCATTTATATCAGACGTTATCTTTTGTTTGTTCAATTAGTGGTTCTGCTTGCCCTTCGCTCTCTGAGGTGCAGTGTTTATAAGCCGGCTGTTTGCGGATCTTGTCGTGACTCAGGTTCACATATGCTTTTCATCATCACCATATGGTTCCATGTTTGTGTTTACAGTTTATGTTGTTCGGTTATCGGTATTGTTTCCCATGCATGGTAACTTGATTTTGATTTGCGCAATCACGAACTGTTGTTTGAATCTGCGAAAATTTTCATCAATGTCTGTGTTAAATTCCTTGGTTTGTTGTGCAAACAAAGGGCTGAAGGCTGCATGGTGTCCTGTGTAAAACCACAGTGCACTTGTCATGGCCATCTGGTTGTGTGGACCAATGAAGGCAGTGTGGTCGATGCATCCTGCATGGTTCTGCTGACTTTTACATTTCTTAGTGACATTGCGTGCATTGGTAGTATCTGCTTCCTTATTTACATCGTGCTCTTTCACGACCACTAAGTTGTTGTGTTTTAGAACCTATGGGTTCCTGCTTATCCGCGTGGTCTTGTAATTGAGTGTGGTTACTTGTTTTAATGTGTCTACCTTAGGACTTCGTATTATATTGTGGGTTTGATATGCAAAGTTTTCGCTTTTACAGTTGAATTTTGCATTTTCTGCAAACATCCTGTGGGGAACTCTTTTACTGAATAAGGCCTTGCAAAGTGTCAATTACTGTAAGCAATTTTTGGTTGTACTTCTCTGTGTGGGTGGTGCCTATTTCCCCATCATATAATTTTTTTGGTTTTGAATTTTGTTTGATCAGCCTTGGAGTTGTTTGTTATGTATTTTTCTGTAATAATGGTTTTGTGTTTGACTTTGTGTGTCATGGTGGTGGTTTTCAATATTTTGATAGTTATTCCGAAAGTTTGATTTGTATTTTCTCGAATTTTGTAAGTTGTTGTAAATGAACTTTTTGTGTGGATTGCCCATGTACTCTTTAGTTACGATAACCAGTTGCTGGTTCTGTCTGGGGTAATTGTGTTGCTGGTTGTGCCTGTAGTGCCTGTAATTAGGTATTTCCCTATAATCATGTGTTTCGCATGAGGGTGATATTGATGTGATTTTGTGTTTGAATGCTGCGAAATGCAAGTTCCTCTTTTAATTTTGTGACCTCGGCTCTCAGTGTTTCCGTATCTGTGTTGATATGGTTAGTGTTGAGAACTTGATTGTACCTAAAAATGGCCTAGTTCTACCCTTTTGAGGTTGGATAGCATGTGTATGATGGTAACATTCTGCAATTCAATTATCTTATCAGTAATATAGGGAATGAGGAATAACCATAAAATGCAAATAAATTTTGCATCACTGACGTGGTGATTGTATTTGCATCTACAATATATGAGAACTTCTATTAGTTCTTGTGTGCTTTCCCATATTTTCTGCTTTTTTGTTTAAGATATTTTCTTTACTTGTTCTTCGACTGCTGGGGAAGAAAATTACTTTTCACCTTTGTCATGATAGTGTTCCATGTTATCTGCCCCCCCTGGTTCTGCACGAAATGTTGTAGTGCTTGTTTGGTTGATCCATTTACGTTAAACTTCAGTCCACTGCATTTTGCGACTGATTCCAATTGTTTATGTCTGCCGCTAGGTTGAACTGTTCTAGAAACTCGTGCATGTTTTCACTTTTTTCCCTCCATGAATTTTGGTATATTCATAGGTTGTTGTAAAATAATGTTGAGTGGCGGTGGGTTTCCCATGTTTTTACTTGTATCCACCGTGGCAAGTGGTGTAGCTAATGGTGAATAGTTGTTAGCATAGGTGGGTTCAGTGTTAGTTTCTATGTGTACTTGTCTAAGGTACAATGGAACATATTCACTAATATCTGTGTGTGTGTGGCTGTGTTGGTGGAAGGTGTGTTGGGTAGAAGGCCAGGGTTAATGAACTTATTAATGAGGCACCTGGTTAAGCGTGTAGATGTTACATTTAACTCTTCAATTATTTCAGGATATTTTCTAGTAGTTTTTTGCATCTGTAATTAGTTGTTGGAATTTAATAGTTGTGTTGTGTTGTCTGGTTTGTAGCTTCTTTTGTGCATCTCACAGATCAATTGAGGCATATTTGAGTAAGTTTTTGGCTGCATGTATTAGCAATGGTGGAGTAGTATCTCTCATTAAGTGATGTGTTCGGGATTATATTTTGTGTTAATAACATATGATCTATCATGCACGTACCGTAAAATCTTTTAATTATTTTGTTATTCTCCACTTGGCACACACAAGTTACTGTGGAGAATTGCGGGAGCAAAAGCACTATGGCCCGAAAAGCGGTACCACTATAAAGCATGGATTATGTTTTGAAGGCAGAAGCTCACACACACTCGCTAAGTTATACAAGACAATGAGTATCCCTGCATGGTCATGTTTTGCTGTCGCTGCAAGATTGCTCGCATCATCTCTCAGTGACCGCTGTATGCTGACCCTGAGTTGAAACAATGCAAGCCACTTCTGGTACTAATGAATGTACTATTACACTCATTTACTGTTACCCTTATATTCTCTTCTGTATCTGAAATTGCAATATCTACTGGGGTATTGAGTTTAATTTTATGAATTAAAACATTACTTTAATTCTTATTACTTGGCATGGTGTAATATCAAAAGCATGAGGTACATCCAACATTTGCTGTGCCACACCTTAGCTAACTGGTCGTGCATTCTATTACAAGGGGGGAGGCATAGTTCATTAAGCTGGAGCACTGCTACCAAACCTCAAATTGATAGAACCAAGACTTGAGATGAGAGATCACTTTACTTTACAGATTGGCATTAAGGCTTATCTCAATAAATTACTTTATCCAATTCAAATACAAAGCCTGCTTTAAGAACAGCAGTTAATCCAAAGTTTTGCTCGATTTTCCCTCATGATACCTTGGACACCATAACAGGAGATATAATCACCCACTTTGCGATGATGACAACGATCTGGCTCGTCTCTGTGACAGGGCTTCCTTGGAGTCGAAACCGGACCGCTAGCCTGGCGGCCCTCGTGGCGCGATCTCTCAGGTGGTGCTCTGGTTTCAACTGGATCAGAATGGCAGCAATCCTCCAGTGCTTGAGTTATTTATACGACATGGCCCAGCCATGTTTAGGTTACCAAACCACAGCAGTTGACACAACTCCTGTTGCCATGGCCGACTTCCTTCCAGCAATAAACTCGGCCTGGCAACCTCTGCTGGTGAAGCTAATAGCAATATTTAATCACCAAGGCAATCCAGGTTCAATACAAGTCTGGGTCAATCTGGATTTTATCAGGTTGATCGACATGTTTTCTCGGGTATCTCCCATTTCCGCCACCTTTCATTCGGGTGCTGCTACATACTCACCTTAAACACCCTCAGCGACTCCCAAGACCTCGATGCTAAGTGTCATCTAAATCTCTTCACTAACTCTAACCATAATATATTAATTTTTACACTGAAGGGTTTTAAATCCTACAAGAGTGCTTGACCGTACCAATTACTCTATCAAAGTGCCCCCTACATTTAAAACTAATTTCTGTGAAGTAGGTGCTGAAACTGTGATAGTACCGATGATCGCGAAATCGCTTCTGGCACAGTGATGTGTGATGAGTTGATGGCAAATGCACCCATGCAACGACCATTACAGTTTCTCTACTAGACAGAGTCGGCAGAGCACTTTTAGAAAAAAAGAAACATGTTAAATAACTCCATGTGACTATAAAAGAAACATCGCGAGGCAAGTTCACCTCTCCCCCTTAATTAACACAATTCAATAGAAACTTTTAGAAAAAGACCGATTAATAGGTATTATGGAATTTCAACTCCAAATAATACATTTCAAAATATGTTTTTTAAAATTCTTTCAGAAAAGAGGAACATGTTAAATTACTCCGCGCGACCACAAAAGAAAAGTCGCAAAGCGAGTTGGGGCTCACCCCCAATTATCACACTTCAAAAGACATGCATAGGGAAACATTATTTGTTGGGTAATAATGGCTTTCAAAA
This sequence comes from Dryococelus australis, assembly GCA_029891345.1. Taxonomy (NCBI): domain Eukaryota; kingdom Metazoa; phylum Arthropoda; class Insecta; order Phasmatodea; family Phasmatidae; genus Dryococelus; species Dryococelus australis. The sequence goes on along the minus strand of CM056994.1, from coordinate 166,269,719 downwards.
GATATTATGTATTATTCATTCACATTAGGTCGCCTCTGCATGCATACAAACACATCCATTTGGGTCAAAATACCATTTAGGTCACCCCTATGTGCATTCAAAGGAAACACTGGCATCAAAGTAAGCTCTTTGGTTAAAAAAGGAAACATCATCCATTTGGGACAAATATGCAGGTAGCATCCAACAGTTTTAAATATGCTTGGAGGAATTCATTGAAGAGGGTTTAATATTTCAGCAAAGGCATTAATGGTTCTTTGTCTGTGCATGGGTTCATGGTTTACAAAGGAGCCACTCAGAATGTGAGGGCCAGCGAGTATTTGTTTGGTCATACAAGAGACAGGACTGAGTGTGGAATGTAGATGGTTGTCTGTGCAGGTATCTCTGATCCCCAGAAATAAGTTAACAGTTTCATTTTAATAACTTTGATACAAACAATTTGTTTTTAATGCTAAGTTCAAATACTTTACCATTTAAATAAAGTTTTAATTTGCTACAAATATTTTGTTAGTTAAATCGTGAACAATGTTAATTGTTTTGGCTGATAAAATTATGTGATTGAGTTGCATTTCAATTATGATTTTGAACTATTAACACTTTTAATTTTTAAAATGCTGATTATGAGTTATCTTCATTTGCAATGTTAGTTTTTACTCGAAACCTGCATTATATTTGACATCACACACTTTTATATACCTTCATTTATAAAGGTTCAACATGTACACAGATAGAGGAGTTTATGTAAATTAAACATGGAATTAATTTTTTCACTATCTATTATATACAAAAAGTACATAACTTTTACAAGTTGTCATACATAACACTTTCAACATAACATTATTTAACAATACACAAAAAACCCACAGTGTGTATTACACTTTTTATAAACAATTTCAATGGCACTTTCACAATGACTTTAACAATAAACAGTTTGAAAGACAATACACAAATTTGACAAAATAATATTTTGAAACACAATACACAAATTTACAAAAAAAATTTTGAGAGACATTACCCAGAAAATATTTGAGATACAATTATTTACAGAAAGTTTGCAATTTCACTAAAAATGCCTTGATACTTTATTTCATTTCCTTCTATATCCTAACCTTATGACATTTATCAACGTGTACATTTCATCCCTCCAGATTTACATTTTTCAACATTGTCTAGTACTCAGGTATTTAGAACAGTTCGGAGTACATAAAACAATATTTTATACCAAGTCTGGGAAGTTTCTTGATAGTGTGAGTAGTTGTCTTCCACAGATGCCAGCTATAAAGTACCTGGCATCATAAATTGTACCAAATATTTATTTTCATCTTGACTTAGAATATATTCATGAGTTTTCTCATTTCCCAAAAGGAAATTAATAACTCAAAAGTGAAACACCGAATCACAAGATTCACTAAACTGCCTCAAAAATCAACCAGAGTAGATGTCTACTGCAGATCCTAGCGCAACTCAATAATTTGATTAAAATTCAAGCAAATTTCTCACTTTCAAGAAACTTTTGTCAATTTCTTCTGAACAAGAACATTCGTCTCTTCAATTTCACCCCAAAAATCAAGATATTTTGATCCAGACCTGCATTCTCAAATAAAGCACACTATTTTTAAAAACATTCTTCATTCACTCTTTGAGCAGTGTCCTTGGGAGTGAAAGAGACTAAATTTAGGTCGAAAAAGTACAAACTTACTCTAAATTTGCAAGCTAAACCAATTAATCAAATATAATATCACAAGAAAAGTATGAAAATTCTTTCAATTTCATCACAAATATGATGTTTTAGATTGCAAATAAGGTTTTAAAGAACCTTACACAAAGAGTGAACACTAGTTGAAAGTTGATTTTCATTTTGGCCTTAAATTTTTAAGATTTTACAGGAAATTAGAAATTAGCTTAAATTTGGCTTGGAAATGCTTGGATTTTAATCTAATTATTGAATTGCACCAAGATCTGCAATAGACATCTACTGATTAAAAAAAAATGTTCACATATAAACACATAAGAAATGGCATTAAAATATACATTTTTTTAACAATATTTACCACTGTCCATTTTTTTTACTCAAATCTAATGTAAAAAAAAAAACAATAATTTTCGCCCCAGCACTTTACACATAACACTTAAATTTTTTCTTAATGTATATCACCACCAACAAAATCGCAACAGATATGTTTGAGATTTGTGTCATATTGTCTAAATATACACAAAAATTGTATTATCTCTTATCAATTGTTAGGAAACTCTTGAATATGTCTGTGTAAGATAACATACATTAATACTTTTATGCCAACCTCTAGTATAGTACTCGCAGACTATATTTTCTTCATCTAAAATTACTAAAATTGAATCAAAATAACTAAACAATTATTTTCACGTTGGACTAGTCGAATAATTTTCCCATTATTTAAAAAATTTGCCATATATTCATTCAACTGGTGGGATATCACATCAAAGTCATCTTGTAACTGAATATATTTGGGTTGATTCAAACTTTTTGAACAAATATTCATTTTTTTTAATTTAGCCATACTGTCTTATATATTAAATTAATCATTAAATTCATCTTCCCATTATTACTAGGACCAACTTATATACCTCTAAAGACCAGTCAAAAGTTCGCAATTTTTTTTATTTTTTAGAGTGGTCTTTGGAAATTGAAACATCAACACCCCAATCTACTTTCTTCATTTAATTGCATAATTTTTGTTACAAATAGCTAGTAAAGTTCTTAAGTTAACAGATAATAATTATATTCTTAAGGATCTTCACTGTGATATAATTCAAAAAAGATAAATCAATTTTCATTAGTCAGTTTCCATACAAAATTTTGATCACCGAATATAAATGACAATACAATAACAACAATTAAAAAATTGATTTCTGTGTTTATAAAATTGAAGTTATCACAATCCCCAGAGGCCAATACGGTGTTGAATATTTAAAAGAATTTATAAATTCGATTGAGCTATTTTCAACAAATATCATTGAATTAACAACAGAAATGTGAAAAGTATAATATCAAATCTATGTTCGATATTAAACTTGATGATCACTTATCTGCTATGCTGGGCTTTGAAAGAAATATTGCTATTAAATAGATAAAGTTGTCATGGGCACTAAATTGTCCAATTTTAATCCATGTAGAATAATTAATATTCATTGTAACTTGGCATATGGCATGTTCATAAAATATGATGAATCTAAACATTTAGAAACTGATATAAGTGCTTTTTTTCCACCATTATTTATGTTTGGTTTTCGAGATTACATTAGCTATGAGCCCCCACGTCCATTTTTATAAAATACATAATAAATGTTTTAATTATATTGTTCTAGGAATTAGAGACAAAAATGGTAAATTCATTGATTTCGATGGTTCTGATATAGACATTGTTTTGGAAATTAAAGATGTTTAAAATAAAATATAGAAATATAAAACTTTTCTTTCAGAAATAGGTGTGCTGGCTAATTTTTGTATAGCACTAATTGTTGGTGTTTTGCTAACACCTAATTCGTCATATGATTTTAAATATTTTTCTTATTCATTACACCTGTCATTAAAAAACCATGAAGATTTGACTTGCAGTGAAACACTGCTAGTGGAGAATAAAAAAATGAATTATTAAAATGGATACCCATGTGGCAATGAATCAGTTTTATTTTCCAGTATAATTCTCTTGTTATCACAATGACTTAATGCTATTTTATTAACATCTATTCGATATATTTTGTGTTCCTCACTTCTTATTATATTCATTGTTATATAGTGAATTTTCTAATCAAGCACACATTTATAATAATCATCATATGTAATTATATTATTTACTACACCCTTATTTAAACTTTTGCTCTTTTGTTTTCTTTATTCTTAACTCCACGTGCATACATTTTTGCTCTTAAACAAAAAAAAAATATTCTGTTATTTTACCATTACATTCATCTTTCATTTCGCCTAAAACTTTTTTATTTATTTGTAGTGTGATATAGATATTGTGTGAAATTTATGCAACATCAACTTGATATCTTCATAAAAATAATCTGTTTTAAAATGAAATGGTAATAGCTACCAGTATCTTGAAAGTGCAATTCAATTTTATCCCCATATCTCGGTTTCATCACTTTATAATGGAAAGTTCATGTATGCAGACGACATTGCACATGCCATCCAGATGAGCAGCTTCGAACAATTGAACCATGCCCTGACCAATGACATGAAGGTGTTTGTTGAATTTTGCAAACACTGGAGACTGAAACCTAGTGTCATAAAAACCAAAGTTGCATACTTTCATCTGAACAACAGAATGGCCAAAGCCAAACTGGTAGAGGACTTTGACCGTCAACCTCTCAAGCACAACTACAAGCCGAAATATTTGAGAGTGGTTCTTGACAGAACTCTGTCATATAAACCACATCTTGGAAGTCTGCAAGGTAAATTGAGTTCCTTAATAATAGCATTCGGAAGTTGGCGTCATCATCATGGGGGTTAAAAGCCATTTGCCTTCGTATATCCAGCTTGGCATTAGTGTATGCACCCACAGAAATTTGTTGCCCTGTGTGGATTAACAGCAGTCACGTGAATCTAGTAGATTTCCAGCTAAACTCTGCTGCACATACCATCTGGGGCACAGTAAGATCAATACCACTGATCTGGCTACCTGCTTTGTCTAACATCTTCCCTCCTTTCATTAGGAGGCAGAAAGAATTGTTGCAGGAATATGTTAAGCCAAGGAACTCTATTGGAACCCCGCTGCATGAGGATATTACAAGGCATGTTCCTTCAAGACTTAAGTCGAGAAAACTACCACTAAAACTAGCTGAAGACCTATACACGAATAGTTTCTACCCATATTTAGAGTGGTAGCAAAGATGGACAGAATCGAACATAAGAAGTCCATTGTACGTGTTCGGTGAAAATAGGGAAGACTGATTTATGCTTGATAGGAAATTGTACTGTACTTTGAATAGACTTCGGACTAGGCATGGTCGCTGCAATTCTATGTTGCACAAATGGAGATGAAGAGACGATCCATCCTGTCCCTGCAGTCATGGAGAACAGACCATAAATCATCATCTCCTAGAATGTCCTCAGCTATCATATCCTGGACTCACTGATGATATCAAAGATTTGCCTGTTGATGCGATAAAGTAGTTGAAGTTAATAGTTTAGAATCATATGTTCCTGGAACAGCCTTATTTTCTGGACGAAAAGGAAGATATTTGTGTAAATAATGTCATTCTTGTGGATATTCTAAATCCACTTCTAATTTGTAGCCATGTTGTGAATCAGTCTTCAAATTTAAATTATGTTCTCGCCACAAATCGAAATTAAATTCTGTATAATCAATCCATTCGAAACCTCCATATGGAAAATGTCGCGACATTGCCCAACCATATAATATGTTTGCATCGAGATAAGCTCAATAATTTGACTGTTGATTTGAATTAAAATATCCTAAATATTTGTTATTGGCTTTAACATATCGCTTACAACATTGTAATATTTCATCTCTAATTCCCTTTTCTACCATTAAAATCACATCATAACCATGTAATAGATCTAATGGTTGTTTAGTCATTTGTAGCATTGCATCCCAAGATAAACCTGGTGCTGATAATACCATGCAGGGTCTAGACCATATGCATTTATACATGTACCTCTATAATTTTCGGGTATATCTGTCAACTGTAGTACATCACTTTTTTAATATAAATTGTGGTATTCTCCTAGATTTTTAGTATTAAATTGATTCCGTACATTTTTCCATGCTAATAATCATCGTCACATACATCACTATAATTAAATGCATTTAAAATTCACTCTTTGGGGAAAATTGAGTTTCGTTAAATTTTTTAAAACTCTCAATATAATTGTGTGGGTAAACTCCTTTCCTAAAGAGCAAATATATGTCCATTAACCTAATTTTTAAAATTTCCGTTATTTTTTTGTCAAAAGTGATAAACTTTTCTTCATTATTCGCAAGTATATCTATCTTCTTTTCATCATATCCTAGCTCTTTAATAGATAAGATAGTATCGTAACATGCTAAGTTATGAAAATAAATAGGAAAATATTTTGGTAATTTTAATTGTAGATTGCAATTGTTGCATGTTGGATTAATAAATTTTCCAGATATATGATCTTGGTGGCGCATTTTTTACTGTCCTTAGAATATTCGCACTCGCATACAGTGCATTTTCTATTTTTATTTTATCTTTTTTTTTTCTTATTTTGTAAGTGGATGCATTGCTTCAATTTGCGAATATATTTCCCCAATTTCTTCTCTTCTTATTTCATTGCATTAATAAAATATTGATGTTTATTTGGGCCTCGATATACAACTGGTGGCTTATAATCACCATAGTTAGATAAAATATAATAGCAAAATCCAGAAGATTCGTGTAACTGATATTTCATTGTTTATTATTCATCATTCAACATTAAATCAATGTTATTTATTTTTTGCATCTGTAAGTTTGTATATATCTTTGAGTACCACCTTAAACAGATTATTATCGATATCATCTTCTGTTAAAACTGGATATTTTTGGATCAATTAAATTTTTTTTATTTCTCTTAGGTTTAGCTTAACAGTTGATATTTTCTTTCGAATTGATTCGAAATCTGCATGAATTGTGAAAGGAACTTTCGTAGAGTTTTCGTAGTTTTTAAATTTTATTTGTTCGCCTTTCGAAGACAATTGCATTTTTAGTGGTTCATTTTCATAACAATCTTCTATGTGTTTATTTAATTTCTCTTGAGAGTAATAAAATCGATGACACACATCAAATAAATAAATTTTACCTTTGTATTTGTTTTTTTGTTGAAATCAGTTTAGATAAATCTTTTATCCAATAGTAATGCGAATTTCTATCATATTAGAAAAAAAAGTAAATTTATATGTTTGACTTTTTTATTTTTTGTAATTTTTAATGGATATACTGCCGAGTTATCATCAATAGAGTATACATTTACAGAGACATCAATTTGGTTTTCTATTTTCGGTATATCATACATTTTTATGGGATATCCATATTTATATCATGCTTTGTCAATGTTAAGACCCACAATTTTATATTTAGATACTCTTTGTGGGTCTTATTACACTGGAAACAATTCAGATTTTATTGTCCATAGAAAACATTTTTGATCATCATTCTTTACATTGATGCATGCTTTTTTATTCTTAATCATTTCTGGTAGTTCAATATAAGATGCTTCATTTAATGGATTGTACTTGTTTATGGCTAGTTGCAACCCAACTATGCTATGTAAAGCCAATCTGATGTACTTCTTTCAATGTTTTCTATTTGTGCGAGTATTTCTTCTTTTGCTTGTTAATAAATCTTTTTAACATCTCCTTCGTTCAATATTGTAAATGTGTCTGATTGAATATCGTCAAATATTCACATCTCGTCAGTTTTCTGGCTTCGAAAATGGGCGGCAAGTTTAATATTAGATTTCATAGCTCTAAGTTTTATAATCTGATTACATAATATCGTAAACACATATTGTTTTACTGAAATTTAAAAAAAAATTCCTGGGAAAAACTACATTACAATTATTATCAATGTTATATGTTGCATTTAAAAGCTTTTTCGACTGCATAGCATTTATTGGTTTTTCTATTTTTATTATTCACACACACACACACACACACACATATATATATATATATATATATATATATATATATATATATATATATATATATATATATATATATATATATAAGTGGAAAATGGGAAAATTTCTTTTATATATATATTTTTTTGTTTTTCTATATATTAATTTGCCATTTGGAAAATTTTCTTTGTTCATTTTTAATTATTGGCATAAAAGTTGTAGTTAAATGAGCTTTTCTTAAATTATATATATATTTATGTTAAAGATTTAGCGTTAGTTCTTAATTACTCAACTGTAAATATTTTAGATTCTCGATAGGGTTTTTAAATTTATATGCTCTTTTTTGAATAATACTTGTAATAAGATCATCTATATGTAATTTATGTATTTTTTTTTGTTTTTTATTCTCTACCTATAATTCTCAACACGCGCAATATCTTTTCTCTGAGATGGCTTATTGAATTGAACGTCGTCATTTATATATAATAAAATATAATATTATATAATACAATTTATGAAGATGGCGAATACTGAGTTTCACTTAGAATATCAATTGCTGCAATGTGTGATTTACTATTTTTATGCTTTTTTAGAGAATTATTATATACGTACTTTCCACATTCGCATTGTACTTTCTCTTTTTTTGACACATAATGTTGTTTGCATATTCGGTATAACATTTTTTACAAGTTTTAAAATGCTTATCTATTGTGTTTTTATGAGACACATAAGATTCGATGGGCTTGTTCTCATTGCGTACAGAGCATGTCTTAGTTGAATGGTCGCCTTGTAAAACTTCATATGTATTGTGCAGTTTAATATTTTTGTGGTTTTGTGATTTACCTTGCAAACAGATTTTCCACAAGCGCATAGTACTTTCTCTTTATTTAACACGTAACGACTTCTAGAATATTCATTGATACATTTTTTTCAGGTGTTAGTATGCTTATATTCAGTGAGTTTATGTTGTTGAAAACATTCAATATTTAAAACTTCACCACATATTTTACATTGCTTACATATGGTATTATATTCCATTTCACAAGAGAGTGGCAATTCCATTGTTATTTATAAAGAAATACATTTTATTAAGATAAAGAAAAATAAAACCCGTCAACAATTTTGTATAACCCGTATTCACTGATAAATTTAGCAAGTTTTGTATATCTTCAGATAGCACCATTTTGGTACTATTCAAGAAAATTCACAGAAACAAAAATATTAAGCTCGATGCTGTACTACTTTTTTTTAACACTTCTTCTATTTGCTATAGATATTCTCCCATTTCTAGAAGTTCATATTTATCGTCAATGTTATCCAAGAGTGATAATTGTAAGCTTTGTAAATTTAAATTATATTTATGAACGAAATTTTTAAGATCTTCAGATGCTTTATCTAATTTATATGAAGGAGGTCGTGAGCCACAACCACCTTCTAAAATTTTGGTCAGGCTGCAAGGAAAGACAGGCGAGGTCATGTTTATATATAAGGAAACAAATTTATCAAAAAGAATACAAAATGTTTTAACTAATGTTTAAAAAAATGTACTTAAGAGAACTCTAGATAATGAACAAATTTTCCATTTTTAATTTCTTTTAAACCATTATACATTACAAATACTTTCTTCTCATTTAATAGTTTCAAAGAATTATTATCAAGTATCTTGACATAGCGCTCTGGTAATGAAATTTTAAACTTGCCATATAGAATACAATTAATTTTTTTACCAAAATTATATTCATAAATTTTAAAATTCGTAGCAGTAAAGCATAATTTTTTCTAGATCGTGTAGTTTAATGAATTCTAAAGAATTGATTAACGTTTTGAGCAGAGAATATTTTTTTTTGTTTTGTGTTATATTGAAAGAAAAAAATTATTACGAAGAAGAAAAAATATGGGGTTTAATTTTTATCAAGATGAACAGATTTAGCTCGCAGATGAGGCTCAAAATATAGCCTGCTCAAGAAACTTGGAACCGTTCGTAAAACAGGGATGTTTTGAAACACACGTATGAGGGAAAACATTTGACCACATATAATTCTTCATAGATAAAAAACAAAATATCCTCAGTAATGAATCTTTTCAATCTCATCACCTATTTCATGAAGTACGTATTTATCAAAAATTAGCCGTCTTACAACCTGTTAAATATTTTTTTATAAATAATGAAGGTTTACATAATTATTCTCGTCATCACAAATATAATTTTTACACTGTCAAAAAAGGGGAATCAAACAAAATTTGTTATCAACTCTTTAAATGAATATGGATATCTACAGGATGATGCAAAATCGCTTCCAAAAATTGAAACTGAAAAGTATGAAACTTCGTTAAGAATATTTCAAGAATATCGCAGACACTTCTTCAATTTATGGTAAATTCTTTGAAGAAACTCTTAATTTAATCAATACACCAAGATGTGGTGGCAAAGACGATATATTCGGTAGCTACGCAACCACCAATAAAAGGAATAAAAAAACATTAAAAAGGAATTTTGTATATGCGAATTAAATCAATTACAAAGATAGCAAAAAAGGCTTTTAACATATGGTAAAAACAAAACAAATTGAATTTTGTTTACAATACACAATCTCCATACATAGTTATATCATATAATTAAGGTCAACATAAATATCAGAGATTATGTGGATTTTCTCCTTATACATTATTTCCGTATGGTAGTGCACAAGCCAGTGATTTTTTTTTTTTTTCAAAATCAACAAATTAGCGTTGTTGAAATTCATATTAATAAGCAAGAACGTGTGTATAATGGTAGGGAAAGCACTCCTGAAAATAAAGTTAATTTACTAGCATTTTTGATCCACAAAATTGGCCATGCATTAGGTCTTCAACACACAAATGATAAAAACGCAATCATGTATCCAATTCTCAACTATGATTTGGTTGATTTGCGACCTTTAAAATATTCAAAACTTTAATGGGCCCCCACTAAAAATAATTTTAATAATGATGAATCGATTGATTTATGCAAAAAGGACACAAACTATTTTTAATTATTGATGAGGAATTGTATATGTTTATAGTAAAAATGTTTGGACAGAAAGTTTAAACGACAAGAAAATAATCAATAGGCCATTAAGTTGCTACCGACTGATTTTAATATTTTTTTTTTTAATATTCCAAAGAACTTCGGGTGAGTTTGCTCTGTTGACAACAACATTCATATGGTTAATTATCCTAGTTATAAACTTATTGGTGGTTATCCAAATGGATTTTCTTTATTTGGATTAAGCGATGAATATACAATAAATGCTGTTTTTAATTCACATTCAGGGAAAACTTTTATCTTCTTTGAAAACGTGTATTATGGTGTAATATATGAATGTAGTCTCCAGGTAAAGAGACTGGTCTTATTAGCAAGAAATTTCCTCATTTGCCAGATAAGATAGAGTCTGTTTTAGATGTACAAATGGTTTACAGTATTTCTTAAGGTATGAAACTATTGTTGAATATAACGAATTTACAAAGAAATACAAGAGTTGGTAAATCAGCATTTCCACATTTGGTGTAAAGTGTGAATCTTATAATGAAATCATAAATAAAATGGAAGATATCGTTAATGATTTAGAAAATTTTACTCATTAAGTAATATATAATTACAGAAAAATATTGAAAATGTTATAAATAACAGGGTAGCTCCAAAATAGTGCTATCTGAAGATATACAATATACTACTATGTTTGTTAATGAATTTGGTCTATATTTTGTAAAATTATATTCTTCAATTTTTCGTTTTCATTATAAAAAATAATATAAATAAAAACCATATTTCCTTTCATACAAAATGGCCGAATCACTAGAGAAACAACTCGAGAACCTAAAACTAGTAGATTGCAAGCTCGATAATGCTGAATTAGTCACCAACTCATGTTTAACTATTTTTGAATTTATGAAAGAAAATAATTTTGCCCTTTCTGATAATTAAATATTTTTATAATTGTGGTTATTTTTAAAAGATAAAAAATTAATTACACCTAAACCATTAAATCTAATGGAATTTCTAAATGATGAAACGCATCCTCAGAATATTGACGCATTGACAAGAAAAAGAAAATGACATAAAAATCGAAGAAATTGGTTACCACAATGATAAAGTAAGATTGTATCCTCATATTCAAAATGAAATAAAAAAATTAGATAAAAGAATACTTCATTCTAAAAAAAAGGGCTTTTAATATCTATTGACATATTTAAATGCTCTGTTATGTTGATAAATAATTCTAAGGCTATGGAAGTTAAAAATACTATCTTAATTTAGCCAAAAATTTTATTCTTATTTTGATTATGTTAAAAGCTACCATTAGAGTTTGATAAATATGACATTAATACAACTAAAGCATACAAATATAATTGATCATATTGAAAATTTAAAAGATATAAATAGAATTCAAGGTGAACGTATATAAAATGTACAAAAATCAGTTGATAGGGCCTTAGATGGAATAAATCTCAGAAATGACTCCACATGATGTACTACAAACACAAAATCAAAATTTAAATCAACTTTTGTTCTTTTAAAATTATATTATGGTGCTTGTGAATTTGATGAATATGTAATTAGAACTCAAAGAAAAATTATTGAAACAAGATTGCATTGAATTAAAAATGAACACCCAAATTGTATACAAATATTGTGATTTGATTATATTCCAAATTCTATAAATTTACATCAAAGAATCAATGAAACAATGCATGATCACATTGAGTGTTTTCGTAACTATTTTAATATTGTCGGAAATAATTGTACTCAGCAACAATTTATTAACGACATTGATTTTCTTGGGCGAATTGAGTCAGAAGCAGTGCTTTATTTATCAACGAATTTTGTCTATATTTTATAAATTTATTTTTTATTATTTTTAATATTCTTTATAAAATAGTATATAATATATAAAAACATATTTCCTACTTACAAAATGTCCGAATCACTAGATAAAAATCAGAAAACCTATAACTAGAAGATAACAATGTAAATCTTACCTTACTTGATTTTAAAAATTTAATTTTCAACAATAAAAAATATATGTGGTGTTAGATGTTGACAATGAGTCTTTGTTTAGAGGATAAGATGTTGCTGAAATTTTAGAATATCAATATCTAAAAGATGTATTGCAAAAGAATATATTTAAAAGAATTTAAAAATCCTTTATCAGAAATACTTAAAATCTTAAACATAAAATTAACTATCATGCTGGTAAAGCAGTTTATATTAATAAAAAAGGATTAATAAAACTATTAACAAAATCGACAAAAGCCAATAAATCATTAATAAAATAAATTTCTAAGTGACTTAATATATACATTATGTTTTTGAAAAACAAAAGAAACAATATATATTTCCCATATTATTAAATGCTTTAAACATTTAAATTATAGACAACAATATACTAGAGACAATTATAGAATAGATTTATATTTTCCTGATCTAAAATTAGCTATTGTGTGTGATGAATTTTATCATCAATATTTGAAATCTTAGTTATGAAATAGTAAGACAAAAGTATATAGAGACCCAAATAAATAGGGTATTTATAAGATTTAATCGTGATGAAATAGATTTTGATGTAGCCGATATAGTTAATCGTATTGTTGTGCTTTTAAGTAAAAATATTTAAATAAAAAATTTTTTTTTTATTAATCCAAGAATTATATGAGTTTTCAAAACCTAGCCATTTAACGTAAATTTCATCACCTCTAGTTTTTAAAACTTTTTACACCAAATATTCATTTGGATAATAGGTTTTCATATTTTCGTATTCATAATAACTGCCTTTTATTTCTTCGCCATTGACATTTTTCAATTCATAAGTAGGCACATCAAAATTTAAAACTTCAAAAATGGTAAATAATTTTGTTGTCCAATGAACTTTATAACCCTTTTCAAAAAATTGTTTATTCTTGCTTACGCGGAAAATATCTCCAACTTTGTATTTCGGTTTAGTAATCATGTTTCCAAAATCTTTCTGTCTTAAATTTTGTTCATTATTTTTATTGACATCAATCGGTTCCATGCCAATGGTACTATGCTTTGTATGTTATATTCTTTAACTAAATCTTCTAATAAAATTATCCATTTATAATTTCCATTCAAAGCAAATTTCTTAAACATTTTATTCTTTATTGTGCGATTAACTCTTTCCACACAACGGGATTTTAATTAACTGAATGTAGAATAGTGATTTATGTTATATTTTTTGCATAAGTTCACTAAATATTATAAACCATTACTGTTTTGTAAATTAATTGGTTTTCTTTCAACTAACACAGATTCTAAAGTAATTGCTACATCTTTGGCTGTTTTATCTTTAATTGGCATTGCAAATGTGTATTTTTAAAAAAACATCAATCATTGTCATAATATATTTGTAACCATTGTTCACATGCCATATGTCTTTTAAATTTCCAGTATCCATCTCATCATTGTAATAAACATTTCAGTTTTTTAAGTAATTGGTTAAATTACTAATAATATTGCCTCCAAATGAATCGAAATAGGAAACCTAATTATTTTCTCTAAAATAGCAAACCCAATGAGTGTCAAGATTTGTTGAAATATCGAAATTTACCACAACATATTCATTTTTGTGCATTCTAATTGGTAGTAAGTCAATCATATAAATATTTCTGAAATTTTTTATATTTAATTTTGTTACATATTTTTTAGTATCGATATTAGATAGTGGGTATATACTCAAACTTTTCTGGTCTTCCTCTTTTCTTTGCAACCGCACCACTTCCAGCTTTATTTTGCATTGCTTAATTATGTCTTTTATTTTTGTAATTTTTTTTTTATTTTTGCTAATTTGTTCAATCAAATTATAAATTGAAGTATCTACTCCTGCTAAAGGGCCAAGTCCTGTTAAGCAGCAACTATGGGGGGAATATTTCCTCCATGATTTAAACCACTTCCAGATGTTTTTATAAATATTTTTTGAGTATTGACAATGACAAGGTTAGCAAGTAATGTTTGCCTTCTTTTAATTTTTAATTTTTTCGCTCAAGTTGATCTTAAGTTAAAAATTTATCTATACCCAAGTCTCTTAAATGAGCAATGGGCATATAGAAAATCAATCTTTTTGTCTTCATTTATATAGAAAAAAAATTAAATAAGTAAAAAAGTATATGATTTATTACACATTTTAATGCCCCAGCCAAGTTTTCTTTTTGTTAAGGCGACAGCAGCAGAAGCAATTTTTTACCAATTGGTGTACCTTAATTTAACATAATTTATTTTGCTTCTTTTTGTAAAATTTTATCAGCTTCATGCCTAGATTCGAAATCTTTGTGGTCTCTATATGCAATATCGTGATATTTGCAAGCTTCGGCTGATTGATTTATTCCTGAGTCTCCTATTTCTAATATTTAATTAAATTTGTACATGTGGCACAGAAATTATAACGAGGCAAATGCGTGGCAAATTTAAATTGTTTAATGGCCTATTTATAACACCTTTGCCATACTGTTCCGAATTCAAAAATGAATGTGAAATTGCGATTAAAAAATGTGCTGAAGAGTATGTCGACGCTTCTATTTTTGATCATTGTAATGCGAAAAAAATAATTTGTGTTAAAAATTGTAGAAATAAATTATTTTTAAAAGGAAAATTGGAATCTAGAAGTTGGCAACAATTTTGTGATAAAGCATTTCTTGCTTATAACGATTTTCGAACTTCTAAAACAAAACTGGTTACTATATATAGAAACAATGAACTTTATTATAAGCTGGTTCTTAACTTTGATGGTAAAACCAATTATTATTCATTTTGCGGTCGAAGACCTTTGTATATTATTGATTGCTTATATAGAAAACAACTGTAGTTAAAGGAAAAAATTGTATAAAATTAATGTTGATTTTGATGAAGATATTGACACACATACAATATGTAATGTTATTTTATCTAGCCAAAGTAATTTAACTTATGATTATATGAAAGAACGGATTACTGAAGATATATAAATTATCCATTTTATAAAATGGAAGATGTAAATGATTTCACTGAAACAAGAAACTGTTTCGAAATTATAATAAAACATTTTAGATGTATTGTTAAAATGATTGATCGAATAAAACTTCTTTTTGTTAAACCCGAATGAGCCTTTTCCTTTCTCTTAACAAACATTTTTTCTTTCATAAATAAAAATGCGTGTTGCCTTGCAGCATGACAAAACTTTTTAAAGATGGTTGTAATACAACACCTTCCTATAAAATAGATAATGCCTCCAACGAAATTAAAGACTTCCTTTACAAATTTAATCGAAATCTACAAAATTTACAATTAACACTCTACGAAAACATTAACGATGAATTTATACTTCTTAATAGGGGACGATTTTGAGAAGATAGAAGAAGTTTTTAAAAGGTTAGTAGAACTTCGAGTATAACATTTTTGTTTGTGTCAATTTTATTTGAGCATTTTTTTGAAAGGGTAAATTCTGTTTACATGTAAACATTTTTTATAATTTCAGTACCACACACACACACACACACACACACACACACACATACATACATATATATATATATATATATATATATATATATATATATATATATATATATATATATATATATACACTGCAGATCCTAGCACAACTAATTAATTTGACTAGAATTAAAGCAAATTTATCACTTTCAAGCAATTCACTGATAGGGATTTCTGCAACTTAACACTTTCGATTCATTGTAATCATATGAGTACGATATTGAAATATCTTTGTTAATAAATGTCTCCTGTAAATTGTTTTCAAAAACTTCTTCACAAGAATATGCAGTTTTATTTTTTCATGTAGAGTGAATGCACACAAAAAAAGTCTTGTAAACACAAACATTACAGTCACGTCTATATTATATTTTGCACTCACAGAAAATTTGAATGTCTTTTATACACAAATTATAATATTTTAGTGGATGCTTGTGACACGTTTTCGGACTTATCATAACCTGATTCATATGAAGTCACGTCATATACCCTCTTTGCTACTATTCTCTGACATATCTTGCATATTTACACTCGCACTTTATGTGGTATTGGTTAACATCATTAGTAAATGCTGGCATACAAAGGCGGCAATTCTTACAAAGTAAATTCGAAATAATATCCTCTTCTCCCCTTTAATTTTCATTCAAGAACAGATACACAAATTTCATTTCCTGCAGGGCATAATATATTATAAAGATTTTAGTTAGAAAAACAAGTTTGTTCTGAATGTATAAAGTTAATAATTTTGTATGTCGTCCATACACGAAGATCACATGATAAACATAGTAACACTCAAGATTACAATTCTCACAGCAATGCCTATGGAACATGTTTTTTACCTTCAAAAGTAAAAGTTTGTTGTCCTTTGTTGCGGGGAGGGGCAAGCCACAGGTTGCAGCACTCAGGGTGACAGTGGAATGGCTTGAAGCAATCCTTTGTTTTGCTGGCTGCCTACTCCCTCTGAGCTGTGTCTAATGGCTTCGCATCCTTGGGTGCTATCGGGCAGTCTCGTCAGACTCAGATTGTTTTGGATTGTAATACACAAGCCCATCTAGAAGAACATAGAGTTGCCACTTGGTGTACTTTAATGGGTTGCGTCACACTAACTACACAGCTTTGTGATACAACATCTACTCTTTCTATACCTTAACTGAACAATTTTTAAATTCATTTCTCTCCTTATACTAAATACGAAGCAACATGGCAGATTGTTGGCAGAGGCATGACATATTATCGAAACTCTGTTCTTTTGAGAGGAAGGTGTCCTGGGAAGCAGACATGTAATTAGACTTTGTACTTAAGCTATGTACTCTCTCTGCTCATGTATTTGTTCATGGTATATGTAATAAATAATTGAACCATTAAATAATCCATACATGCAATAAGCAGTTAAGGTAATTGCATGATTTAATAACATACTTATATATTACATATAGTTACACATCCTATCCCTATGCAGATGCATTTTCTCCTCCTATCCTCCTCACTTCTCATCCAGCGCCGACCAGACAACACCTACATGCATTTCCCTCCTCGTCAGTCTAGCTATAATATCGAAGGAGCCAAATGTGTACTTATTCTCATTATGCAATTTTGCAAATAAAATCTAAGCAGCCTTACTAACCAAACCCTGGTCACTGCAAGCCCATGCTGGTGGCTCCCAAGTCCCAAAACAGATCCTGAAATCTCTGCGAATCGCACAGGGATTGGGAGGCATAACACAGGGGTGTGGGAGAAATGCAAGTGCAATTGCAATTTCATATGCAAGTTCTTGTGAAATTGCCAGGTGCATGTAAAAGTGCATGTCAAGTGTATGTGCAATATGCACGTGCAACTGCATAGCTATCATTTTGAATAAATTAGACCTCGGAACCCCCTGGTGCTGCTGCTCGTAAGCTGTGTGTGTAATCTTACATGTTTTAAGTGACCCAACACTTACTTTCCAAATGATGGCTTTGTCAATATTTTCGATTAGTAAACCCTGTCTACCAAAACATTAGACCAATTACATTCGAAGTTGATGCTTCAAATCCCTATAATTCGAGGTTTTCTGGTTTCGAGTCCCGGATAAATCACATGTGTTTTTGTAATATTTTCACTACTGTAGCATACATTTCCCTAATGATATCTCTGTCTACGAGGTGGTAAGGCCTAAATACAATCGACTTTTTAAGCAATTCATTACTAATTATTTGCACCCATGTAGAAGAAAGTATATTCTCTTAAGTGATATAACTTACTTCTTGTTTTATTTTAAAACCTAGAAGGCATGAAATTATTTCCAACAGTTTCCGGGTTTATTATAAAAGAAAAGAAGCAAAACATTCTATTACCGCTATGCAAAGCATATCATACTTAAAAAATTCACTTATATTGTAGGCAAGCAAGTAGAGAAACCTAAAACAATTTTTTTATTCTTTTTCATTGTACAATACATGCTGTTATAATTGCTATTCATTCTTAGTAGGCTACATCACAGGCTAATAATGTACTAAATTCTTAAACACACATGTGTGTATTAGTGAGGCCCCCAACCTTGAATATTGTGGCTCAAATAAAAACTCATTAAAATAGTAAATTGACATTTTACCTTGATAGATTGCAGTTCATCATACAACTAAGTGACACTTACTTAGGTTGCGTGACTAAGTACAGAACAAACGTAACTGACCAGACGAGTATAAATTTTCACCCGTGCCTTATCAGGATCTGAACCCAGTGTCTCTTGCAAATCAGATAGGCCCATAAACAAACTAGGCCACAGAGCCACGATTATGGAGGTCCCTAAATACATGCACTAGCGAAAATATTAAGTTACTTTGTTTCTGAGTGTGCGGGTCCAATGGGAGGTATATGAAATTGGGCGAGGAATACAGAAGGCCTGTACTGAATAACTGCAACAAAATTAGCCTATAGGATGTGGGTGGAATGTTGTTTGGGTAATACTGTTCGTAGTGGAACCGGTTGGAATCAACATTTAAATTGTTAATCAGGCGTGTTGCCCCGTGAAAAAATATTCTCTGCTCAACTGCATGTATTCTACATTAAAGAAATTAATTATTTATTAAAAGATGCATTGTTACTGAAACTTAGTTTAGAACTTTGTCAGTAAATACTTTTTGTATATTCTATTAATGTGCTGCATGTTTCTTCATAGGTCTTTACAGTTACAACGAATTCCAAATTATTGCATTGAAATGAAATATCCATAGAATAGCTACATTATGTGTAACAATATTTACGAAGTTTATATAAAATATTTCTCACATTCGTGCTATCATGATGTTAACACATTAAGAACACCAGATAGAGTAGAGATGTACGAATTCAATTACACATTATGTGAAACTTGATATTTCTTCTTTTGTTATATTTTCAGAATCATGTCTATAAACAGTTAGAGAGAACTCGCTTTTGACAAAAACAAGGAAATAACAATAATGATACAGTTTTTCTTAGTAATGTTAGTCAGATAGAAAAATTAAAAATTTTAAATTTTTCTAGGCAATTTCTCAGTAATGAAACAGAAATAGAAAATTAAATTCATATTTCAAACTTCATAAGGAGTTCTAACATTTTTTAAAAATATTTTAGCCAAGTAATTTTTAAGAAATTTGTTATTCAACGTTGTAAGGGGCAATGATTAGCAAAGTTTTACGTTTGAAATGAAGTTTTTCTTTGAATGAGTGTTTTTAACCAGACTCACATTAGATTGACAGCTTGCGAACGTAGATGCCGTGTTTTTTGTCCCATCATGACGTTACTATTTTTACATACAAACTTGGTTAAAGTAGTCTCCATATATATATATAAAGAATTTTTTAAATTATATGATGTAGACTACAAGATCGTGTATTTCAAGAGATAACGCAGAGAGGAAAATTTGTTTACTACTGGAATTAGAAGTAGTAGAACAAACGTAATGGAGTGTGGCAGCAGTAGATGCGTTACGATGTCGATGAAATTTGCAATCCCCGATTATTGCCGAAACGGGACTTGTGATGAGCTGTAATGCCTGGTGATTTTTTTTTGGAGGAGAGATATGCGTGCAAATATTCGACTGAAAAAGACGGCTTTTTCAATTGGTGAAATATATGGGCGTCGCATATCTACCACAGAAAGAAGAATATCGGCTTCTGTGAAAGTATTTTATATGTATGTTTCTCGGTGAAACACGTATTTGTCTGCTTTATTAATACTGTGCAGAAACAATACGCGTTGTAATATTTTATCTTTTAGAATTATTTGATAGAAAATAATGCATGCGATATCTCTGTTATCTGGTACTGATCTGAAATTTGTATGCGTAATATTGAAAATGTTTATTTAGAAATGTTTTGTAATATTCTGCAGCAAAATAGGTAAAGGTTGTTGACACTTTGAAAATAAAATAAGTATTTTTGTTGAAAACTTGAATTTATCTTTTAAAACTCTATTTCTTTCCGGATTTAAAGCTAAGTGCGAACGTTTGTTAACTCTCGGGTGAGTCGTCTTGTTTAAATCGAGTGATAAAAGCCGATCTCGTTTAACACTTGCAACTCGAATGTTTCATGTTTAAACACGCAAAATTGCCTCTAAAATATTGTTAAAAAATACAATAAAATTTTCGGAGTACAGCTGCTGTGAATTTCGCCGTATTATTTACAAGAGTAATATTTCGTCTGTAGTGTATACGTTCTGCTGTGTATGTAACAAGGCTTTTGTACGGTAATTGAAGATGTTATTTAAATTATTTCCTTAAATCATGAAATGAATCTTTTTTCATCACTTATGATTACTTCCCTCATTCAGTGTTTGCCTCTTTATTGACTATTTGCCTTATGCAATTTCGTATTTCAGAGAGTTACTGGCATTATATTCAAAATTTCACCCTTAAAGTTACATGCAACAAAAATAGTGTTTGCCGAAGTCAAGTATCGGGAAGCCAGTCCACAAAACTCGAGAAATAGCAGACATGCTCATCCATATTTTAAAAATTCGTAGGCAACACTTGTTACGCGCAGTGCATTTCTGTGCACATATTATTGACGCGATATATTTGCGAGTATCAGCTCAAAAGAAGGCGTTGTTTAGTTCTAAAATATCAAACAAAAGATACTTCTGATAGAAATTTAAAAAAAGTTTTTTCAAAAAATTATTCTCTTCTTCCTATTGAGAAAAACTTAAAACTTATAAATCTATACATATTGTCTCCTGAAGTGTTATTATTCAAATGTCTTCCAGCAATTTGGCGGATGTTTTCTGTGATCTCCTGCTATTTTCAAGATTCCGTTTCGCACCTTCTTCACATATGCTCAATCCAGTTGATCATTATGGTCTTTATTAATATATACCACGCCTTGTGAATGGCATATTTAATTAATTTTCGTATTTTGAATTCGATAATTTACGGTTTTCCTTGTGATGCACCGCACTACAATCATTGCTATCGTAGTTACTGTATTCATTAATTTTCTGGTGTCCAACTCAATTTTTTTTTCCGTGAAATATTGTTGGCGAAAGGGAAGTTTCTTAAATTCGTATAAGTATAATTTATTTACACACACACACACACACACATACATACATACATATATATATATATACACACACACGCATCAATCTGAAATGTAGCCGATATTTTCACTCACAATTTTTATACTCGTATTAATTGCACTATATTAACATACAAATATAATATTTTCACTTAGATATTACGATATGAAAAATATTATATATCACTTGTAGCTTCGATAACTCTTACTCTTATACTTGTACACTTCAAACTGATTACGATCAACGTTATTTTCAATAACATACATGTAAAAACGTGCTAATGGCAAGTATGAAGCTGTTTCCATATTGTAACAAACAGTTAAACATATTTCATTTCATATTTGTTTACTTTAAAATCAAATAGATTATTATCACAGTTTAAAATTACGTTTAACGTCTTCAGCAACCTAAAAAAACAAAACAGTTTACATTTGTCCTGTACAGAAAATTAGCTTATTCATTACCTTTTATTTAACGA
Organism: Dryococelus australis; assembly: GCA_029891345.1. Classification (NCBI taxonomy): domain Eukaryota; kingdom Metazoa; phylum Arthropoda; class Insecta; order Phasmatodea; family Phasmatidae; genus Dryococelus; species Dryococelus australis. The sequence goes on along the minus strand of CM056994.1, from coordinate 166,247,576 downwards.
GAGATGGAATGTAAGATTGGTAAATTATGTAGTACGCCTGTATGTATAACTAATTAACTATTATGAGAGGAATATTTAAGTCTTCGATGGCCTCGGCTGGTTCCTACTACGTTAAGATTTGTGTCATAGGACGTTTAATTTATCTAACACCTCTCTTAAAAAGATTCTCTAGTCACTGGTGAAATTATTTATCGCCAATCAATTACACAATCTGTAACATCACATTATTACATTACCTCAGAACATATAAATGCTAAATAACTTAATATTACTGAAGGACAAACAATGGCAACTTTGATTATATAAGAGATAATTAATAATAAGTTTTTAATTGACTGCAAGACCAACATTTAATTTATATTCAGAATATTACGTACCACAACTAGGAACATAGAAACAAACTAATAACAGGCAACATTTCTTATTTAAATTTAAATATATAAGCCGACACCAGTTAGCAATACAACGCTGAATATCTGCCGTTATTTGCAGGTTAATTCGTTGGTGTCAAAATCTGCACACTGTTAGAACTCTACTTCGACTCATCTGATTTCTGTTTAAAAACAAAAGTGGTGAGGACCACTCATTGGAATTGAACACGGAGAGATCTCTACAGCTGACTTATCCGCCTGGGATCGGACATCGAATAGATCTCCACAGTTTGACTTATCCACCTGGAGTTGAACTCGAACGGATCTCTAAAGCTGACTTATTAAATATCCATAGACGAACGGTGTTGGCGAGGACAGTTCTCTGAAGTCGAACTTAAATTTACCTCCGCAGCTGTAGCCAATACTATTATATTGTAGTTCTTTCTCTTATACTTCATTTCAGCTTTTATATGCTTTACAACCTCGTGTTTCGAATAAATTGCTAATCAATTTCTAGTAAAATCCTCGTCAGTGATCTGACCAGTCCTAGTGGAAAATCAGAGCCTTCCTTCCTCATCGTTTGTTAAGATCTAACTATAACCTTCTCGAATAAAATTAACATCTGAAACGTTATTATTTTAAAATTACAACTATTTATTCTCTAGATAGTATCGCCTCATATTACATAAACAAAAGTTAGCAGCTCTCCTTATCTAAGAGAAAATAAAATGATTTCAACTATTAAACACAATCAGAATATGTCTCTCTGGTGTGTAAACAAAACCTTAACAGCAATATCAGTAACCAACTCAATATACATACAACATAACTGTCAAATGAAATAAATAATTTACACTTATTAAACTGAATTTATGAAAAATGTATCAAATATATTAAATCTCGTAAAGTTCAAACTTTATTTGATAAATTCCTCATAATTAGCATACTATTTGAAATTAAGTGTTAAATGCCAATTTCCTGAAAAATGCTTTTATATACGTAGAAAAAACCCTTAAAATTCCTGGGTTTTCTCCAAATAATGAACATATTTAGTCATATAAATGTAATGTGTGGCAATTTTGTGTTCATACAATCCTTTACTATTAAAATTAACCTATTAAATTAGCGAGTATTTGCAATACAAAACGTGTTGCAAGATTCTTTATTTCACGCATAAGCTACTAAATAAAGATTTTTGTAGGTATTTTTTCCACTGAAATATTTTACTTTCTTAATTTTGGTATTAATGATACTATACAAGATTTTTGTAGGTATTTTTTCCACTGAAATATTTTACTTTCTTAATTTTGGTATTAATGATACTATACCTAAATACTTTTTCATAAGTATACCCGTAAAAAAGACCCGCTTTTACAAAGTAGCAGCATGTATATACGAGAATGCTCATGGTTTATTCAACATTGCTGAAAGGTTTTAGAGCATTTCCGAAGCTCTTTGCAGTCCCAGTCACCAATATTGTGTCTACGCATCAGAAGAGAAGGACGGCATCTTATAGTAGCATGACTTCGTGTGATGCGAACTTTGTGGAAGCCATCATTCATTGGCGAGAAATGTTTTAGCTGCCAAGCGAAAGGCGACGTGTCAACTAGTTAATCTTACCCTCGCATTTCATACACTTCGCATCTATAGGCTCGTTGGCTCGGAATAGTTTTTGCTGCTCAACATAAAATGTTTGTTACGAAGTACGAAAGTAAGAACAGAAATTTAGATTAAAATATTCTCCTTTCAAAATCATTATTACTATTACAGCTGTATTAATAAGTGTATAATGTATAAATATGTGTGGTGTGCCATCATTGGATATAAAGGTGAAAAAATTCAAAATAACCTTTATTTTTATTGGCCAGAGTAATGGGCATACTTCGTTTGACAAATGAATTTATATGCGAACGCTTAAGATAACATAGTTTACAGTTGTATAAAGTGCGTACCCTGGCTGCACAGCATCCTTACCCAGAATTGCTTCAGAAATAGTATGTTAACCAAAATTCTCTCTTTGCCTCCTTCCTCCACCTTTATAAGCAAATTGAATAGTGACAGAATAATAATGAGAGTACTTCAGTGACGTTAATATTTAGCCTTTCGTATGCAAATGCGTGGCCTCGTCTAGGCTGCAGAACAACTAACAACCACACGCTCAAATTACACAGTTTAAAGGTGCGCATACCATTTACACGTGTTTCTGGAACACTCGTTCAGGTGGACAGCACATTCAGAGAAACAAAAATCAGCAATGCTACGGACAATCAGGAGAGTATCACAATGAATAGTGAATGACAACCTTTGCTTGAAAATTGTGTAAAAAATCCTAGCGTTTAATTTGAAAATCAGAATAGTAATTAATTCTCCATAAAAAAAAGTGCTGTTCCTTTGGATGGCAATTCAAAAATGAAAATCAACTTTAAAACTCAAAATAACAGTTGGGGCAATGACCGTAAAATATTACTAGGACCTACTACGCACTCATGATCTTCTTCGTAAACTGTCTCTAAGTGTTTAAATCTTAGAATGTCAAACTCTTCCAAATATTATTCCTCACAAAATTACACGTATTAAAATGCATTTGCTCTAGCTAGTGGTGGCACAAAGAAGCTCACCAGGTTAGCCATAGTCAACTGCTGGGAAAATTTCTCAGACTTAGCATAATGGTGGCTAAGTAAAACCTTCTAGAATGTTACAAAACTTATTTCATGTGTCACAGTTACTTTATTGATAAAATAAAAATGTTTCCTTAGCTTTGGTGTCTTAGAGTTGTAAAAATAAGATTCTTTTTAAATCATGACATACGCGAGGCTCTCCCGCGTGGAGGATATCGAAAGGTGAAGTCTGGAGATACAAACGTAATGGCACGGCTTACTGACCAACGGCCTGGTTTGGACGAGTTATCTAGCGCCTGAATACTTCCCTGAAGGCGGAGCTCTCAGGCTGACTTACTGCATTTAGCACCTCGCATAACATTTCTTCTCATCAGTTTTCAGATAATCAGAGTAAACTCGGACTTCCCTATCTTTATAAGCACTAAGTTAGAATTCCTCACGCAATCAACCACACGGACGTGCGGCATAACATCGACCTGCCAGCTATAGATGCTGAAGCTAAATGAACGAACCTCCTAACGCTATCCCTTGCTTTAGAAGGTTCTAAACCTTCCCACCAATCATAAACCTTGTATTCCACATTCTATGTTAAACAACACGTATTGATTTCACAATTTCCGATCAAGTACCAAAGGCAATTTACGGGAAGCGTATATAAAAACCTTGCTGAGTTCAGATACCATCTAATATGTGCAGATCAATAAGAACGACAGGCATTCTCAATAAACGTAGCCAGAGACACAGACGAGGTCGAGAGTCACATACACAGCCTGTATACACCCCGCCTACTCCGCACGATAATAATAACTCAAGTCATGCTCCACAGCAACACGGTAACAATGGCTATCGTTTCAATCCAGATTACTGGGACCGAAACCAAGGAAAAAGATCGCATAACAACAAGGGGAGAGGCGATTTTCACAGTCGCCAGCGAGATGATCGAAACACGGACGAACAGAGGGATGAATATAATGATAGAGACAAACGCGGTACAAGAACAGCTAAAGAAGAGCACAAGACTGCCGTACAGCAGGCGAGTGTATACACAGATAAGGCAGTAATGTAACCGTCTAGTTCTCGTTTCTTAGGTGCAATTGCAAAATACACAGGGGTACTTCGCGCGACAAACACCTATCTATCCGCGCACATACCAGGTTAATCAACCAATCTCGCCATTCCAGTGGGTACCTCATGTACAACCTGACCATAATACATTGATATAAGGTCAAAGCAATTCTACAGCTGTGCAAGCAAATAGTACCGTGCACATGCAGAATCGTAATCACGACTATCATTCCCCGGGAATATTCATAGCTAGGCCACACGTAGTAAATCCCGGCGCACAAACATTTCAAACACATTTTAATACACGCATGTGGTTACCAAATTACAGTAACGGACAGGCAGTTACAAAGATTTAGCGAATAAGAGACCGGAGATTGTGGCTATTAAATTGCTGCCGAAGATGTTGCAAGCTGACGCATCTTTCGAAGGAAACAGTACGCCAGTCACACAAGAGGTCTTATTAGATTTAGTTATAAGGATGTTATATTGTTCAGCTGAGTCATCGCGGAGACAACACAAGCTGTCATGAATAAACCAGTTTAAGATAGAGGATTTCGTGCTTAAGAGAACAAGTCATCTCAGTTCCGCTGCAGAGCACGTAACGAAGAAATTATTCTTTATGTTTCAGGACTCTGTTAAGGTTACGGATATTATCAAGGAGAATTGTTATAGTCTGTTAATGCTGGATGGTAATGTTGTAGGGAGATTCAACACAACTCATTTGAATCCATATAAGAGACCCGCAGTGAAGGATTAATTTTATGGAAATTCATATTTAGACATTTTGTGTGGGATACAAGTTTATTTCTTTGAAGGGAAAATTCGCTCCATGCTTCGATAAGGATTTATACGACGGAAGAACACGAGATGAAGTTTAATTAGGTCACAGCCTAAGTGCTATATACACTGTGATTATTAAGTCGACGTATTATTAGGTATTATAATATGATCATACTTCTGCAGCTATTTGCAAGAGATAATAACTTTTGTGTGTTATGAGTTGTATACCCTACGCACAGTTACATTGTGTCGCACAGTATAGCATCGCTATGTGCCCTAACAAGATTAATATGTTCCTTGCGCACCGTTTTAGACGTCCTAATGGAAGTATGAGTTAAACCTCGAAGAATTTTGTTACGATTTCACACAAGTAGAATTGTTAATTAATTTAATTTGCAAGGGTACGAGTCAATTTAAGAAATATGAAAGAAATTGGGAGTAAGTTCTACAAGAGTTACATGCACACCCTCGTGCCTATCAGCAACAAACAAGAGTGCAGCAAAGATATGACACTCACCTGCTGTGACTTACTTAAAATAATTGTTATCCAAATGGGTTATTCTATACATATAGATTTTATTTTTCCGAGGAAAAAATTCAAGAGATATTTCCTTTATTAATGAGAAGACATTTTTTTTTTCGTGAGAACGGTGATTTTAATCAAGTGTTTGTATTTTGAATATAATAATTTTTTATGTTGTAGTAAATAGTGTTGTATATTATTATGTTCTTCCAACATATAATACTTGATTTCTCGTAGAGATAGATCATTGTTGAGTTCCTCGTATATTTGACTTGTTGGTAAGTATTTCGAGGGATAAATCGAAACTCGCTACTATCCATACCGATTGTTTAGTCGACGAATGAAGGAAGAACAGATTTTGAGGAGCCAGGAAACTGGAATAACACAGTATACGCAGTTTAAAGTCGATTTGAATTCTTCAGAATACCTGTATATTACATTGATTTAGTTAAATAAATTTTTTGATATAGCAAATATGTTCGTAATAGGTAGGGAGCTAACGATATATATTTATTTATTTATTTTCTGTAAATAATAGCGTTTATGTAAATCCTGAATAATTTTGCTGCTATAGTGTGTGAGTGAAGGGAAAAATAAGACTTTGTAAATTACACGTGATTTTATCACGAGCCAAATAAACAGTTTTCGTGATAATTAGAACACGTACTAAAGTTTACGGACACCAGCTTAAGTAAACTGTATCCATTGTTAGAAATGTAATGAACCAGTTAATGAAGCATGACGATGATGCACTAAATTGAATTTAATATGTTTAGCAAGAACATTTTAAAGTTTGTGAAACAACTAGTGATTAATGCGTGCGAAAATACGCTATACATGGTACCCTGACTCGTCAACATTGAAAATTCTCTCTGGCTTCGCACAGAATCCTAGTTCAGCTGTTAAATTTCCATAGAGCTCATAAAAACTGCTAAAGTATTTTTCGATCATGGCAGCTGCCCAAATTTTTGATAAACCTTCCGGTTTTCTCAAAGATAGTTTAGGATGTCTGCCCATGAAACCAGCAAGCCAATCATTACCTGCTAATTTTTCGGAATTATTCCTGGGAACTTCGAGACGTTTCACTTCCGTATACATGAATGCTGCATTTCTTACCTGAATGGTAGTCAAACCAAAGCCTCTCTTCAACAAGTTAAGTACTTTCTCACACAGTTCCTCTTCTTCCTCGGCATTGAGTACAGATGGATGACCTACTCTAAGTTTTTATTCGTTCCCCTTGGCTCCAAATGACTGATATAGTTTCACTTTTTGGATCTTATTTTGAAGTGTGGTAAACGGTATCTGATGTAAGCTAGCAGCTGCTCTGATGGTTGTATCCCCACGGAGGATGCTGCTTATAGCCTGCGACATCGAATCCTCGGACCACTGAAGGGTAGTGTTTTTTTCGTTTGTAGTTTCTTACCATCTGAAATTCATAAAGACACTGGTTTCTGTTGATTTGCAATCATAATTTATTTATCACAAGTAAGGCTCTTGAAAATACATGAAAGAATAGGTAAGCTTTGCATGAGATTATATGTCCAACCTAATCACTTGGAAAGCAAGGATTCCTAGCACCTTTGTCTTATATTCCAGAAGGTACATATTAATATACTAATATAAATAGATGGGCATCGTGATAAATCTTCTGCCAAGATGGTTCTCACAGACCACATTTGGATATTGTTATTCCAATCACACATTAACCAGAGTAGAAAATTCTACCAAATATGCCCTATACGGATACTGAGTGTTTGAACAGTATGCTGACTATTCCTCAAATTGTTGTTGTATTACTTCATGCTTCTATTCTTATATTTTATGAATGGGTGATGCATTTGTTCTTGTAACTGCTGAATAGAAAATATTAATGGTAATCAGTTAGACCTATACTGAATGCGACCAGCCAGCTGTCTGTTCTTGAACGATGTAAGGTGCGACCTGCCACAGTATTATCAGCAGCAGCGAAACCATTAGTCTCTAGTAATGTGCTCCGTCGAACAGATAAACATTACCACTGCCCGAAGGGCGACAGCTAGGAGACACTAACACAATGTTTATCGCCTGGGCTGACCTTGAAACACCAAGTGTACCTTTTTCTTCGTCAGCTGAGTTTATGTGTCTATGAAACAATAACAAGTAACAGCAGTTAAGATTTGGAGGTAACTATGGCCCATTCCCTCTTATGTTTTGCACAGAATTGTGTTTTTCATTATGATCGGAATAGCCCCAATGTCTTGATCGGAATTACCCCGCTTTGTTGACTTCCAGCTCTGAAGGCCTAAGTGTTAAGTGGAAACTATTTTTTTTCTGAACAAATGCACGGATATTATATTTCAATGAGTAAGCTACAAGACAAAACCAAGTTACTACAAAAATATCAATTTGTGTGATTGGGAGGCCTTCTTTTTAAACATGAATGTTTGTTTAGAGATAAACAATAATTTTATAGCTTACCTTGGTATCGACATTTATATCCTTGTAAACTGCAAATTTAAGGACACCGGCGATAACTTTTTACGAACAGAACACCAAGACTGTTAACTTGCGACTGATGGGATGACAAAGTCTGCTTCCTGCTCGCTGCTTGCAGTGTTAACAGTTTTCTTATTATGATCGGATTTACCCAATGATCAGAATTGCCCCACTCTACCCTATATTTCAAAAAAGTTTAACAAATTTTAGTTATATTTTGAAGAAAAAATGTTGCTACTTTGTAAAATCATACTCAGGACTGTTACATTTTAAAGTAAGAGAGACTGTAGCCACTACAAACATACATATATATATATACTACATGTACAAATGTAATTTAATTTTAAAACTAAGGAAGTGTGCAGCTCAAAGCGGGTCACTGCGAAAGTTGTCTCTCTAGACTTGGACTGCCGGACGTATTTTCATCGCAAGAAATTTTCGCAGAACACCTGATAGGAGGTAAACTTCCGATCCACGCGCTGGTCGGGACGCACTGAGAACTGAGCTCCAGAGACATCAAGGCTTATAAAGTCTAGAATGCATAGTATTTCATCAGAGAGAGACCACATATTCAATTAACATGTAAAAGTGTTATATGCCGGGGAACTGTAGTTCATTCGAGAATAAGTAAGGACACACTAACAGGAGGACCAGGTCCGACACCTGGTTCACGTTAGACGCAACACACTGGAAGGACCGAACACATTAGCGAAAAAATACATGTGAGAGACATATAGGGAAAAAACGGTACAATACTTATGAAAAAATTATCTCCGTTTCTATAAAGGCGGAACAAAATACACACTACAATACTAATGGAAAAAAAAAACCATGATACAGTAATAATGATAGAAACCTATACAAGAATACAATACCGGCGGGGACAAACTGATAAGAAAAAATCTACACTACAATACCAAGGAGACAACAGATAAAATACCAATGAGAAAAAATTGTACACATTACAGTACCGGGGAGACATAACAAATGGACGAGAAAAAATTATACAGTATGATGAAAATATGATCTTTGTTACTATAATGTTTTATGAAACATTAGACATAGTTCAATACTGGGAAGACAAAGAGGCATATCATACCTGATACAATACAGATGGGAAAATTTATAGACATTACTACTATACTGATAAAAACATGCGAGACCTTCCAAACACAGTTAAAGCTGAGACACAGGGAAAATACGAAGTATACATCTCCCTGCATCGTCCATTAATAAACCGTCCCCCACTAATGCACTACCTATAAAAGTACTTGCACTAATTCGTCCATTTTAACATACATGGTAAAAGTATGTTTGCCGAGCTAAAAAATATAGCTATTATCCAAAAATATAAGTAATATATTATAAAACATGGGGAAAATGTAAGATAGCCTAGAAGTCTGTATTGATTGGTAAAATACAGAAGTATAGAGCCCACCAGTGATGAAAAAATTCAGGTCAATCGATGACAAATATTAAATAAAAAAAGAAACGCTCATACAGGTAAATATCTAAACAGACGACAATGAATTAAGTATCACCAGAAGACCCTAACAAAGAAATATACAAACCTAATTTCAGGGCCAATGCTGAAAACTATTAACACAAAAAAATTCCTCGCACAGGTACCTACAGAATTACGCAGCCCACCAATGAAGAAAAATACACCACACAGAAACAAATGTGAAAGCACATGTACCGAAGTATACACCCAGCGACGAAAAAGTGTAGAAACAACAATGAACAATATGATTAAATACAGAAGGATGCAGCTCACCAATGATAAGAAAATGTCAGGACCAACAACGAAAAATGTAAAATTAACGATCGAAATTATTCAGAAGTATTCACCCCACAAACCAGAACCAACGATGATACGACCAGCGATAACAGGACCTGCGAAGACAAATATTAATCAATACAGAAAGAAATGATCACACAGGCACAGAATATTACAGTAGCTAATAAATAATGTATAATTCGATGGTCCTATCAAGGAAAAATACTAATAAATACATAAAAAAAACATACCGCATGTTCTGCTCGCTTCAGATGCCCCAAATACACCTGTTCCGTACAGGCACAGAAGTATGTAGCCCAAAAGATACAAAAATTTCAGGTCCAACACTGAAGGAAAATGTAACTACAATGACGAAAAAACAGTCCCTCCCAAATTTATTATCAGTATATTAGGAAATTTAGTCAGCAGGAAAATATGTCCAAATTGTTACTCCACCCACAACGTAATTTCTAGCTCCCATTGTCCGCATATAAAACCCTTTATACATGCAAGTAAGTTTTGCAGGGAAATTATATACTCTGAGGATACACTGGCATACAGCTACACACACCATAATTACAAAATCATTAAAAAAAAGTCGCTTTAAGCAAAATAAATTTCTGTATTTTTATACATTTGCGTGCGCTCGCTTCATTAATAGTTACCTGATCCATTGAAAAAAAAAAAAAAAAAAAAAAAAAAAAAAAAACTTTCCCCCCTCTAGAACCCCAACGCACTGCTATAAGATTTTAGCCGAATAAAAAGTAACATGCGAACATGTGTATATATTTGTGCACCACCTAATCCAGCCCAGCAGGTGTCAGTAGTATTCACCCTTTATTGTTTACGCGAACTAAAACACAGTTTTATTCTCGCGATTCTAGTCTACCATGGAGATTTGTACCACAATATGAATTCCAACAAAATGCAGACACATACAGCTCTTATTCGCCATATTTCAACCTCTTCGAGATATATAAGAAAATACTTAATAATTGCGAAAAAAAAATTATATTGCAGCTTGTACATTACGCAGACCATGCTAATTTAGAGTTATGTTAATCCCTTTCGAATGTTAGAATATCAATTGTATTTACAAATTTTTGGAAATATACCCTTGTGTGAACTGCCCATTAGAATATTTTGTAATATAAAAAAAATCAAATATGGCATTCTTTATTAATTTCAGTGAAATAATTGATTTGTTGTGATGCTGAGAAACTAAGAAATAAGAAAAAAAGGTGCATTCTCCAATTTCTCATACATCGAACTCACAGAAATTTACCAAACATATACTCTACTAGCTCACCATACCGGCAGATATTATCATGAAACCGTTTAGATATACATCACCGAAACAAAGCATCAAAGCATTTCTATGAAATAACACAATTTCCGAAACCGCCAACTACTCATCAGAAAAAGTCTAAACAAAATCATGATATTTCATACCGTATCATACACTCTGCTTAAAAAAAAAAAAAACGACCAAACAGTTATTTTTGCAGATGGTTCAAAACAAAATGTTATATCACATGAGCAGTAGGGGTATGCCGGTTCCGTCTCACTAGGTGATTAATTGAGATTAATTGATGGATGATCGGTTTAGTTAATTGGCGAATCGGATATATTGGCTACCCCGATTAATTTGCAAATCGCATTAAAATAACTTGTATCGGATTAATGGCTTCATTAATTTTTTTTTTTAATTTTGGAAATTTTGGGTTTTTAAAATAATTTTTTTAATTTCATGTATAATAATTTGATAGGGTTCTATTTTTGGAGAGCGGCATCCATGTTCCCCTTGGACGTCTTACAAACATCTGAGGTGGGTAGGTGTGTGGGCAACAATATATATGTATTGAGTTTGGTGCAAGAGTAGCATTATTTAGATTTTTGCAGAAAAGTGGCATAAGAATTAATTTGTTGTAGGATCAGCATCATAGGTGTTTACCCAAACCCATCTGGTAGGCCACTGAGGTGGACGAAGGGAGGGGGTGTCGGGAGTACCAAGACACGTCCACCTTGTTCAGTGATCTGAAGAAGACTGAGGTGATAGACTGGGCGAGGGGAGAGGGTGTCAGAGGTATGTCCACTTTGGCCAGTGTCTGTTTATATGCTGAGGTAAATACATGTGAAATGTCTATAGTCGGAAACACGTATTTTGAGGTTAATAATAACTAACTGTGTTAAATTACCGAAGAATAGCACTGAATTTATTTCGCTATATCAAATAAGTACCAGATACGCGACATAAAAAAACGATGTTTTATAGAACACAAGAGAAACTAAGTAGCAAATTAATAAATTAAAAACATGCCACATGCCCCTAATATGACATAACTCTAATTAGCAAATGAAAAACATGTCACATGCTACAAATATGACATAATTTATCACAATTCAAATAAAATGACACACTGATTGACAATTATGACACACTTAAAATACGGATGAAATAATCACTGCTTGACTAGCACATATTTAATAAAAAATCAATTAAATGCAAGGAGACATGAATATGATTGAATTCACAGAAGGCAGGTAAGAACCACATGATCAATAATAAAGAATAAGTTTAGTATCCTGCTCTGTTTCGTAGCAATATAATTTATGTCAAACAACAGTGACTCCTATATGACATAATCACTCCTCGACTAGCACCAAGAGAACAAGTTAAAAGAATATGTATTGAAACACTTCGCAAATCAACTATCAACAAGAGATATTAATACAATTTACCATGACGTACTTCTGATTGAATTATGCATGTAAAAAATGTACTAATCAGACCAATATACTCCAACAAAATATTGAGGACTCCCAAACCTATTTGCCTACGAGTAATAGTATTGCCAAGCAGCCATATTAAATTACACACAATTCAAGTGCTAACCATAATCACTCATGGAATTCCATTATATCACACACACATTAAATTAAATTTGGAAAAAAATCAATTTCCAGGCCAAGAATCTGTGTGTCATAAAAACTCTTTGATAAAATAGAAAACCACATGCAAATAATGTTTTATCCTCATCTGCTCTAAAAGGCATATGTAAAATGTCTTTATGTTTGCGGAGTTTGTACAAAATGTATATGGTAGACCGAATGTAGCAGCAAACATAATTGTGTTGACTCACAGCCATAGTAAATTTTTATGTTACATGTTATTTAATGACAAAAAACACCCGATGTATCGAGTGATAGATAATTACGTGTTTAACCCTGTTAAAACCTGCCGTGTTCCCTTATGAAATAAGTTTCCTTTTCTTGGAAAGCATTTAATAATATTTCAGTTTGGCGAAAGATACAAGACAATGTTGGTGCAAACCATCAGCTGGTGTTGCAGGACATTCCTTAGCCCCATTGTACGGGAAAGAGGTAGTTTAATGTTACACCTGGCTGGCTACCTGTATCTGTATTTCTCTTCTAAACCACTTTCGCTGTCTGGCAGCTAGCAAGCTCACTGCTTTTCAAAGCATTATTTCCATTAACAAAAAACACTAGGTTCTTTCCATACCAATTCATAGATAGTTTACTGTGAAAATATAACTGTGTTGCTATGTTCGATATAAATATTCCATTTAAGTATAGTGATCCTTTCATCAAAGTCTTCCAGGTTCAATCTCCAGCCAGGTCAACAACAGATTTGTTACCTGAAAAATTAGATTTCTTGGGATTCTGTTATTTCCCCACCCTTTCATTTCAGCACTCTTCCATACTCATTTACCCTCATAGGTTCTCAAACTGATTAAATCATGTTAGTGTTGTATAAAAAAGAAATAACGAAGCAGTTGATGTCTGATTCACAATATCTTCGCATTCACACGATTTTAAATAGTGTAAACACAATATATTACAACTGAACGACATAAGGAATAAAAACAAATAAATAACAAGACACATAGTTCACTCAGATAGGTCAGTTTATTACATATGTTTCGTATTACCAGTAAAAACCATTATCAAGTATACATAAATTTAAAAAAATTATATTATATTAAGACAAACATATTTTATAAAACCATTATCAATTCTACATCTTTGAAAACAAATTATTGAAAACATTTTATATATACACATCATAAAAACAAAATATTAAATATTTACAGAAACATATTTACAAAAACCATTCTTCACGCCATCACCATAAATAATTTAAATGTCAGAGCACTGTGGAGGGCATCTTTGATTTTTTTCAAAACTATTTAATATGTAAATACATAGCATTTGGTGCATTGATCATATTTGGGTAATTTTTCTTTGTTCTATTGGCAAGCACAGACCAACAATGACCTTTAACATATGTGGGATATTTGTATCACTTGATATTCATTAATAAAAAAATTTATCACATAATGCTATGCTGTCCCACACTATGAAGAAGACTACAGGGAATAATGTAGCAACAATAATTTCTTGAGTTATTATATAAAGAGGACCACAGGGGTGTTGTATTGAAGTCAGATGCTATGCATTTTTTGAAGACAGACAGTTGTTAACATGTCCTGTGGTCAGGAAAACAGAGACACCCCAAGTGTGCCGAGCAGGTAGAAATGCCATCTCGAGTAGAGCTGTTGCTTACTTCGATGAGAGGTGCTTAAATAGCTGATGGTGTTGCAAATGGACATCATTGGTGGTGGTAGGTGGTAGGGCTGTATTTATTAATGTACTAAGCATAGTGGTGCTGAAAATTAGGTAGGGATTCTGTAGTGCCCCCAGAGTAAATTTGATACTCCATCTGGCTCAATGAAGCACTTATCGCCCAACTCCGATAACTCTACTTTGGCCACACTTTCGGTGTAGACTTTGTGACCGAATGAAAATGATAGTGAGTTCCCAAAACCCTAGAGAAATTTTTGAGACAAAGCCGAATATCCTCGTAATGGAGTTTTTGCAACACACTAGGCTTTAAACCCTTCACCTTACATATAAACTGCTCATTCGCAACAATATATGTGTATAGCTTAGTACGTAAACCCACAAAGTGTGACTATGCGGCTGGCACATTTGTTTTTCATAACTCCATTACATAGTCTGTTCTTGTGTGAGAATTTTCGCACATTAAAGAGCACATACTTAGAAGTATCAAACAGCACTTTTAAATCTGGAGCAATTAATTTATAGATGGAAACACAACATATTTCATAAATGAAACTGTCGGTGTCGCAATATATAAGGTGCAAGGCTGGTGGAGGAAATTTCAAATACATCTACTGATAATGAAATTCATATAATTTCAATTTGAAAAGCTCGAGAATAGCAACACTGGTGTACAAAGGCTTGTTAAAAGTAACAGAGCTCTTTGACATCTCATTAAGACTAAGAATTTGGTCGATGATTTGCCGCACCTTGAATGCAGGATTACCTATCAGCTCCACAATCTTGTAAATCATGTCATACCTAGAAACTACTCGTATGTCCCTTTCCCGGCAGAAATTCTCCAAAGTGTTTCCATATACGGAATTATTCATGAGTTCGAAAAACAATTTCTCGAATTTGTTCACATCCTGAGCATGCTTGAAAATGTTAAATTCATTGTACAGTGCCATCCAAACCTTCTGCTCAAAGCGCAGAATGTGATGAGCAGAGTCAAGGTTGGCCCCATACATCAAATAGTGCTTCAGTGTTTCCCATATTACGTCCATGGTGTGAGTATCAATAGAAGTTTTTCATGCAAGCCATTTGGAGGTATGCCAATTATTGTGTCTAAAGGCTGAGCTGCTGTAGTATCGTAGCATTCGTCTGGAAAAGACAAATCAACTTCTGGGAAAAAGCAAGTGTCACCATTATTCACAGGGTTCGCAAAATCCCACATTGAAAACATGTAAGATTGAACCCACACTAAATTACTAATGGAAAGCTTGCATCACATACTGTAACTGTACAGTCCGTTTACATAGAAATAACAGATATATTCCAACATCACACTGGGGTTGTAATCTTCACCCATGTAAATATTATTGACTTCCGCATGCCTTCTGTAAACCTGGGTAATACAGCCCCTAACCTCGTGTTCTACAAAAAGGTACATGTCTGGGTTGGTCAACAACTCTAGCCAAGCATGTGTCATTGAAAATAAACCATCCCATGAAAATGACAGAGCTGTGACGTACATGGCAGGGTCAAGACCGTAATGAACCAAACATATGGTCTTGAAATTCTGAAAAACATCTGCCAGCAAAGAAGTACCAATACCTGAATATCGAATGGCATACTGCAACAAGTTTAGGCAGTTGAATGCATCCCATGGGCCTTGAAAATGAGCATAATCCTCATCGCTAATGCCTTTGCTTTTCCTTATGTTATGATATGAATCTTTTGGTGGGAGTGATGTGTACATCAGACT
Source organism: Dryococelus australis (assembly GCA_029891345.1). NCBI lineage: Eukaryota > Metazoa > Arthropoda > Insecta > Phasmatodea > Phasmatidae > Dryococelus > Dryococelus australis. The sequence goes on along the minus strand of CM056994.1, from coordinate 166,231,612 downwards.
GGCTGTCGACTTAACAATGTCATAGAAAAAAACTCTCATCTGTTCTGCCAATTCAAATAGGGTATTATCTAGAAACATCGAGCAGGGGATACTCAATTGTGCAAGTTTCATATTACCTGTCAAAGTTGCAGAGAGGTGCTCTTAAAATGTAATGAATCAATAAAACATAAAATGAAGTATCGTGCCTTTCCTTTCGAATTAATCTCATTGCCAATCTGTTTGGTGATGGATTTATATTTCTGTAGGGTCATTCCAATCACCTGGATTGTACCCAGGTTTTCGATAGCCATAGTTCCATCTTGTTGTGTTTTGTGACATTTAGCGAAAGCCTTTATGAGAAACTGAGCATCACAATTTTGTAGGTTATGAAAAACATCAACAAGTTGTGCCATGAGTAGTCTGAAGTTCATGTTGCATTCATTATGTGCACAACCTCTGATATCCCTGGTCAAATGGTCATGGTCGAACACAAAATCTGTACAGAGCTCTTCCTTAGAAATATGACAACATTTGTGAGCAGCCAACATATCTTCAATCACTAGGGCTTTTTCCTTAATCAGGACAGTCACACTTTTATTTCAGGCAACCCAGTTCGTTAATTCAACTAATATATCTATTAATTGATACACACATTCCTCACCCGCAAACCCAAGGTAGTTAGATAAAGCCAGATTGTATGAACAGACCAACAAATTACTACAAGCATATTAAACATGTTGTATTATGATAGTTGTATTTCTCATCTATTTACCGAGTAGGCAAGAGGACATGGGTTTAAAGAAGGTTTCAATGTCGCAATAGGTGATGAAACCCAATATTTGCTGTTTGCTGTAATCCTTAAATTCTAAGTCATTTTCATTCCCAGCGGCGAAGTAATGCAAACAGGTTTTTATTGCTGACAGAGTATAGTATGAATTGTGAATTTCTCCTCACTAACAAAGTACTGGAGACAAAGCTCACAATCAAACTTTTTGGTTCATGTTTACTCAGCTGACTACCAACCTGCAGTAACAAATTTCTAAAAGACACGAAATGCAAATGCACGGCATTACCTCTAGCATGAATAGCCAATATATTTTCATGGTGAGCATGATGTACAGGAGAAATATACATATATGCCACAACCCCTTCCTTATTGTCAGTTTCATCAATTATTTTGCTGTCTTTGTCCACAACACAGTAAACTTTGATAGAAATAAATTTTTTCTCCTCGAACTTACAAATATCCTGTATCACTATAGGATCCAACAGACTTTCACTATTCAAAACCTTATAACGAATTGGATTTGAAGATAATCTTTCGGTACTGTGTGTGGCAGAAAACAAAGCTGATATGATTGTGTAGTGCAAACCCATTCCTTCAGTACATTGTGCATTAATAAATGCCTTCCCATCAGCAATAAAGTTGGGTAACCTAGTGAGGATAGCACAAAAGGTATATTTCCTATTTTGCGAAATATGGACATACATATGTGATATTAGTGGCAATGCCCACCATATATCGCAAATACTAAATTTCTCAAGTATGTTGGTTATATAAGGCTAAATTGGACGAATGTAGGACAGGAAGAGATTTACTTTGAATGTAACATGTGTCTGTAGCACTTTCCTCCACAGCAAAGGATTTCAGTTACTTGCATGCTATGGTAACACTAATCATAATAGTATGGGGTGATGGCATAGTTAATACTAACAGAGGGACACTGTACCATGGGAAAAAATATTTCAAAATCATTGTCAGATTAATTACAGTCATAAACTATAGGCGCATCAGTAAGATTAAATTAACTTACTTTTAGAGGAAGCTGCCATGTCCTGACATGTTACAGTCGATGGCCTTTTCGTGCATGATTCAGTGCCCGAATCACTCAAGTAATGGTCGTGCAATAACCAATTGTTACACTGACACTCAGGCAAAGTGACAATGCTCTGGTGGCTTGCATTAGACAGTCTTTCCATTTGTGATTCACTCAAAACTTTGCTGCTTATGCTCACTCATTGTGACTAGTTAATTTTTGTTGTAGCACTACACTAAACACTACAAAAAATAAAGAGTCTTGTTGTTCTGAAAAAAAAAACAGATATAAAACACCACTATAGCCACTAGTCATGACTTACAGATGTATTTGAAAAATATTTATTAGTAAGCACATAAAATTTTTACAAGCAAAAGAAATATGTTTTAAATATTGGGAACAAAATATATGTTTGTATAATATTGGCCTACTATTTTTATTGCTTTTTATATGACTTTGGTCTAATTTGTTTTTAATGTTTCAATACCATATAATATGAAGACTTTATTGCTATTCAAAATTTTAGCTGTGAATGAAAATCACAGTGTGCACATATTTGCGACGAGAGCTTCTTCCATAGCAAGTCTGGGAGCATTGCATAGCAGGGCATGTTTGCAGAAACAGCCTATGTGCATGCTACTTATTGGTAGACACTTCTCCTTGCCTGAGGCGAGTATTCTGCTGCTCCCTTCGCCACCCTGCTTGCAGCAAGCACCATGGCTTCCAATTCCCCTTTCCCCTCTGCCAGCGTGATTCCTCAATGGGCAGCAGGCTGGGTTTATTCTCGCAACAGAGACCACAACAGCGCTGGCTGCCGTGGGCTATGCCGAATGCTAGCTCCGAAATCACTAGGCCTGACATTCCCCAACGAATCATGCTCCGAGGTATTCGCTCCACCACAGCTGTCTGAACGCACGACCGTGCCGTGCTTCATAACAGGCAAGTGGATGGTATTTAGTATACATTTAATACTTATAGTTCAAGTGAAATGTATTGAATTTAGATGTTATGTTGAACTATGCTCTAACACAATTTGTTTAAGACAATACAAAACTTCAAATATTGTGGTAAATTAGAATCTTTTATAAAAAAATACTTTCATTTAGTTATAAAAATGAATTTCCAAAGTTATCTAAATTAATTGACATTGTTAAAAGTTGAATAAAATTTTAAGTTCGAAACATTTCAAAAAAGTTTAATTACAATATTTCCCACAAAATTCTTACGAGTTTGGAAAGGTAATACTATACTACATTTAAACATTAAACTTATTTCTAGCAATTAATACAGCCCCATACTAATTACTAACTAAAGAACGACATAATTTTAAAATATTATTTAATAACATAAAATTTTAAATAAGAAATATGACTTTTCATGTGTAATTTAATTTATTTTACAGTACAAACTAAACTAACTAAATAACAGCCCTTCCTCATCAATCATTTCACATTTTCAACTTACACACGAATCGAAACAGCTTGAGACATTCATCCATCATCATTTAAATCATTCATGAACAAAATTAAGGGGCGACTGTTTTTCACTTTCTATACCTCACTCTGCGTGGGGCCATAGTGCCCCTTAAATTTTGCTCTATAATTTACACAAGCATTCATAAATCCATCCAAAAACCCAAATCTTTAACACACAATATTTTAAATATTATTTACAAACTGTTTAAGTTCCAAAAATGAATATTTCTTCGGTTATAGTGATTGGACATAATTTGAATTACATGTTTAGTTGCCAATTTTGAACATGAACGAATTTATATTGCAATACGAGCTTTTAAACTACCATGGAATGTAATGTATTATAAGTTTTTCTTTTTAAAGTAGTTTGAATCGAAACCTTTACCAAACTTTTGTAACTTTTTACATACATGAGAGAATTTTTATTTTGAATTGGTGAATCTCAATTAAAATATTTACTTATCAAACATTAGGTGACTCGTTCATTATTCCTTGAGAGAATGTTATAGAATTACGCGTGAAAGCTTAGAAGGGAAAGCTTATATCATCCATACCTTACCAAGGATTCAAACCCAGAACCTCCAAGCAATAAACCAACATGTAAAGCAATTGCACTAATATGGTTGGCGACATAATTAAGTATTTAGTATAATATTAATTGAGGATTGTTGGAAATTATTATTGAAAATAATACGTGTTTTTCAATAGACATATTTTCTGCATAAAGTCTCAACTAGCTTTAGTTTTTTTCAACCAAACATAAATTTTCAAACAGATGAGCTGTTAGAATGCTATCCTCCAAAAATGTTAAATATGTTATTTGGGTTTTCTCAGGGATATTCCATTTCCTATGTCTTTTCATTGTACCACTAGTTCCTGTTACTGAAACCTATTCTATATGAGTAAAGTACCACTTGTTAGAAATCAAACACTTGTTAACTAGTTAAACAATCAGTAAATTTCCATCTGTTAAAACCAAGGTAATAACCTCTCACACTAAAACTTTTCATTTCTTAAGGATACAAATAAATTTCACAGTTTGTGGAGGGATTTGGTAAATAAACATACCAATACCAATAAACCAATTTTAAAACATATTTATTGATAATATAAGGAACATAAATATTTTAACAAGCAAAAGTATAGGATGTTTAAATAAAACCATACATAGCAAATGTTACACATATAATACAAGCTGTTTCAAAACATACATAACAACTAATTTTAACACATATAGTACAAGTTGTTTCAAAAATATACAATACAATTATTTTAATATGCGAAATATAGAATGGTTCAAAAACATAGCAATTATTTTAACACAAGTTATAAGCTGTGTGGCATTTCGGTAAACAAGGTTAATTATACTTTCTTGGTATTAGATCTATATCTTGTTCTTGAAGTATAGTTTCAAGGAGAGAACATTTCTTATGGCCTGATTTATTTTTCTCAGGATTAGTTTGAATACAAACATCTTTACATTCTGGCGAACATGAGATAACACTTTCTACTAAATCTGGATATGATTCAACATAGTGTGAGTAGACGGCTCAAATTCTACCAGGAAGAGGCATAGTTGCAGTCATGTAGAACAGAGGGCACTTAGTTGTATCACTATATTGAATCAGTTCATGACTTCTGTTTTCCTCTGATGGAAAGTAATTCAGTTTAAAATCGAAAAAGCAGTCGCAAATCTACATAAACGCTCATAAAAGACAGGTACACAATAAAGAGTAGGACACAATAGACTTACCTGGTTTTACAATAATGTAATGGTTTCCCAGGTGAAAAAAAAGTTGATTTTATGAAATCCAGTACTCGATTGACAACATATATTACAGAACAATATATATAACCTTGGAAAACCTCTCTATCATTTTTAGTTGAACAGTGATTGCGGATTAAACTTTACTTTTACTAATTTTTTAGTTTGACGTATGTAACACTATGATGAACCATACTCAGTAAGCAATGATTATCCAAACTCATTGTTATCATGAACAAACATGTGTAAACATTTGTCACATTCTTCGAAATACTGAAATAAACTAGTATTATATGATGTGTAAATGACATCCTTCAAACTCTGTTCTCCCCCACAAAATGTTGTTACAATACATTCTCACCCTCAGTCTTAAAGTTGCATTTTTTCTGTATCATGTACAGTCTACATTGATTTACAAAACATTTTGAACTGATACATCTAGTTAAACTAGACTAAGAAATACATGTTTTATAATAACATAACATATAGCCATAAAAATATGAACATTTAAAATGAATATTAGTCTCACACATTCCCTTATAAGTGAGATGCGAATATGGTACTACATAAAATACAGAATACCAACCATGTTCAATAAACGAATACTTGCAATGTGGCGTGAACACTATTCTGAATTAGCTACTTCACGTGCATAAATGTTGCACATAGATGGAAACGCTAACCTTTCTTGTTCGAAAATAAAGTTGTGGATGTCTCTGTATCAGGTTTCCTTTTATTAAATAGTGGTTCCACAGTGAGATTATAGGCGATTACTACATTCCCCTGTTACTCTTCTACCTCTTGGCTAAGTCTAGCTATCATTTCTATTGTACATGACAGTTCACTGTCGGGTTGGAGATACATCACAGCACAATTGTTGCATGCCAAGTCTTTACCGAATCGAGTGCCGAGGCTGGCATCGAATGTGTAACACCAATATTCAATATCCTTGCACACTTGAAGTTGTAACACTACGTCGAAAGGTGCAAAGAACACTCATTTGTACCCTTTTTGCAGTACTTTGTAAACATCTCTAGGCTTGAACACACTAACCATGAGTGACATTTTATTACATTATGCCTTCCTTTATATCGCTTCGAATTTTGATGTGACTGTTTCTCATTGGCTAATTAAACATTATTGATTTGAAAAATATTGCATTGCCACATACCATAGGGACATGTTAATTCTTGGTTACCTATGTTAATAAAATGTACCTTGTTGTCACATTGTTCGCTCCCCATTGTAGGAATAGAACAGCAGGACTTATGCATTATGTATTTAATTTTCTTGCATTACATGCATTTCTCGATGTGTTTAGCTTTAGCTGAAAATGCTAGGATGTTCTCACGGTAAGGCAACTTACTGACAGGGCACAAGTTATACAAAGGACAATATCTTCGCCCATAATAAATGTCGAAAACTTTTAAAGTATATGTCAGACTATTTAAGGAGTAATGTAAATGCTCTTCCCTGTTACACATTTGAATCTGTAGTGGTATATCTTCTTTTTCTCGAAACCATACTCTCTTGTTACCTGAGTAATACATGCATAGTTGACTATCAAGTCGAATTTTTCATTCGTAACTAATGTTTGGGTATAAGGTATTCCTTTATAAAGATCCCATTTTTAAATGATCCAGTTGTTAGTCGGAAGTGCATCACCGAGCAGTTTTTAATGCCATATTGACATTTAATATTTTCCCAATGATATCTTCGTTAAATCGAATTCGCAGGCGCAAGTATTGCTTAGCCATACCTTGCACTGCCACATTCCACAAAGCGAGACTAGACAGTGATTACTTCCATGGATTTGAGTATTGTGTCGCTTATTATTGCAGGTTTCAGTCCACAATCAAGGACAGTCGTAGAATTCCCTCATTAATTTATATTTTATCTGTTTATATCCTGGATACTTTGTTATTTCTTGACATCAAACATGGAAACTTAGTTCATTTGGAGTACGTGGCAGTTCTGTATCGGGTCGCATTTTGAATAATGGACATCCGTCTTCATCAGACAAACTCCATTCTTTGTACTTATATTCTACAAGGTTTGTGAGAAATTCCAATGTTCTTCCCCGTTACAGAGCTGTATTTGGCATGGTGTATTGTAGTTAAGCTGAACCACACTTACCTGCATCTACATACTACGCTCTTGTAAGACCTTGTTGTGTTGAACATCCCTATTTTAATGACAATAAGTGAACTGACATAAGAGTTTAAAATGTGCCTGTATTTATAACTTTTCTCACTTTAGGTTGCAACAAAGAGATATTATTATTAAAGTCAATCATAGCATGAGTATGGTAAATGTATTCCCTTAGTGCTTCTCTTTTACACTGTGAACGAAACATTTTGTTCGAACACTGATGATTATAATAACATAGTACAAGTGAATTAATACTTGGACATTTGTGATATCTTCTAATGTTTATAAATTTTGCATGAATTTACTTCTTCATAAGTTCCTTCTGCATTATTCCCAACATCTATATGGGATAGTCTACAAGGGGCGCATCATTTACGTGTTTGAATTTCTCTTCATATTCTAAAACACCTAAATCCCATTTCTAAGCATGTACTTATTATGTTTGATGGTGAAACATCATTTGAACCTTCAGGGCTTAAAACAGACCATGGATTAGGTGATTTGAAACTTATGACTTTAGTGTCATTATCATCATTCGAATACAAAGTAGCAACTTATTTTACAATAAAAGAATTATTGTAATGATTTCAAAGCCTTGCACATAACAAATCATGGTTAAACTGTCTCCTTACCTCCTTACTAAACAAGGCTACATCAGAGTTAAAAGTAATGAAGATATGACAATTATTGACACCATATCACAATTTGCTTACATGATCTCCATTGACATTTCCGAACCGACTTTATCAATCCCAAAACCATCTATTCGTAAGTTGGGAAATTGTTACTGACAAGTTCCATTACTTGCTGCCATTTCCACATTTCACAATCTCTCCTCAAATGATATGTGTCCGGATCGTTAAAGAACAGCGGTGTACAGTACGGACAATCTTCGCAAGGAAGGTACGATATAATGCCCTCGTCCGCCCTTAAATCCTCTGAGAGAAAAGGGTAAGCATGTTGAATTTCATGTGACAGGAATGTTATTACAAATACTTTAGGAAGCAGCTATAATTGTGATTGAATGTCCAGCATTAACAACCTTTTACTTCACCCATACACTAGAATTGCTTTGAAAACATTCACGCACTCTTGATCGCAGTCCTCACAGCAATGGTCGCCGTTCATATTATCTTGTTCCGCAGATGTTTGTCTCATTGATTCTGAGGCCTGCTGTATGTCTCGGTGAAGCGTGCTGTACACTTTGGTGATGCTTAAGCAGGCTGAACGTCTCATTGTTGATTGACGGAATTCAATCCTCACTGTGATGCGCCAACAACATTATCTGACCATGATGACTGCTGACTTTACACTGAGAAAAGTGTTATTAATAGCTTTCCTATAAAGTAATCAAATCCAAAATGGCGCCCATCCTCCTAGGATTTGTCCTAAAATAAGGTATTTTCGAATATTTTGTTGAAATATCATTAAATTTGTCATAATATAATTTATATACTGTTAATTTCAAGCTGTAAACATGATATGCATTCTTTCTTTCATTGGTGTATTGTCAGAATGTAAAATTTTTAATTAAAATGTGCATATATTTGTCTATGTATACACATATATGATATATATCGGTGTATAGAAAGACTTCTGTGGTAACATTTAAGAGTTAAGTTTACAAAAGGAACATATTGGAGGCAGACTTTATTGCCACGTACACGGAATTTGTAGTATAACCAAATATAAGTGAACTTTTTTTCATTGAAAAGTCTACATGGCTAGCAATTCCGTACAAAAACCTATTTTATTTTCTTGGCTATAAACTAATAATATATTAATAAATTACACACACAGTTGTTTAACATACTTCCTTCGTCATATTAGTACTGTTTGGTAAATATACGACTCATGTAACAAAATGTTTTAAATATCACTTTAACGATTGCTTCACACATAAATATTATGTGATGCTGCACACACTGACAGCTGGAAAACAGTTTTTAAATGCTTACAGTAGTTAAATTTTTCAAATATTAGTTAGTGGTTGGGTCTTTGTCATCTAAGATTCGTGATCTGTAATATAAACACAATAAAGCAACGTAAAGGCAAGAAAGAACATTTTTGTTTTTTGATTGATATGACATATGTTTGAAAGAAGAGAATTTAGACAAGCATGCATAAATCCATAGATTTTTGTTTACCTAATAATAAAGGCTAAGCATCGCATTTCAGTTGGCAGCCAATACTAAAATACATGTTGGGCCAACATACATTTTCCAATATTGGCCCAATGTCAAAGCCAGATTTTGGGCCAACAAAAATGTATCACTTGGGTTGTGCTATATTCACGAAACCATTGAATCGATTTTAGCACTACTTTGTGTACTGGATGTATACAATCATTAAATGTGCTATTACATAACGTTATATCCTCCATAAAAAATATTGAGGATTTATGTAATATCTTAGGGACAAATGAACAAAATTTCACCCAATTCTTCCCACAAGTAGAATTGGCATGCCATGTTAACATATGTGTCTTAAATTTCTCATCCACTTATTTTCAAATTGATGACCCTCCAAATATTTATGTTGATAAATCCTATTATTCGAAACATTACTGATAAAATTCTATGTTGATGCCCGAATCTAATTTCCATAATACAGTTGATTTCAAACTACCTTACGAGTAGGGGCAGCACACTACTCCGACGATGCAAATGATCTCTGATGACCCTGTGACCTTGAATGCACCTTGTACATCCACTTGTGCATGCAGTTGCACTCACACTCCCCTCCTATCCTCCTCGTCTCGCTATCCATTCTTCCCACTGTATGGAGATGCGAGTCCTTTTGGTGGGTGTCGTGGGTTGGGGAACCGTCATAGGGGGTAGCTCTGATGACCAGTGGGTGCATTGGTACTGGGTTCGCTTCTCATACGATGAACTTAGATTTTATTTATGCACTTTCGAAATTACATAATACATGTTGACTCTTTGGCAGCTGGAGTGAGACTGAGATGAGGAGCTAGCCAACTTATGGTTTTGGAGGGGGGAATGCTTTTATTTACACACTTTCGCAATTACATAACACATATTGACTATTCGGTGGCCGGAGAGAGAGAGAGAGAGAGAGAGAGAGAGAGAGAGAGAGAGAGAGAGAGAGAGAGGCTGGTGTGTTTTGCAATTACGTAACACACATTGACCCGTCGCCTGCTGGAGAGACATTGGGTGTTGTTTCTTTGGCAGCTCGTTCACTAGTGAGGAAGTTGGGAGGGGGGAAATGCAGTTGCACATGACTTTCTCCTATTCCTCCTGTCCCCCCACACCTGTGGGACTGCCGGAGATTTTAGGAGTTGCTTTGATGAGCATCGCCTGATTGGAAAGTTCTGACGGCTGGTGTGTGAATTGGTACTGAGTTCGATTTCCATTCAGGATACTTACATATTATTTGCGCACTTTTGGAATTGCATATCACATTTTGACTCTTCGGCAGCTGGAGAGAGATTAAGATGTTGTTTCTTCAGCTGCTGGATCACAAGTGAGGATGTTGGGAGGAGGAAATGCACTTGCACAATCACTTCCTCCTGCGCCCCTCCTTTAAGGGACTACCAGAAATTTCAGGAGTTGTTTTGGTGGGTGTCGTGGGCTCGAGGACTACCATAGTATATAACTCTAGCGACCAGTGTCCAAGGTTGTATTGGGTTCGATTCCCATACAGGGTAATTAGTAATTGTGTAAATGCACAATCAGTAATTGTATAATGAGGTTAATAACACACTCTCTCCCTCCGAACGGCCTGCTCTCAACAGACCTCCATTCACAAGTATAATTATTTTTTTATCCCTGCCGTCTAATGGGATTGCAGCCAGGCACTATGGTGTATAAGTTTAAGGTTTCGGACCTTGGATTGAGCTCCCCTAAGGGCAAAAATAATTTTTGTTTTTATTTATGTACTTAGTATGGGTAAGGGGGTATAGGTATAAGGTTTCGGATCTTCATTTGACACTTCCAAGAAGAAATTTATATATATTATTTTAAATCGCAAAATGACTTCGTTGGATAGGGAAGAGGTGACAGGTGAAGGTAGTCCCTGGTTACAGTCCTCATCGAGAATAATAACAAGTAATTACATACCAAGTACACATGTTGACTCTTCGCCTGCCAGAAAGAGACTGAGATGTTCTCCCTTTGACTGTACCATTACAAATTTCGATAATGGAAGGCGAAGGGAGAGGGGCGAGGACACGACAACTGTCTTAGGAGATTAAATGTAATAAATAACTATTTAGATGATGTAATTATGCAATGAAATATTTAATCATTTAATGGTTAAGTACCCACTCGCATAATAACTCATTAAATATACCGAGAGTCTAAGTACATACTTGAACAATAAATAGTTGGTCGCACAATGAACATTTATTACATACAAACCCTAATTACACATCCTCTCGCTAGGACCACCCACTACAGAATGACCTATTATTGCATATATTCTTAGATTTTACCCCGATTTTTACCCCGATTTATCCTGTCAGGTGCATGGCACCATCACACTGAGCAAGTCGACGCAAGTCCTAGAACTCCCGAATGCATCCGAGGCAATTTTTTTGTCCTACGGAGGGTGTGTTGCGAATGGTTGACAAGTTCTAGCATTCTTCTGATGAAAGCTGTGATTAATTATTGCCGGCATCAGCTAACCTTTTAATGTATAAATCACCTAAACGACATTTTGAGAAACTTAAAAAAAAATTGGTGAGGATGTAGTATAGGCTTACATAGGGAGAGCTGAGGACTCGCTTAGTCATCCATCAAAAGTAAATATATGTATCCATGTAACACATAATAAATAACTAGCATTAGTATGTCCACTTAATGATATAACTGAATGCAGGTAGTGTTTACATATTCGTTCAAGAACCATACAGGATTATTAGAAATTTTTTAACCATATACCAAGGTAATTATCGAGAGAATTTACATAATGAATACCTACATGCAAGTAGTATGTGCACAATGAGCTGATACTAAGTTCCCATTGACCTATGAAACACAACGCACAAGGTTGGAAGACAATTATAGGATTCAGAAATTACTTATTGTTCCATATCCCGTCAAGGATACTTAGATTTTAATTAGTGCAATGAATAAATATGCATAATTGGTATTTATGTCATGAACAAGTACCGAGAATATTTTCACCCCAAGTACACATCCTACCCGAAGCACTCCTCACTTCCAACTGACCCAAGTCTTGATATTATGTATAACAAATGCAAAATCATCGTACCTCTAACAACTTTACCACAGGTCATCAGACAACAAAGGACTACCTAACCTCATCCACCCATCATCCTTTAGTCTGTCTTCATCTCTCGATGCAAGTAATGCTCTTCAAGAGGCCCGAAAAAATTCAGGTGAGCGCGTTTGATGGGGAAGAGTATACCAACGATCGCCTTCTTGTTCACACTATAACAAACTGCATTAGACACATATTTAATTAAAGTATTGAAATATAAAAAATATTTCTTTAAAATTAAATGTTTCTAACTAATTGTATAATATTATTTTTATAAAATACTTTAAAATCTTAGATTTACTATAAACACACTTTCCCCCAGATATGCTCTGTAAACAAAATTGGCATTATTGTTTCATTTTATAAAGTAAATTACTTTTTTTATGATAACCTAATTTGCATTACATTTACAAATCAGACAAGAATTTCAGAAATTCCCATTGAGGGTAACTACTATTTAAAACCTTGCTTAATCACCCAACGAGACATAGTATGTGTATTGGATTAGTTCGTGCTTAGAACCCCGTAATGGTTAAAGGATATTCACTATGATATTCCTTTTCCAACCTTAACGATGGTATTTACGGTTATAGTATCACATTCTGCACTACAAATCCCGTCGAGGGCGAATATGCACATAACGTTTTCCTGACTGCATGCCGATTTGAATTTAATACAATGTAAATATCATCCAGGCCAATGTTATATAGAATAGTTTTATAAACAAGACAGACCATGCACGTGTATCTCTAACAAACGTTCCGAGAGGCAAGCTCTCTCGAACGGTAGCTGTGAGGATGGAAGACCGGCTTGTTAAGGAGATGAAGGTGTGGGGGTAGGGGATTGCGAGACTAGTTCCAACATTGCCACTAGGGGGCTGCGTGTCGTTGACAAACACTCATTCCCCATCGCTCGAGCAGATCACAACCGTCTAATACGGTAGCCCGCGAGGTTATCCCTACGGCACTTGCGAATACCAAATGTACCATTCGCCACAGAGTATGTCGAGCAAACTTTCGCACTACAAAAGAAAATACTTGGATCTCCACCGACATTCACTACACTACCTTACGTACAAAATATCACAATATTACTAACTGTAGTATATCAATTTATATATTCTTCAATATATATATTTATATTTATATATATACATTCTGAATTACTAAATAATAAATTAAAACCCACTACACTATAATTCCTGTTAACATGTGTACCAACATTCCTATATATACAAAACATGGTTTCATTTCAGATACTATATATATTATATATATATACACACACACACTCTTTCACACACACAAAATTCTGGAACCGATCATTTTTCTATTAAGCCAAATTTTTCCAGAAGTGTCAACTTTTTCCAATGCCATCTCCTACAAATAGTGTATATATTCTGAGACATACGCCATTATACCACCTTTGTTTTATCTCCCCCCCCCCCCCCCCAGTTTTTTTTCAAATACAGATCCTGTCCATCGGTAACATCAACGCAATTCTTTCTCGATCTATTACTCCCTCACAAACGTTTTAGTGGAAAAACACATAAAGCATATATGCAATCGGAGAAATATTTTGTGTAAAGAATAATAAACCGGCTCCCCAATTATATTTATTACATCCTTAAAATTAAATAAGATTAAAGAAAAAATTACAAATATATTCTTCACCACCACCCCTATAAAATACTAACATTTCAAACTACAATGTAGCGGGCGAATTGGCTTATTGAGAAGTTGTCTCAATTTTGTTCCGAACTCATTGTTTATTTAAAAAGTTTATTCTGAAGAACGCATATTAACTTTTAACTTAATAGACTATAATGTTGTATCTACTAGCTCGAGTGCTATTATGTCGCATCGGAAATATAAGCAGAAGTTGTATGTTTTTCATGTAAAAAACTAAAAAATTTGGTATTACCAATATTATTAAATGTAAACATACACACAAACAGAATAAGCTAACTACCTAACAATGAACAGTTCTTTACCACTTTTCACATTCATGAGCACATAATATCAAATACTGTGTATTAACATCAAATATGTGGACAAGAATAGAATAACACAAGCCAGAACCAATTAGCTTATGGAACTCAATAACACATTACATTTGGGTACGTGTGGTAGAGTGATTAAACTGGCTGCGCAGAGTCCCTTTGCTCATGCGAACACTACCATATTCATTATCACAGCAATTGAAAACATTTTATACGAGGTGTTAAATAATAAATGTATAGTATTTCAGGATGGTTGTGACAAAATTAGTGTAGCAGCGGTTTACCCGGACCAATCCCAGGCCGAGGAACGGATGAACTCACCGTACGTTACTCTCTCGAGTAGCAGATGAGATGTCATACACATCCTTTGTGTGTGAGCTAAACACAACTTATTTCTAGAACAATTGAAAGCTGAAAGAATTACTGTTTAGTAAAAATTACGTTGAAAAGTATTCAGACTAATCCGCTTCACACAGGGGAACTCTTAACTCAATCTCGGCTCTTGGTAGTTAAATATTATGCTGGAAAACAGTATATCCTACAGATTCAAAATGGTGTCGTGACAAATCTTCTAGAACAAATGGTGGTCATTCTGGTATATCCGTACTTAGTAAAAGCGTATATAGGTTCTCTGAAATGGCGATGGCAGCTCTCATAGAAAACAATCTGCTCTATTTTTCTCAACAATACACGTAGCAGAGTGCTATCATAGAAGGAACAGTGCATGAGGGGGGGGGGGGGAATTAATTACGTGGAATGCTTCCCCTTTAACATGTAACAGACGTATCGAGACTCTCTACCTCCTAGCAGCTAAACCCGCGGAAGGGGCAAAATTAAGCACTCAACTTAGTCGCTGGTTGCAAATACTACAGTAAACGACATTCAGGGAGGTATCGGACACCCTAACTTCCTAAGTTAAACCCGGCACGTCACCCACTTTGGGGGAGCATCCTATACTACATCCGTACTTCTTAGGAGCTGAGAGCAGATATAACTCAGCCGGCTGGTGCTTACTAAGGGGGCCTACCGTGCCAGCCAATTACATGGCGAGATTGGAACCAGTGGACCAATGAAAATCAAAAAACTTCATAACCATCTTAACGAGCCACTTCCTACTGCCTAATCGTAAATAACATAGAATGCGTGGTCTCGAAACGACGATATACAAACCAATAAACCCTGAAGCATTAAAAAAATGAGCCCGAATATAAAATAAAAATTAATTACACATAAAATTGCAAAATGAAAACTATCTGACCTAACCCAATTAAACATATAAAATTGCTACGCAACATCTAAAGTTAAAATCTTACACGAGAAAATAATAAAAAATAAAATAGAACAGAATGAAACTAAATTATGTTAATACATAAATTATTTACATATTCGTACATATTGTTACGGGGTGGGTAAGCCTTCGTTATACTGCTTGCCTTAATGCGCGACCCCACGTGTAAGGATAGAGAGGTCACGAACCACCAGAGTTTGATAGTAGTATAGAAATGGGGCTTGACGGCCATCGGCGTCTCGCACCGACCGGATCCGGATTCGCCGGTCGCCATCTTGTTACGTCACCGCCAAACATAATGGATTATATCGACCTTGACCCCAGTGACCTCTGGCCCCAAACAATTCTGGAGAATTATATTACAAATTTGTAACGAAAAATTGAATTTAAAACATTTAAAAATTAAAAAATCTTTTTAACAATTTATGAAAAAAAAATATTTTTTTAATACTTAATTAAAATTGCTAAAAAAATATATAGGGTTAAAATATTTATTTATATAAAATTTCATTTTTGAAATCTTTTCATGAAAAAGCCCTTAACCCCGCCTACTATTTTTCCTTTTCTCCTTCAAAATTTACCTCTTTTCCCTAAAAATTTCCCTTAGTAAATTTCATTAAAAAAATTATTTTAAAAATAATTTATTAAAAACTTTTCAAACCCTGGCGGCCATCGTTCGCTTTTTTCCCTTAAAAATTTTAGAGGTGAAAAAGCCTCAAAAAATTTTTATAAAAAAAAAAACTTGCATTTCCGTAGGTGTCCCCCTGCACTGCTATTAGTCACCTCTGTTTGAATCCAGCAGACGACTAACTCCCTCACCTCCACTCCCCTCATATATACTCATTCCTCCAGCTTGATTTTTTCATTCTTTATTTGTTTACATGCTACTGCAGATTGACTCTCGTCTTCGCTCGACTGCCATCTTTGTTTATATGTTACTGGAGGTGGCCATATTTGTTTTTTTTTTGTACATAATTTGTTTATATATGTTATGGGAGACTGTCATATTTGTTTTTTCATACGTAATTTGTTTATATATGTTATTAGAGGTTGCCATGTTGGGAGGCAGCTATCTTGCTAGATGTAATCCTCCCTGTTTTATTGTCATTTTTTTTATAGTTTGTGTCTCACCTTTGTGCGACAACCCGATTATGCCACCTTATATAGGTCCGTACCGAATGGTGACATTGGCCATTCCTGCAGAGTACTTGCATTTATTAATTTTTAAATTCTTATGTATAGAGTGGGAGAGGTTTTTTGAAATAAAATGCAGCATATCTCTTTTTAATAGTATTTATTGTACACATAATAAAATATACAGGTTTATTAATCTTCTTCAACATTCACCACTCGATGTCCGCCTCAGCGACCTAGGAATTGTAGCGGGCAGCGAAACCCTACCACTTGATGTAGGCCCATCCAGTACGCTGTTTCAGCGACGTTTCCACTAAATACATGTATGGAAACTTCGTCGGCCGGATCTCCTCTTTGTAGAATCCGAAATGGATGGGTACGATGTTCAGATCTTCGAGATAGTAGATCCTCGGAGCATAGTTATGTATACATCACACATGAATCAATTCGGGGTTCCAATTCGCTGTGAACCCTCTTTCTCGAAGACATCTTTCTTTTTGGTGATTCGTACCAGGTCACCGATCTTGACTTTAGGCTTGCATGGGTCATTCCTCTTCGGAATAGCATACACAGTCCGAACCAGGGAGTTGTCCTTGACATCTTCGGGCTTCATGCGAGTGGTCGAGTACACTGTAGAATTATACTTGCGTACAAGTTTCAGCAGTAGCTCAAGCCACTTGTAGCTACCATTTGCTGCGAAATGCTTCCACATCGTGCCCTTCAGAGTCTTTTTGAACCTCTCGACATTTGAAGCTTTGAGATTAATTTATGTGGAATAATGATTTATATTATGTTTCTTCATCAGGGCCTAGAACTTTGCGTTGTAGAATTCCTTGCCCTGGTCTGTTTGCAAATTGACGGGGATGTGTCCTTCGCTGAACACATATGCGATGATCTCGATGACGTCACATGCATTCTTCCACTTGACCGGCCTGGCCCAGGCGAATTTTTATAGGCATCGATGACTGTCAACATGTATTTGTAGCCTTTTTTGACTTGAGCATACGGTATCATCTCGATGAGATCGGCTTGAAACAGATTGTACTTCCCACAAATCATGACCTTGCGACGGCGGCGGTAGTTGCGCCTGGCAGCCGCATGCAGTTCATTGGAGATACCCAATAGATTTATCATGTAGCCCACCTCCTTAAGTTCTACTATGATTGAAACTATCTTGTTGGTGTGGGAGTATTTTCTAACACATTGCGAAGCAAGCAGTAGCTGCAGCCTATCGACCAGTTCGTTCGGATCGTCCCAAAAATTTTATTCAATGTTCTTACCATCGTCTATCTTCTTCAGGCCTTCACCGCTTTTCAGTGCCCGGCCTCTGAAGAGATCTGCGAGAATGTCGATTTTTTCGGGATTGTTGACTTGATAAAGTTCGTGTCTGAGGTCGAATAAAGTCTTGTATTCCAGGTGGTCGGGTTCTGTAAAGTCCATGGGATTCTTATGAAATAAAAGTTTGTATAGTCCAGGGGTTCCACATACCGTGTAATTGCCAACTCGGATGCTCCCATCTGGTAGAAGGAACCATTTATCATTTTGCCTTTATACACCATATGTCGTATCATTATTACGAGATGTATAGGATTGTAGGTACCGTCGAGCCACATTAGATTTCAGGGGTCTCTTCCGTTCCTTCTTCTTGTGTGGCAAATCTGCATCTGATCCATCGTCCTGATCTGACTGTATTTCATTATGCTTTCGCTTCTGGTATTGTCGATTTCGGACTTTACAGCTATGGGTGCTCCGTAGCTCTCCCTGAGTACATCGAGACAATGCGTAATGGGCCTAAAATTTTTTTCATTTATATGGTTGCGTGAAATGTTGGCTCTTGTGGCGAGCAAATATTTTGAGCGGATAGACTGAATCACTCGATGTAGTTCGCAGGCAATATCCGCAATCAAACTGAATACAAATTCTCACTGTCGTTCTCTTTTATAGGTTTAGTCGTGAGAATCCTCCAAAATACTTACGATCTTACTTAGGCGTTCGCTGTAATTTTGAATATCTGTTTTCGCGGCGAGGTGGGAACTCGAGGTATGGAATGTATGTGTAATACATCCTTCCAGGTTTTTCAGATTTTCTTCATTTTGTGCAGATACTACATTCAACATATCGATAATTTGCCTTTGAACACTCATCACTTGCTCGTCCATGGCCACCATTCGTGGATGATCTCAGTATTCACATGCTCCATCTTCGCTCCAAGCTCGGATAGGTAGGTTCGATAGAATCTGTTTTGTTCGGCCAACATTCTGCGCAGTTCTGAAATGATGTCATTACAATTTTCGAGGACGAAATGTTTTGTAGCAGCATCCCAAGTTCCATCATCTCCTGGTACGAGACAACCACCATCGTTGTCTTTATGATGGCGTATCCTGAGTCTACTCTGCCCGAATTTTGATATGATGTAACACATTCTCGACGGCTGATGATGAACTGATCTAACCTACGCCTGTACCTTCCATTATATAGGTGCCAGTCCTTCACAATGTCAAAAATCCGTATTTGTCTTTCCAGCACAAAGCAAACATGTGTTTGAAATCTGATAGCATCATGTGCGTATTTACATGATCGTCGTAAACATGTCGCAAATTCGTGTCATCCATGCGAAACAGCACCAACACATTAGCATTATCGCGAAGCATCTGTTTGGGAATGCGCAAATATGTCTGGCCGAGGTAGACACAATCCATGCATGCATGACGTCCCATGCTATAGTACTCTTGAATACAATTTGTTTCTCTCAGGCAATGTCGTCGGAGATAACTATTGAGTTTCGTAGTGCTTCGTTCGGAAGTACGACAGCTTCATTATCACTGCATGGGAAATAACACATTGCTTCCCCGTCCAGCAGTACTCGTACCAATCGTCGGTATTTCGATTGCTGGAGAGATTTTGATTAAAGGTATGCGTTCTCGAACCAGAGACCGCTCTCTTCTTCCAGCAGGCTCAGTAGAATGCATGTTTTTCTGCAATTTGATGGTCCCAATATGATGCAACTCACTGTATTCAAATATAGGCTTCTGTGCCACGATTCGTGGGAGATAGCTTCATCTTCAGCATTAATGTGTATGGGTAGAGTAACATCTTGTTTAATGATCTGGATACAGTTCTAGTCTGCTTGGTTTATATCATACATTGGGGGAGGAGAATGAGGAGATGAAGGAGGAGGAAGAGGTGGAGTAGGAGGAGGTAGCATATAGAAGCCTCTTGATGACATAAAGCACATTTTATAATGTCTCTTCAAGTTATCACGCCGAGTAAACTGTCTCTGGCAGAAATCGCACTGAAATGTCGTATTGGAATATGTGATACGTCCATACTGTTCCAAGTTTAGAACAATACTAAAACAAAAATGTATAAAACGGCCGTATTTGTACTTTTCTCGCTCAGTTCACCACGATATCTCGAAGAGGTTAGACCGCAGCTGGAACTGGGGTCGTCGATACACTGATCAACAATCGACCGTACGAACTGCACATTCCCGGATACAGGTACTGTGGGGCAGGAAACAAGCTAGTTAAAAGACTGTCACGCAATGAGACAGGTATAAACGCCCTGGACGAGGCGTGCAAGCAGCACGACATCTCCTATTCCCAGCACAAGGATCTGCAAGCCAGACACCGGGCGGACAAGATACTTGCACAGAAGGCAGGCAAGAAAAGAAAATCATCAGATGCTGGGCTCTGAGAAAAAATAGCAGGTAGGGTTTTTCCAACTTGATGAATGCCAAAGTGAAGATGGGCATGGGTGATAAGAGCAAAAGAAAGGCACATATGAAAACAAAGCAGTTACAAAAATAAGAAAAGCCGGCAAGTCTAAGAAAATATCTACTAGCGGATTTTTTCCATAGCTTTTGCCTGCACTCGCGGCCCTCAGGGACCTATTCGGAGTTACGAGTGGTATCGCCAGAGTCGTCAACCCAGCATCGAACGAACAGAAACAGTTGACCGAGGCACAAAGACTCAATGCAAATATGGAAGCTATCGCAATGGGTAAAATACGGGCAAGGTCTCTATCTAAAATCATAACCTGTAGTAGGCGGAAGTGTGCAAAAGTGGCGCAGCAGGAAGAAACAATAATGTAATCGTTACCGAAATGAGCACTCACGAATGTGGATTTGGAACTGTTTGCACGCAAATTGAAAATACCTCATTTTTGCGGAGTGTATACGAGAGATGGTTTGCCCGCTAAACCCAAGGGAGGAGAATTTTCTGTAATAAATTTGGATATTACAGCAGGGCCTGGCAAACACTGGGAAGCCTAAGTGAAAAAGGGTAAACACGCAGAATACTATGATAGTTTTGGGAATTTGGGCTCTGTTCCTGAATTTCGCAAGTACCTGAAAAATTGTAGACTGACTTACAATTACGAAACGGAGCAGTTGCCTAACACGTGGAACTGCGGATATTTGTGCCTTCACTTCCTGGTTCGCTCATACAAGTAATTGTATAAAATGCTCTAAACAGCAAGGAAACCATCAGTCATATCGATAACGCTTACCTCGATGGGTCGTAGCTCCAAGCTGCCTGCGGTACAATTTCCGCCACCAGACCTGGAAGAGAAATGGAGCATAGGCCTTCTCGGTTTTTAATCTTACAATGCGCTACCGAACTTTGATGAAAAAAACTCCAAACTGTACCTCGTAAAAAGTGGCAATGTTTTCCCATGGTGTTTCGCTGCCTGTTGACTCTTATGAAATAGGCGATATTGCAAGGTACATTGAAGATTCGCTGACCCCTGACACTGAGTTCGAACTACATGGCAATCCTAATACTCTGAAGAGTGTTATCAGATGCAACGAAGATATCGACTTTACGAAACCGGGTACCAACTGACTGATGCTGAGGTTCGAGCCGCGCATCTACGAAGCTGGTAAAACACAGGTGTTGTCGCAGCCTGTAAATATTTTGCCAGTCAATGTGATACGAATAACATGCAATTTGGCGAGCGGCACATACCTAAAAGGCAGGTTGAGCAATAAGCTGCTCCGAATTTACGTCTATGGTCCCTCCAGGTTATAAACTGGCCGTGGCACCGCAAAACATCATTTACTTTCCGGTCGTCATGAAGAGAGCACACGAGGTGGCTCACAGTACGTCACAGGTCTCCAATGAGTTAACACGTGCTAAACCTACCATCGGTACGTCACAGGTATCCAAGGAGTCAACACATGCTTGCGAGATTATGCTCTGCAGTTTCGGCTTTGAGGTCGATCGCCATGAAAGATTTTCTAAACTATGAAGAAGACAGCATAACGAAGGCGGAACTTTATGCGTACCAACCGTTTCTGATCAGGCCGTACACATTACCATTGGAGTTTCGGATAGCAGTCCAACACCAAGATATCTGCACTCTTTCTCGCCAGTCTTTCCTGCGAATCAGGGGGACTCTGACGGAAGAAGATGGTACCAATCCAGCATCGACGAAAATAATTAGCAATGGAATTCTTCACCTGATCCATCGCATCGCCCACTTTCTCAATGGTGTCGAGGTGGACCAGTTGCGAGATATGGGCATAATCTCTATGATCAAAAATTACCTTTCATTCACGCCGAATGAGCTACCTACAGCCAAGATGGCAGCCTGGGGAATCAAAGATGGCTACAGTTTTCCCATTTATGCCGAAGGAACGTTCGAAGTATGTGTTCTGCTCTCCATACTATTGGGATTTGTCGAAGACAAAAACGAATTATCTTCAATTCGAAGCAGGAGCTGGTGATAATGTTCACCAATACGCATTTGGATACCATTGTGGGTTTGGGAGTAAACCTGGAGGCAGTCGAACTGAACCTACAGTCTATAGAATGGATGCTGCCTCATATGCAGTTGAGCACTACAGAACCCCTACATATGTTGCAGAATGTGGAAGATGGTTAAAACATCGATGTGACTTTCAGGTCGTGGAGTCTGGAGACATACCCTGGATTGCCAGCAAGACAGCGCATTAACTGGATGGTGAAGACCAGCTTTGCTTCTGAGAAATTGAGGTACATCATTGTTGGGCTACAGACCGGAAGACATCACACTGTAAGAGTGAGCCATTTGCAGTTCGACACTTGCCAAATAGAAAATGTCAAAATATTTTTGAATAGCGAAATCTACCCATTCATAGACATGAACACGAACTTTGCAAATGGCCTGTACCTGCTGGTATATGAGATTTACGCTCAATTCCAAGCTGCATATTATGGACATACCCAATCTCCGATATTGAGCCCTGATAGGTTCAAGAGTTTGGCCCCACTCATGGTATTCGATGTGAGTAAACAGGACGAGCGTATTACCTTCAATGTGATAGACTGCAGGATCGAGTTCACTACACATGGAAATATTCCTGCCAACACGTATGCATTTTGCACGATACTTCACGTCCGACTTGTATCTTACAATTGCCGAGACAGAACAGTCAAAATACTGCCACGAGCGCAGCTGACTGTTCGCACGCCGTAACAGTTTGCTCGTCTTCGAGCATCGGTAGCTTCAAGTGGTGGAGTTTCCCTGGCCACTACAATTCCTGGGTCGCCTCCAGTAACATATAAACAAATTATGTACAAAAAAACTAATATGGCCGCCTCCAATAACATATATAAACAAATGATGTATGAAAAAACAAATATGGCTGCCTCCAGTAACATATAAACAAAGATGGCAGTCGAGCGAAGGTGAGAGTCAATCTGCAGTAGCATGTAAACAAATGACGAATGAAAAATCAAGATGGCGGAATGGGTATATGTGAGAGGAGTGGAGGCGAGAGAGTTAGTTGTCTGCTGGATACGAAAAGAGGCGACTAATTATGGTACTGGGGGAGACCTCCGGAAATGTATGTTTATTTAAAATAAACATTTTTAAAGGACTTTTTATTAACAAAATGTTTTAAGGGAAATTTCGAAGGAAAACAGGGAAATCCCGAAGGAAAACAGGGAAATTTCTAAGGAAAAAAGTGAAATGTGGCCGCCGGAGTTAGAGGCTTTTTAATTAAAATATTTTTTAAATTAAATTTTATGAAGCTAAATTTTTTGAAGATTTTTAAAATTATTTAAGCAATTTTTTTATTTAACTATTCAATAATATTTTTTTTTGTAAATTTTCGAAACATTTTGTTTATTTTAAAATGCTTTTTAGTTAATTTCTGCTATACATTCCTTTAGAATTTTTTTGCATTTTTTTTGTTTTTGGGTTCAGAGGTCACTAGGGTCAAGTTCAAGATCATGGGTCAAAGGTCAAAGTCAAAGTCAGTGACATACAGTTTGGCTGAAGGTGACATACCAAGATGGTGGTCGGCGAATCAGAATCTTGTGCCAGACGCCGATGGCCGTCAAGCCCCATTTCTATACTACTTTTGATAACAAGCAATACATTAGGGAATGGAACGCCATACATAATGCCAGCGGGGAATCGAGCACGTTCTCACCACAGCCAGCCGCCGACAGACATTCCAATAGTTCCAGTACAGTCATTTAATTAGTTGCTCGTAGCTTGAAGTAGTAACTAGCTAATATACTAAAGTATTTGGATCCAACTAAATAGGAAAGTAAATATTATTGTACCCTGAAGTAACCAGAATAATTAATATAACTTAATGCATAGAGTTTTGTATATCATAATGTAAACGCTGTACGGTTAACTGTTTTAAATACATATTTTACTAGATAATGATGTGTTATATTCGTCTGAGCATGCTTTCCCACATAGCTTGTTGTCGCCATATGGTACCATAACAATAGTGGAGGGTGGGGGATTTCCCCGCATTTTAGAATGCAAACCAAGTAAGCTCCACCAATATCCTCAAAAAGTTAAAATTTTAATAAAACTTGTTAATTTTTGCAAAGATAAACTTGATGGAAAAAATTCGGTGCGATGGATAAATCATATACCACCTCCAAACATGCTAAAATAATTTTGCACTAAATAAAAATAAAAGAAAGTCTTTCCCACCTCAGAAGATTTAAATCAATTAAGATGAGTTTTTCTAATAAATCCACATTAGGGCATTAATAGTCAAATTACCACGCGAAGTAATAAAATAATTAAAAATCGATATTTAATATAACTTATGCTGTGTATCTAAAAGTTTAATAAATAATGTAAGTGTCCAAAAGTAGAAACAGAGAGAGATTAAAATTATATATTAATAATGTGAGTTGCATATCTCGATATTATTTTATGAGATAAAGGGTTTTAAAATAATATAGGTTTTTTAAGGAGATATAATTATTTATTTCAATGTGAATATAAACATAATAACGCGCTTATTAAAAATTTATTCTTGAAGATATCATGATAAACCTTACGATGAGGTACATATTGTTAAAATTGAGTAATTGTATAAGTTGAATCTGTCTGCACGCACTAATTAATATTTCAGCGAATTAAAACACAATTTTTACACAACATGTTAATATAAGTTAGTGCCAAATAAAATAATATATTTAAGTTTCATTAAATTATATATTAGAGTGTGCGATGCTGATATTTTGATTATTAGGGCACTATTACAACTGAGGTATTTTGTGTCACATATAGGAAACATTAATGTTAAAATATGTTATATATTTAATTATTCATAAGGTGTACTAGGCACCATAGTTTCAAAAAGTGTACATATTTTCCTGCGTCAAAGTGCTGCATTACGACATGCGAGGCCTCAATGTCGCAGTCAGATGTGACCTACTTGCGATGTTGAAGTTTGCTGTGGCAACAACCCCCCCCCCCCCCCCCGTCCTGGGGCTCTTCAACCTCTCGGTCACGTTCATCCCGTCAAGCTGCAAGTCAGCAACTTCCATGTGGCGACGTCCACCGCGAGCTGATGCAGTGCGTGCTTGCATGTGCGCCACCTGTGTAAACATTGCACTCCCTTTCACTGATGTCAGTTATATTGACACTAGAAATCCACACACTTGACACTGGTGTAATATGAATTATAAAATCGGTATGAGATGGACGAAATTAATTGAATGCAAAGGGTATTTACGAATACGGGTAGGTATAAGTGGTCCTGACACACCCATTTCGCCATGTAAAGCGAATCCATGGCAACCCACTTGAATTGAGTAGTTCAGGAAGTGACACAAAAGACTTCGGCTGTGGGTCTAGTAAGCGACACAGCCATACATCACTAACAATTTTCGCTGTATGCATGTTATGTTACACAGCGGTGCAATACTACGGATTTTACTGTGGATAGAATTCATGCTACACAGTACGCATTACTAAGAACTTATGCTGTGTGTCCTGCATGCTACGCTCCAAAACCACAAATGTTTCACGAGGGGACATTGCAAAATCCGGAACTCCTGAGGCTAAAATCATTTACAATGGATCCCCCGATTCCAATATTATAGTGTGTAGAAACAAGTGTTGTAAAAGGTCAAGAAAGAATTTAATGAGCCAGCAATGCTTTATTATTAGCGTGACTCTAGTTGTGAGAATCTAAGATATATTATACACAAGGGAGCAGTATTTTTGTTGTGGTGTTAACAATTGCTCTCATTATAGAAAGTGCAAATGTAGAATAAAGGAGTGCCAAGACACTATTAATTGTAATTGTAGGTTTTAAGCACATGTTGTAAATTATGAAAGAGAGCGAAATTGAACTACATCGAGGGTATAATAAAATGTTAAATATTTTTGTTATTTAAACATAAATAAATAAATAAATACATGTAGTATCTAAACAGCACACAGGTAGTCTACGATAGTTTCAATTAACTATAGAACTAAGTACTGCATTAGAATGAAAATAAATAAATAAATACAATAACATAAATACTTTGTCAGGTCACTGTATTAAGGTAACTAAATCAAATAAATAAAGGAACAGGAACATTGACACATAATATAAATTAATGTTTATAGGCACAATACTCAGTAGGGGAGTTATGATTATTAATTAAAGTGACTTTATGTAAAATATAATACAAATGCACATACCTGAAATGTAGCTATTATGTTAAAGTACTAATATAATTACGAAAGTGTTTTTGGGCAAATCACATTCAGAAAGGGAGTGTGACAAAGCAACGAGTGCCGAAGACACGTCCTGACGTCATATCACCATACACCACGTCCGTAGGAGGCGACGGCATGCTAGCTGGCCGCACAGTTACATCACACACGCAGGCGAGCAACTCAGCCCGTGCGCAGCTTATGTGTAAGGTTCAACCACCCGATGTAATACGTAGCCAACATACTCACTTCACTAACACATTTGTACTCATAAATATACCCTTGTCGGGACACACAGACAAACGGAAGAACTCAAAAGTACGCTCTCGTAGTAATTACATGCTAGCGCACATCATGTTAACAGACAGAAACACAGTATAATGACATTTGTCAGGTATATTGATTTAATATGCCTACAATCGGCCAGTAATGTAAATTAAAGTAAAGGTAATATTAAATAAAATAACGTATTAAGTGAAGTAAATGCGAGATCACTCTGTGCCAAAAAAAAAAAAAAATCATATATAAATTTACATAATAGCAACTTTTGCACAATGTAAGTATGGCAAAATTAAATTAGCATTTATATAAGTATATTGAAAACAATATTGTAATATTGATACTAAATGCTACTAATAATTAGGCATATTAGAGCCTAAGATATAAATCTACTTGTAATAACGTTACATTTTATCATTTTAGATAACATGCGTAAACTTTTGGTTAATTGTCTCCTGGTAACATATAAATAGGGTCATACAGAGGGCAAAAATATTTTTTACACATCCCAATTCCGTATTATATTAATTTTCTTAAATAAAGATTAAAGTCTTATGAGGGATGTTAAGCTAATATATATAATATTTATATTGTGTTTGTAATAATGGTAAGTAAGAAAAAAAATGTTTTATAATAAAATATGCTGACCCATTTGCAAATTACTGTACGTAATTGAAACATTAGTTATATTGTCACTATTAAAATTTAGACACACGCAAAAACAAATGTTTAAGTTGCAAGAGTCACAGACAATCAGTATTTATATATATTGTAAGTGATAATTTAAGTACATATATATGTTAATTAAGGTAAAAATCCTTTCAATCCTTCCTTGTGAGCTGAAACGTAGTTGCGGAAAATTGATCAATTAAATTTTATTGTAATGACAGTAAAGTAACCATTAGTTAATAATAACATACTACATTTCGATACAAAAATCCTTCTGCATCCTCATTAAATGACGCCTTAGAACCTAGATATTTAATTGCAGTCCTTGGGACATATATAAATATAAGTAATTGATTCTTGACATAAGGCTGAATCGTGTTTTGACAAATGGTTTACTTTGTATTGTGCAAAATGTTTAATTACGATTTTCCAGAAAAATTGTTCAATTGTGTATTGTAGCTCTAGTACGCAGAGTTTAATTACAGATTATACAATACAACTAGCTATGAAGTTTCTTTCAGACATACAACGGTAAAGTGTAAAAAAAAATTACTATTGCAAATTCGCTGTATTTAATAAATGGTCTTATGGCTGTTACGTACAGACTTAATATATTTTGTAACGGCAGAAGTATTTTACTGTAAACATGTTTAAAAGTTAAAACGTCATGCAATTTTATCTATTGCATCATAGAAGTTTTTAATTTGATTATTAAAATAATTTAATATTTGCTAAGCCGTGTAACAAGTAGGTAGGTTAGGACATCAAAAGAGGCTGACGATTTCTGCGTCCGCATTCTGTATGCGATGGCAGCGTCTACCGCAAGGAAGACTTTGTATACCCCTACTACAAGTCAAGTTCAGAGCCATCGGCTCCACCACTTCATTCTGTAAAACATGCACACCGCACAAACAGTTCAAATGCCAGGCAATTCAAGAGCGAAGGCAAGGGAGTACGTAAACAATTTTTTCCTCGCATCAAATTTTCCTAGACACAGTCCTTCGCTATTGAAGGGATCATCAACCTTACCATATTCCCGCTGCCAAGAAGCAAACTTGCTAATGGACCGAGTTTTGCTGTCAGTACCAGTTTACTACGGGCCTTTTTCAGCTCTTTTTTTGAACAAAGCGGGAAATGTTATGGCGTGCGCAAGCCTTGGTTATACTGCTTGCCTGAACGCGCTATACCACGTATAAAGAGAGTGAGGACACGAGCCCCCGGAGTTTTACAACAAGCAATACGTTAGGGAAACAATCGCCGTACTTAAGGCCAGCGGGGCATAGAGCGTGGTGTTAACAGAGCCAGCCGCTTACAGACCAAGATGGTAAGAAGACGGGGATTTCATTCGCCGTAGCCGCGACGACAATCAGCCTTCGGCATCATTAATAAGGTGAAGACATTCCGGTAGTTCCAGTGGAGACATTTAATTGGTAGCGCATGGCTTGAAGTAGTAACTAACTATAATACTTAAGTATATGGATCTAACTAAATAGTAAAATATATAATGTGCTCCCCCGAAGTAACCAGAGTAAATAATATACCGTAATGTATAGAGTTTTGTATAGCATAATCTAAATACTGTACGCTTAACTATTTAAAAAACATGACATAGTTGATAATAACTTGTTATATTCTTCGGAGCATGCTTCTCCATGTAACATATATGGCACCATAACAATATGAAACATTACATAGAGAAAAGGTTTGTGGCAAATAATTTATTAATTCAGTATGCAAACAAAGTATATTTTCGGGTGTTACAACAACCAATACATATCGCAAAAAACAGCACATTTACACGAACCATAAGATCCATTTGCAAAACTCTTACCATCAAACATTACCAGTAAAACTAACATACCTTGTAGACAAATCATATCAACCACAAAACCAAAATAATTCTTAAAATACCTATTTCGACCAATAATACTATCGTTATACCACCCGACTTGCTACCCAAAACATTTAAACAAAACAAACCAGACAAGGTGACTATACTTTTACATATAGTTTAATGCAAATTTCCAAACTATTTCTTCTAGTAAATCGCATACCAACCCCAACACATCGTAGAGGTTCAGAAGTCTGTAGGCCTACTTCTTTCAAACATTTGCTCTATACTCAATTATTACTAAATAATTTTTAATACAAACAACTTTATTTTATCCATCTAATTTTAGAATATTCAAATAAGGCGTGTATATAGAAAAATGTTCAGTAATGGATTTTACAACATCAGAGATATATGTAAATTTGAAACTGATAAGATCTCATACACCCTAATTACTGTCAAAGCGATTGCTATTGTAGGTGGATAACATTCGAGATTTTACTGACGTCATGCAACTATATCTTTATCCATATTCAAAACAGCCACAAGTAAGTAGGAGGGAGCCACTTATGATTGCTATTATTTTACTTGCATTATATATGATAGGAATATATATTATATAAAATATAGTATTATACATAATTGTATATAACATGTTTTCTTCTGAGTTGAACGAGTATTTGGGTTTTCTCAGAGTCCTCCCATACCGTGAAGATCCCACTTTTGACCTCGACAAACATGGTACTACGATATGCATCATCGCTAACTGTTTATCGCCAGTGTCGATTCTGAAATCCACCCAGCTGAAGACTTTGTCAAGGTCTTACAATTTTTCTGCAAATTTATAATTTTCTACAAAAAAATTGCGAATAATTTTTTTTTTTTTGTTTTAAGAAGTGGATTTCGATCGAGATGTTGATATAGATTAATGTAAAAAAATTTCACTTTACAAACTTTTTCTGAAATTTCCACACTATTTTAACAAATTGTCAGGTTGGTAGAGTGGTCTACACCTGACAAATATTTTTCAGAAATATATTTAGACGGTCGAGATGGTCAACATAAACTATTTGTTTGGAAGTAGTAACAGTAAATATGCATTCAACATGTAAGTAGGTTTTCACGCTTCCCATGAATAGAGGGTTTTCAAGAACGTCTTATTATTACAGACCCAAAATATTCTAGGAGATGATGTAAGGTACTTCGGGAGACTTTTGGGAGTTGGAGTAGGTGGAAATCGAGGCTATATATATGCGTGAGCTCTGTCTGACTCATTAGCAGTTCGTCTGTTGTTCGAGTAAGGGCTCTTTTTCTCTGACTGACTTCGAGTGAATTGAAAGTTAGCTGCATCATTTTAAACCCATAAAAGTAGGTTACAAATGTTGGAGGACAGATCGTCATGAGTAGAACCATCTAGTGATTGTGTGTGCGAGTTTTAGTAACATGAATAAGGAAATAGCTGTCGAGCATACGTCAACATCGTCAATGGCAAAGTGAAAGCCCTCAAATTTGGGAGTCAAAGTCATGCAAGTGTTGCGAACATCTGTAAATATTGTGGCAAGATATTAAATAATAGCTCTAATCCCAGACGACATGAAGCCAGAAACAGTATATTCAGCACTTCAAATAAGATGTATCCAAATGTTAATAGTGGTGGGGTGTATGGAAATAGGAGAAGGTGGACTTCTCACGACAGGTTTTGTTCTATAAAGTTAGAGTAAATCATACATACTTTTGTTTAGTGAGGAATATGTTTAAGTGTGAAACTATTCATATGTAAGTTATTTTTTGATAAGTGCATGAAATAAAGTTATTGTGTATGAAAGACTTCGGTTTTTATTTGATTCCTACTTATATTTAATTGTTCATGAGAGACGAATAATTATAATATGAGTTGAATGTGTATTGAGATAATATTAATTTTTTCATCAACTCTCTCTCTCTCTCTCTCTCTCTCTCTATATATATATATATATATATATATATATATATATATATATATATAATATATATATATATATATATATATATATATATATATATATATTCCAGTCATGTGTAATTTAGGAATATAGGATGGAAAACCTCTAATAATTATTGTGAGATGTTTGGATTGCAAGTTAAAGTAATAATACTATTAATGAGTGGTTTCATCCTACTTACTTGTGGTCGTTTTGAATACGCATATAAAGATAGTTTGCATGACTTCAGTAAAATCTCAAATGTTATCGACCTACAACAACCATCTCTTTGACAGTAATTAGGATGTATGAGATATTATCTGTTTCAGAATGACGTATATCTCTCTGATGTTGTGAAATCGTGTACGGAACATTTTTCTATATGCACACCTTATTGAAATATTCTAATGTTATATGGAAATAAACAATGTTGTTTTAATTACAAATCTTTAAATAATAGCTGAGTATAGAGCAAATCTTAGAAAGGAGTACAGGCTTCCTAACCTCTACGATGTGTTGGGGTTGATATGCGATTTAATAGAAGCAATAGTTTGGAAATATGCATTAAACGACATTTAATGGTATTGTTATCTTGTCTGATTTGTTTGGTTGAAATGTTTTAAGAAGTAAGTTGGGTGTTATGTTAGTATTATTGGTCGAAATGGGGGTTTGAAATATATATATATATTTTTATATTTGTATGATTTGTCTATATGGCATGTTAGTTTTACTGGTAATGTTTGATGATAAGCAATTGTTTGTCAAGTAATTCGCCGGAATATTTCAAATGAATGTTTATATTATGGCTTTGTTGTCCTGGGTAGTATGAAGTGAAGTGTTTAGTATAGCCGATATGGTACAGGTAATGATTAATGTAATGGTTTGTTCACGTACTTGGGGTAACACATGAAAATAATATTTTGGTTGTAACAACGCGTATAAATAGCCATTTGGTTTTTTTTTTTTTTTAGCAGCGAGTATGATATTACATTAAATTTAATGAGTTAGTTTTAACATTTTTCAATCGTTAATTGGAGGTTTGGGGTTTGATGAAAAATCATTAATTTTGATTGGGTGGTAGGGAATGCTGGCTGACATTTCAAATTAATAATATGGGGTTAGGGGTGAAATCATTGTTCATAGCAAATAAACCATTGACTTATCGGGATGTGGAAAAGTAAATTAATTTATATAAAATTCAAAATTGTTAATAATATTCATAATGGTATAAAGTTATGACTGTATTGGCAAATTAAATCTGGTGCATAGTCTTGTCACTGTCAGTTTACTCAGGGTGTTAGTTTCATGGAATAAGTTATAATTTCCAGCAATGTTTCTATGCACTCGTCTCCCGATGAACGATCAACATTGACAACAATACTATTTTTCATGGTAACTTATAGATGATATATTATGTGATAACTAAAATAATGATACGTTTGTATGATGAAACCGAAACATTTTTAGTGTGAGCGGTATATATTTGGAATGACAACTTTAAATTTACATTTACTAAGAATATTAATAGTGTAAATGTTCCTAGTGTTGATCTCGAGATAACACTACTACTGGAATGCAAAATGGAGCATATCATTAGAGATTATAATTGAAAGAGATATTACAAGCTTTGTAAATGTAATATTACTTGTTAGGGAGGTAAGATAGCTTGTGTAGTTTCTTAGGAATACTTTGATGATATGTTATCGGTGACGTATTTGAAATGGTCTCATGATAACGTTTGCTGGTATGGTTTTCTAGTAGGGAATATTGTTGGTCAATTTCTATAACTGCTTAAATATTTTATGTATGTATATATGTATAGGTATGTGTGTATGTGTGTTTGTCTGTAAGTACATTTTCCATATGTTTAACACTATTTACTTGTAATTCTATTAAAACGTTTCTAGGAGTGGGTAGAATGTTTGTTAATTGGGTCAAATTACTTACTAGTAGGGCAAAATGTTTGGTAGGAAGGAGGAAAATGTTCGACTGTAGGAGAGGTGAATTGGAATATTTAATGGGAAACTATAAAAATTCCGTCGATCTCCTCTGGTTATTACTTTACCAAATATGTATATTATGTACAATGCAGATATAAAATCATATTCACTTGCAATAGTTTGGGATGGGAATCCTTTGAATTTCGGGGGTTGGGATTCTGTTATAACTTGTCAATCTATTGAGAATTCCCTGTCATATATGTTCATTTGTTACTATTAAGAGGGAATATTCACTTTACACTCACATCTGTTGTATACAGATGAGTAATAAACATTCGAAAATTTAAATGATGGAATGAGAAATATTGAGTTTCTTTTATGTGACTAGTGGAATGATAATTTTCATATTTAACTCATTCGCATGAGTATGAAGTGTATATGAGTGTTGTGTTTGTGGAATTCCTTTTACAAAATATATGTATAAATGTTTGAATAAAGGATATATATATATATATATATATATATATATATATATATATATATATTCAGTTTGCATTTAGATAAAGGTTTTTATTAAGCAAATAGTTATATGTTGTGGGATGAACGTTATATAATATCCCTCTGCTAGATGGGAATTATTTAACTATATTTGCTTTGCTATGGAAACTTTGTATGGTGTGTACACATCACAGAATTCGCCTGGAGTGAATTCGGGGAAAAAGAAAGAACATCAACTTTTTCGGAGGGGATTAGATCCCATATCCTTCTGAATATGGCTATAAATATAGTATTTGCCTTTGCATGTTAGACGAGTAAGATATAAACATTGATTATTTGTTGTATGTAAAATCGGTTATGAGAAACCTTTTAAAAATAATTTTTCATAAATATCATTTTTCGCCTTACATGTTACATCCTATATGAATAGTTTAATTTCCCTGGGGATGACTTTCATATATGATAATTTAACCTCGTATGTCACTGACTTCATGAAAAGTATACAAGTTTTGGTAGTTCATTCTGTTTATTGGCGTGTTTACACCTAATGTTTGGTAATACCATTTTTTAAATTTTTTTATTATGTGAAAAACATGTAACCTCTACTTGCGTTTCCTACGCGACATAATAGCAATTTAGGTAATAGATACTCAACCATAGACTGTTATGTTAGAAGTAGATATGCGTTCTTCAGAAGATACTTTACAATAATCAATAAGTTCGGAACAAAAATGAGACAATGTCTCAATACACCTATTTTCCCTCTGCATCGTTGTTTTAAATGTCAGTGTTTGATATTGGTGTTGGTAAAGTACATTTCTGTTATTGTTTCTGTATTGTTATTTAATGCTTTGAGAATGTAATAAATATGATTGGGGAGTTCTTTTATCCCTTACGCAAAGGTTGCACCAATTGCACATACATTTTGTGTGTTTCTCCACTAAAAGTTCTTGTGAGGGAGTAATGATTTTAGAATGAATTGCGATGATATAAGCGATGGATGAGGTATGAATTTTTTGTGGGGAAAGTAAAACGAAGATGGTATAATATTGCATATATCATAATATATACAGAATTTGTGGGTTGTCGCATTCCAAAAATGTTAATACATCTAAAAAGATTTGACTACGGAAAAATGGTCGGTTACTGAATTTTGTATATTCTTTCTGAAATGAGACCCTGTTTGGTACATGCAGACAGATAAATATTTACCTTTACCATAGAAATTTTTTTTACATGTTAACAGGAATTATTGTGTAATGGGTTTTAATTTATTATGTAGCAATTAAGAAAAAAAAAAAACATTAATTTTATTCTGTGGTAGTGCGAAAGTTTGCTAGACATACTCTGTAGCGAACAGTGATATTGCTAATTACAAGGGCCGTAGGGATATCTTCTCCGGCTGCCTTACTGGGCGGTTGTGATCTGCTCAGGTGGTGGAGAACGAATGTTTGTCGTCGAGATGCATCCCCCTAGCAGCAATGTTGGAACTAGTCTTACACTCTGGTACCCCCTCACCCTCATCTCCTTTGCAAACCGGTCGGCCGTCGTCACATATAGTGTTCAAGAGATCTAGTCTCTTGGGAAGTTTGCTAGTGATGTGTGTGTGCAGTCTGTCTTGTTTATGATGTTAGGGTGGAAGCTTTTTATATTATATTAAATGAAAATTGACCAACATTTAGTAAAACGTTGTATGCATATTTACCCTCGCCAGGATTTGAATTACAGAATGTGGTACTATAATTGTAAATACCATCGTTACGATTGAAGTAGGAATATCACAGTAATAACTTTTTTAACTTTATCGACACGAGCTATTACAATATAAAAACTTAGTTTTGTTGAGAGATGAAGGAAGGTTTTAAATCGCAGTTACCCTCAATGGGAATTTCTGCAATTCTCGTCTGATTGGTAAAATTGATTGGGAATTAGGTCGACATCAAACGTTATTTAATTGTTAACATAGAATAATATTTGAATTTTTTTTTGGGGCATATCTGGAGGAAAATGTGTTTTTAGTAAATGTAAAAATATGAGTTTTTTTTTTTACTTTTTAAAATGAGGATATATAATTGTTATAAAAATGTAATTATTTTGAAAAAAAAATTCTGTAATAATATACTTTAATTAATTGTACGTGAAATATTATTGTATCGCAAATACGACGGCTATTTATTGTTGGTGTAGCCTACCCCAGCCAAAGCGACCACCTGCATCTTTTCAGCACTACGCGAGTCCGTTGTTCTCCCTTCCAGAGATGAAAACAGACTGAAGTAGGAAGGAGTTAAGCTAGTTCTTTGTCGCCCGACAATCGGCGGTAACTTGTTATAGGAACAATTGCAGCATGAGAATTGTAGACAGATTGAGTTAGGTAATAGAAAGGCGTATGATTTGAGTGCCTATTCTGTAGTGCGCTTGATAATTACAGCATGGTATGCATATAAGTTAAACATAAAAAGCAAACCTTGGGTTAGTTGGAAGTGAGGCGTGCCTCTACTAGGACGTGTACTTATGTTGCCATTAATCTCGCTGTTTGTTCATTACTTCATTACTACCTACTCATATTTATTCAGTACACAAATAAAATCGAAAAGGAACAAGTTTTAACGAATATTCTTTGACTACGGAATTAATTTTTTTGATATAAACATATCCTGCTTGGTAAATGTAGGAAATCAGGTTAACAGCAACATATTTGTTTTTAACATAGAAGAATAACTATACTTGGGATTTCGAAGCAAAATCGGGAAAGTACGGATTGAGTTCATGCAATTGAGTTTAATTTTTTTGTAATGATAATATGTAGGAAGTTGGAAACAATTAATATAAAAAAGAATTTTTAATAATCATACATTTAAAATATATATTATGTGTGTGTATGCGGACGTGAATAACATTTGTGTATGCCTGAGCTCTCCCGAAGCAAAACATTTCTCCTGGGGAGAGCTTTGTTCTACCTTCCAGAAATGACTTCAGAATGGTGTAGGGAGAGTCTGTGAGTTTAGCTAGTCCTTTGTTTGTCGACGACCTGCGGTAACTTTCTAGACAGGCAATGAACGCGACACGAGAGTTATAGACAGTATGCAATAGGTTTGGAAAGACATATCGTTTGACTGTATATTGTGTAGTACACTTGATAATTACAACATGGTGGGCATATTATTTGTGCATAATGTCAAACATATGTTAATCGGATGTGAGCATTCTTCATTGTAAGATGTGTACTTAGGGTGTAATTACTCATGCTAGTTATTCAGTATGTAAATACTACTTACGCTAATAAAGTATAAGTATCCTTGGCGAGATATGAAACATGGAGTATCTCCTCAATCCTATACAATTTACCCCACAACACCGTCAATTGTGTTTCGCCAGCCAATAGGTAGATCGTTTCCAGTAACTACATATATCTTTGTTGCGTGTGGTAATTTGAT
Source organism: Dryococelus australis (assembly GCA_029891345.1). Classification (NCBI taxonomy): domain Eukaryota; kingdom Metazoa; phylum Arthropoda; class Insecta; order Phasmatodea; family Phasmatidae; genus Dryococelus; species Dryococelus australis. The sequence goes on along the minus strand of CM056994.1, from coordinate 166,194,188 downwards.
ATGCAAATAATACTCTCCATGATTAATTTGTTATGCGAAAATAATCTACTTACCCTAGACAGGTTTCGCTCATCATTTCACTGTTCACACTTTAAAACTATTAAAAAACTGAATAATAAGTTACTAGATAATGTTAGAGCGATTAACGTATTTTGCATTATAGATTTATACTTTCAAGTTATAACAATGAGTATCGTAAGTTGCGAATGTTTGAGAAAATATACAAAAAATAACGTGGATAACACGTCTCATAGAATGTAAATCGCAATAGAAATAAAGAAACAAGTTTCACAAAAGAAATTATGTTATGTAAGAAAGCACAGGCAATCCACGTCTGGTTATCTGGGGAGAGAGAGAAGATTTCAATTCGCGAGCAATCGACTGTGGAACGAGAGAGAGAGAGAGAGAAGGAACACGTTGGCCGGGAGGTGGAGCTGCCTTATAGGGCGTATGTCGAACTTCACACTTCCTCGTCTCCCACATTTCGTCCCCGGGGGCGAAAAGCGTAGGAGAAAGCCAGTATTTTCTGCCTTGGATCTGCTCGGACACGGTAGACCTTGCAGCGACTTGGACGGTGGGGTTGTGTGTGTTGGCGGCATGCGTTGGGATTCCATTATGTTGGCCCGCCGTAATATCTCATGATATATGTAATCTCGGGTCATTCTAGAGTGGTCAGTCCTAGGGAGAGGATGTGTTTGTAGTCTCTCGGAGCATATAATAAGTAATTGCTCATTGTGTTATTTACTCATTCGGTATATGTAAAAAGTAATTATGCAAGTGTGTAGGTGAAATAATTGATAATTATGCAAGTGTACGATTACTTAATCAAATTAAATAATATACCTATATAATCTAATAACACGTATTCACTCAATAACTTGGTACACTTTATCACTAAAATATTTGTGGGTCATGTCACACACTGACTGCGCACACGAACCAAGGCCAACCACATCCAACCTTTAAATATACATTTTTCTAAGTAGCTTCCCTCTTTATTTGTGGTAACGCTATACAATACAGCGAAGGGTAAGAAAAGGCGTTCATATTATCACTCGGACTTCAGTCGAGAGCAAGTACACCAAGCGAGAGGACGTGTACACAAATGTGCTGGTTATGCAGCTATGTAGGTAATTTCCCGGTACATTATGTAAGTGTGTACTTTGTAAATATCCATTACACAGTTAAATAACTCATTACACATAATAAGTATTTGCTGGATATGCAAGTGCACAGATTGCCAAATTGCGCGATTAAATAATGATTTAGGCCTATGCTATTAAAATATTTTTTAAATATTTGTAATACTGTTACAAATCATCATGGCGCTAGTGCTAACACCCTTTGGTAATATCAAATTCAGGTCAATTGAAAGCTGCTTGCTATCTGAGTGAGAGGATGAGTATACATGATTATGTAACTGCACAAGGGCATCATTGCACTATTATACAATTTGTTACATATTACAATGTTATAATCTTATAACCAATGCTTTAAACGGATGCATTTCAGCCACTATTATATAATTCATTACATAATATATTTATATAATCTATTTACACATAAACACCTCTTATGCAACCGAATTTCCCCCTCCCAACCTCCTCCTCACTTATGAACCATTTGTTGAAGGAATAACAGCTTAGTCTCTCTCCAACTACCAAAGAGTCAACATGTGTGATGCAGTTAGGTAAATTGATGGTTTTTCTCTCCAGCTGCCGATGAATCAATACCTAATTGCGCAAGCACGCAAAAAACAATAAAAATGAAGTACTCTGTCCGGGAATCGAACCCAGTACCAATCCGCCCATCGGTAATCCCACAGAGCACAGTGAGTTAGATGGATAGGGGGAAGGGAATTGCAAATGCACGGGAGGTGCATGTGCTCAGGGAGTGTATGTTCACTGGAAGTGGATTCAAAGTGCATACAAAGTGCATGTGCATCGGGGTCATCAGAGGTAATAGAAAGTAGGTCATGTTCCTCGCCAGTCACAAAAACATACTATGCATTAATTTTAACAATACGAAGATCCCTGTAGGATTTTAATAAAGTTATCCTCATATTTATTATTTTTTATACTATTTTCTCATTTAAATTGTATAAAATCAGATGACAGTGTTACTGTATAAAGAGATCTGTTGCGATTATTAATTGCCATATAACCCCTTTTGTTGCAAGTTGTGTGATGCCAAAACGTTTATGGTAATCAATAAATTATTCGTATCTTAAAAGGAGGTAGTAAACAAATATCATTTGTGTTCTCCTGAAAACTTTCGTCCGCCATTCCCGAAGATAAGCTTTTATTTTGATTGGCCGGGTTACCGCCCTCCACTGGTAGGGTCGAAACATGGGCGGGAAGGAGGACGATAGTACAAGTTTCTGTATCCCTCCCCTCTTCCTCTTCTCTACCTTTGATGGCTGCATGTTCGGTCAAACAACACCCCCTGCCCCTCCTAGAGACCCCGCTGGGATGGGGAGAGCTGCGAGCCATACATCATGCTCGCTGGGGGCTTAGCAGGGTCGCTCCGCAGACTGGTGATTACGCCCGGCCAAACAACGGCGGCCCTGTGGCAACTTGCTGATCCGGTCGGATCTCTCCCTACCTGCAGACTGAGGGGATAAATGAAAACAAACGCTTCAATTCGTGACCGAGATTAGATGAAAAGCTAGATGCATTTTCCTCGCTGCAGGCAGAGTTGCTGTGGTCGACCGGAGGCTGGGGACTATTATGTGTCAATCGCCCTGCTGGAGGGGAAGATCTGCATTCTTGAGCATGAATGAGAAACGAGAAATGAAAAGAAGCTCAACACTTTTTTTGTAACATCTATTGACCGACTTTTCGTTATAGTAACCAGTGTTCATGACTATAGTGACCAGTGAGATAGATCGCCTTATTAAGCCACGACAAATTTTAAATTCTTTTCAGGGAGGATCAACTACATTCAGAGCAAAATTAATACACGTCCGAATGTAGTATAATACATTGTTTTTCAGCATCTTCAGTTAGAAACAATATATATAGTTTAAATATTGGAACAGTTTTAACTTCTAAAGAAATGCGAATGTTTTTTTTCCAAAATAATTAGTTTCTAATCGTGTGCTGGTATGTTGGACGTCATCCGCTATTAGGAGTACCCGGTATTTCTAGTGCTCGAAGGTCTCTCGTTTATTTCTGTTTATGTGTGTCCATTCTTATGTTCGCCCTTTGCACATGCGTAATGCCTCTACCAATATTCCCAGCCTCTATGCAGGCAATAGGCATATTTTGGCAAGGCGAAAATCATCACTGAGTAGTGTTTTAAGACGATTATGTATTAGTGGGTTTGTAGCGGGTTGTTCAGTATGTTATTAAATTTACAGGCCACATAGTTGACATACGTGGCTAATATCGGTGAGGCAGTACCTTTTGCTGCAAGGATTTCGACTCTGAACGTGTTGAGCCATCGATGTGTATGCGGTTTTTTGTTAGTGAATAGGTACTTATTTGTTCCTCCTTTAAAACCATTGATTTTGTTTAATGAATTGTAAAATTTTCGTATATTTACAAAAAAACTGAGTGCATGAATAATGCATTATCAGATCTTTATTAACAGTTTAATTACATTATGTAGATTCTTACAGTATTTTTTGGCTCTTAAAGGAATAGCAATGAGTATTTTTATAGAAATATTAATGCTACACATTCCAAAAGTTGTTCGTTACCCTTGTTTAAAGAAAGTGTAACATTAAATTAGCTATTACAGTTGACGATTATTATTATTTTATAATAAGCTCCTAAAATCGCTTGTTGTTTAAAATGTCTCGAACATAAGCATGAATGTAAATATTAACGCGCCATTATTGTCAGAACCACGTCTAGTGAAGAGTAGTTACGAATTTATTCGTGTCTCAGCTGTTTTACTTGTGGCATGAATATTTAGGTAACATTTTTTATTACCAATGTGTAAACTAGTTTTACTAAGGTCCTGTATTATTATCACAGAAAAAAAATTCGGGTATAACTACTACCTGAGTGAACTACGTTATGTGTATGGTGACTTATGGTTTACAATAGAATAACTATCATACTATTATTCGACAGTGCAGACGATTTTTGGCTAACGGATTTATACACTGGTAATAGGTCTGTAATTAAATATGTGTTGGATATTAACAATTAGGTTAATAATGTTTGGGAATTGAATTACGCTCCCGTTTACTGTGTAAATGTGAGTAGTAGTGCAATGTTCCCTCATGACCAAAGAGCCCAGCAGTGGGGATCTAGGGATCTGGCTGCTATCTTGGATTCTGCCATTAAAATTTTTTTTTGAAAATCGCTTGTTTTGACCCGAAAATCACTTCAGATATTGCTTAGTTTACCCAAAAATCGCTGTTATTCCCTAAAAAAAGTTTCAATTTTGCCAAGATGCAAAAAACGACTCCCACAGAAATTTCCCTTTTTTCCCTTAAAATCAGTAATTTCCACTTTGAAATCAGTATTTTTCCCTAAAAAAAATAAATCTAACTTTTCGCAAAAATCCCCCAAAAACTTATAAAAATTTATAATTTCTTAAAACTTAAATTAATGTGTCTCGGTACCGCGGATTTTTATTTATATTCCTAGAAAAACCTCCACCAATCAAAGTTTAAAAAAAATATCTGTGCTTGCGTGTGTAGAGAATTTTCACAAGCTTGCACCAGCACAGTGTCAGGCAACTGCATGTGTACATACTTCAAAGTGGTTGTCTTACATCTGCCCCTCATGGTGTCAGGTAACTGCACATGTACGTGCTTTTAATTCATTTTTTCGAACCTGCATGTCCTCAGAGGGTGACCTGTTCCGAGGCTAGAAACTGGGGATCTCGACATACTGTAATTACGATCGTCCCCTTACACGGATCGCTCTGTCTTTCTTTCTCTCTTCCTCTCTATCTAATGGCTTGTCAGGTAACCTCCACATGTCTAGGAAAAAAAATAAGTTTGTGTTAAAAATGTTTGCAGATGTTACCTACCATAGTTTCCTGTTTAAACTAACAACTTTGTTTCATTTACATAAAGATTATATGACTAGTGTGTTCAACATTGATATTATAAATTATCTCAAACATTGTACAAGTAAAAAAAAATTATATCAGCAGTCGCGACTTGGCTTACTGTATGGGAAAATCCAACGATGCTTATTGCCACATTGGAATGTGTTAATATATAAAATGCAAAAATTTTATGTAAAAAATTACTAATATAAGATTTAAACCAAACAGCTTTGGTTAGCGTGGCACATCCTGTGGTAGCCACTTCGACAGAAACTATGTTACTCAGTGTTAATATTGATAAAACAAAAATTAATTTTAAAAATTCCTATTTAAGTTTGAAACGAATCAGCTTGGCTTCGCGCGAAACAAGCAGTATTAGTTTGGAAGTTAAACACTGAGTAATACTCGTTGAAGGTAATTAGATTTTTTATTCATGCAATGAATTAATTGTCGAGAGTATTTGTGTATCGAATAACCACATGCAAATAGTATTAGCATTATGAGATGAATCTAAGTACCACTCAGTTGATGAAACACACAGTTGACGAGGATGGAAGTGACTGCAGGTTTGAGGATTTTGTCATTGATTCATATCCCATAAGAGATACTTTTTTTGTGTAACGAATAAATAAGTGCAATAAATAAATATGTGTAAGTAGTATTTTCGCAATGTACAAATACTGAGAGTAGAACCATTTCTCAATTTCGCCTACCCCCAGATGTGCTTTTTATGTTTAACTCTTAAGCAAATATGTTGTAATAATTATCAAACTCACTACAGATCAGGCAAACCATATGCCTTTCCCAAAACCCTATTTCATTCTCTCAGCAACTCTTGTGGATACAATTACTCCTCTAGCAAGTTAGTGCAGTCATTTGTCAACAAATTTTTGTTCCGAAATCATTGTTTACTGTAGACTTTCTTCTGAAGATTGCATATCGAACTTCTAACTTAGCAGTTTATGTTGATGTATCTATTACCTCAAATAATATCGATTAGGATAGGAATCAAAAACAGGCTACAAGCTATTCACATAAAAATGTTACCGGAAATTATATATTAATATTCACTACATGTAAACATATATACTCAAGCACACACACACACAGAATAAAGTAAATCCTTTAATACATCGTCCTGTTTTTAGCTTTCTAATACTTAGCAATTTTCGGCATAACGCATCATATATGACAATCACCCGCCAAGAAATTGAAATATTCTACGGATGTATAATGTATGCTTAAAATATTCATATATATATGTATAATTTTGCAAAACTCTTTAAATAAGTGTTCGAGATATATCTTGCATACAAGAAATAAACAATGTTTCCTCGATTATCATGTGAGAGCAAATACTATATTTATACCTGTATATGGATCGATGTGAGTTCGAATTACATCCAAATCGTTCAGATTTCCTTCTCTTTTTTCTCCTGAAGTTTTCACGCAATTACTCTAGGGAAAGTCGGAATGCTTACATACTCCACACACACCATACCAAGTTTCATTAGCAACACAAATATAGTTAACCAACTACAATTTCACATAGGGATATTATAGAATCTTTGACGCAACTCATGTACATATTTGCTTACTCAAACATTTTCAAAATGTGAACTATTCATATACCCTTCAAGTTAACATTTCACCCTGAATTTTGTAAAATGAGAACCGCTATCACCCTTATATACTTAATTGCAATACGAATTATTTAAGTATGAAACAGAAATAAGTTACTATCAATCTATCTTATCACACCAGCATTCCCTTACTATAACATCACACAGGGAATATAATGGATAAGTTTATGGTGGTGCAGCGATCAAACCACAAGTCTATTACCAAAAAACGAGCAATATTACTCATTTCATTATACAAATTTTCGAATTTTAATCACACACTTGAACTATACCGATGTGAGGAATAGAATATTTCCTCTTGATATACATAACCAGTTTTATATCGCAGGAAATTTTTGTGAGAGTGGTAAAATATAACAGATTTCCACCCCAGATATTAAAGGATTCCCACCCCAAACTAATGCAGGTAAATATAATTTTATACTGTGTTGTACGCAACATATTTGTTAACGTAATAACTAAAGGAAATAGACGGAATTTTTAGCTTCCTTTCAATATTCCAATTTAATGTCCCAATGTATAGACAAACATTTTGCCTCTCCTGTAGACACACCCAGGGCATTCTATTTACTAGAGAGCATTCCCTATACGTTACGCAATTCATCTCTCATACAGAAAAATACTTTGACCCCCTATAAATAAACATTCTACCTCCATTACTTATACAGACCCAAGATATTCTATTTAGTAGAGAACTTTCCCAATAAGAAATATATTTGATAGATTCATCACAAATCCCACACAGCTTTCACTTATAAATTTTAATTTTTAAACCACTTTATTTTCTAGTTGTTTAGTGTATTCAATTATTTGGTGTGTGTGTGTATATATATATATATATTATATATATATATATATATATATATATATATATATATATATATATATATATATATATATATATATAAAGAGGAGATTTCAACCTATAAACAACACATTAAGAAACGGAATTTTTCTACCTTTCACACAACAAACTTAACATTTAGTATATTCACTTAAAAATTATATTTACTATCCTTGTGGAAGCATATAAACTTGATTTTGAAATATAGCGGTCTATAAACTTATTTTATATTTTCCCTTACACACCACCCTTATAAATTAACATTTAAATGGCTTGTGATATCTCTTTAAATTTACATTTCTAATGAAAAACTCCTTCCCGCATTATAGTGTTAGGTGGAGTTCATCTCTGGAGACAATTACAATATATCATCAGTTCGAGCAAATGTGAATTTAAAACAATAACCACTCCAAAAATAACGTTCACAATAAAAATGTTTGGTTATCTTTACACAAGAATATCCTTATTTTAGTTAACCACATATTATATCATCTATAAATTACCATGAAAATTACCACGAACGTCAATGTTTATCATTCATTGGAAGCGAGTGCATAGAACCATTGCTAGACATTTTCGAACATCCCTTGAAACTAATACTCTGAGTAAACTATCGCCGACAAAGTTACACATAATTGTAAATTTCCAAAACTTTCATAACTTTACCACAATTCGAAAAATTACTACCGAAATTAAAATACATAAACACTATTACATTTTCTACACAATCTTAAGTCATTCTTTAATTTGCTAGAATCAAATATCTCATCGATAACACCATATTATAAATTAAATGTCACCCAACATTTCCTACCACCCACTTACAATTAATTTCATATAATCCATATAAATAAACCCAAATCTCTAAATACCCATCGCAAAAAGTTCAAAATTACTCATAATGTGTTGATGTCATAACATACTAACTACCAAAAAGAAAACATTTCAACTGTCTATTTCTACATATAGTTCCAAACAAAATATTCTATAATATATTTTATCCCAAATACATGAACACACCATATCATCAATCATTCCCTACACCATATTGGTTAAACTAATTACCTCCGCTCATAACATAACTTCCAGCACAACAAATATAAATATTCTTATGAAATATGTCAGCGAATTACTCTGATATACAATTTCATCATGTAATAGAAATCACACATTCAAATAATACAGTATACCCTCGTCAGCGATCTAACCTTAACGAAATCACATCTCAATACTCCAGATCACCAAACTGGAAAACAAAATATTTCAGCAGGAAAACATTATAACCATGAATACTCGCAAATTATAACACACCATACAACATATTTGTACAAAATATAGCATCAATATGCAAAGTCCATTTCATCAAACATTAACAGCAATACCAAAAACAAACAACCAAATCATATATACCATCGAACCAGTCATTATGACTAGCATTAACAACACACAATATAATCAGATTATCGAATCAGACGATACCACCACTCATACTAACAGGACATTCTTTTCAAACAGTATTGTGAAAAATACTAAAACTAAATACTTGACTATTAAAACATAATGTCATACAAACAACTTGCTTCTAGTAAATCTCATACCAACACTGACTCCTCACCCCTTACTCCTCAACATTGACTCCTCAACACTGAGACCTTACCACTGACTCCTTATCACTGCCAAATCCTCGCTATTGACTTCCCAACACTGATTTCTCACCACTGTCTCCCCTGACACCTCACTAATTATATCATCTGACTACTCAATGCTGGCCGCTCTTACTCCTCACTGCTGACCCCTCTGAGCCCTCACTACTTCCCTTTGACCCCTTACTTCTGACCCCTCAGACACTGCACTACTGTCCCCTCTGAACCCACACTACTAACCTCTCTGACCCCACACTGTCAACTCCTCACTGTCACCTTCATGCGCTACCGACACCACACACACACACACACACACACACACACACACACACACACACACCTGTCTGTTTAAAAACTGAGTTATATTCTGTGTTTGCAGTATTCATACCATCGTCCTGTTAATCGAAAACGAAGTTTTGTTGTAGGTGTCTATACTGGTGTAGAGGAGATTAATACACGTATTTATACCAATTGGGTCCGATATAAAATTGGAAACAGCATGGGAACTATTTTGTGACTTAAAACTGTAAATATGAACTATAACCTTATGGTAAATCAGACATCGCGTACAATGTTTCAAAATAATTATCTAAATTTTCATAAAAGTCCATGCCGATAGATATACCAAACATGTATTTGGGTATATTAAATACGTGCCTAGAATAGTTACGATGTTACAAATTTTTTTAATCATAAAAACACCGGAAAAAATATGTGAAATTAACTCAATATTGAATATAGTTATATCTACTAAGCCACTGCGGCCCCACTTGGAATCGTTCTATCCACTGAGCCACTAAAGCCCCACTTGGAATCGCTCTGGCCACTTTGCGACTGAGGCCCCATTTGATATATTTTATATCCACTTGGCCACTGCAGCCCCACTTGATACAGTTCTATCCACTAAGCCACTGCAGTCCCACTTAAAATCGATCTTTCCACTGAGCCACAAAGGGCCCACTTGGAATCACTCCAGCCACTTAGCCACTGAGGCCCCATTTTATATATATATCTATCCACTAAGCCACTGCGACCCCACTTGGAATCGCTCTATCCACTGAGCCACTAAGGCTCTATTTGATATATCTATATCCACTGAGCCACTGTGGCCCCACTTGATATCGCTCTAGCCACTGGCCACTAAGGCCCTCTTGGATGTGAAATTAACTCAACATTGAAGCAAGACATTTATGGAGAAAAAAATTGATATTCCATTACCTTCATATCTCTATGCAATAATTTGTACGCATTAATACAACACGTTCATAGTCAAAAGTAATTAAAATGAGTTTTTAGGGTCAAAAGTCATGATTGCATAATCTGATCTTGCTGAAATTCGAACTTAACATGTAATTAGACCCTGAGGATTCGCTCTACAAAATTCGAAGAACATTTGTTGACTTTCAAGGGACTTCGAAGTATTATAGGCGGACAGACAGATATCGTTTCCTTATATAGTAGGATGAGTTACTGAACATAAAATTACTAGCTTCACGCCGTCTGGTGTTCTAGGTTTTCGTGAATGTCTTGCCACAAAATTTGCTGGTGTAAAATATTCTTGTGTAACTTCGACTCCCAGAGTCCGAAGGTTTTCGCGTTAGCATTGTTAGTGTCGACATAGTCTTAACCGCAGTTTCCTTATTAATATTATAACAACTTTCACTACGACTAGATGATTCTACTCGTAACGATCTATCTCCAATTACAACTGCCAAAGAAGTGAAAATATCCTTATATGGTATCTGCTTATATACTGTTAACACTACAGAACAATCTGTATATGTTATCCATTTCAACTTTCTCACTGATATCTGCTGAATATGAACATGTTAAAGCAACATGATGGTAACAGTTTTATACGAAACCTAATAATCCCATTCATTTAATAACCTGCGAAGCAGTTCATCAAACAACCATTCTTCCTTACACTTCTACAACTTTCAGTGTTGAATAGTTTCTTTATCTCGCTACATCATCACACTTCCGGCGTGTATTACATAACCTCCTAGAATGTGGTGTGTCCATAACAGTAGCTAATCCATGAAAACACTCTATACACATGAGAGGGTCGAGAATCTCTTCGTCCCGTTGCAGAGAAGCAGGTAGATGCTTCTCAAGATATTTCTAATTTTATATAAGATACAATTGGTAGAAAGAAATATTCTGATTTACCTGTATCCCAGTATAGACATCTACAACATAATTCCTATTGCAATATACACAATTACACAATGATAAAATAAAATACTGTAAACACAAAAACTCACTCATTTGATAAACAGATATGTGTATGTAGTGTTGGTAGTTGATCAAGTAAGGTGTTGTCAGTGAGGGTTCAGAGGGGTCAGCAGTGAGTGATAAGAGGGGCCGGAAGTGAGGTGTCAGAGAGTTCAGTAGTGAGGGGTCAGAAGAGTCAGTGGTGAGGAGTCAGTAATGAGGAGTCAGCAGAGATGAGGATTCAGTTGTGAGGTCTCAGTGTTGAGGTATCAGTGTAGAGGATTCAGTGGTGAGGAATCAGTAGTCGGAAGTCGAAAGTGAGAAGTCAGCAGTGATAATTCAGTAGTGAGGAGTCAGCAGTGACGAGTCAGTAGTGAGAAGTCAGTAGTAACGAGTCAGTAGTGAAGAGTCAGCAGTGAGGAGTAAGCAGTGAGGTGTCAGTGGTGAGGGATCAGCAGTGAGGAGACAGTGGTGAATAATCAGTGGTGAGGAGTCATGTGTGAGGTTCCAGCAGTGAGAAGTCATGGGTGAGGTGTCAGCAGTGAGTCATCTGTTGCGAGGCATCAGCGATGAGAAGTCTATGGTGAGGTGTTAGAAGTGAAGAGTCAATGTAGGTATGCGATTTACTTCAAAAGAGTAATTTGTGTGATATGATGTTATAGTTGTCAAGTATTAAGTTTTAATATTTTTCACAGTGCTGTTTTATGGGGATGTTCTGTTAGTAGGAGTTGTGGGCATCGTCATATTGGTTAACGTGATCATATTATGTATTGGTAATACTATTTGAGTATATGCGTATAGCGGATATTAGCGCAACGCAATAATTAGGCTAAAATTCAGTAAATTTCTAATTTTCAAGCAACCTTTTTAAAATATTTTGGGGACATAATTTTAAGAATTTGTAAACGACGCTATCGAAAAACATGTAGATGTGGAAGATAAAGCTAAATTAGAATCATTTAGTAGAGTCGGCAAAATGCCGGCCGTAAAAGAGAAATGGGTAAAAATCTAGAGCGAATAGAAGAAGTGTTTAAAATATTAGCAGAGCATTGAATGAAAACATTGTCGTTTTATTTGTGTCCATTTTATTTGTGTCAGTTTTATTAATTAATGAATGTGGTTTACATCGAATTTTTAGCAGTTTCTGACTGTTTTTTTAATTGTTTTATTATAATAAATTTCTGGCCTTATAAATAAAATGGAATCGCCACTCTCTAGTGAAATGGAAAATAATAGCACATATAAGCATTGTAAAAGTGCAGTGAAGTAAAACACATAAGTGGCTTTCCATCACTCAAACACACAAAAGATAAGGATGTTAACACATGTAAAAAAAATTATTGTGAATATTATATAAGTCTTTATGAGTTAAATAAAGAGAATGTATTAAGCAAATGTGGAAAATATGTTTGCAAGGCAAATCTTGAAAAGCATAAAAATTCTAAATTACATGAAATTTTACAAGGAGATCATTCAACCAAGACATGATCTGTATACAACGTGAATAAACATATCGATTCTTTTGAATCTCATAAAGACACATTAGATAAGCATTTTAACACCTAAAAAAATGTTATTGTGAATATGCTATAAGTCGATAAGAGTTTAAAAAAGAGACAGAACAATACGAATGCAGAAAACACCTAAATAATCATTCTCTAAAAAAAGCACAAAAACAGTAAATCACACAATACAGCAACATATATTCCAAAAGAAATTCTACATGATTATTATTCGTCGACCTTTCCAATTTTATTATATATTACTATATTTAAATGACTTTGCTCAACTAAATAAGTGATCTGAGATTGCGCGAGTAGAAAGTCGTTCGTAGAGATTTAAAAATCAAATATTGGTATAATCTAAGAAAAGCTTATTTAATCACAACTCTTATACCAACATATAAAATGAACAAAGAAAAATAAACTCTGCGAATTTACTTTTCCAAAAGGTGGAATAATATATATAAAAGCCAAAAAGTATTTAAAATAAATATTCCCCTTTTCCACTAATGTATATGTAAATAAAAGAAATAGAAAACCAATAAAACTTACGCGGTCAAAATAGCTTTTAAGTGTAGGTTAACAACATATAACATTGAAAATAATTTTAATTTAGTGTTGCCCAGGTATTTTTTAACTTCGATAAAACAAAAAGTATTAAAAATAATACATGATCATTTTATACAACTTAGAGCGATGAAATCCAACATTAAACTTGTCGCCCTTTTTCGAAGCCAAAAAACTGACGAGATACGACTATTTGACGATATTCAATCACATACATTCACAATATTGAATGAAGTAGACATTAAAAAGATCTACAGACAAACAAAAAAGAAATACTCGCACAAATAGAAAACATTGAAAAATAAACCAGGTTGGGCTTTAAATAGCATAGTTGAGATGCAATAAGCTATAATCAAGTATTATCCATTAAAGGGATCGTCTTATATTGAACTACCAGAAGTAATTAAGAATAAAAAAGCATGCATAAATGTGAAAAATGTGGACCAAACATATTTTCTTTAGGCAATAAAATCTGCATTGTTTCCAGCAGAAAAATATCCACTTAGTGTATCTAAATATAAAAATGTGGGTTTTAACATTGACAAAGAATTAAATAAATATCAGCATCATATTAAAATTGACGATATACGAAAAATAGAAAACAAAATTCATGTATCTATAAATGTATACTCTATTGATGATAAGATGTTCAATGCATATCCACTAAAAGTTACAAAAACACAAAATGGAAAAACACATAAATTTACTTTATTCCAAAGATAAAACAAACTCGCACTACTGTTGGATTAAATGTTTTTGTAAATTGCTTTCAGCACAAAAAAAATATACGCAAAAGTAAAATTTATATAATGAATCCATAAAAATTTTAGTACCTTTAAAAGGCGAACAAATAAAATATGAAAACTACAAACATACAACGATAGCTCCTTTTGCAATATATGCAGACTTTTAATCAATTCTAAAGGAAATATCAACAACTAAGCCAAATCAAAGAAAAATTAAAAAAATTAAATTGATCCAAAAATGATCCATTTTTAACAGAGGATGATATTGATAATGGCTTTTATAAGGATATACTTAAAGAAAGATATAAACTTACAAATGCACAAATAAATACAATTGAGTTAAAGATGAATTACGAATCATATACATTGAAATATCAGTTACACGAAGCTTCTGATTTTTGTTAATATATTTTATCTAGCTACGGTTATTATTAACCTTCAGTTGTATACGGAAGTCCATTTGCACATGAGCATTTTATAGAAGCAATGAAAAAAGAAGTACAATATATTGGGGAATTATATTAGCTAATTGAATCGTTACATCCACTAAAAAAAGAAGAAAATAAATCCTAAAATAAATCGAGAAAATGTAGCGTATGTGATGGCAAATATACGGAGCAAATTAAAAAACTATGCCACTACGATTATAAAACAGGATAATTCATTAATCCAACATGCAACAATTATATCCTAAAATTAAAATTACCCAATTTTGTTCGAATTAATTTTCATAACCTAGCTAGTTATGATGACCATTTATTTATTAAAGAGCTAGGTTATGATGAATGAAAGATAGATTTAACTGCAAACCAAAAAGAAAAATTTATTACTTTCGGGAAACACAAAAATTTAAAAAATGAGGTTTATTGAGCTCTCACCACAACGGGAAGGAGCTTTACCACGATTGTATTGCTATCTACTAACCACATGAGGAAACTTCACTGGTTGGCAACAAGAAAGAATAACTTATTACATGGCGACTTTTCATTATTGACTTACTCATCTTATCATGATGGCTCAGCGACAAGGTGTTTGATTTCAAATGGGAAGGTCGTGGGTTCGATCCCTAGTCTGATCAGTTAATTTAATAATGTGAATATGAGGGGCCCATATTTGCACAATCAGATTATCACCAAATCATTCTAAATTTGAGCCAAAAACCCGGCTGTCCGAGTGAAGAGATGATTGGGTTTCTCCATTGGAGTTTTGTAAGTGCTAAAATAAGGCTGGAAAAATATAAACTTTGGGTCACTGGCATGATATAAATATCTGTAGACACGTTTAAAAAGATCATGGTCGTGATAGGAATATCTGTAAACCTTTTGTAATATCTTAAAATAAAAACCCAAAAATTTTTTATTAAAAAGATACATAATCATTCTCAAAATCAAAAATATAAATTCTGCACTGCCCAAAAACAAGAATCGAACAGAATATGTTATACACTTTTTCAATGAATATGAATGTGTAGAGGGTGAAGCAAACGTAATGAATAAACACTTAATTTAATCAATAAGCGAAGATGTGGAGTTAAAGACGATATACTCGGTAGCTACTCAACCACCAACAAATGGGATAAAAATAAATTACAATGGAATTTTGCATACGCGAATAAATAAATTACAAAGTTAGCTAAACAGACTTTTAACATTTGGCAAAAACACACAAATTTTAATTTTGTTTACGATACACAATCTCCATACATAGTTATCTCATACAAACAGGATCAACATAGATATCCGGGATTACGTGGAATTTGCCCTTATACATTATTTCCTCATGGTAGTGCACTCCCTCAAGCATTTTTTCCAAATAATAAAATGTCTTGTTAAAATCCATACCAATAAACAATAACATTGGTATAATGGAGGGAGAAATACTCCAGAAAATGAAGTTAATTTACTATCACTTTTGATTCTTGAAATTGTTCATGCATTAGGACTTCAACATACAAATGATAAAAATGCAATCATGTATCCAATTCTTATCAATGATTTGGTTAATTTACAACCAGGCGATATTCAAAATATTCAAAACTTTTATGGGCTACCTCAACAAAATAATTTAAATGACAATGAAGCAATCGATTTATGCGAAATGAAATATGTAAAAATATTTGTAATTATTGACTGCGAACTAGTTATTTTTTACAGTAAAAATGTTTGGATAAAAAGTTTGAATGTCAAGAAAATAATCAATAAGCCAGTTTTGATAAGAGAATAGCTTGAGTTTTCACCAGGTGATTTAATTTTTTTTATACCAAAAACCTTTGGGTGAGTTAGTTCTGTTTAATGATGACAAGATTTATATGTTTGATTATCCAAGTTATTGTCCTATTAATAGATATCCTAAATGATTTTTCTTCATTTTGATTAAGAAATGAATATAAAATAAAAGCTGTTTTTAATTAAAATTCGTGAAAAACTTTTATCTTCTTTGAAAACGTGTATTATGGTGAAATAGTCAAATGTAGTTTCCGGATAAAAGAGACTGGGCTAATTAGTGATAAATTTCTTCGTTTAACAATTACGATAGAGTCTGCTTATAGATATACAAATAGTTTATTGTATTACTTTACCAATGAAACTTTCAGCGAAAACTATGAATTTACAAAGAAATTGACCAGAGTTGGTAAAAATAGCATTTTATTGTTTCGTATAAAGTGTGAATCTTATTACGAAATTATAAAGAAAATTTTATATATATATGTTACTGATTAGAAAATGTAACTCCTTAAGAACTATATAATTACATAAAAATATAGAAATATTTATGAAAATATAGGGGGGAACGTCGAGTTCGTACCTTCAAATACGCAACCACATATAATATTTATCAATAAATCTGGTCCATATTCTTTAAATTTTTTTCTATAGTTTTTAATTTCCTTATAAAAAGAGTACTAGTAAAAAAGACTTATTACAACTCGCCAATTTCACTTGTGCATGAATTCACTTATAAAAATGGAATTGATTCTAGACATAAATAACAACAAACTTATTTACCATGGTAAAAAAGTTTTTATGATTACTGACGAGGAAAATAATCCTTGGTTTAGAGGAACTGATTTAACTAGACTTTTGGAATTCAAAAAACCACGAAATGCATCATATTATATTGTTGATGATGATGATGAAAATAAGGAATTTACTGATCTTCAAGCTGTCCCTTTAGAAGGGACACCTTCAAATATGCAATCCAGTGCTATATTTATCAATAAATCGCTGCTGTATAAGTTAATGTTTAGATCAAATATTCCTATTGCTGAAAAAAGTACTAAATGGGTAACTAAAAAAGTTTTACCATCAATAAGACAACACTGCGAAAATATGATTCAAAAAGATATAATGCATTTGTTCAAAAGTCAAATAGAGAATTAAGAAATATAAATAGAATTCAAGGTGAACGTGTGGAAAATTTAAGAGACCATAGATATGGCTTTTGATGTAAGAGCTCGCAGAAATGCCCAAATCAGAGAAATGACACCTCATTTAGTACCAACTTTCATTCTTTGAAAATTATTTAATGATGATTGTGATTATGATTATTATGTTATTAGAACTCATGTAAAATATGTGCAAAGGCAATTGGTTAGAATTGAAGATAAGCATCCAAATCATGAACAATTATTGAGATTTGTTTATCTTCCAAATTCTATCAATTTCTTTCAAAGAATGAAAGAAACATGGAATGGCCACATTGCATGTTTTTGTAACTATTATAATATTGCCAGAAATAATTATACTCTACAACAATTGATAAATTATATTAATAATCTTTATCGAATTCAGTACAATTAATGAATCTGGTTTATAGTATTTAATATTATTTACTTAATATTTAATTCCCTATTTAAAAAAAGAATATATGTGTAAAGACTTATTACTACTCGCCAATTTAACTTGTGTATAATCTCGCATATAAAAATTGAATAAATTCTAGACATAATTAATAAAAAACTTATTTACAATGGTAAACAAGTTTTTAAAATTATTGATGAGAATAATAATCCTTGGTTTAAAGCAAAATACATTTGCAACGTTTTAGATTACTCCAACTTCAGAAAAACTTTGATCGACAATGTTAGAGAAAAACACATTAAATATTTTAATATCATAGTCTGTAACCAGCAGTTAAACCCTTTCAACATGCAACCACACACAAGTTTTATTAATCAAATAGGTTTTTATTCATTAATTTTAAAATCAAATAAGAAGCAAACTGAACAATTCCAAGAATGGGAAACTGTAGAAGTTTTACTAGCAATTAGTAAATATGGTGAATATAAATTACATAAAGTAATTAAATTAAAATAAATGAAATCGATACATTAAGAGCATATAGAAATTACCTAAATTGAAGTAAATCATTTAAAGGATATAAATAAAATTTAAGATTATCATATTGAAAATTAAAGAAAGTCAGTTCATATGGCCTTAGATGTAATAAATTGCAGAAATGAGAAAATCGGGAAAATAACTCCTCATGTTGTATAAAAATGCGAAATCAAAATTCAATTCAACTTTCATTCTTTGCAAATTATTTGATGATGGTTGTTATTATGATAATTATGTCGTTAGAACTCAAAGAAAACATGTTAAAAGACTATTGGATAGAATTTAAGATAATTATCCAAATTGTAAACAATTATTGAGATTTGATAATATTCCAAATTCTATAAATTTATATCAAAGAATGAAAGAAATATTGAATATCCATTCGTAACTATTTTAATATTGTCTGAAATAATTAGACTCAACAACAATTGATTAATGATATTAATAATCTTTATCGAATTGAGTAAGAAGCAATTTTAACTTTTAAATTTATAAAACATCTGTTTTATTAATCCAAAAATTGTGTGAATTATCAAAACCCAACAATTTTACATAAATTTTATCACCTTTAGATTTTAAGACTTTAGCAACCAAATATTCATCAGAGTAGTTAGTTTTCATAATTTCGTATTCATAATATTTTTTTATTTCTTCTCCATTTTTATCTTTTAGTTTCTAAGTTGGCACATCATAATTTATAACCTCAAAAATAGTAAACAATTATGTTGTCCAATTAGGAGTATACCCCTTTTCAAAAAATCGTTTATTCTTGCCAACACGAACAACATTGCCAACTTTATATTCCAGTTTAAAAAACATATTTGCAAAATCTTGTTGTTTTAAATTTTTCCATTTATTTTTATTCACTTCAATTGTCTTCATACCAATAATTCTGTTTTGTATTGTTGTATATTTTAACTAAATCATCTAATATATTTACCAGTTTGTAATTGCCATTTAAAGCAAATATCTTTCACGTTTTATCATCATCGTCAATTATATCTCTCTACACAACTGGCTTTAAGTTCACTGAATTTAGAATAATGATTGATATTAAATTTTTGCTTAAGTTTTATAAATATTTTATTATAAAATTCTAAGCCATTATCACTTTGAATATTAAGTGTTCTTTTTTTTCACTATAAACTCTAAAGCATTTGCTAAATTTTCGCCCGTTTTATCTTTAATTGTTACAGCAAATGCATATTTTTAAAAACATCAGTAATTGTTATACCGTACTTGTATCCAATAATTATATGTGATATAACTTTTAAATTTCCGGCATCTATCTCTACAAGATCAATTTGCCATAAATCATCAATTCCATAAAAAATTACTTTTCTTGTTGGAAAATTTTTTCGTGCAGGTTTATATAATTCTTTGATTATTCCTTTTCTTGCTTTGGTCAGTTAAAAAAAAGTTGATTTATTAGCATTACATATTAAATATTTACTTGTCTAAACTAATAGTCCATTTCTAGTATTTTCATTTTTATATTATTATTTTTAGTAACTTTCTTACACTTAAATAACCAAGTGTTCTCCATTTAATTATATATATATAAATATATATATATATATACATACATATATACCCCTCATCCTGTTCAGATATTTTTTTTTACCAACTTATCACCTCTTTTAACATCAAATGGCTTACTGCAGTATTTTTTTAAATCCTTAATAACAGCTAGTGTATCGCCATGTAAATTATCCGAAATTATTTTTATAAAGTAAAATCCATAAAAAAGGAAAAAAATTGATTATCTAAGTGAAAATTATCTGGTTTTTAATTCCATTTTACGGGTTAATAATATATATGAAAATTCTCTTCAACTTTCAAGTCAACAAGTGTATCACAATTATTCAAAACCGATTAGTATAAATTTTGTAGTTTATCAGGTATTTTTTAAATCGAAATATTGACCCCATATTTTCCGTCTATAGTATCAGCCATATTATTAGTTCTACGATTTTGAATAGAAACATAATCTTTTGCATGAACAAAACTTTGTTATTTGATCTTGTAAACTGGTAACAATAATATTAAATTTTTAATCTACATATGTTTTTAATGCATAGTCAGAAGCAATAGTATTTAATTTTGAATTAACATATCTTTTTTTAATGCATAATCAACTACATTTTTATCAAAAAAATTTCTTTTGACTGCGTCTTTTTCGTTTATAGGGTCAGCTAAACTAGCAATTTTACGATTTTGAAGAGAAACATAAATTTTTGTATTACTGAAAACCTTAGTTATTTGATCTTGCAAAGCAGAAGAAATAGAATTGTATTTTGAATCTACATCTTTTTTAAACTCAGAAAAATATTTTTGTACCTTAAATCTACATCTTTTTTTAATGCATAATCAGAAGCAATAGTATCGAATCTTGAATTTACATCTGTGTTTTTAGCATAAGCAGAAGTAAAATATGAAGTAACCGATAAAAGTTTTGTATCTTGAATCTACATCTGTTTTTATAGCATAGTCAGCAATAAAATTATTGTAATTTGAATCTAAATCTTCTTTTAAATCAGAAGCAATAGTTTTATATTTCGAATCTACATCTTTTATTTAAAATCAGAAACAAAAATATTTTTATAATTTGAATCTACAAATTTTTTAAGGATCAGAAGCAATAGTTTTACATTTTAAATCTACATCTGTTTTCAGAGGAAAAGCTCAAAGATTTTATTTAAATATTTGATTAATTTTTTTCCAAATATACCTGTCATTTGATAACAAAGAAATTATATCGTTAAACTTAGAAACATTCGAAAAAAGATGTAATACAATTAAACATAGATGTCCACATAAAACGGAAACAAAATTCTGAATTCTATGATCATTGCAATAAATATTTCTATTTTTGAAATAATAGGTTAAATTAGTAGGAATATTTCCTCCAAATGAATCAAAATAGTAAACATAATTGTTTTCTTTAAAATAGCAAACCCAATGAGTACCGGGATTTTTTTAAATGTCAGCATAGCGCACTCGTTAATGAGCATTCTATTTAGTAGTTTTTCAATCATATAAACATTTCTGCATTTTTTTTATAAATTACTTTTTACATATTTTTCAATATCGATATCAGATATTGGGTATATGTTACATTTTCTTTGGTCATCCTCTCTTTTTTGCAACTAAACGAATTCCTGTTTTATTTCCCATTGATAAATCGTGTCTCTGTTATTCTTCTAATTGTTTTCATTTTTTTTCAAGTTTGTTCAACAGAATTATAAATTGCAGTATCTCCACCAGCTAAATTCCAAGGGCACCAAAAGCTGCAAATAAATTTGGTAAAATTCCTCCAAGATATAAACCACTTCCGGATTTTTCTTTGAGTATCTTTTTGAGTATTGGTATTGGCAAAAATAGTAAGAAACCTTTTCCTTCTTTCAATTCTATATATTTTTCTCTCAGTTGATCTATTGTTAAATATTTATCTATACCCAAATATCTTAATTGATCAATGGATATATCGAAAGTTAAGCATTTTATCCCCATTTATAAGTTATATATATAATTAATTTTAAAATTTAATACCCCAACCAAATTTTCTTTTTGTAATAATTGTTGAAGCAACAGCAGCAGCAGCCATTTTTCCTTAAATTGGAGTATCTTTATCTAAAATAATCTCCTTAGCTTCTTTTGGTAAAATTTTCTCAGCTTCATGTCTAGATTCTAAATCTTTGTGGTCTCTATAAGCTGTATCATGATACTTACACTCTCCATCCAGTTTATTTATGCCTTTGTCGCCTCTTTATAGTATTTCGTTTATTTTTGTAAATGGGCCACAATAATTATAGCCATTTCAGGTAAATTTAAACTATTTAATGCCCAATTTATAATGCCTTTTCCATGATGATCAGAATTCCAAAATGAGTGTGGAATTACTTTTAAAACTCTTTTAAGATAAGCAATTCCTTTCTGGTTATTTAAAACAAAATCAGAAAATGTATTGTTTAACATATTCATTATGCTTACTTCTTCACTGTAAAAATTGTTATTACCAGAATTTTCTTCACCATGAATAACTATCAATCTGAAAATTGAATTTCTAACATCGCCCATCCAAACATATTCTTTTGGCAAATTGTATTTTTTTATACCTTCTCCAGATCTGAGAGTTCTTGGAGAAAAAAATTATTATGGGTGTGTTTGGGCATGATCTTGATGCTATTATATAATTATCATGCATTGGTTTAATTCAATTTTTGTATTTCCAACCTCCACCCGAAGCAACCTTTTTTTGAGAATAATTTTCTTGGAATGCAATATTGGGTGTTTCAACCGTTTTTGCATAATTTTTATAATCCTTATCAAATTTCCCGACAAGAGCTTCTAGTGAATTTTCTGATAACGAATTAAAAACTCCTGGTGTTAATTTATATTCTTTATCCTCAACAAATATTGTATCATTCTTTAATATTTACTTGTGTATTAACAAATTAAAAATTTTCCCCAACTCCAGATAAACGAAATTGTGCTTTAACAATATTAATTCTTTTAGAAATTTATGTTCCGAGGTTTAAAGTAGAATCAGGAGTGGCATACGTCCAATTTTTTATGGGTGCAATGCCCATTCGCTCTTCTACATTAGGGGATTTTGAAAATATTTCTCATTCAAATGATATTTCTTGTGGTGTTGGTAGATAATCTAAATCTTTGAACGCAACAGGAACTAGTGTTGTTATTAAATTTTTATTTTCTTTACTTGCTTGTTCTACTTTTAACCAATATTTGGTAATTCGTCGAGTAATTGCGGCTCTTTTTCCTTTTTTCTTTCATATTCCACTGCATGGTGCCTTTTGTAATTTTTATATCTCTCGATGAGTAATTTAACTCGAGACACATCCTTTGAATATTTCATTTAAATATATATTTCTTTCTTCTAAATGAGTTATAAAAGTATTGAGCGCTTTGATAAGCAAACTTTTCCCCCAACTGATAAAACAAGGGGGAATTTAAATATTTACAATAATAGAATTTAATTTGATATTCCTATAGCAGATGGAATTTCTTTTCCATGTTATGCTTGTGTTTATGAGCAATATAGATTACTACAGAGAGATAAAAAAGGAAATGAAGCAAAATATGCAAAATTAGATCATGTCATTGTTTAATCGGACTTCTTTACTTTTCAACTTTCTAAAGTAGAAATCTCAAATCATGGAATTATTATTGAAGCTGTTGATAATCCAGGTATAACATCAACAAAAATGAATTCTTTTTTAAGATTACCAAGTGACAAAATTCTTTAGAATGTTCTGGTGTTGATAGTAAATATCAAGTAAAATCTGATTATAGTAATAAAAAAATGATGTTATGTATCCACAGAAATATCTGTTTGGCTTTATTCATGACAATGAAATTTATTGGAAACGTGGTTATCAAATTCCTTTATTTAGAAAATCTTCTGAAACAATTGTTTGTTTCTTTATGAAACAAAAGATGCAGATTTTGTGGTTCAGTAATGCTATTCTGATTCAGGAAAAATTCCTATTCAAAAATTATAACTGCTGTGACCTATTGTTGAATACGAATCTAATACAACAACTTCAATTAAAGAAAAATTATGCTTACACCCTAAAATACCTATTAGTTTTGATTATTGGCAATTTTTAGAAAAGAAGTCCCTGCTGGAACAACTGTTCTTAACTTTTATATAAAAGATCAGTTTAATTTACAATTTGACATGCCCGATTTTGTAAATATAGGCTTTCAAACTAATAGAAAAAATCGTGCTATACAGTATGTCCACGCTGCTATGTTTGACCATTGTAATGTGAAAAATATTGATGTTAAATATGGTAGAAATGTAATTTTTCCAAAAGAAAATTGGAATGTAGATATTGAAAATGGTCTTTGTGATAGAATGTTCCTTGCTTGTAGAGAATTTAGGCATTCAAAAACAAAACTAGATAATATCTGTCGAAATAATGAACTTTATTATAAACCAATTGTAAACTTCGGAGGCAATATAAATTACTATTCATTTTTTTGGGCTAAGATAATTGTATATTATTGATCGCTTATATAGAAAAACAACTGTTGTTAAAAAAATACAATAATGAAAATTTGTGTAGATTTTAATTCAGCTATTGGAGCAAATACAATTTGTTACGTTGTTTTAATTAGTAAACGAAATTTAACTTATGATTATTTGAAAGAGAGAAATACTGAAGATATAAAAAAAAATAACAAATGGAGAATGTTAACTATTCTACAGAAACGACAAATTTGTTTGGATAATTTAATACAAATATTTGGATGTATAATTAAATTGTTTATTCGAATAAAAAATCATCTTGTTAAACCCGAATGAGAAGCTTTCCTAGTGTCAATTTTATTTGAGCATTTTTTTCAAAAGGGGCAAATTGCTTATGTTTTGGCTTTTTTAATCAATTCAGTAGATGTCTATTGCGGATACAAGCACAACGAACTAAATTAGATAAAATCCAAGCAAATTTAAGCCAGAATCTATTAAATCTTTCTTTTCCCGTAAAATATTTCGTATTGTAACCCAAAATAGGGAAAATTTAAGGGCAAAATCAAACTAATGTCAACATGCTTCAGGCCCCTTCACCAGGGTCTTTTTCCAGTCAAATTTAAGCTAAATCATAATATTTTGATAAAATTCCAGTACCACATTTTTCTTCTACTTAAAAACATTTTTTCGTTATAAATCAAAGATGGAATCTCTGCTCAAGTAGTTGAACAATTCGTTTGAACTCACTAAACTACAATATCTCGAAAAAAATTAATGGTTTACTGCCACAGAATTTTAAATTTATGAATCTAATTTTGGTAAAGAAATTAATTTTATTCTAAATGGCAAGTTTAAAATTTTATTACCTGAGCGCTATTTAAAAATATTTGATAATAATGCCTTGCAACTAATAAATGAGAAGGACGTTTTTATAGCATATAGAGTCTTAAAAGAAATAAACAATGGAAAATTTATCCACGATCTAATTTTGTGATATATTTTTTTTACTTATTGATTTGGCTTAGTTTGACCTGAAAAGGATCCGGCTCAATTGGTCTTTTAAAAAATGTGCTCGATTTGCATTGCATATTTAGATTAAATTAGATAGATTTTTGCCTTGATTTTGCTTGATTTAGAGTAAAATTGAAGAGATAAATAATGATTCCAGAGGATTTTGAAAAATTGTTTGAAAATGAGAATTTTACTTGATTTTTAGCGTAATTATTGCGCTGCGCTTCTATCCGCAATAGACTTCTACTCACTTGTTATGTTTGGTTCGGTGGTTGGTATGTTTTGGTTGTATGTTTTTTGGTATTACATTTAATATTTGATGATCATGGCTTTGTAAATGGATTCTTTGTTTTGTGCAAATGAGCTCATTTGTGTAACATGGTTTGCGAGTATTGATGGTTAAAATGTTGGTCTGCTGGAACATTTGATTTTCTGGTTTGGTGGTCTGGTGTATTTAGATGTGATTTCGTTAAGGTTGGATCGTTGACGAGGGTATACTGTATTATTTGAATGTGTGTTTTCTATTACACGATGAAATTGGTTTTTCAGAGTAATTCGCTAGTATATTTCATAGAAATGCTTAAATTATATTTTTGTTGTGTTGGAAGGTATGCAGGAAGGTGTTAAGTTTAACCGATATGGCATAGGGGATAATTTATAATATGGCGTGTTCATGTATTTGGGATTACCTAGTATCGAATATTTCGCCTCGAGTAATACGTATAAATATTGTGATAACATGTTTTTTTGTTGTTAGTGTGATATGACGTAAAATATCATGAGTTATTTTTAACATTTTTCGATGTGTATTTGGAAGTTTGGGCTATATATTCATAATATGATATTACTTATAGAGAATGTTGGTTCATGTTTAATTAATAATATTGTGTTAGTGATGAGATCCCTGATTCTGACAAATAAAGCAATGTCTTTATCCGTTACGGTAGTGCCTGCTGTGTTTAATGCCTCTCATTATCGTGTGTCAATCACTTTCTGTTGGAAGTCACGCCACTTTTGAAGGGAAGTCACACCTTGTATTCACGATATTTTCCATCACATAACTTCTGTTTCACACGCTCATTGTAGTGCGCACATACCCGCTTGATGACTAACGCCCTGACTTCACATTAGTAGGAGACTTCCCCCCACTCCAGTCATGTTACTGTATTATACCTCGCCAAGCATGAAGACGCCCTACTTCTCCGAGCGAAGCCAATGTGTTCACTTCGACTGCCTGGGACGACTGCTGGAGAACGGCTAGAGACCACCTTCATAATCAGTGTAAAATCAATCACAATGAAATTATTTTCTTTCGAAACTATTATTCTGATAGCCAACTCAGCTGTCTTAGCTTCGCAGAGCAGTCACAGTGGGTAGTTTCAGTGTTGCAAATATATTGCTTTTCTTGCTTTTATTTTAGTAAATGCGTGAAATTTAATCAGTTGGATTTTTATTAGTTGTTTGTGACTTGCCTAACCGCTCGGTCACCACAAACTGCTGGCAGCGGTGGGGATGTTACTCCAGATGGTTGTAACTGCAACACATCTCGGAGGGTTATACGATATAGGTGATAAGTGTTAGGTGGTTGAAAACTGCGTTAGGTTTTTCTTAGACTATTTAAGTGTTTTATTTTCTGGTTTTATTTGCACAGCGTGTTATGAATGCGAATCATGAAGATGTGATAAATTTGAGCACTGTCACCGATTGTCAATATAAACATGTCCTGAAGCATTTAGGATTGTTAGCATTTCAGTGGACAAGTTGAATACAATTTTTTGCAAAGAAGGAAAATTGCAGGATAGCAACGAACACGTATATTGCAGAAAATCGTAATGGTTTGAAGTCTCATATGTTCATGAACCCATGAACAGTTGAATAAATGGTATTGTTGATTATCAAGTAGATCTTGAAAACAACTCCATACACTTGGGTTCCAGTTGAATATTGTAGAAATTATTTGCATTCGGCACCGCTTCTTTGCTGCAATTTGCAAAATCACTATGGCGTTATGCTGAGACACTTATGTATCAGCGACAAGAAGGAAAAGTAATATCATTCACAGTATTGACTACATATGTTATTTTAACAAGTAGTACTGAAGCATTGAAAGGTCTGGAAGAGTATTTTTACCATTTGATATATAAATTGTTTCATAAACACACACCTTTTGACGTATCTCAAGCTGAACAGTTTCGGGCTAAAGTTAATGTGTTGGCTATGAGTTCGGGATTGGAGATAGCTTTTAAAGGAAAACCAAAACGGTATTTTCCTATGCCAGAGTATAAAGATTATAAATACGAGAATTCTTCCGGACGAGCAGTTTTCGAAATTGGGGTTCGCATAGTGAGGCTATTCATACCTAGAGATTGCATTTATCCAGAATTTGAAATAGACCTGCTTAATTTAATTTCAAATACAGGGCCTTAGATTTCTCAAAGTGCGGACAGAGAACAGACACAAGCAGTAGCTGGTCGTTTCCCTTCGGTCCCTATTTATATTCCAAGGAAGGAAAATTAAATACGATCCATGATAATAAACCTACACGTGGTAGTTCGCATTTACATACTCCAAATAAACATACCCACGATTGTAAGACTTGTATTCCTCTTTCAAAATTAATTGAATGAATTTTATTAAGGTAAATGTACGGTTCTAGTAAAATGGAAGATGAAAGACGTCCAGTTCATCAACCACCTACCATGATACGAGTACAGGCACAAGCACAAATGTCAGATCAAATTAAAGACTTAGCAGTCTTCTCATTTGTTGAGAAATAGACTGACGAGATGGGCTCCTTGAATGTGCACGATTTTCTAGAAAGCGCTGACGGTGCAGCAAGCTTTGGTAATCTTTCAGATAAGGACAAAGTAAAACTGACCAAATTAAATTGAAAGGTCTAGTATCGCGTTTTTTCCCACCTGTCCCCTTCTAAGGGTTATTAAGTCGATGGGATAAGTATGCTCGAGCGCACCGATATCTGGTATGACGATCTAGAACCAAGAAGCTGGCAGGTTCTGGCACAAGTGCACTGGCCGATATTGTGGAAATTTTCCATTTTTCTCAAAAAAAAAATCTCATATTTTAACCCACAAAAGCCTTAAAATTTCCCATTTTTAAATAAAACTTCCATTTTTTCCCAAAGAGTTTCTTGTTTTCAATAAAATTAAAAAAAAGCGATGCCCTAGATTATGTAATAGGAAACCGCTGAAAGGCAAAAGCGAGCCATTTTTTTTATATTTGGGTGTTTACCTTAAAGCTTCTAGACGAAACAATGAAGAATCTGAGTAATCGATAAAATAAATTATTAATTAATATTTTTTTTATTAAAATATATTTTGGTACTTAACAAATTTAAAGGCAAACGTAAAGTGTTACATATCACCTGACTCGTTTTTCAAGGTGCATACGATTGTGATGTCATATCACTGTTGTCTCATTTTTTCATACACCTATCATTCCATGTTGTCTCTCTCACATTCCATATCTATCTATCTCTATCTCTATTTATCTTTCTTTCTCTTCTATTTCTAATCTCTTTCCTTTCTCTCTTGTCTCTCTGTTATTCCTTAGATTTTCTCCGAGTCCTCCCATTTTTCTCTCTCTTTCATTTCAAGTTGTCTCTCATTCCATCTCTTTCTCTCTATCTTTTCTCTCTCACTCTCTCATTTCATCTCTTACACTCTTTACTTTCTTTTTCCCCTCTTTCTTTCTTGTTCTCTCTTTTCTCTCTCATTCCATTTCTTTCTCTCTTGTGTGTCTCTATATATTTTCTCTCTTGTCTCTCATATTCGGTCGACACCACTGTCTTTGAAGTTCCTTCATCGCCTGCTAGAATGCGCAAATCGTCAGTGTGTATATTTATTTACGAATATATAGATGTAATTTTCCATATATGAGAAGGTATATAAAAATTATTGCAAAGTAAATTCCAGACAGGACTTTGAAAAAAACTATTCAAATTATAATACTTCAAATACCAGTTCAATCGATATTTCAAAAAAATTCGAAATTTTTCATATATTTACTTTATTCAATTTCCTTTAGTTTTGTATGAAAATAAAATCTCCTAGCTTTGTAACAGACCACGCGCCGACAGCCCTGCGAGGCAGGCGAATCTGTTGTGACGTGAAGTGTTCTGGCGACCATAGGTAGGCACCGCGCAGGGTGAAAGGGAGGGAAGCTGACTGCAGCTGCTCGTGCTGCTGTGCAGCCGTGTCATTTAGACATGTAGGAATCAATGCATTTATAAGTAAGTAGAATTTTTTTATTTAAATTTCTTTTTATTATTCTAAACATGCCGAAATAAATAAATAAATAAATAAATATAATATATATATATATATATAATATATATATATATATGCAAAATGTAATGGAAATGTATTTCCAATGAAAAATGAGTTTAAAACAAATTAATTATGCAAATTTCACTCTTTGCGATGACAGATGCTAATATTAAATAAAAACTTCTGGTGTTGGAATGGGATTGGGATTCGAATCCGAATCTTTCGGGGTAGGAGTCGAACACATTTACCACTCAGCCACCAAACTCACGATAAGAAAGAGTGCCTTAGAGTTGTATATTAGAAATATAAGAGAAATTGATGAACTCCTTTGTATAATTACAAAAATATTTTCAATGCATAACATTTTTGGTTATGATTAAATTTTTCAATCAGCGCATATATGGTTCATGACTACATTTATTGAAAACCTTTTTCCTATTTAAATTGATTTTATTTACGATTATAAAAACACTTTAAAGAAACATTGTGTTACAATTCTTTCATTTTTTTCGGCCAATGTCTGAATATTAAAAATTAGTGTACCCAAATTGACTGTTTTTATATATTCTTTTGAAAAAATTATGTAGAAAGTCGAGCTATAAGTAAACTAATATTTATAGTCATAGGTGAATATAATTTGCAAACTCTTATGAGGGAGACAGTGTCGTGAAATTCAGTTTTGGATGCATAATTTCTAACCCCACGGAATTTATTTGTTTAAACCCACTCTAAGTATAGTGGTCAGCTAAAAATATTTTAAGTTGTACTGAAAATGTACATAGAGTATAGTAAAAAGTTCTCTCTACTTAATTATATGTCTCATCTCTTCAAGACTAAATACTACACGACGTTAATTGTCACTGCTTTCAAAAATTTTTGTAAGGATAACTATCCTCGGATTTTGCTAAATGTAAATATTTGTAAATTAACCAAGCATTATCATTATTCTCTATAACAAGAAAGTAGACAGGGTACAACGCCGGCGACAATTTAAAAGCCTTTATATATATACATACTTTAGAAAACAACATAAAACCTAATCATTAAATTCTACACGCCATCCACATAGTATCTTTAGTGTAGCATGCTCACTTTTGACATTATTAATATAATCTGCTTATAAGCAGCTCAAGTAAGTCTATGCTAGCAAACGTCCAACCTGAATCCTTAGCCATATATTCTTCTTCTTTTCGGCAAAGTAACTCACACATTTTTTGGTATTTTATTTACATGTAGGAGCTTTGTTACTCAAACTGACCTTACCAAAAAATGTTACTTACTGCTCATACTTTCTTTTCTCCTGGCAGACACTAGCCAAATATATACTAGTCACTATAACACCATACCATCCATTATATAACCCAAGTCATACCACCCCACCCAAAACACCAAGCCAAAAATCTATCATAACTCGAGCAACTATACGTCTGAGACCAGCCCATAACCTAACACCCATTATAATTTTTTTACCAACCAACACAACTTATACCTACTAACCACACCACTCACCATAACTCTATCATACCTCAACCATTCAGCAAACACAAGGTCTACCAACATTTTCCTACCACCCATTCCATATGCTCTACAAACCGTCATAAGACTAAATATACTCACCACTGATACCGTCCACTAGAATTAAATCATACCTCAGCCCACACCCACTGAAATATGTCAAGAATCGTAACTATAACATGTCTGTCATAGCATCATTACAATCAGATTCCAGATAAATATCATACCAGCCATCAAATAAACCACCTGATTATAACAACCATCCATACAAATAAAATTCTGACCACCACTCCTCAGATATATGAAAAAAAAATGAGTCGCCCGGCTGACCAGGAATACTGGGTTCTGTACAAACCATAACACCAGCATAGTTGAGTCATTCCACACAGATCACAATGTAGTTATACAATGCAACATAACAACTACTAATTTAATACCACCCAACACCATCTATTAACACCCCCAACCAAATCATACAAAGTTACAACACTCCAGCATACCAGGCATTAATTAATATAAATCACTTTATATACCAACAAACCAGTTAATTATGGCAGGTATCCCTATTATTTATTGCTCTAACAAAACCTACCAGGTAACATACCTCCACCATACTTAACAACCATATCGATTACCCAATGGTACTAAGAACCAAAACAGATATAGTACATTTAACCATGACATTAGCTTGCCTCAGCCATGCGTCATCGAAAGCTATACAACCGATAATACTAACATACCATACTATCTAAATATATCAACGAACCCCCACAGCAGATAACCATACCGACCAACCATACCATCCATGTTAATCCAAGTCCAGACCAATCCGCAACACAAACATTCTTACCATCTGTCAAACTAACACAACATAACCTACTTAAGCCAAAAAATCCTAATCTAACTTAACATAACAAAGGCCAGGAAAAAGATCAGGAATAATCTAACATAACTGAACTTACCATAGACCAGATAAATTTTATACTTATCCTAAGCACACATATGCCATTAATGTCTACCATTGTCTCAGCAACTTAAGAAACTTTGACATGTCCAACCATCAGAAACACGCTTTAAACATACTGTGACCATTCAGCCATCGAGTAACATTCACCTTACACTTACATATGAATAGTCAGATAAAGCAGAATAATTTTAAAATACAATATAGCCAACATGAAGTCAGACACTATCACGTCTACCCATGCAACCATACAGTCAATGCCAGTCCATATTACAATAATCCTGACAATCTGTAACATAACATAATCGTCTGATACCAGCCACCATATTGTGACATCATCCAACTGCCACATTGGATGCAAGTGACCTCAACCTCTGACCTTGACACAGTGACCTTTAATCTTGAAATCCCAAAAACGTTTATAACATAACAAAAATTAAAACATTATTTAAAGAATGGTTTTCCACCAATTAGGGCAATTTATGGGCGGCGGTAGTGGAGCTGGAGGTAGAGGTGGAGGTGGACGAGGTGGATCAGTGGAAAATAAGTCTTCAGATAATTTTTTAAAATTTAAACTGAAAAATCTTTCCCAATAAATGTGGTTATGAGCCATATATGCGCTGATTGGAAAGAAATATAATAAAACCTTTAGTACATTAATAAATATTTATGAAGGTAATTGGTAATTGTATGAGGGAATTCATCAATTTCATTTGGAATTCTAATATACAGCATTAAGGCATTATTTCTTGTCGTGAGTTCGGTGGCTGAGTGGTCAACCTGCTCGACTCCTAACCCAAAGTTGTTGCGTTCGATTTCCTTCCAGCATGGAAAAGTGTGAAATTTATATAATTAAAGTATCCTGAACTGATTTTACATTTAATATATATTTTACATACATTTTATGGTCGTTTTTTAAAAAGATTTCAGCATTTTTAAAATGAAAAATAAGAGAGATTTAAATAAAATAATTCTACTTACTTATAAATTCATTGATTCCTAGATGTCTGAATGACGAGGCTGCACAGCAGCACGAGTAGCTACGGTCTGGCCTCCCTCCCTTATTCTCTTGCGGTGCCTATCTACGGTAGCCAGCACACTTCGCATGTCAGAAAAGGCCTGCCTGCCTCGCAGGCCTGTCGGCACATGCACGGTTACAAGGGTAGGCGACTTAATATCCGTTCAACAGTAAAAATAAATTGAATAAAGTAAATATTTAAATAATACTGTTTTTATATTGTTTAAATTGATTTTTAAACTATTAAAAATTGAATGGTATTTACAAAAGTCCTTCTTGGAATATACTTAACAATAATTATTTATATTTTTTATATTTATATAACAATTTTAATTCTTTGTGGGCTATAAAATGCAATTTAAAAAAACTAGAAACTTCCCAGGTGTCGGCTGGTGCACTTGTGTCCCATACGGCCTGCTACACGAACCACGATCTTCTTCCCAGATCCCAGTATGCTCAAACATTCTTTTCCCATCTTCTATGATATAACATTTAAAATGCTCAGTGATGAATTAAAAGACAGATTTGAAGAAAATCAGCCATTGAAACTTAATTATTGCATACTGTAGAATGTAAAACAGAAACAATATAAGCATGTTCAAGCATTTGCTGATAGGTGTTATAAATGTGAGGAAACTGTTCAGCAGTTAGATGATCCAGAGTAAAAGGAAATTTTGAATCAGGAAGCAGAGAAAGGGTTATTAGCATCATTTACGGATGGGCTGCATGGTAGTGTAGGTCAACAATTGAGGTACAAATCATAGCAAACCATTGATAAAGCCGAGCGAATGGCTATAGCGTTAGAGATCAAGGGGGTGCATCAGGAACGCAAAACCAAATTTGATGATCTTAGTAGGAGGAAGAAAGTGTATAACCTAGTCTCATAGCAAACAAGTGTGGCATGGGGTAGTGAAAAATGTGGCGAAAATACCTTCATAAACAGAGGTTATGGAGGTTACAAGTCATGTTATCGTGGTTCGAATGATAACAGTAGAAAGAGTCAAAGAGAGTAGGTGTTTCTCTCCCCAAGAACATGAGTTATGGGCAAGAACAGAATAATAATATCATCAAACGTTTCTCCTGCGCCCATTTTGGGCATGTGATTATGGAATGCCAAAATTTTTCAAATCGCCGACAAACCCATGGATCTAGGAACCCAGGGTGAGGCTCTACTGAATCGAGAGACAATGTGGATAGTGAATAGTGGTCACCCAATTTCGAGAGGCCGAATGTTAGTCCCGGGCACCACACTGCAGTAATTACAGTTATAAGGGGGAAATAGACTATAATTTCTGTTCTTGTCGGGGCCAGTCTCACTCGTACTTAATTGACTCAGGATTCAATGTATTTCTTGTGAAACCTAAAGTAAACAGGAATGTCGTCTAAGTATCTCAGCTGGGAGTGAAAGGGATTACCGGAGACTCTCTCTAGATCACATGTACCCAATATATTGAGTTGTTGGTAAATGATCAATGTTACCCATACTGGTTCCTCGTAGGCAACTCAGTGCTTCTTTTCGAGGGAATACTTGGAACTGACTTACTCTGTTGTTATGATGCCAGAATAGACTTGGTTGGACAAACATTATAACTTAAAGATACAATTGATTTAGATACATATAATTTATTCACATGTAAAATTGATGATTAATGGAAACAAGTTGGGAGCATTACCAACTCCGAAGTTGGATCCGAAACAACAGATAGTGATCCATATTGTGAAGCAAAAGTAAGAAAAAAAACACGATTCTGCCACCAAAATCGGAGATAGCAACAAAAGTTGCTTTGCATGTGGCGGGTTGGAGTGCTAACCCGAAATTGGTTCTCATTGAACCGACATTGACGAATGTCGTGTAGGCATCCGTGTAGCAAGAGCAGTGTGTAACATAATTCTTTCTGGTAAGAGCCACAAAGAGAATGATATGTGTTGTGAATGGAGCAATATGGCTACAGATTCTATAGGGATATGTGAGTGGTTTAGTGAGACGAATCAGGAGGAGGAAGAAGTGAACGATAGTCAGGGTACCTGTGATGTTTAATAAAAAGCAAGCAGTAGGGTGCATTCCAGCGCCACTCCATCCTAGGACTACATTTCATGTCATATTCAGGGATGACGGGCACCTACGGGTCCCAGCTGGAAAGCCCGTCACTCGGAGGGTTTTGCCTCGCCCTGGGTCCATCCCCCTACGCATCTATTTATTATTTAGTAGGGTGAGTGACCAGAGTAAAGATATCTCCTTTGTTTCGTGTCAAAGGGATACATCGCAGTGTTTCGTTCCTCATCGCGATCACATAAAAGGGGACAAGAGGACATGGTGTCCTAGGCGAGCGGAATATGAAGGAGCGACATATAAAGGAGGCTGTCGTGTCGATAGTACCATTGACAGGGTTAGTCGAGAAATGTCCGAGGATTTGATTAAACCTCGTAGAGTGTTAAAATATTCGGTAAGGGCCATGACCAAAATCACTAACATTACAAATGAGATGCGTATTGTGCCAAAGGGTACAGTAATATGATTTGCCACACTTGTCACAGATGTTGCTGGATTACTATGTGTTAGTAGTTGTTGCATTTCCCAAATGTCCGAGAGAATTTGTGTAGGGTTGGAACATAAAGAGTTAGTGTTGCCACAAACAGAACCATGAGAGAAAATCCTCGCAGTTGTCCCTTAAACTAATGTTGAGAAGTGTTTGCTTCCATGCTCCGAAGCAGTTCAAATCCTCTCGATTAGTAGTAGCCACAGAGTGAGTGAAATAGTGTGCGATGTTACAGAACTGGGCCAAATATGACGATATATCCATCAAAGCTGCCAAGATAAAGAATGCTGAGCAGAAGTAGTTCCGATTCTAAATGGAAACCCCGAATCCTGTCAGAGAAATTTGAAAAACAGCAGAAACAGAGAAATTAGGTGTGAAAAGATGCGCGAATATGTAGAAAAGGTACAGAGATCAGATTGTTCACACGAAATAAAAATTAATGAGTTGACTCACAGTAGTCAGAGTTTTGATAGTCATGTGTCAAATAGTTGTAATTCAGGGATTAATAAGGGCGATGCATTACCAAGTTATGAACTTATTGAGATAGAGGAAATTGTCAGAGACAAACTGAAACATTTGAGTAACAGTAATTTTAATGCGATTTACACATTATTAAAAGAAATTTGCATCAATAATCAAAGTGGAAAGTAGTTATAATTTTGGTTGCACGAGCTTATTGAAGCATAAAATAGAGTTGAGGCCAGATCAATAAAGCAGAACGCATACAGAGTATCACATGTCTTAAAATCAGTAATTGCAGAACAGATGAAACACATGTTTGATAAAGGTATTATTTCAGAGGAAAAAACATCTTGACTGTTTCCTGCAGTTATTGTGAAACAGAGAAACAAAGACAGTTAATGTAAAATGACATTTTGCATATATTTCCATATGCTTAGCAAGGTCACAAAGCAAGGCCCCTATCCGATTCCCTATGTCACAGAGACATTAGATTCTTAACATGGGTCTAAATACTTCTTAACTTTGGATTTAACATGTGGATATTTCCAAACTGAGTTATAAGAGGGTGATACAGAGAATACTAGTTTTGCCACATTCATGGAGATTTATGAGTTTAATAGACTCCTATTTGGATTGTGAAATGCCCCAGCAATATTTGAGAGGTTAATGGAGAACTATGTTCTAACAGGTTTGTTAGGTGATCATTGCTTAGTATACCTTGATGACATTATAATTTTCAGTAGTACTGTGAGAGAACATGCCGAGCGCATGGGTAATGTTTTGGAAAGACTAGAGGAAGCTAATTGACGAATTCAACCTAATAAGTAGGTACTCATTTGTGCAAGGCAGTCTAAAACACTTAGGGTTTGTCAGTTCAATGGGCGTAGAACCAAATCAAAAGAGTTTACAAGCAATCAAGTAACTCTCTAAACCTAAAAATGTTATTGACGTTCGGTCAGTAGTGGTTTTATTTCAGTATTATAGGACATTCGTACCAAATTTTGCAGAAATTACAAAATCACTTACTAAATCGACAAAGAAAGATGAACCTTTTTATTGGGGAAGAGAACTAGAAGAAGCTTTCCTCACATTGAAAAATGAACTCAATTCATTTCCTTTTCTTGTATATCTAGATATCTCACAATCATTTATTGTGAGTACAGATGCTAGTAATTATGCTGTAGGCACTGTCCTATCTCAGATGAGAAATGAACATGAGAAACCAATTACCTAAGCTAGCAGACAATTAAATTTACCCGCATTGTATTATAGTACAATGGTAAAGGAATTATGTGCCTTAGTCTTTGCCACAACACAATTCAGAGCTTATTTCTATGGGCACAAGTTTACCACCATTACTGATAATTCTGCATAGAGTTGGTTATTGAATTTCAAAGACCTGACCGAGTTCGAGACTCACTAGATGGCCACTTCGTCTGTCAGAATTTTATTTAGAAGTGATCGTTAAACCGGGTGAGAAACATGAAAATGCTGACTGCTTGTCGCGAATGACATATACAGTAGAGTTAGTAGAGTTAACTAGTGAAACCATTAAGAAGGAACAGAATGAGGATGAAATGTGCCAAAGCATACTTGACAAAGCGAATAAAGAAAGTTTATTTGTTAACAGGAAACATATCCTATATAAGAAGGAGAGAGATAGCATTTTAGTAGCTGTTCCAAAATCTCTTTTACCAAGGATAAGTAATCACCACCATTTCACTCCATTTTATGCTCACCAAAGAGTGAAATTTACACAAACCTCCTCAAATCATTGTACTGGTGGCCAATACTAAATAAGGATGTAGCAAAATACATTGTGAAATGTGATGATTACCTCAGGAGAAAAAGTACAAAAATTACAAAAGGACCATTATGTTCTTTGCCGCAAGCGACTTCTCCTTTTTATTTACTACTTCTAGGTATTTTAGGACCTTGGCCACAGAGAGAGAAAGGGAACAATCACAACTTGACTTTCATGGACTATTTTAGGAGATATTGTAAGGCACTACCAATTCCCGATAAAAGTGCAGAGACAGTAGCTAGATGCTTTGCACAGGGAATTACTTTAAGGCATGGTTGTCCACAGAGCCTATTTACAGATCAATGAAAAAACATTATGTGTAAATTTATGCTAGAAACTTGCAAGTTATTGAAAAACAAG
Organism: Dryococelus australis; assembly: GCA_029891345.1. NCBI lineage: Eukaryota > Metazoa > Arthropoda > Insecta > Phasmatodea > Phasmatidae > Dryococelus > Dryococelus australis. The sequence goes on along the minus strand of CM056994.1, from coordinate 166,155,721 downwards.
TAATTACAGACAGCCCCTTTCAGACCACAGTGTAACAGACGTGTTGAGAGACTTCATCGCGCCCTAGCGGACATGATTTCACATTATGTCGATGAGTATGGTAGTAAATAGAAAAATACTTGCCTTAGGCAGTGCATACCTATCGAACAATCCCACATTCCGCAACGAGTTATAACCCTCATTATTTGTTTCCCTTTTGGGTGAATTGAATTGTCAACCCGATACTTTAGAAGGAGGAACTACTGCTAAGGAGCATGTAGATATTCTGAATAAGAAATTAAAATAAGCACATGAGGTAGCAAGGGAAAGGTATAAGGTTGCCTTTCATAAACAAAAATGATATGGTGATAAAAAATCTAAATCGCCAAATATTAAGGCCAAGTGTCAAGAAGAGTAGAGTATCTAAATTCCACATGTACTTTTCTGGACATTACAAAGTTTTGAGAAAACTTAGCTCAGTCACATTTGAAGTATTATTAGACAAGAGAAATGTTATTGTGCACAGTGATAGGTTAAAGTTGTCAGGATTCTGTAGAGCAAGAGAGACCATGTCTTAGAAAGAAAGACAAAATATATAGGGAATGTGCCCCTCAAATTATTAATTAAGTCGAATCAGTTGAGAAATTTTGTGAGGATGATAACTACAACAATAATGAGTCAGAATCAGAAGACATTGAAACAAATACAGGTTCTAAGTCACGCCCGATTTTAGCAGATAAAAACGGAGATAGCACAAAAAGGTGAGATAAAGAAAATATGTGCTGAAATCCCCAGAGACGACAGTATTTTAGATGATAGCGAGAATAATTATATGCTGATATTGACGATGTTTGGGAACAGTCGCGTTATCTCAAAGAGAAAATTCGATAAAATGTAGGTGAACATAGTGTTAGATACAATTTGCATTCAAATGTAAGAATCTCCTTAGTAGAAGAGGAGGAAGCAGAAATAAGTGATGCGTAGACTCAAAACATAGTGTAGCCGAAATTAAGCAGTAATTAGGCATCCAATGCAAATAACTAAATTAAATATATATTGGCATGTATTGCAGATTACACCATAGGCGAAGGTGTTATTCTGGTCCAAGAAATCTATGTCGTGTTAACGGGTGGATTATATAGTTAAACCTTCCCTTCATAGACAGGAGAGAATTCTCAAGAGCTTAGGAATAATTTGGACTTAATCATAGGAATGAAATTTTCTGCTGACCCAGACTTTGAAAATCCATTTGTCTAATTCGAAGTCCTTAATAAATTAATTGCGGAGGTAGGGGATTAAATATTCGAATCAATTTTGATATTGCCTACGACTCAATATCGTAACAAGCAAGGCTTGATAGATGCTGGTGGTAGCATTCTGAAATCCTTATTTGGTACACTTACAAATGATGATTATATCCGAATACATCAAATTATTAGGGAATTGGGGACGAGACAGGATAAATTGATTCACTTAGTAGCAAAAAACTGACTTTGTGAAAGGGATGAATGCGAGAGTAGAGAAAAACTCAGAAAACGTAGCAATCTTGCCAAAAGAATTTAAGTCAGCTATAAAATGTATGCTTGCGATGAGTGGGAAACTTAACCTTAAAAATGTTATAGAAGACAATAGTTTGATGAGAGGATTGGAATTGACTATTCAGGTTTACAAACAGGAAGTAAATAAAATAAAGATATTAGATGTTATAGCGACTGGTAGGTTGCCCACTTCTCTACTTACCCTTGGAAAAATGTCAGAAATTATTAAAATATCGCTCTTAAACTACCCCTAGATAAAACTTTAATAGCAGGAACTAATTTAGATCAGGAGTACAATTACTACGACGTAAAAACAATACATGCGGTTACTATGACTGATAATACACAGCTAATAATTGAGCCATTGTAATCCACGAATAGGTAATTTACATCGGATAGAGCTTACCCCTTTCCCATCTTTGAAGAACAATTAGGTATATATGTTCAAGTTGTAACAAATTAACCTTATATAGTGCTGTCTAAGAACAAACAAATTAACTCATTGTAAAGGCGGAAATACTATAGTCTGCTCGTTTAATGTTCCAACATTTTCCACAACGGTTCCAAATGGTTTGGCGATAATGATATTGTCACAGTCTAGTCAGAATTGTACATCGTTTATGCCAGTTTTTATTATGTCAGTAGGCGGTGCTAGTTGGATTTATTCAGTGCCAGGGAAAATGAAAATTACTAAGCTTTGTCCAGATGATGTAAGTGGAACACACGTGGTGGAGTGGATCTCGGCACAGGGAGTCATGTCTCAGGTAAGGAATTGTTTGGTACTCAATGACGAAATTCAGTTGTTGCCCCATAGCAACATGATGATGAATTTAAAATACAACTTCAAAGAAATCAAATTTCCTATGTTTTCGTCCTTGCTAATTAGTCAATAACAAGAGTTTATTTCCTACATTAAAGCTGACTGTGAAATTAATTTATCAAAAATAAGCTCAGAGAAATACGTAGACACCAGTGAAAGCAGACTTGGCAATTAATGTATCAAATAAAAACTCAGAGGAAGATGCAGACTTAAAACTTCTTATGTCCGAAATACAACGTCTGAAGCATCATAAACTTATGAGTAATCATGTTCAGAGACACAATCACTTCATACTGTGGATCATCATTGTGGGATGCCTTGCACTCATCTTCTGGTTCCTGAGACGACATCTGTGTGAGACGCTGAAAAGGTGTTCACACACAACTCTTCTGCATATGAAGGTAGCCGCAACTTCAGTGCCCACCCTATTTTCCGAGGATCAAGCAGATACCATTGAGATGTGCACGAGTTTGAGCACAGCTCCAGCCCAGCATCGCACTTCGGAAAAGACGACCGCTACGACGTTTTTCGAGAATTCCAGCATACGTCATTGTGATAAAGTGTTTCTGTTTAAAGCAGATCACAAGTGAAAGAAAAGCAGAGTAAAGTGTGCTTATATTTTATTTTCAACAATTAATGCTGCATTACTAATTAATGATTTCCGAGAAAAAAAAACAGAAATATTATGATGAGTTTATTTATTTTATATTCAATATATGATTATTAGGTTTAATCATGCTAATATAAAAAAATTAAGTAAGTTTAATGTACCATAGGGTACATGAAAAAAATATGAAGAGCACAAGGCAAGAAGGGGAAATGTCTGTTGTAAGACATTTTACACTGGAGAGATTTAATGGTTTGGAAGTTTCTATTCAATGTGGTAAAGAAATGTAAGTATCTGTAAACCATCTTGATATAATTAGTGTACACTACAGATTAAGAAATATATGAACAGATTTTGCAAACAATAATATTTTAATACTATTACAATAATTGTCTCGTAACTGAACATTATACTCAGCGAAAAAAATTAATGCCAGTTACAAAAAATACAAGAATGAGGAATGTCACATGTAACCAATATTTAATTTAGCATGTTGGTAGGTATTAAACTTAACCAAACATGACATAGGCTGAATTTTAAAACATATAATAACGTATGAATACAATATAACAAAGCTTAGATGTAATAATATAAGAGGATACACTAAACTAAATAATTGCTACAGGTCCAAAAACACACGCACTATTATGGGCAGACAAAAAAAATACAAAAATGAGGAATATCACATGCAACCAATATTACATTTAGCATGTTAGTTGCAATTAAACTAAACTAAACGTCACATAGAGTATATATTACAACATATAATAATGTATGAGCACAATATAATGCAGATTACATGTATTAATCGAAATACTACAGTTCCAAAATCATCTGCACTATTATGGGCAGTTGAAAACTATTTTGTTTTGCTTCTTTTCCTGTTCTTGGTTTGGTTGGCTTCTTGGGTAGTCTTGTGAGGGAGGTTCCGAGGTATTTATTTTCTTCAACACTGCAAAACTGTTCGAGTTGTTGGAGGTCAGTAAATTTCTACGACGATATGGGCATCAAACAGGTCACAAAAATAAATTAGCATTCATGGTTTATTGTAACTATCCCATAATGTTGCTTGTTTTTACAGGTTACAATAAGGCATTGGTGTGAATACACATACCAACAGGTTGCAAAGAATCACATTTTATTGCTTTTATGTAAGTGGTCTGGCATCACGAATTCGCCTTTTTACTCTGACTCATGTAAATGATGTGGATTATTGATATGTACTATCACGTCAGATTCCCACATTACATTGAAAGTGTCCCTATGTTGCACAAGTCGAAAATGATGTTGCTCTCGTAAGAGCTTGGTAGATAAAGGATATGTCTTTCGGTACAGTGGGGTCAGAAATTAAGACCAGTTGTGCAGTAAAGGCTGATGAACTGCAACAAGGTGACAAGGAAAAGGTTTACAGCGCACTGTTTCAAATTCCGCATTCCAATCGTCAGGTATTTCTGTGGGCCATTTCTGGATAAGAAGTGTCATATAACGGTCACATTTTAAGTAGGAATGTACATGTATAGGAAATGTAACTTTAATTATTCTCAATCATTTTGCAACTCCTGCCATATAGTGCACAAATTTAAAAATGGTCTAATTCTTGTTCTGTCCAGAACACGAGTCGCAGAAAATTTCCAGTTCTTTTAATCCAGGATCCAATTTTTAACATATGAAATGACCAAGCATTAATGCTACTTCAACACATGCCTTGCTGTCTACAGTTTGTGGGTAACCATAGAACACGGAGTATACAGATGATAAAATGTGTATGTTGAAAGAATAAAGAGACAACTGTCGCTTATAGTACACACCATTTGTAGTAATATTAGGAACTGATAAGTTTTTTGAAAGTCCGTTTTGATAGCTTCATTGATTCTTCTCTTCTTGCTTTCAGTTCTTGTCTTCTTTTTTCTGTCGTAAAATACTTGTGCTTTTGTTTTGTGTATCTCGCTCTGTATCTTTGAGGTTCGCAGTTTGAGTTAAATTGATTGTTTATCGTCTTCTGTTGCTACCACTGACAGTTCATCTTCTAAGGTTTTTAAATCTGCCTGATATTTGTCACATTGTCACAAGTGCCACATGTGTTACTGCGAGGGTAACCAAACGAAATACTGAACCTTGTAAAAACTCTTCTGGAAAACTCATACGAAACTCGAGGATAGCCTTTATCAAAGTACTAGTCGTACATTTTCTTTACATTGACGCTTTCTGATAGGTAGATTCTGTTATTCTTTTTACTGCTGTAATTGCTTTCTCTCCCTTTGAAAGAACATTTGTAGTTCTGAACACATTCTGTAACATCGTCACTCATTCTGCAGTGCTTGTGATCATATTTCCCTCTCATATCCTTCAGCGATTTCCCAGTTAGTTTCAACGAATTCTGAAGGGTTTCTATTTTTTTCTTTGGTATTCCATGCAGTAACATAAATGCTTTAAAATATACAGGCATTTCTTTAACTTTCCCATCTTGAACTATCCTTACCTTTTATGTGTAGACCTTATCATGAATTCTGGCCGATTCTTCTGGTTGCCTGGAGCGCAGGTTCTTTATTGCATTTACCGATAAGGCCACATAAGTAACTATTTTGTTCATTTACAGACCCCATACATTTGAATTCTTTATTAAGTCTCATAATTTTATAGGAGGGGGAGGGGAATAACCATAAACAAATTAAACCTTGAACACTTATATTCAGGTCCTGTTTCGTGAGAAAATATACGCATTTCTTCATGACATCACGTTCACGATCATGACATCACGTTCACGACCATAACCTCTTCTTTTCTTACTTCCACTGTTTATGTTGCACACCTCTGCTGCCTCTTTGTCAGTACCTGACATACTTACACTCTTTCAGTAGATGATTTCTCACAACTAACAAATAAGTGGTCACTATAAACAAATACATCAACAGATATTATGTTATTCCATTAACTCTTTGTAAACACTAGACAAAACACATGCACTGAAATGAATTTCCTACTTATAGTCATAGAAAAATTGTTACAGTTTATCGCCTGTATTGTGCATATACTCTCATCTAGCGGAACTATAAGAACTAAACTATCGCATAGAGTACATAACTTGCACTCCATAGAACTAGCTGTGCAAATGAACTCCAACGCTTAAAGCTCACTGCAAATGACATGTGATTTTCTTACATTCAACACAGACATTCACACTTATTACAACTTTAAACCTCGGCATTCTCTTCGTAAGGACTACACACTTTTTTGATAGCACAATACTGCCCTGAAACCTTATGAAACATACATAGTATTATTATGTTCTCCCATTACAAATGCACTGAATCCCAGCTTTAAGTAATTGTTTAAAAAACTGGCATTCCCTCTTTTTGCCTGGTGGTCTTCACACACGCACAAATATATATATACACACAGACATATATATATACATACATATGTGTGTGTGTATATATTGAAGGAAGCTTGAACAACGACTAAAATCATATTTGATTATATATGTTTATGTATGAACTTTTATTTTAAGAATAATATTATTTCTTTTACAGTTATGTGATAAACTTTAAAAATATTAAAGCATTTTGGTATGGAATATGATAGGGGAACAATGTATTTGTAATTTGTGTTTAATGTGTGCCATGTATGTAAATCTGTTTCAGCTTTGCCAACATATAATTTTTGAAAATTGAAGACTGGGAGCTAAAGTCAATATGAAGTAATGAGGAAGCTAACATGGTATTACCTTTTTAATTCAGTTAAAGTGAAAACTTTTGTATGATTTTGGGATAATATTTTAACTACATTCCCTTTCATTGAATTTTTCTTATTTCGTTGACCCGCAAGTATGATTACAATATTTCATAAGCTTTCAGAAACGAAGATCCCCGAGTCAACACCACTACGCTGGTTGCTGTAATCTGATCAACCGGAAACTTGAACTTCAATTGATTACATCTGCCACATTCTGTTGATTCTGATGGACCAGAAGCACACTTAGACTCTACTTCAACCAACGCCACTGTGCTAACCAGCACAGCTATAGCTTCAAGCGTATAATTTCCTAAATTTTGCTCAGCCTGAACAAAACTTTCCTAAAAGAAGCAGCGATGTGTTGCCAAGAGCCTGACAGGGCAGCTTGCCAACATTTTCATGAGTTATCATAGTCTTTATTTCCCGCAATGGAACCTGTATTCATTTGCGATACTGCCTGCTGTGATTAATGCCTCACTTGATCCAGAGTTAACCACTTTCTGACAGGAAGTCACGTCACTTTTGACGAGAAGTTACATCCCGTTTTTCGCGATATTTTCCATCACATGACTTCTGTATCACGCACTCAGTGCCGTGAGGACATACCCACTTGACGACCAACGCCATGCACACGCCCTGACTTCGCATTGATGGGAGACTCCTCCCCTCTCCAGACATATTACTATAGTATATCTCGCCAAGCCTGGAGACACCCTACTTCTCCGAGCCACGCCAGATCGTTCACTTCGCCTACCTGGGACGACTCCGCTGGACAACGCCTGAGAAACCACCTAATCACTGCAAAATCAATTATAATGAAATTGATTTATTTCGTGACTATTATTCTGATAGTGAAGTCAACTGTCTCAGACTCGCAGAGTAGTCTCCGTTAGAAATTTCAGTGTTGTAAATGTATTTAGTTTCTTGCTTTATTTAGTTATTGGGTGAAACTTAGTCAGTTAGATTTTTATTAGTTGTTTTTGTCTTACATGACCACTTGGGCGCCACAATACGATTTGCTCTCACATGAGAGTTGAGTAAAACATTGTTTATTTCTTGTACGGGAGATATACAGTATATGGAAAACTTATTTAAAGAATTTTGCAAAATTATGTATCTATATAAGGAATACATGATACATCCTAGAAATAGTTTAATTTCCAAGAGGGGGTCGGGGGGGTTGTCATATATTATAAATTGTCCTGTTTATTACTAAGTTCACGAAAAGTGTAAAAAGAAAGTTGGTGTGTTTAAGTATTTACTTCATTATGTGTGTTGGTGTGTTTTCGCGCCCTTTTGTATTTGTATGTTTAGATGTAATGAACTGCAACAGTGAATTTTAGGTACGTTTTTACGTTAATAGTTTATAGCCTAGTTGTGATTCCTATGCGAATCACTATCATTTGAGGTAGTAGACATGTCAAAATAAACTGCTACGTTAGAAGTTATATATGCATTCTTCCAAAGAAAGTCTACAGTGAATAATGAGATTGGATTAAAAAAATATGATAATGTAAGAAGAGAATTTCTATACAGGAAAATGTCTTAGTAAGCTTATTTGACATCAACATTATTGTTTGAAATGTTAGTGTTTGTTTGATAGTGGTGTTGAAATATTAATTGTGATTATTTCTGTATTCTTATATAATGATTTAAGGTTTTAATACATATGAAAGGGGCGCTCTTTTACATTCTTTAATAAAATATGGTATAATACTGTATGCCTCAGAATACATAGAAAATTTGTAGTATGTCGCAATGAAAATGTTTTTACGCATGAAAAGAGTCGCCTTAAGGGAAAATTGGTTGCTTGCAGAATTTTTATATATATAGAGGACCTATATGTTTCTGAAATAATACCCTGTTTGGTAAATGGAAACAAGATGATATTATATTTTAGATATAAATGTTGCTTCACATGTTACCGAGAATTGTAGTGTAGTGGTTTTATGATTTACTTTTTAAGAATTTAGGAAAAATTTAATATTGAAAAATAATTTTTTAAAATAATAATTATATATTTCCTTCTTGTAAGATTGTAATAATGTTTAAGAAAACTCTGTGTGAACAGTTGGGGATGTATTCTCTGTTGACACGCGACGTCCTCGAAGAATGAAAGTACTTTCCACGTAGCCATGAGCTCTTCTGACCCTCTTGTGTGGGTCGGTGCGACTTGCTCGGGGAGATGGTATCCAAAGAGTGAGGTTCACGGAGGCCCGCCCTATGTTGTCATTTGCTGGACCTAGTCTCACCCCTCCTTCCCCCTCATGACCTTGTGCAGTGACAAGCACTTACGTCTCCACATCGCACTGCAACCCCTCTGCAGTAAGCAGTCCTGTCAGTAGAATATATCACCTCTCCCACCCATTTGGGGAATGGATCTTTGTTAGAGAGACGCGCATACATCGAGATTTATTCTATATGATGTTGGCCTGAATGTTATTTACAATATACTAATTTAAATTGATAAAGAGGGTATTACTTTTAAAATAATATATATTCTTATTTAATGTCCAATAATGTGTTAAGTGTTTTAAACAAAAGTGACTTTCAGAATAGGGAAGGTAGGGTAATTGCGCTCACTTAAGGTGTCTTTGTGTGTGAAAAATTGTTTTGTATATATGGATGTTTATTACATACAGATACTGAAAGAACATCAATTTTGCTACAAGAAGACATAATAAAATCCCCAAATGCTATGAAGAGAAAATGTGTATATCTTAATATCTAAAAACACTACACAGAGCGGTACTACCCGGCATGTTAAGGAAATTGCGCTCAGCCCTTTTTAATATTTTTGCATACTATTACAAACCCATTGCAACCACTCCAAAGATTTAATTAATACAAAAAGCCACCACCATTGTCCTTTGCATTGTCTTCTCCATAACATTGTTGATTTGTCCATCCTTAACATGGAACAAAATAAAACCACACTTAATTAATTAAGTAAGCCTTCTAAACACAATTACAAATTTAGCATTCTGCACTGTCTTCTTCACTGTATTGTTGATGTGCCCATCCTGAACATGAAACGCAGCGAAATCACAAATTTAGACTTTTGCACTGTCTTCTCCACTGCATTGTTGATGTGTCCTTCCTGAGCATGAAACACAGCGAAACCACATTTAATTATCTCTGTCAAACACACCACAAATACAAGACAAATCTTCAGTTTAGTTTTTCATACCACACTTTGGCTTGGCTTCTTCATTCGCTGAACTTAAAAATGAAATTTTCCTTGCAGTTCTACTTTTCTTCTCGACAACTACTGCATCTACCTCAGCTGGTTTGCATCGACGTTTCTGATCACGACATCATTCAATCTCTTCTAACTGCAGTTTTAATGGTGTCGCAGTCATAATCAATTATGTATGTTTTCTAGATTCTCATCTTGCAGGTCTAGACATTCCTGGCGCCATTTTTGATGGTCCTGGAATTGGAGACATGTCAGCTATAGAAATATGCATACTACACCTAGGGTTGATGTCTGCAGATGTTGATGTTGCTGTTATTCGTAGAACATCTGTGACTTGCATGCCATTGCAAGTTGACGAGTGGTACGAACTTGTGCAGACATCAAAGCTGTTGTGTTTCTACTCTGAGTTTCTCTTGCAGCCGACGAGCTAATATGACTAATTGAAGGGCTTCAGTTGAAACTGTAGTAGGCCTGTCAGGTAAATCTACATATCTATTTTCACCTGAACCAGGTGTAGGCCTAACAAGATTATCTTCAGCCAAATAGTCTTCTTCACCATATGCATGTGTGTTCAGGGGCCAAATACCAGTCTTATCGAAACCTTTGATTGCCTTCTTTAAATTTGATACTCTTCCATATGCTTTGTAAAAATGAGAAGCAATGTCATTTGGAGTAATTTTCTCCGGCGAATGACACTTCATTAATAGTTCGTATTCCTTGTGCAAAGCAGTTTTCAATGGGCTAAAGAGAGTTAAGTCCAATTGCTGTAGTCGGTGAGAGGTGTGGGGAGTTATGTACACAACATGAATTCCATTTTCGTTACAAAATACATATCCATTCAGGGAAAAATGACTGGAATGGTTATACATTATCAGCAGCACAGGATTTTGAAGCGAAGCATTTGTATGGCAAGAAAAATGTTGCAGCCATTCTACAAACAACTCAGTGGTTATCCACCCATTTTCCGAGACTTCGTAAATTGCTCCTGGGTGCCCATCTCTTTTTAGAAGGGGTGGCATACGCTTATACGGAAAAATAAATAATGGTGGAATGTGCTACTCTGCTGCCCTGAAACAACAGCCAGTAATGTTGTTTCCTTCTTTTCCAGCTCGTTAGGAAGCCAGTTTGTTTAACGCCTTTGGGACCAATAATTTTGAAGGGGTTATGGACAATATTTATACCTGTTTCATCAACTTTATATATTCTTGTAGCTAGGAATTTGTGTTTGGTAATGACTTCGCCTAAATTACTGTAGAATCGCTCAACAGCTTCTTTGTTGGATTCCATCACCCTGTTGCCACTAGTTGCTTCTGGTTTCCGTAAACTTAGAGCAGAGTGACGCTTTAAAAATCCATACAGTCAGTATTTTCTAGATTGTCTATTTTATTTACAGAAGATGTCCTTAATTCTTTTTATTTCTGCAAATTTGAATGCTACTCTTCTTAGTTCAGTTGCTGTCATTCCGAAGAATAACTTTGCAAGTAGCAAAATATGATCTTCAATTTCATTTTCTTGTTGTGGGCTGAAAACACGTTTCGTCTCTAGTTTTGGTGCATAGCATTTTCCTGCATTTACTCTGTCTTTCAGGCTGCTAAATGGGATTTTGAAGCGAACAGCATATTTCCTCGTCGAATTTCCAGATGCTACAGCATTCATAGCTGCTTCCATTGTCTCTACTGACCAAGAGGATTTTTTTGTTTTCCTTGGCATCTTCAACAAATAAAAAATAAATTCTCTATATTACAGGGAGCATAGCTATTTTTCTTCAACAGTTTGGTTACATACATGAAAAATATTAGAAGTGGTACTCTCCCCAGCAAACACATCCTCTCCGCAAAGTGTCGGCAAATTGTCGGCCCGATATCTGTACTGTTGGCAACTGTCATTTCAATACCATAAATAACCATCTGACAATGGCGTGATGCCTTTTTTGAGACAGATTGCTAGCCGTTATTAAAAAAGACAACAGCCCGCTGTATTTTTGGGATAACAATTAGATATCACCGAAAATTTATCGACATGATATCGCAGAGCAAACATGTTGAAAGCATCTTAATAAATGTTTCTGGGCCGATTCCCATACAGCATATTTTGTCTTTTCAATAAGCTGACCATTATCTGATTTATTCTGGCCCGGTAATGTTTTCGAGACACGCATCTTTATCAAAATAAAGACAAACATTTGGAAAATATTTTGAATAGGCAAGATGTTAGCTAACTGTTAACAGCATGGTGTCTTTTTTGAGATATAATGTTTGCCATTAGAAAAAAGACAATGGCGCTGTATTTTTTAAGGATAGCAGATGGATATCAGCGAAAATATGTCGCCATGATATTGTAGAGCAAACACATTGCAAGCAACTTAAAAATGTTTCTGGGCCTATTCGCATACAGCATCATTTTCTTTTTGGTAAGCTAGTCCTTATCTTATATATTTTGGGCCGGAAAATTTTTGAGATGCGGCTGTGTATCACAATAAAGATACAAACAAGATGTATTTTTGCCAACAAACTCTAGGAAAGTATTTTGAATATGCCAGATATTAACTAACTGTTAATAGTATGATGTCTTTTTTGAGACTCTGTGTTAACCGATAGCATGTTTTATCGTGATTATATGTTTCACATGGTAGCCAATGGCTTTTGTTAACTTTGAAATTTTTTTCATTTATACAGCCATCCTACAGATATATTCAAATCTAGCAAAACTATTTTGTTTGCAAGCCTCTGAAGAAATAGTTTTCAAATAATCCCTGTTTTAAAACTATTTGTTACACTGTCATGGAATTTATACATTCATTTATAGTAATTTGTGTCATAGTATATTTCAAATTACTTAAAACTATCAGCAACTTACCCCATGGTGTATAGGTGAGAATGCTGGACTGTCAACCAAGGTACTTAGGTTCAAACCTCGTACTCGCCAAACACAGGGCTTTTATATCTTATAAAATGTTGAGAAGTTAATGCAATGAATATATGTAAAGAAAAAATATCAATTACTAAAATGTTTAATCAAAAATTATGTTTTTTTTATAGTTATACAGCTTATTTCTGTACATCATGCATCTGTAGGCCCATCATCGTAACGACATCCAGCCATCACAGCCCCGGCATCGTAATGACATCCAGCCATCACAGGCCTGGCATCGTAACGACATCCAGCCATCGTAGGCCCAGCATCATAGCGACATCCAGCTGTCGCAGGCCTAGCATCTTAACGACATCCAGCCGCCACAGGTCCTACACTGTATGGCAACAGTTAGCCACCAGTCCAAGTTTCCATCGAGCTGCTTCCCGCATAAGATAGCGGGCCGGTATCGGCTGGCCGGAGTTTGTCTGCTAGCTTTAACCGGCCCGATTCAGGCCTTTACTTTTTGGGTAATTGGGCTTATATGTTTAACACAAAGCAATATGACAGATAGCGATGGGGGTTTTAATGGATCATATATGTAAATGGAGGTGATTTGAAAGCTATTTTTCCTAGGGAGAAGATGTGTTTACTCTCCTGTTACATGTAAAAATGGAAGTGCGTGAATAAATATTCACTGCACTTAAAAAGTAATTTGGTAAAGTGCACAATCAAATACTCACTGCATAAGTACTAATTACAAGAATGCACTCTATTCCCACCCCCTCGCCTATGCAACTGCATATTTACATACATCATCCCCACTTGTGATCCACTGCAGATGAGACAACATGTGTACTCATCCACTCCTCACTTATATTTTGGCAGTCGAATCGATAACATGTGTAATTTCATTATACAATCATGTAAATAAAATCTAATAACTCTCAACAGGAACTGAACATAGTACCAACACCGATTACTGCAAGTCCCCTCCTGATGGCTATCCAGCCCATGATGCCCACCAAAACTGGTCCTCAAATCTCCATCAGTCCCAGAGTGGCGAGGGGGCATAGCACACAGGAGAGTGGGGAAGTGCATCTGGAATTGCATGTGTAATTGCAATTGCATGTTTAAAGCCAGGTGACTGGTGTGGTATTTCTCCTAGGAATGTGAGGGTTAAGGGTGGGGGAACCTGCCAGACTGCTACAGCACACCTCCAGGTGAAGGATAGGGAGGGACTGGGGAACCTTAAAAATGGTACACCACACCTCCAAATTGGTGGGGGAGGGGAAGTCCATCCCCACCGCAGTGAAGATAGGAGGAGGAAGTGTAAATTCAGTGGGGGGGGGGGGTAAGTAGTTCATGAGGTTACTTGAGGTCATTAGGTCCCAGTTCATACCCGCTCACTCTACTATATTCCTAACGTATATTCTTTGTTTAATTTGCATATGTAGTCTGCCACATGTGTTTATTTAAAGTGATTCTACAAACTAATTGATAAACTTTGAAAACAAATTCTGAATAATTTTGCTAAGCAAATGTGTTCCCACAATAATTTTTTTAATATTTTTGTTTGACCTTTTAACTAAAATTCATGAATACTTAATATTATCATGCATCGGTGGATTCTCATTATGTGTACTACGTAAATAGTATGGATTAGTGTATTGTTCTAAATTATATTTTTCACACTTCTTTTTGATTTTCAATTTCTTTGTTTAATGTGTAAAGTACACGTGTAAATTATGGCTATAATGAAAATTATATCACTGAACGTGGCATTGTTATAGAATTTAAAAAATAGCCGTTAGAAAGTCCTGCTTAAGACGAAAGTGCCATTTCTTTTAAGGCCGGCACTCTGCTCTCTAACTTGAGCACTGTTCAATCTGTTTCCTTGTTTTCATGAACATTGTGAAATATGTCAGAATGTGTGCGAGGACGCCCTTTGTACGTAAAATAAAATATTTAGTAAAATGAGGAGCCTCTTTTAGGTGGGCAATGTAAGGCTGTTACCTTGAGCCACGCTTAACTCCTGTTCAATGCTAATCTACTTGAATACAATACACTATCTTACTCAAGGTACCATTACAGTGGTTGGCTGTAACTCAGAATTTAAGTGATGTAGGCGACACAAATGATTATAAAACCCTACAGAATTTATCAATATCAAAGCATACACTAATTTTGATACTGGATTTTCCATCAGATTTGCACATTAAGAAACTGTATAATTATATTACCATATTTACTTCAGACAAATACTAAACATTCTCAATAGTGTCACTAGCCTTACAATCAATGTCAGCACTAGTGAAGTTGATTATCGTTTTGGATTCC
This sequence comes from Dryococelus australis, assembly GCA_029891345.1. NCBI lineage: Eukaryota > Metazoa > Arthropoda > Insecta > Phasmatodea > Phasmatidae > Dryococelus > Dryococelus australis. The sequence goes on along the minus strand of CM056994.1, from coordinate 166,140,656 downwards.
CCGACTTATACCTGCATCGAAGTGTATAAGTCGTCTTACTGTTCTTTAGATGTGGCGAACGGGCAGACCTCCTCTAGCCGTAAGTCTGGAAGGCGGTAATCGTGATGTCTTCCTTGGACTCGCCCCTGGATCGAAGCCCTCTGCTGTTGTGCGCCTCGACACCTCCGTCGGGCGGCAGCAACCTCAAGTGCAGCACGATGGCTCGATGTCTGAAAGAGAGGGGAGGGGGCCGGAGCCTGCTGGCCCCCTATTTATGTGCGGGGTTTTGTAAACTACCCTGCCGCATGTTTACTGAACTTCTTAGTATGGTGGGACGAGTATGATCACTACAGCACGTTTGAGTATCTCATATGACTCTTTAACGAGTCTGCTGGACGCGACTAATAAAACACTGTTCTCATTTGGGTACACACATACTCAACGAATCTTTCTGTAACAAATGTTTCAGTGTTTTAATTGCGAATATATTTCAAATTTTAATGTGTGTGTCTATGTATATATGAATAAGTGAAACTATGTTATAGATTAATTAAAAAATAGTTACCATATATACATATCAAGTGGAGCAAGTCATAACTTTTGCTCAAAAAGGTATTTTTTATTTGCGTTATCCACATAACAACTATACCAGTGTTCATACTAACACCGAAAATTCTCTAACGAAACTAACATTTCGGTACATTCACAAAACTTAGTTGTTTTTCTGCGGATATCTTCATGAGTCTCTGTGAAGTTTGATATTAATTTTATTCATTGATATCAAACATGGCAGCATATTTTCTGTTCATGAACATTAGATTTGTATTTCACAAGTAAGGCTTGATCATGCGTGAATGACTAGAGCTCAGTACCTCGCAACTTATCCACGCACCATTTAACAAGAAGTTACAGATAACTAGCGACGCCATTTTCCTCAACATGGGTGAAATAAATATTTAAATAATTCCTTAAAAGCTGAGTTGATAGGAAAGACTTAACTTCTCTTTGAAAGCAATAACTGTAGAATTGAAACCAGAAACTTATGCAACAGTAGTGTGACACACACACACATGCCTTACCTGGGACTTGAATCCAGACAATCACGTACACTAAGCTAGCGTGCAATCCACTGCATTACCGAGGTCGAAATCGGAGCCTCAACTTCGAATTAAATCAGTCTAATGTTTCGAATGATAGGGTTTACTTACGTAAAATATATATAGAGCCTGTACTTTGGAAATTAATGCCTGAACCACATAAAACATGTAAGTTTTCATGGCCTACCGCAACGCTATGTGTGTGAAGAATTTGATGGCAATTAGTTGTTTGGTCCCTGAGATATAATATATAGTACTTCATTTTCTTATTTGGTGATATAGTATAAAATTGCCATAAAAAGAGGCTCTATATGAGATGAGTACTAGGACAATGGGAAGTCTGGAAAAGAAGCCTAGGAGCGGCAACCAGGGAATCTGAGCTGGCCGCCATGTTGGGCATAAAAAATTGCTTATTTTCACATGAAATCGTTCATTTGAGCCCAAAAAATTCCTTAAAATTTCCCATTTTCCTTCAAAATTCCCCTTTTTTTTTCTCTAAAAATGTCCCATTTTCCCCTAAAAATTGTAAAAGCCCCTCATGTGCAAAAAAAAAAGCCCCGAAATCCAGTTCCAGCCAATTTCTGGGGCTTCCTTTTTACCTTTAAAAAGCACCATTTCCCCTCCAAATCACGCCTTTTTAGAGGGCCAGGGTCACTCTCGGGGATTCGACCACCATCTCGTTTCCAAATTACTCACATTCGTTCGACTGTCATCTAGGACTTTTATTTTCTCCTGCTGTGTCATTCCGATCACACGACCGCCGGATTGGATCCAGGTGACCTTCACCTTCACCTTAAACAAACAATCCAAAAAAATTCACAAAAATGGTAAAAAGTTCCAAAAATCACAAAAATTCCAAAATTAATTTATAAAATTACTAAAGAATTATTTTAAAAATATGAAAAATCTAAAAAAAAACTCTCTAAAATACAAAAAAAATACAAAAATGAAGAAAAAATACAAAAAATTTAAGAACATTTCACATTAAGCTCACACTCATATCACCACCCTAAAAATCAACCCCTATCCTTACCTTCCCACTTTCCAACATTACAAAAACAAAAAACAATCACAAAAATTGAGAAAAGTATACCAAATATCGTAACTCCAGCATATCTGTCATGTCATCATTGCCATCAGCATCAAACCATAACATACAAGGCGACAACCTTCCAGCAGACCAACATACTATTCCATCTGAATATATCAGCTAAACACCACAGTACATAATCATGCCAACCAATAAACATACAGCCGAAACCATGTAATTCACTCAAACCCAACATTTTCAAAATAATAACAAATTAGGCCTATTATTATTTAAAAATGGGGATTTTATTTTTATTTTTGTGTGCCGTATCCTTTTATCCCTCACAACTTTAAAGGTGTGCTATGAGCACTCGCCCATAAATGTAAAAATCTACATACAGAATATTAGTTAAATATTTAAGTATAAAAATAAAATGAATAGTTGTCTGCTTACATGGAATGATTGAAATATTACGACTGTTGTAGAGGATTGCTAAATATTGAGGTGGAGGATTGCTAAAGATTGATGGATCGATGGATTAGATTGGATCGATGGATTGGATTGAATTGGACTGGGTTAATTGATGGTGGTGGTGGTGGTGGTGGTAGTAGTAGTTGTTGATGAAAACAAGTTTTTAAAGTTATTGGGAGTTTATAAAAGTGTTTAAAGGAATGTTTTGGGATTTCAAGGTCAAAGGTCGCCAGATAAAGTTCAAAGATCAAAGTCACCTGCATTGTTTCTTTGGTAGGTTAAGGTAGATTAGGATTTTTAGGGTTTTAATACATTAGCCATTGACAGATGGTAAGAATGTTTGTGTTTGAGGGTTGGTCTGGGCTATAAAATTTGCTTCATTCACTTCGGTTAACATAGATGGTATGTTGGGTGATATGTTTTCCTAGTAAATCTGTCTTGCGATTGTTGGTGTATGTCGAATGGTGTGGAAAGAATGTATATGTATCTGTGAGTCCTGTAATGCTAACGCATGCTTGAGTTTAAAGTGTTTGGTATGGGCCTGTCATCGTATTTAGACTAGTGTATGATGGTAATGATGTTATGACAGACATGTTGGACTAACGATATTTGGTATATTTTGATGGGTGTGGGCTGAGGTATACTTAAGTGCGTATATTTCGTCTGGTGTTGGTTGTGTAGATCAGATGACATGAATGTTTGTGTTTCTGCTGGTCTGAACTCTGTAATTTGTGTAAACTAGATTTATGGTGGGTGGAACAGTGAATGCCAATGTGCCTGCTTGCGAGTATATAGCAGCTGGATTCATTTTTGGAGCTGTTTGACAGTGGCAGTTGTTACACTTCATCGACAAGAACATATGGCCAAGGGTTCTGGATGGACGCTTGCTAGCATTGATGACTTTAAGCTGTGTATAAGCAGATTATATTAATTGTGTGAAAATTGAGTATTCCCCTGTAAACACACTACGTGAATGGGGTGGAAAATATTACGGATTCTTTTTAATGTTGGTAGTCTGAAGTATGTAAATAATCATATATATATATTATATAAATAAATAAAACCTTTAATTTTTCCCTGTTGTACCCTGCCTGATATAGAGAATATGGTGGTGATTAGTTTATTCACATAAACATACGTTGAATAAAATCTGAGTAGGAATGTCATGCCTACGAAAAATAGTCAAGGCAGCGAATAACTAACATTGTGTAGTATTTAGTCTTGAAAATAAGAGACCGAAATGAATTTGTGAGAACTTTTTGCTGTACTCTACATAAAATTTAAGAATAACTTTTAAAAAATACATTTTAAAATTTATTAAAATATAAATTATTTATTTGACATTTCCCATCTATATAAAATTAATTTGGTTATCAGAAACATACATTCATTCCTGGTGCTAGAAATGGTGCTTCTATAATTGAATTTCACAAGCTTGCCTCATAATGAATTACAAACTATATTCACCTGTGACTATAATTATTCACTAGCTTACAGCCCCGACTTACTACATAATTTTAAAAAATAATATATAAACAATCAATGCAAGAAAAGGCATATACGATTCAGATGTAACGAAATGATATGTAATACAATATTTAAGCACAATGCTCGGTGCGAACTTGATTATCTAGTGGTTAGCACACTGGATTTATAATCCAAAGGTTGTATGTTCGAGTCCCATCCAAGCAATATAATATTACATATTTTATATGTTACCAGCTGTCATGGAATGCGTGAAATTTACATAATTGAAATTTTTAATCCGATTTTGCATGAAAAATACATTTAAAATAAAGGTTTTCTGTAGTTTTCAATGGTTGTTTCTTCTGTATTATTCAAATGACAAATAAAATAATTTTAAATAATTCAAATTTTTTTAGAAATGCGTCGTTTCGTAGATGATTGTGTACAAGTCCGGCAAGCTGAGTGTCTCGCGGTCATTTACACTCAGTCCTTTCCCCACTTGCAGTGCTTACATACATCACTCAACGTGCATATTGATGATATCACTCTTGGCAGGTCACAGTTGACGCTTCTGACTCGCAGGCCTGTTGGCGCGTGCGTGCATGTGCAGTTAAAAGGCTAGGAGACTTACTTTTCGTACAAAATTATAAACGAATTCAATCAAGTAAAATATTAAGAAAATCTCACGTTTTTAAAAAAATAAGGCACTGAAAATCGAATATTTTTCACAAAAGTCTTGCCTGGAATTTACTTTACAATAACTTTTTTATACATTTTTATTTATGGAAAATTACCTCTAAATGAACATATCTGCACATTGGCAATTCGCATACTCTATCAGGCGATGCAGGAAATACATAGGTGGCGGGGTCGAACAAGTGTTAGTTATCATTGGAGCAATTGTTACTAGTCGAACAAGTCGGACGAATGAGAGAGACAAGAGAGAAAGGAAAGAGAGAAACGGAACAACAAAAAACAGGAGGGATCCGAGAAAACCTATGGACTAATAGCGAGACCAGAGAGAAAGAGATAAAATGAGATTACGAGATGGAATTAGAGAAAGAATGATAGGCAAGAGATGGAATGAAAGAAAGAGAGAAAGAGTTGGAATAAGAGAGAGAGAAAATGAAAGAGAGGAAGAAAGGGAGATAAGATATGAGATGGAAGAGGAAAAGAGATGGAATGAGAGAGTGAGAGAGAAATGAAAGAGATACAAGAGAGAAGGTGATGAAATGAGAGAAAAAAAGAGAGACAAGTGAGAAAGAGAGAGGCAGCACAGAATGACAGAGCATGAAACATCGAGTTAGAATGGTGGTTTGACATCACGATTGTATGTGTCTTGAAAATACGAGTCCGGAGATATCACTTAATACTTATGTCTTTACATTGTTTTAATTATAAAAATATATTTAAATTTGAAAAAATAATTGTTAAAATAATTTTATTATGACGTCACGATCATATGCCCCTGAAAAGACGAGTCCGACGATATATATCACTTGATACTTACATCTTTAAATTTTGTAATTATAAAAATATGATTAATTTTAGAAAATAATTAATCACTTTTTTTTATGTTATAGATTTCTTAGATACCGCATTGTTTTGGTCTAGATGGAACATGAATCTCCCCCAAATAACCTTCATTGGCTCGTGTTTGCAGAAATGGGGTTTTGGTGTTGTTTCTACATTTTTAAAAGAAGAAACGAGACATTTTTAAAGAAAAACTGGACACTTGTATTGAAAAAGGGAAATTTTAAGGCATTTTTAGTCTTAAACATAAGATTTTGTGCGAAAATGAGCGATTTTTTTTTAAAAAAAGGGGAAATTCCTACATGGCGGCAAGAGTCACGATACACTGCTCGATCCCCTCTGCAACAGGTCCGCCATACCCCTAATACTTATATGCGATGCTTTTAATGTATACTCTCTACAAACATTTTCTCTAAATTCTGTATTAATGATTAATTTTTTGCAAAACTTATTAAATAATATGTGTAGCAAGTTTGGTGAAATTTGGTTGAAGCATTCAATAATTGAAAAAGGGCACACACACGAATGCATAGACACAATAAGACATCTACACATACATACACGCACACAGCCATACAGAGAGGAAAGTTATCTCATAAACCTTTCTTTCTTCGGAAGGTAGGCTAAAAATCCTCAAAGTGGAGTCCCCATGAATGTTTACCAGTTTCATTTGTTCAACAATCTTTACTTTCTTTTAAGCGAATCACAGAGTTGCTTTTCCACCATCGCTCGAATGTTTGCTAACTGCAGTGTTTGGTGTTCCACTCGGCAGGGAAATCTTCCTGATTAGTTTTCAGGTCACGTGCCCGCCTTCGAAACCTGCAGGTTTACTTTGCTGGTTAGTGGGTTGCACCCTACCTTTCGCCAAGTGTTCGTTCCTCGCTCTGCAGCGGGAAACCGTCTACACCCCCCAGGAATAACCCACCAACTCTATCTACTCAAATCATGATTGTGTTCTGAGTGAGCAGAAGGAAATCATTTGTTTGGTTCTACCAGAACTCCAACTGGCCGTAAAACGAGACTCAGTGTTTGGTGTTAGGAGCGAGAGCAAGGGATGATCACAAAGGAATACATTCAATCCAAAGCAAGCTAAAAAGATGTTCCGGTTATCATTACGAAACAGTCAAAGAGAGCATCCAGATGCTACAAAATCTAGTAAGTTAAAAGCGTTGGATTTTGTGGATTATTTACGTCCACTTTTATACTAACAAAGAAATACCCTCGGGTTAGAACAAACATAACCGCACAAAACTTCAGTTATAGGTTATTAACTACCTTAATGTCGATAATCGTTTTTCTGTCAATTTTCGTAGTTGCCCAGTGGATTTCTTTGAAGCAGGTACCATTTCAAGTCATAAAGAAAGGATATGCAGGAAAATATTTTTGCTCATTGGAATGTCGACTCCTGTAAGTAAGCTCGTTACGAATGGTTAGGGTCCGCAAGTGTCCAAATATAAATGTATGTGAAGGTGTCTATAAACTGATCAAAACAGTTATCATAACCGCAAAATGTGCAATTATATAATACAACATCGGAACACCCCTAGAATACACACCCATGTAAAACGTCATTGTCAAAAGCCACGTCGATGACACCTTTGAAATTCTGCATTGAGACACCACTATGGTAGCCACTTTTCTGTCATCCGTAACATCGGTCTTCAGATCTCAGCAGATAATTTTAGGTCGTATAATATATTTCCAAAATCAATATTGTCATGTTATTTTAGCTGAGGCATGTTGAAACGTAGTTTAACGTAGTCAACTATCCTCTTTGTGTAAATGTTATATTGTCTGAAAAAAAAAAAATCAACATAAAGTTGTTGGGCACATGTCTTTGCTTTTGTGAAATTATTTTTAAAAAACTTTATACTCTCCGGGGCTTCTCATAGAATTATTTCATTCTTATGTCCTGGGCCCTGTTTCATGAAAGAAGACGACTTCTAATATAAGATGATTCATTATAAGAGTAACTAATATTATCAGGTGGTTGTTTCATAAAGTAAAAAATTTGTAAAATGAATTTTGAAGTTATAGAATCAATTTTTGTAACTAGAACAAATCTGTTTCATAGAAGAATTGCAAGCCTTTTGAAATCATTGTTAAAATCATCACTTCTAAAATAGCGGTTTACATCACACTACAACTCAGTCTTTGGAATAATTTAAGTGGGTGCTATTGTTTATGATTGAAGTAAACTGAGTTATAAAATTTCCAAACAAGCAAGAGTGAAAATAAAAATATAAAATATATAATCTTATAAAGATAAATGTTTGAACTGAAATGTAAACTGCTTAAGAAGCTTAGCTCTACAAATACAAAACTAACGCGTCGAAAAGCATGGAATGAATTTCATAATTATTCTGTATCGATGACTATACTTGGTTCTAACCCTGCATTTTTTGGCTGTCTTATCACATGTTGCATATCCTCACTACTGTCACCTGTACCAACCATTATCTTTCTCACATTTAGTAAAGAACCAAACCTACAATACTTATGAACATTTTAACGTGCTCTTTAAACTTATCAATATGATACTCATAAAAATAGTATATATTTTAAGGTAAGTCATTGTTGAAAAAATATTTGCGTGGTACTTATATCATAAACTTATAAAATTATGCTTGATACTGCTAATGTGCTTTATGAGGTTCTATATTTATGAAACCATACACTTTTAAAATATACTTGTATCAGGAGTGGGAAACTTATAAAAAACGTGTGCTTATTGTTATGAAACAAAACAAATTACTTTCTTTATGAAACACAAATATTGTACATTCTTGGTTTTTTCTAGTAGTCTTATATTAAAAGATTTTAATATCAGTAATTTTATGAAATAGGCCCCAGACAATGTAATCGCAAAGTAAGAAAGTTATCTGACAACTGCACATACAAAACTGACGCAAAAAAAGTTCTGAAGATGTCATATTGTCATATTTCCGTTCACACGGGTATCCACCAAATAATTGATGGGCACGAATGTTTGAGTTATCTTTCCATACGATTTTTAAATATTCTACTGTTTATTTTGGAGCATATATACAATTTTAATGCAAAACGACCTTCCACTTACATTGCAACGTCTATCGTGTAGCTATGTGTTGTTGCTCCAATGCGGGGTTGGATCTTCGTTTTGGTATCATCCTCTTTATCTAAGAATTTTCTTTCGCATTATCTCACATTTATTCAGATAACAATTCTAGACACATGTGATTTGTGTGTGTGTGTGTGTGTATATATATATATATATATATATATATATATATATATATATATATAATATATAGTTCAATAATTTTGTTTACTTCGATGACGAATACTCCTATACATTTTATTTTTGCCTGTATTTCTTCGTTATAGTTCTTGGTTTCAAGCGTAGTTCCAAACCATCTTTATAAATAATCGGCACATTCTACGGATGCTTTGGAATCTAAAGGCCCAATGTTTCTGTCTGCTTCAAGTACCCAATATAAATGCCAATAATGAGCGCTGTACTCCCGCCCGTTCTATTGCCTCGACATACTTGGCCACTCTATGTAGTTAACGGCTTTTAAACGTAACGTACAAATTCCTTCGAAAACGGCGGTTACATATTTTCTTCCCTACATTTTCCAGCGCGTTTTACTTACTTCTAGTCTTCATTTTAGGGAGTCTTTTCTATTACCTTTTTATATGTGTGTCGTGATAATCATCAAAAATATCGTCTAATATTTTTCCTCAGTCATTGCGACTACATTAGACAGTTTAACCTACTTTACAGATGGCAGACAATTTCCACTGAGGCTACTTCCATTCTCTCTCTTCGCACATGGAAAGTCACTGTTTTCACTTTCCTTTAACGCCATGCCAACAACTCGTCTTCTATACCACCTTAATGGGGCACCTTACGTCGTCATTTCAGCTCACCAATTATTACTACATTAAGTGGGTTAGTAACTAATCGTCGACCTATGTTCTCATATCACTACATACACAGACAAAACGGCCTGCCATATAAGCACATGTACACTCTCGAATGGCGTTGTAGAAATCGAACGACGGTTATTAAACGGGGCATTCTAGTGACTAATCGTGGAGTTTAACAAAAAACGGCTTTCAATACTGAATTCACAGGTACATACATCATGGACATATTAACTTAGGTTTGGTGCGATTAGGTTTGTTCGACCCAAAGAGCGTTTCTTGTAAGAGGCAAGAGAAAATATGCTTGTAAGAAACACATCAAATGATAAAAACTAAATTCAACATTTTATTAAACTTCCATTGTTGACAGTGATTGCGAAAAGAAACAAAAGTACGAAAAACACGATATTTGAATGAATAACAGCAATGCAGTAAAAAAAAAGTAAGACACAAGATAATAAAAACAAAGCAAAGGGAAATACAGAAATCCAGACGAGTAGAACATGCCTGAGCCAACAACACAATATACTATGGGATTGTGCGATACTCAGCGAAAGAAACTGAAGGAATCTGCTTGTATTGTCTGCTATAAAAACATCATATTTTTAGTGAACAAGGAGACACGCATTGATAAAAGAAAAATCGTTGCAATTCACTGATTAGCCCTAGCTCCACCATTGCCAAACAGTCAATCCAATGAGAAAGAAGCTTGTTTACAATTGGAACATACACACAACCAATCAGGGGCAACCTATTCAGGTCCTGCAGTCAGACACAAACTTTATTCTTGTTGGTCATACACATATAAGTGGCCAAAAGTTATATATACTCCACATTTTATTTCAATCTTGAAATTTTCTGCACATTTGACTGTTTTTGTCTTATTACACTTGTGCGTCTTTGTTCTTTTATGTTTTTTGTTGTCGGACTGGAATTATACGTTTTAATCCATTTCGTATTTGTGAAGATTTACTGTTTTGTATTTCGTATGTAAATTTCGTTGCTGTTGTCTGCTAACATTTGTCTGTCTTTGTTATTTTTGTTTCGTTCGTTGTTGGATTGGATCATTATAATTTTTCGATCCATTTATAAGTCTATTTTGCCGAATAATTCTTGTTTTATTGATGTTGCGCTTTGACTTACTGCTGTTTGTGTTTCGCTCGTAGATTTTGACTGTTTTCGTCATGCTATAGGTTTGTTGAGTTGTCCTCGTAATTTATGTGTCGCTCGTTGTCTAAATTAATCATTATCTCTTGTTCCGTAAATTTTATTAATTATTTTATCACTACATTTACTGCATATTTGTACCTCATCTTTATAGCCTACTCTGTTTTTGTTCCTTTTTCGTTGTCACTGTAGGTAATGGAATTTCAATCGAATTTCAAATTCAGGTTTGCCATGCCATTGCCATTTAACTTCAAATGCAACATACGACATTAAATTTAACTCAAACTTGCATAGAAACTGTTTACCTGACGTTAAACATTGGATAAGATTCCGCTTCCTTGGTCAATTTTTGAAAGCATCTGATTAAAGAAAGAGTTCCAGTAGTTATATGAGCTGATTTATGGTGTTATTTGGTCACCTAATTGGTATCCCAAGTTCAGTTTCCTGCTAAAAGTCGGAATATCCATATCACATACTAGAGCTCGAAAGCTGGAAAAACTGGTTCATTGGTCAAGTTCAACTTATATGTGGTTAGACCATAATGACTTTTCAAGACATTTTGTGGTTACGATGATTTAAATTAATATTAAATATCTCCGATCAACACGCCGGGGCCAAGCAACAGTAACTAGTGCCCAATCAATATTAAGCCACTAAATTACTTTCATATAAAATTTTTGAAACTAGTAGAACTGGTTGGCGTTTTAAGAGGAAACAATATGACACAAGTATTTTCATACTGTTGGAACATAAATGCGTAGTTGAAAATATAAAATTATATGTTATTTGAAGCAGGTAAAATCAAATTTACGGTTGGCATTTGGTCTGTAACACGATACTAAACATGAAAAGTTGTGATGTTTCAACCCTGTTAAAAGCCGCCCAAATCCCTTCACTCACTTCACTCTCATGTTTCAACCCCATTTATTAATTTTCGTATTTGAAACAGAAGGCAGACAATTAACATCGCAGTGTAAACTCTGTAGTTAGATATAGGAATTTTTAATTATATTGTACAAAAGAGTTTTGTGATATATTTGGAACTCGTGTTCGAAGATAATTCAAACAATCGTGCCCATTGATTTCGGAAATACGAGACGTTTGAAACCAGCTTAGAACCATGCATTTTCCCATTACTGAGCATACATTAAGGCAATTAAAGTAGATTTACTAAATGATCAGACTGTTGAAATGATTGTCATCCTGGACGGTTGATTTCCATTTAGCATCTAACATCTCGTGACACAAGGTATTTGCGATGCTACCAGGTATCACTGCTTACCTTGCCAACATGCGTCTGGCACATACATGGATGCTGGCACAGCGCCTGGCGTGCAGCATCTTACCGTAGGGAAAGTGAACCCTGACCCTGCGTCGTGTGCAGGCTAATAAGGCACTTGCCGCAGAACCAATACTGCGACCAACCGCTGTGCTCGCATTTGCGCATCCACCCCTAGCGAGGGGTGTTCTTGGCTGACTGCCAATCAAGGTGCTGCTAGTGACAGCCCCCTCAGTGTCCCATCAGTTTCGCAAACAACGTCCTCACATGCCACTGGGGGGGGGGGGGGGGTGGACACTGCAAAATATGTCCACTTTTGTGCTTCATTTTGGTTATTATTAGCATTAGTAAGGGTTAACATGCACCATAAACTAATAATGCACTCTAGTGATAAGGAATTCAGGTTTATGTACAACCTTTTTGCTAAAATTATGAAGGAAGAGGACTATATAACCCAACTACACGACCTGAGTAAACTCGATGTCTGTGTTTTTAAGAGATTGGTCAAATAAAACCATGCGAGGTGACGCAAAGCATCGAACTCGCATTCGGGTGGACTAGGGTTCGATCCCCAGACAAGTAATTACGATTTCTGTCTGCTAGGGATCTCGGAAATCACTCGAGGCGGAACAGTTTTTAATACATGCCCTGGCCAATTCCTTCCATTTATCTGAATTTATAACTTTCCCCTACCAAGGCCTTACCGCCCTCCAGTGGCACTCAATAAAGACACAATAAGTAAAATACCTAGCATTTATTGGACTTAATGGTCTGGTTCGTTTGAAAACTATCAAACTTTCCACTTGATAAAAAAATAAAATATATTTAGAAGAAATTCAGTACTCTTAATTTCCCCACCTAATCTATAAATTAGATATTTAATTGCCTCGAACTTCGTTAAGCTTTCGCTTTCAAGAATATTGACTACCATCCTTGTGCAGATCAAGTGATTTAGAATCACTTGATCTGCACAAGGATACCATTTAGAAAAAAATTATGTACTATCCGTTGTCGTTCCAGAACACAGCATAATAGAAACACTTCATAGATCATGGCTCATTACGCTAGATTTTATTACGTTAATAGTTTTTAATCATTTACAGTTAAATTGTATAATTTTTGCTTAGCGATTGTCAGTAGCAGGATTTGTCCGGTTGAGATACATCGACGTCTGGCACAAGAGCGCAGGAGCCGACCCCTAACAGGATGGAATATCACTTTTTTCACTTTTTCCCTCCAAATTTCCTTTTTCCCCCTCAACATCAAATAATTTCCAAAAAATTTCCCCATTTTCCCTAAATACGTCCTTTTCCCCTAGCAAATTTCCCCTTTTCCCTTACAAAATTCCCGCTTTTCCTGGAGCAGGTGACCGGGATCAGTGATTCCGAACCAGACAGGAGAGGCGATTCAGCGACCCAAGTGACTGCGATCAGCCATCCCAGGCTCAGGAGAGCAGGACCCGTGAACTGACCAGTGACCTTTGATCTCTAACCCGAAAAATCCCAAAAATAAAAAATAATAATAAAAAAAATTCCAAAAAATTTCCAAAAATCTATAAAGAAAATTAATAAATAATAAAATATTAATACCCTTCTTTCAAATTTATTTTAAAAATTATTTCCTGAGGTTCCCCCATCACGTCCCTCCCCTAATCAAATTACTCTCGGCAGGCCTCCACCCCCCTTGCCATCTTGGTACTTCCAACCATCGTAACAGCCATATGGGATGCAGGTGACGTCGACATTGACCCCATGAATTTGAATGACCTTAAACACTAAAACTAGAAAAAAAAAAATCAGAAAGGCAACAATAATATTTCGTTACAGACTACTTCCACCATATTGGAAGCCAGTGACCTCAAACTTGATCCCATAACCTTGAAAGACCTTGAAAACTAAAACTCGAGAAACTTGCATAAATGTCAACAAGCATATAACGTTACAGATCACTACCACCATATTGGATGCAGGTGACATTGACCTTGACCCCATGACCTTAATATATATAATATAATATAACATTAAAACACGAGAAAAGTACATAAATGTCAGTGAGCATATGACATTACAGAATACTACCACCTTATTGAATGCAGACGACGTCATCATGACTTTGCCATAACTTTGAATGACATTGAAAACATAAACTCGAGAAAAATATACAAAAGTCAGCAAGCATATGACTTAACATACTATTACCGCCATATTGGATGCAGAAGACCTCGACCTTCACTCCATGACCATGAATGAAGTTGAAAACCAAAACTCGAGAAAAATCCATAAAAGTCAACAACGATACGACATAACTTACTACTACCATATTTAATGCAGAATACTTTGACCTTGACCCCATGACCGTGAATGACCTTGAAAAACCTCTGGAAAATCCATAAAAGTCAAAAAGCGTATGGAATTACAGACTACTGTCATATTAGATGCAGATGACCATGACCTTAACCCCATGAACTTGAATGGACTTAAAAACAAAATGTTTAGAAAAATCCATAAAATTCAGCACGCATATTACTTTACGGACAACCACCATAGTGAATGCACATGACTTTGACCTCACGACCTTGAATGGCCTTGAAAACCATAACTTGGAAAAAATCCATAAAAGTCAGCAATCATATTACATTACATTCTACTACAATAACATTGGATGCAGGTGACCTTGAATTTGACCCTACGACCTTAAATGACCTTGAACACAATCAATTTCCGAAACAATTCATAGAAAAATAATAATAAAGTCTAAAATCCCAAAAAACTAATACGAAATTCATTATTAATAAATGTTAAACAATTATATTTACAACTTATTTTTAAAAAATTACATTTCTGGATGCCCTCTCGCCGCCCCTAATCCAGCAGACGACTGACTACGTCACCCGCAGACCCCTAACAAATACTAATTCTATCGTTTGCCACTATCTTGGTTTTTGGTTTGTAATTTGTTTATATATTGCTGGTGTTAGTGTATTAATTCACCCACCAGCCAGCAGCAATATTTGGATTTTTAAGTATAGTTTGCGCTTATGGCACCCTCGATATTGGATTATATTTTCCACACACATGTGGCTTAATTACTTGATTACGCCACCTGCTATAGGCCTGTGTACCGATTGCTAACATTGACCATTCCTGCAAAATACTTAATCTGTCATAATTAGGTATTTCTGTTTGATTCTTAAATATGAGTCTTTTTATTTAAAATAATTTATGTATATATATAAAGGAGTAAGGTTTTTATAAAATACATAAAACATAGTATATTTATGTTATTTTTTATTTTTAAAATTATACATACAAACAGATCTTCGTGACGATTTTCGAAGGTAAGGCGAGAATTTTATATTATATAATGACTGGATTCATCCCACAAGTTCTCATTTCTAGAAGATTTACCGAATCGAGGGTCCAGTCCGAATGTCCAAAGAACCAGATGGCTCTGCCAGTGGTGCGGCTGCTGCTGGAAGGCTGTCCATGGAGTATTAAGTTTATGAACTGGCTTGCTGGCAATCCGGGATGGTGTACACATGCGTATTAGTTACCAGCCTTACAAGTTCCATCGTTTCTTGTTACGATACATCTCCATAATCGTCTTTGTGAAGACTCTCCTTGAGGGTTTGAGGGTATTTTACCCGTAATTCGATATACTGTAACTCATTCCCATTCTCGCCAGAGAGCAATGAACTGATCGAACCCACGCCTGAACCTCCCATTATATAGGAGCCAGTCCTTAACGATAGTCAAAAATTCATATTCTTCTTTCCAGCACAAGACACACATTATTGAAATCTGATAGCGTCATGTCTGTATTGACATGATCGTCGTAAATGTGACGTAAATTCATATCGTCCATGCCAAACAGTACCAAAATGTTTGCATTGTCGCGAACCTTATGTTTAGTATGCTCTAATAAGTCTGGCCGAGGTACAGGCAGACCAGATAGACGTGTCGTACCATGCAAAAGTATTCTTGAGTGCAAGTTTGTTTCTCGCTGGCAATGTCATGGAAGACAAATATCGAGTTTGAAATTGCTTCGCTCGGAAGTACGACAGTTTCATTATCACATCATTACTAATAACCCAAGCCTGCCACTGCCTGCAATACTCGTGCCAATCGCTGATGTTTCGGTCGCTGGTGCGATTTTGAAAATATGTGCACATTCTCGAACCGAAGGTTGTTCGGATCTTCTAGCAGGCTCAGTAGGACGCATGCCTATCCGCAACCCGATAATCCCGCGATGATATATCTCACTGTATTCGGAAATGGGCTTCCATGTCCCCATTCGTGGGAGATAGCTTCATCTTCCGCATGAAATCATATGGATAAAGTAACGTATTGCTTCATATTAAGTATGCTAGCACTACTATTTTACTGAGAGTGTGGTGCATGCGGTGCTGAAAGCAGTGTGTGCAGATCTGATTGCAGTTCCTGTGGCGCTGATTGCAGTGTTTGCAGTGCTTATTGCGGTGCGTGCAGTACTGATTGTGGTGCATGTGGTGCTGATTGTGGTGTGTGCGATGGTTATTGTGATGCATGCAGTGCTGATTACGGTGCATGTGGTGATAATTTCGGTGTGTGCGGTGCTGATTGTAAATGCAGAGAACCACTGCTGGAAGTTTTAGAATGTATCTTCAATATATTATTCCGTGTAAACTACTCCAGGCAGAAATTATACTGAAATAATATTCTTGAAATTTTTTACCCGCATGTCGGTATTTCATCTCGATGCATGCTGCACAGATGCGACAAAGCAGATGTATCATTTTCATTTTACACCAGTAATGTTCCAAGTCTACAATGATACTGAAACGAGAATGTATAAAAGAAAAATATTTATATTTTGGTTAGAATTCGATCGCAGAATTGGCACTGGCGAAAACCAGTTTGCGATTATGCATGTCGTGGCTCTATGATCATCGAGGTCAAAGGCATGCCTTCGTATTCACAATTCATCTTCGTGGTATGAGAGCATTCGGGGAAACCCTAAATACTCGTTTACCCCAGAAGAACACACACGGGTACTCATATATAAGACTGAAATAGACATAATAATGTATAGAAAATGCATATATATAACATAGTAATATACCTAATTATGTGTAAAATATACATATGGTAATTATTTATAAAATATATATAGGTAGGAAATATGTATAGAATAACTTTTACACTTGCATGTGTTCTTGTGGGGCGAACGAGTATTAGGGTTTTCTCAAAGTTCTCCCATACTATGAAGATGAATTGCGAATACAAAGGTCTGCCTTTGACATCGACGATAATGGAGCCGCGACCTGCATCATTGCTAACTGGTTGTGGCAAGTGCCGATTATGCGATCGAATTTTCACCAAATTATAAATATGTCCCTTTCCTAAATTTACTTTTCAGTATCATTCTTGGAACAGTACTTTTACGCCCGTACTTGGAACAGTATGGACGTAAAATGCCAATGATGCATCTGCTTTGTCGTTTCTACGGTAAAGTATTTACAGCTCTTTAACAGCATGTGTCGACAAGAAATAACTGCTTGCAGAATGAAATCTTCAAGGAAGTCATTCCAGTGCGATTTCTGCCAGAGACAGTTTGCACAGAGTGATATTATGAAGAGAAATTCTAAAGCTTGAAGTACTGATTTTCTGGAACTACAATCACCGCTCACACTGCAATAAGAACCACACGCCCTACAATTATCACTGCATGTACTGCAATTATCATAGCATGCACCACAATCAGCACAGCACACACTGCAATCAGCACTGCATGCACCACAATCAGCACCGCAGGCACAGCAATCAGCACCGTATACACCGCACTCACCGCAAGTTAGCAGTGGTAAGCAAGACGTTACTCTACTCATGTGCATTAATGCAGAAGATGAAGCTATCTTCCACGAATATTGGCATGGAAACCTATTTCCGAATACAGTAAGGTGCAATATCGTGGGACTATCGGGTTGCGGCAAGACATGGGTCCTACTGAGCCTGCTGGTAGAACTGAACGGCCGTCAGTTCGAGAACGTGTACTTATATTCAAAATCGCTCCAGCAACCGAAATACCAGCGATTGGCACGATTACTACAGGCCATGGAAGGTTTGGTTTATTTCCCATGAAGCGATAAAGAAGCCGTCGGACATCCGAGCGAAGCACTGGTAAACTCGATATTTGTCTTTGAAGTAATTGCGGCGGGAAACAAACTTGCATTCCAGAATACTTTAACATGGAACGACACGTATATGAGGACTACATGTACTTCAGCCAGACTTATTCGCGCAAGCCCAAACATATGCTTCGCGAAATGCAAACACGTTGGTGTGGTTTAGCATGTACGAAATGAATTTGCGTCACGTTTACGACCATCATGTCAATACAGACAGGACGCTATTATATTTCAAATATATGTGTGGCTTTTGATGGAAAGAGATATGTGAATTTTTGACGATCCTTAAGGACTGCCCCATATAGTGGAAGGTTCAAGCGTGGGTTATATCAGTTCATCGCTGTCTGGTGAGAATGAGTTTCAGCATATCGAAATTCGGGCAATGTAGCCTCAATTTGAGTCTTCAGAAAGACGATGATTGCGGTTGTCTCGTACCAACAAACAATGGAACCTGTGATGCTGATAGCCAATACACATGTGGACATCATCCTGGATTGCTAGCAAGCCAGTGCATTAACTAAATACTCCATGGACAGCTTTACAGTAGCAATCGCACCACAGGCACAGACATCTGGTTCTTTGGCTATTCGTCCTGGACATTCGATTCGGTAATTCGTCTAGAGCTGAGAACTGGTTTGATAAATCAACTTACAAAATAATATGAAGTTCTCGCCTTGCCTTCGAATATCATCCGAAAGAACTGTTTGTACGAATGTTGAATTTTGTAAACTATATATATATATATATTAAATATAATGTGTTTTATTTATTTTATAAAGGCCCCTCTGCTTTATATATCAAATTATATTGAGCAAAAATGCTTGGATTTAAGAATAAAACGGCAAAAAATTTAAATATGACAGTTTAAGTACTTTGGAAGAATGTACAATGTTACAAATCGGTACAGGCTGATAGCAGTGTGATGTGATCCAGTAATTAATGTCACCTGTGTGTTGAAAATAGAATCCAATGTCGAGAGTGCCATGAGTGGATTCTATACTCTAAAAAACAAATACGGCTGCTTCCTGGTGGGTGAATTTATATACTAGCACGACCTAGGTGATGACACTTATGAAATCCAAGAGTGTAGCCTCCAGCAATGTATAAGCAAATTTCAAATAAAAAACCAAGATTGTGGCATACGATAGAATAGTTGAGTGGAGTGAGGGATTCAGTCATCTGCTGGGTAAGTTGCTGTGTTAACCTCCAGAAGTGTAAGCTTTTAAAATAAGTTTTTATAGTGCTAATAATTTCTAGTAATAAATTTCATATAATTTCTTTGTTTTTTTACTTTTTTAAATTTCCAATTAAGTTTTTTTTATTGATTGTGTTCAAGGTAATTTAAGGCCATAGGGTCAAGGTCAAAGTCACCTGCATCCAATTTGATTGTAGTAGACTGTTATAATATGCTTGTTAAATTGTATGAATTTTTATTGAGTTTTGGTTTCAAGGTCATTCAATGTCATGGGGGTCAAGGTCAAGGTTCACTTGCATAAACTATGGCAGTAGTTTGTAATGTAATATGATTTCTGGCTTTTATGTATTCATTTTTCATGTTTTGGTTTTCAAAGTAATTCAATGTTCATGGTATCAGGGTCACAGTGATCTGCCACCAATATAGTGGCAGTAGTCTGTAATGTAATAGGGGTGTTGACTTTTTTTAATTCTCCCGAGTTTTTGTTATGAAGCTTTTGCAAGGTAATTGTATCAACTTCAAGGTCATCTGCATCAAATATGGTGGTAGTAGTCTGTAACATCATATGCTTGATAACTTTTATGTTTCATTTTCCTAATTTTTGTTTTCAAGGTCACTCAAGGCCGTGAGGTCAAGTTCGAGGTCACCTGCATCCAATATGTTGGTAGTAGTCTGTAACATAATATGATTGTAGACTTTCATGAATTTTGCTAGCACTTTTGTTTTCAAGGTTACTCAAGGTCATGGGGTAAATTTTGAGGTCACTGGCTTCCAATATGATGGCGGTATTCTGTAACATAATATACATGTTGACTTATATATATTTTTTCCACAGTTTTCGTGTGCAAGATCATTCAAATTCATGTGATCAAGGTCGATGCCACCTTCATCAAATATGGCTGCTACAATGGCTAACAGCACTAATATGGCTGAATGTGTATTAGCAAGGGGGTTGGAGGCTTGTCGATTAACTTGATTTTAGAGAGGGGGGATCTCAGGAAATTTAATTCTTTCAAATAATTTTTAAATAATGTTTTAATAAATATTTATAATTTTATATATATATACATATATTTTATAATTTTTTGGTTCTTTTTTTGTGTTTATTAAAGAGTTTTTGATATTTTTTTGGGTCAAAAGTAAATCTCACTTTTTAAAGATCATAGGTCCTACTCTCCTGACCCCAGGATCGCTGATCCTGATCACCTGGATCACTGATCCACCTTTCCTGCCTGGCTCAGAGTCACTGATGCCGGTCACCTACTCCAGGAAAAATGGGGGTGTTTTACGGAAAAGGGGAAATTTTTAGGGAAAAATGATTTTTTTAGGGATATTTAGTGGATTTTAAGGGAAAATGGAAGTTTTGAGGTTTAAAAAGGGAAAAAACGGAACTTCCAACATGGTGGTATTTGGTACCTGCGTACCTGGGCCAGACGCGAATGTTTCTCAACCTGTCAAATCGTAGTACCGGTGGCGTATAGTGAGTTTTTTTACATGTAAGCAATACAAACAAACAAACCCAACTTCCAACATTTCTTACCTTCTATATGTATTTACCGTTTTATAATACCTTACATTAGTCATAAAAAAGGGAAGTGAAATTAATGTAATAATAATTAAACTTAACGTTATTTAGAAAGCATATTACAAATTATAAGGTAACTCACGTTTTCCCGAACATTTTCATCCACTTCCCAAGGAAAAATTTAGGAATGGAGAATGCAAACTGAATGACTGCTTATCCTGTCGAAGGAACTCGGTTGGTAATGGAGGAGCTCGAGCGTGTGGTGTGTTGTTCATTGCGAATTCGATTCATCGATAGTCGCTTCCGTTTGTGGAAATAAGTACTAGATAGCAGCACTATGTATGTACAGTACGGAAGTAATGAAACTCTGTTTCTCGAATTGGAAACGAGAAACTCAGAATTAAATGTGTTAGGTGAAAACTGCAAACGGTCAAACATTTCCAATATGTATTGGGTAAGCATTGCTTACCTTGCGTCTATGGAATAAGCGCCACTGCCTACTACTTAATATAAATTATTTAAATAAATATTTATTGCAAAACCCTAAAAAAATGTATAATGCTGATTAAATTAATAATTTGTTACTAGTATCAGTTAGTTTGGAACAGGTTTTTGTAGAGCAGAAAATGTTCGTGAGTTAGGCCTACATGAGCACAGTACGTACTTAGTTGTGTGTACAGTTCACAGTTAATTAATAATCCGTGAAAAATTTCGTGACAAACACCAGCAAAGACACGCGACTCATCCTTCTAAGCGACATTTGCGTCTAATGGAGAACAATTTTTTTGTCCCTAACAATGTGACGCCAAAATTGTGTTATGTAAAATTTTTTACATCGACATTTTTTTGTAGAAAAAATGTTTAAAAGCAAAGTTGGTTCGAAAGGGTGCCCATTTTCTGGAATACCATGCCTTGCAAGGCGACAGCAACAATTTCCATCAAGTCCGACTTCTTTCACGCCGCCTAGCCGTGAAAGTGAAATTGCCCTGAAAATCTCCTCACGTCTCCATTGCCTTTTTTTTCGCCACCCGAATTCGAGCGTGGGCTTCATAACTCTATGGAAGCCCCTTTAAGACACAATCGCCTTCCAACTTATCTTGCTTTTGCCTCCTATTCTCTTGCTTTCACACTTTTCCATTGTAACGTCCGTGTCTCGTGAACCGTGATCGATATCATCTACATGCAAATTATCTACCATCAGTCACCCCGTCAAACGACACCACTTGCGAGCCTCAAGACTTAATTTACTGCTGTCGAGAAAAGTCGTGAATAAATTTGCTTCTGTAATTACCACCCGACCGAAAATAGACGATGTTAATAAAGCTATATGTTTTTCTCTTATTGCGCTGTATAAGTTTATGAACTTTATGTTCTGTTTTCTGTGCTGAGGAAATATTTTAGGTTCGCGTATTAATGGAAAGGAAAATGTATCTGAACTCAACAAATGCTATTTGCTGAAACAAATTGCGTCGTACTCAGAGTAAATTAGTTTGAAATATACATATTTAAATTTATTTCCTAATTTATATTTATATGTTTTCTTCAATTTAGTCAGAAATATTATATGTAAAGATATTTTATTTATTATAGTTACTTTTCCGTTTTCGCTTAAGACTACAATGTTCTCTTTTACCAAAGTAAATCGGTTAAAACGGCAATTACAACGAGCAGTTATTATTATAAACCAAGAAGTCGAGCAATGTTTTGTATACGAGTATTGTTTTGTATTGAATTACATAAACGAGCATTTTTGTGAAATTTTTAAAATTGTATTATTTTAAACACATATTTAACTAGTAAATAATTTACTTGAAGGGTCTACTGCAAACTGTTAAGTGACACTTACTTCGATAGCAACACATATTCATCAGCTTTTGCCATTATCATATTTAAAAGCTGTATTAAAATTTTTGAAATTAAAATGGGTAGAATATAAAGTTAAAATATGTGATGTAAGATATTATTTATTTTCTCATTTTGACAAAAGAATTGCTCTTAGCTTTAAGATTCTACCATTATAAAAATACCTAATGCAAACGGTGAAAGTATAATGTAAAAACTCCTCGAATAATTGTAACACAGAATAAAACACTCTTTTACAATTTCAAAATGGAATAAAATGTATTCAATAAATGACTCGTGTTGTTAGTAGATTGTAGAATTCAAAGGCACTGAGACTTAAAGTTACACGTAAACGAAAATAGTCCATGACCGCTTGAGAGTAGAACACAGACAGTGTGTACACTGAGGTACCAGACATGAATTGTGTGCCGGGTACAAATAAGGTGAAAACAGAACATGTGTACGCAGATCTGTTGAAACAGTCACTATCATCATCACCGAATACCCACTGCTGTAGACAGGTCAGTTACACGAGATGAGTATAATCAAATAAAGAGTCAACGACATGTGCTTCCAGCGCAACGTCATAACACTCACATTAATGGAATTTTGGAATACATCTCCGATGCACTCTAGACCAGTACAAATGTAATCACTCGCAGGGTATTCACCAGTCAACCTCTTCTGTGAACATTCCTCGACGAACAATTACTGCGCCCTTATCAGCTTCTATTCTGTTGAAACTATGGTGGCAGCTGATTTCCAGTAGCGGGTTAAATCTGTTCGCTGTTTGTGAACGGACTTTGAATAATTTGCAGATTATTTCGGATCTACCCAATTACCATTCTGTTTGTCAATCATCTACTTATATCGCAGAAATCGTTTAAAGAACGTAGAAGTTAGACTTACTTCAGAATCTTTCTATAAAACTTCGAGGTTTATTTAACACATGGCGACGTATTCAACAGACATAGGAGATCAATATTATAGATAAATAATCCAACTTACAGTGGTTGAAACAGTAACAATAAGAATTTTTTCTATTGCCTTATTGAGGACAAACTCATAAGAACTTGCGTAGCAGGACACATTTTTCCATATATTTTAGAGTACACTTTGCACCTTTTTTCGGAACGTAAGGATAAAGGGAATACGCATCGCATGAAGTACCAGAATGACAGAGCCCCATCAAATGTAATTTTGGAAACTCTTCCCCAGCTTTCCACGACAGAAAAAATAAGAATACATATGTGACAGAGGCGCTGAAACCATGATATGCCGTTGCAAACACCAGCAATGTGTCGGAACGCCGTTCGCTAAAGAGCGCCTAGTACAGACTGAGTCCTTAAAAGAGGCACCATCAATGCGATCACGTAGCATGTCCTCGCCTGTGCATTTCACAACTTTTGGTGTCGTCTCCACACATGCTTCGTGGTCAACGGCGCAAACTTCCAGCACCCACTCTAGGTATTTTGTTGTCACAGTGGAATATATTTACTCATTCCCTCGCTCTGTTACATTCATGTCTCACGGGACCGCATTTAAAGGGCTCATCCTGTAGTTCACCAACCGGCAAGCAGGACAGACAAGCGGGCACCTTGCTCCGACAAACATCGCCTATTAGTTTACTAGCCGGCAGGCAGGCCAGACAAGTGGGCACCTCGCTCCGACACACAGCACCAATAGTTCGCTAGCTGGCAGACAGGCCAGACATATAGGAACCTCGCTCGGCCAAACAGTGCCAAGTAGTTTACTTATAGTCAGGCAGGCCAGACACGTGGGCACCTCGCTCGGCCAAACATTGCCTAGTAGCAGGCAGGCCAGACGTGTTGAAACCTCGTTTGGCCAAACATCAGCTAGCAGTCATTATCTGGCAGGTAGGCCAGACACATTGGCACATCACTCGGCCAAACATCGCCTAGTTCTTCACTATCTGGCAGGCAGGCCAGACACATGAGCACCTCGCTCGGACAAACAGTGCCCATTAGTTCATTAGACTTCAGGTAGACCAGACATGTAGGCACCTTTCTCGGAAAAACAGTGCCTATTATTTTACCAGCCAGCGAGTAGGCTAGCCACATGTGCACCTCACTCGGACAAATAGCGCCTAGTAGTTCACTAGCCGGTATGCAGGCCAGACACATTGGCACCTCGTTTGGACAAACGGTGCCTAGTATTTCACTATCCGGCAGGCAGGCTGGACACGTGGGCACTTTGCTCAGCGAAACAGCACCGAGTATTTCGCTAGCCAGCAGGTTGGCCAGGCATATGTGTACCTTTTTCAGCCAAACAATGCCTAGTAGTTCAGTAGCCGGCAGGCAGGATAGGCCACAGGGCACCTCCCTTGGACTAACAGTGACTACTACTTAACAAGCCAGTAGGCAGGCAAGATATGTGGGAACCTCCTCGGCCAAACAGCACATAGTAGTTCACAAGCCAGAAGATAGTCCAAACATGTGGGCACCTCACTTGGACAAATAGCACCTAGTACTTTACTAGTCGTCAGGCAAGCCAGATGTGTGGGCACCTCGTTCGGCCAAAAAGCACCTAGTAGTTGACTAGCTGGCAGGTAGGCCAGACAAATGGGCACATCGCTCGGCCAAACAACCCCTAATTATTTACCAGTCATCTGGCAGGCCAGACACATGGGCATCTCGCTCGGCCAAACAGTGCCTAGTTATTCTCTAGCCGGCAGGCAGCGAGACATGTGCGCACCTGCTTGGACAAACAGCGCCTAGTAGTTCACTAGCCACCAGGCAGGTCAGACACATGGTCACCTCGTTCGGACAAACAGCACCTAGTAGTTCACTGGGCAGTAGGCAGGCAAGACACATCATGGGCACCTCGTTCGGACAAACATCGCCTTGTAGTTCACTAACCGGCAGGCAGGCCAGACACATGTGATCCTTGCTTGGCCCAATAGTTCCTAGAATCTCACTAGCCAGCAGGTAGTCCAGACACATGGGCACTTCGCTCGTACAAACAACGCCTAGTAGATCACTAGCTGCCAGTCAGGCCAGACATGTGATCAGCTCGTTCAGACAAACAGCAAATGGTTTCGTCCACATCAAATGAATCGTAACTCCATTTCACTTGTGTGTTCTTACCTACTGTGTGTTTTCACCATGTATGGTAAAAATGGATGTGCCACCTGTCTCCCAAACTTAACTAGGATGGATTTTTTCACTGAGGACACACTTCTGCACACTTGTCTACAGTAACCTGCTTATGCAATTAGCTCATAGCAAACATTCCAAGCACATTAGCCAATATTCTCAACCCTCCTCTCATATTTGTACGGCATAAGACATTATATCGTTAACTGATAGAACTTTGGTTGTGGTCGCATATTTTAATAATGGTTCTAAATTATAGCCAAATTAATATTTTTTCAGCTCTTAAGCATGGATGAATTCACACGAATAGGTTAAGTAGTAATCTTAACATTAAATATAATATACTGTTCTCCACGAATAATATTTGAGGTTCTAATTTAAACACCATACAAAGACAAAATAATACCAAAATAATGAAACTGAAACCAATAATACTTAATTACCTCTGCTTAGTATATCGATATATAGTAGTACCATTTATAATTGAGGGCACTATTTATCGTTCAACATTATTTATACAGACAGAATTTCACTATATTATTGCAATTAATAACTTTCTAAACTATATGTTTAATACGAATGCTTAACTCTCGCTTCTCAAAACATGACAATTTTTTTTCGCTTATATAGACATAATCAACTTTCAATGACAGTAGATCCACTTCTTCGGTCGAAATATTTCTTCCCTCGAATATTGACATTGTACCAGAGGTTTCAAAAATTGCCGCTTTTATGCTGCGAGGAGATCGCATTCTATACCAACATAAATCTACATTTGAAACATCTCATGCAACTGTATGTTACCAAGTATTCGATCCCTGAACCTTGCGGACTTAGGCGACTTAGCGACTTCGACCTTAGATTTCGCTAAATCATATTTCTCGATTGTGGATGAATGTTTTCATACAATTCAATGCATATCAGCAGTGTTTACATGTATGTCCGGCGAACAAAGTAAAAGAGTGGCACAAGGGACATTGCACCTTCACATGTACATTCACATGCACATTGCACATTTGCATGACACATTCACTTCCACATGCACATTCACATGCGCATGCAATTTCACATGCACTTTCCCTGTCCTTCCACTATGGGACTGCCGGAGATGTGAGGAGTGGTTTTGGCCAGTGTCGTGGGCTGGACTACCATCAGAGTGGGAGCTCTGGCGACTGGTGGCCGAGGTGTTACTGGGGTTCGATTCTCGTAAATGATAATAAGTAATTTTTTAATTGTGCAATTAGGATTTATTACACACGTTGACTCATCGGATGTTGTAGAGAGACTGTCATGTTCTCCCTATTACTGCTGGATCACAACTGTGAATGTAGTTGGGTTTAGAGGGGGAGGAGAGGTGTATATACATAATGAGAGTAATTACAGATGTTGATTCTTTGGCTGTTAGAGAGATAGTTAAATGTTGTTCCTTCGGGTACCGGACACAACTGACGATGTTGGAACAGGAGGAGAGTGGATGAAGTGCACATGCACTTCCCCACCCCCTATACACACAATACTGAAACACTACAACCAAAGATTTCAGGACCTGTTTTGGCGGGTGTCTTGGGCTGGACTGCCACCAGGATGGGCTTGCAGCGACCGATGCATGGAGTGTGGGAGTACTGGATTCGATTCACATAAAAGGTCCCTTGGTTCGAGTCCCCTCAGTGGAAAAACATTTTTCTTTTGCATAAAAACTGACTTCGGATAAAGGAGTATAGATTTAAGGGCAAAATAAAAATTTGTTTTTTATTCATGTAAATACTAATTATGGGTAAAGGGCTATAAAGGGCTATACGGTTAAGGTTTCGGACCGCGGTTCGAATCCTCCTCATGGCAAAAAAAAATGTTTTCATCCATGAAATGACTAAGAAGTGGTGATGGGTGTATATTTAAGGTTTCAGACCTTGGTTTGAGTGCCCATCAGGGCAGAAAAAATATTTATAAAATGTCTAACTATGAGTAAGAGGTATAGATTTAAGTTTTCAGACCTTGGTTCGATTCCCCCAAAAAATATTATATATTTTTAATTGCTGGAACGTTAAAGTGTGAGGGGAAGGAGGTAGTCCCTGGTTTGAGTCACCTTTGTGGGTAATTCCATGTAATTACAAGTACAAATATACCCACTTCTGTTGTCGGAGAAAGGCAGAGATGATATCCCTTCGGCTGTCGGAAAAAAATTAAGGATGTTGGAATTGGAGGGGAGAGTGAGTGAAGGTTCGATAATCGTCTAATGTAAATATGATAATAAATAATGAAAAAATATATAATGTTATCGCACAATAAAATATTTAATAATTCAATTGTTAAGTATGCACTTGAGTAATAACTTAATAAATGTACCGAGAGTCTGTGTGTGTACTTGCACAACGAATATTTAATCCCGCAATGAACATTTACTATGTACAAACCCTAATAACACATCCTCTGACTAGGACCACACACTCGAGAATGACCAGTGATTGCATATTATATCCTAAGATTTTACCCCTACTCAATACAATGGAATTCCGTTAGACACACACCGTTAAGACACCAAGCAAGCTGCTGCAGGTCCCAACAATTCCGAATGCATTCAATGCTATTTTTTTTAAATATTTGTTCAAGGGTGGGTGTTTTGTGAAGGGCTGGCAAGTTCTCGCTTGCTTCTGAACAATGCTGTAAGTAAGCTTATCTGCATATGCTAACATTTGATGGAAAATGCACCTAAACAACATAATGAGAGATTTGAAAAAAATTCTGTCTAGGATCTCAGGCTAGGGATGCTGTATAGGCATACATAGGGAGAATTTAAGACTTGCTTCATCACTCACTTCAGAGTAAATATGTTTATTCGCATAACAAGTAATGATTACCTAATAGGAGTGTTTACACATAATTAAATAAATATACGCAAATAGTATTTACTTATTGATTCGAGAACCATAAGAGTAATTAGATTTTTTAATAACCTAACAAGTAAATTATCGAGAGTATTTGAATAATAATTATCCCATGCAAGTAGTATTTGCGTAGTGTGATGGAACTAAGTACCCATCGGCAGATGAAACACATCGAAGAAGGTTGAATACAATGTAAGATTGAGGAAATACTCCTCGCTTCGTATCATATCAAGGATACTTATAGTTTATTAGGTTAATAAATAAAAATATCTAATTATTATTTATGTAACGAACAAGCCCAAAGATTAATTATAATACTGATACACATTCCACTCGATGCACTCCTCACTTCCAAACTGTTCAGAGATTTGATATTATGTATAATTGGTATGCCTACAATGTTGTAATTATCAAATGCACTACAATTCAAACATGCAAATTATATGCCTTTCCATTATCTAACTCACTCTGCCTACAACTCTCGTTGCACGATCATCGTTCCTCTAGCAAGTTTACTGGGAGACCACAGGTCGTCGAGTGACAAAGGATTACCTATACCCACCCAGTATTCCTAGATCGATCTGAATTCATCTCGTAACGCAAGAACAATTCTCTCCACAACCCTGATAAGAGGCAGGTGAGCGATTTGGATGGGGAAGTTTACAGCACCACACTTCTTCATGATTACAATAGCACAAACTGTCTTACAAATATATTTAATTAAACTATATCATTACAAAAACATTTTTACAAAAATTAATTTCTTTATTACATATTATTACTTAAAATAAATTAACCCCCCCCCTTCTCTTTTATATTTACTACAAATGTGCTTGCATCGACATGTTTGGAAAACCAAAATTATATTATTTTTGTATTAAAAAGTAAAAAAAATAAATAAATAAATATTTTAACCTAATTTCCAATACATTTCTAAATCAAACAAGGATGACAAAACTTCCCATCGAAGCTAACTATGATTTAAAACCTCGCATCATCCCCCAACAAGACTAAGGTTTTGTATTAGATTAGTTCGCTCTTTGAACACCGACAAGGTTAAAATATATTCGCTGAAATTTTTTTACTTTAACCGTAACGATGGTATTTAAATTATACTAACTCATCCCTTGATTCAAACCCCAGCAAAAGTAAATATGCGTAATGCGATTAGTAATCTGCATATTGGGAACAAATAAACAGTCATATAGAGATGAAGTGGCCAACCATTCAACTCAGAACATGTATGCGAACACATTCTAAAAACAATATTGTTTAAACCCCAAAAATCCTAAACATTAAACATTAAAAAAAAGTTTTAAACTATTTATCAAACATTCTGTTAAAAAGATGTTTGTCTAATATATAGTGTATTAACACCCACGGCGATATCGCGGGCGAATAAGGTAACCAGAGAAACATGCTCATGTCCCTAGCAAAAATTCATTCCTCAAACTGGCGCGTGACTTATGATTTGTTTTGCATAGGAATGCGTAAAACAGAACAATGGAGAGAAGCGACATGCTTGCGCGACCTTCTAATTAGAAAGATTTTGAAAATCATTTTTAAAACGCTCAACATTATGCATTTTGATACTACTTTCGCAAACCAAACATTAGCTGCTCACTGGAATTTTCATTCTTCCTACACTACTCGTCCAAGACATACCGCCCTGCGTATGCGTATCAGGAGTTGAGTGGCTGGGCCAGCCACTTGTTAAACTTTTGGTTTGTCAACAGAACGTGCGAACAGAGGGATATAGCTATCTACATCACTCGCCTCGCATATACGTATGTAAAAATTAACGAAATTTCACAATTAAAAGTGCCTTCAACATATATAGTTAAACTATAAAATAAAGTATTAATTTAAAATTTTTAAATCTTGTTTGTTTATATTGTAACACATTTACATTAAAAATAATCTTAACCCATTAAATGACATTTCCCATTAACACGTGAACAAAAATGTCTAGGATGAAAAGTTAATATCTGCTCTTACCATTCTTTTCACACATATACCAAACTGTGTAACCAACCAGTTTTCGTTAAGATTTCTTAACTTTATATCAATTATGCATTATATTACATAAAATATTCCACAAGTCGTTAAGATATACCGAGACATGCGCTATTAACACATCTTTGTTTAAAATGGATTCTGTACCCAAAAATTCGGATCTCGCCCCATGCAAAACAACATCAATTCAACCCATTCTCTAAACATTATTCGCTCACATGAATTTATAGTGGAAATCCCACAGTGCAGACTGCAAACATATATCCATCCAACAAAACCTGAGTGTATAGAATAAAAAACAGTTACCGATTCCTATTTATTACAAATTCGAACCATTATATATAAGAACAAATACTACCCACAAATATATACATATTTCGTGAAAAAGCAAACACTAAGGCGACATTCGTCCCAAAAATTTTTATTTCATCCAGTTTTTCCCAAACATATAATTTTTTGTTGCCTTCACAATTTGCAAGATTAAGAAAATTTCCTAGAACCGTAAATACACTGATAACGAATTTGTATATTTTGTCTTCTAAAGTACTGCACTCTAAAAAAAGTCTCGTAAATCTCCTAAACTAAACTGGAAGTTTTTAACCCCTACATCAGATGGAAATAATACCGCACATCTGGCTACAAGTATGGAATGTTTAACGTCGCTACTATACAAAGTTGGAATATTTCTTATGTATTTTACTTTTTCCTGAGCAAATGTAGGAATGCTATCATGAATGTATGGTAAATAACTATACCATTCGCACTCTCTCACTATACGTATACATTCATATAGTAAATTTGGGAATAATTTCTTAGAGTTTTGGTGCAGACGTATTCGAAACACATATTTTAAAGGAAAAAAATTGCAAATAAATACATATTTCCTTACTGCGTTATCATATTTGTAAACAAATGAAGACATATTCTATATCAGTAAACTTTCAATTGAGGATTTCGTGGAACAGACCTATTTTGATGTCAAACCATATTGCTATTAATGCTTAAAGTTTATATCAAATTACTAGCATTCGATTCCAAGCGATGGTCTACCCCTTACAGGAGTAAATCTGCAACATTTCATACCATGGAGATATACTATCAAACCAAAACTAATATTTCTAGTATCGATTTAGATGGCAAGTAGGTTTACTGCGACATTATCGTTCATGAGAACATAATTTTCCCTCATCGAGATACTCCTTATAATAGCACCACTATTGTTGCGAATTCACTGTTTACTGTAAAGTATCTTCTTATGAACGCATAGCCAACATATTATCTTTTAGATTATCAGACAATGATGGTGTATCCACCACCCCAAACGCTATTTTTTCGCATAGTGGCTCTATGTATTATATTGAAAAATACCTACAAATTTTCTTTGATCAATTAATACATTTAAACACACACTCTCAGATTGAAGTAAATAGTTAAACATATCAAACATTTATACTTTTCGTGAAATAAGTAAAATACGAGGTCAAAATTGTCTTATATGAAAGTCATCCCGAGGGAAATTAAACATTCTTCTAATGTAGCATGTAAGGCGAACAATTATATTTATGAAAAACTCTTTAAAAAAGTATCTCATAACCAAATTTACATACAATAAATAAACAATGTTTATATCTCACTCGTCTATCATGCAAATGCATGTACTATATTAATACCCGCATTCGGAAGAACATGGGTTCCAATCCCCTCAAAAACATCCATATATTTTTTTCTTTTGCTCCGATGGTTTCCCAATTCACTCCAGTCGAATTCTGTGGTATTTACAAACTACACACCATACCACGTTTCCATAGCATAGCAAATATAGTCAACCACTTCCTATCTCACAGAGGGATATTATAGAATGGTAATGACACAGCAGATAATTATTTTCTTACTAAAAACGATTATCAAAACGCGAATTGAACATATTTTCACTCCTCGCAAACATTTCCAAACAAATTTTTTTAAAATGAGAACCACAAACATCCACAAACAACCTGGATCCATGAGAATTAGTTAAGTATGTAACTTAATTAAGAAAATATTATCCTATTTTTTCGATCCAACATTCCACATGTCAAACCTCTAGCCAAAAACATGCAATTTTACTCTATGCATCATAACAATTTTCGTTTATCACTCTTCTAAAAAAAAAACTGATGTAAGTGGGAAGATAATATTTTATCTTAATATAAACAAACAATATATAAAACAGGGAATTATCATTAGATTGCCAAGTTATACGCGAATCCCAAATCCGAAATTCGAAGTATTCCCATCCCAAACAATTGCAAGTAAATACATTTAAATAACTGTGTTGTAAGCAACATACATATTTGTTTAATTAATAACCAGAGGAGTAGCTGGCATTTTGTAGTATCCCTATAATATTCCAATTCATATCTCCTACACTCAAAAATTTTCCCCTTCTGCAAGTAAAAATCTTGCCCTCCTAGCAAAAAGTTATGCCCCTCATAGAAAAAACACTTTTCCCTCCTCGCAAATATTTTGCCTACCAAACAACCACATTGTCACCTCATACCAAATACTTTATACTCTCATTCCAAACATTTTGCCCTACTAGCAAACATTTCCCCCCTCCTAGCAAACATTTATCCTCCTCATGCGAAACACTGTGCGCCCTCATAACAAACATTTACCCCTCTCCCCCTCCTGCAGAAATATTGTGCCCTACTAGTAAACATTTTACCCCCTTCTAGAAAACATTTGTCCGCCCTACAAAAAATTTACGCTGTACTAGCAAACACTTTGCCCACACCTATGAACGTTTTATTATAATTACAAGCAAACAATGTTAAACATAGTTCAAATGTATTTACTATCAAACACACACCCACATATGTAAATATACATACATATACTATATTTCACATAAAATGTTTATACGAGTGGACAAATTGACCAGTAATATACCCTACTAGCAAACCAAACAAACAGACGTTATCATGATACCATTTCAAAATACATTACAAAAAACATAGCATCAAAACATTCCTATGAAGTAACACAATCTATCATTTCACCTTAGCAAGTAACATTACATTTACATGGCTTGTAGTATCTCTTTAAATTATAATCGCTAATGAAATGCTCCATCTCGCAATCCAGGAGTAGTGTGAGCTCGAGATAAAAACTAGAAACATTTATATTAGCAACCTTATTAGTAAATATAAATTTAAAATTAAAACTCCAAATATATACCGCTCACACAAAAATTATTCCGTTTCTTTATACAAATGTATCCCTATATTTATCATCACATACTATAATAACCTATAAATTACCATGACAATTATACACGTTGTTATGTTTATCGCCCATAGGGGAGCGAGTGCATTAAACCATTTCTGGAAATTTTATAGTATCCCTTGAAACTAACACGCTGAGTAAACTAACAGTGACAAGGCTATGCACCAATTTATAAATTTTCAACAATATCATAACATTATCATATAAAAAAATATATTACCAAATTTTAAATTTAACGTATTAATTTATT
The DNA here is from genome assembly GCA_029891345.1 of Dryococelus australis. Lineage (NCBI taxonomy): Eukaryota > Metazoa > Arthropoda > Insecta > Phasmatodea > Phasmatidae > Dryococelus > Dryococelus australis. The sequence goes on along the minus strand of CM056994.1, from coordinate 166,106,465 downwards.
TTTCCACATCCTAACTCAATGTGTCATTTGCTAGGAACATAGATCTTGCCTCTTTCACCGTATTATTTAAAATATTTCGGCCAGCATTCCCTAACGGCCAATAAAAATTATTGACACATCATCTAATTACATACCCCAACCTCTAACTGCCCATCGGAAAATGTTCTTAAACTAACTCATAATATTTGACGTCGTATCACACTAGCTGCTTTATAAAAAAAAAACTATTGTTTTGCCCCAAATACACGAATAAACCATAACATCGATCATTACCTACACCATATCGACTATACTAAACACTTCTTCATACCATCCAGGACAACAAAACAAACATATAAACATTCCTCTGACAAAACATTACATCATGCAATAACAAACACACCGCCAAATCATACTATCACTCACACACTACACCCTCGGAAGTGTTCCCATCGTAACGAAAGATTATGTCAAAAGTCCATAATCACCAATCCAATAAATCAAATTTTCTACCAGGGAACATTATATCCATCAATACTCCCAAACTATATCGCAACACACAGTTCATTTGCACACACCATAGCATCCATTTGCAAAACCCTTAGCATCAAACAGTACCAGCAAAACTAACATAGGCCTACCATATAGACAAATAATTTAAAACACTAATTTAGACCAATAATACTAACATCATATCACCCGACTTACTTCCAAAAACATTTCAACCAAACAAACCAGACAAGATAACAATACCTTTATGTATATTTCAATGTATATTTGAAAATTATTGTTTCTAGTAAATCGCCTACCAACTCCAACACATCGTAGTTCGGAAGTTAGCACTCCTTTCCAATATTTGTTCTATAATCACCATCAGTTATTACTAAAATATTTGTTATAAAAACAGCTTTGTTTTCCAATATAATGTTAGAATATTCTAATAAGTTGTGAATATAGAAATATGCTCAGTACTCGATTTTGTACCAAAATAAATATATTTAATTATTTTCAAACAGATTCGATCTCAGACAGCCAAACTAGTGTCAAAGTGATTGCTAGTGAGGTTGGATAACATATCCCATCTCATATTAATAAATAGATATATAAAAGAATTCTTGTAATGGCTATCCTTCTTTTATTCCGATATTATTCTTTACTTGAAAAATAATGTCAACAAACTTCTCGTATTTCTTTTCTAATTACCACTTACATTTTCACAGAAATCTATGGCGATATCTATACTAAGCAAACACACACACACTCACCTATATATATATATATATATATATATATATATATATATATATATATATATATATTGAATAAACGAATAAAAAGAGAAGTCTTTCATACACTTTACTTTACAAACATGTTATATATTCTTCATTCAAAAAATAATTTATGATTTACTTGTTGTTTGCAGTCCCTTTATTCCGATTCGCATACACCACACCACAATTAACACATTCATACATCTTGTATGAGGTGCTGAAGATACAGTTATAACCTTCATGTCGTCTGGCATGAGAGCTATTGGAGAATATCTTGCCACAACATTTGCAGATTTCCGATAATCTTGTGTACCTTCGACTCCCAGAGTTCGAGGGCTGTCGCGTTAGCATTGTCTATGTCAACATATCCTCACCAAAATTTCGCTTATTCATACTACAATAGCTTACCCACACTACACTAGACGATTCTACTTGCGATAATATTCCCTCCGACACATCCGTCAAACCTTATTATGATGCCTCCTTAAATATTGTTTTTACTACAGAACAATTAGTTTATGTTATCCATCTCAACTGTCTCAACAAATCTCTCAAAATATTTGCTAGATGTGGAATTTGAACCCACGTTCCCCTTACAGGGAAGCAGATCTTAAACCCATGTTTGTCAAGCTCAAAGGTGGGACCTTTGTAAACACATATCATCTTCGCAGCATGGGAGCACTCTGAGAATACCCAATTTCTTGTTCACACCAAAAGGAAACACTCTGTGTATAAGATAGGAATATACATAATTATATATAAAATGGGAATATACATATTTATATATAATGTAGAATATGCACAATTATATATATGATATGAATGTACATCATTGAATCGGTCATTGTTAAAATGCACTAATTCCCAATTTAACGAAAATATGGTTTTTATGGTTATGCAGATTTTCCGGTACGCTGGATCGATTGACGTCAAAAGGAACTTAGTCCCTACATTCTATACGTACAAAACGAGCTATGCGTTACTGTGGGATCTGTTAAAAGGAACTAAGTCCGTAGACTTAGTTCTGTTTAACGCTGAAGGCTTGAACTGTGGAGTTAGTTACTTTTACCGATGACAGGCTTCTAGATGGCAGCTATGTACTGCCGTATGAGTTAATAGTTATTATATCTTAATTAGATGCCTAGCCTGTACGGTTGTGGTAATGTGGAGTACATTACTTCCTCTAGTAATGGCTGTTTTGAAAACCAAATAAACAAGTTAGTTGTGAAGTTGAATGTTTGAAGACGGATCAAATAGCAAAGAAGAGGAGTATTATAAGAGAAATACAATAAAAACAGCTGGTATAAAAGGAGAAGAATATATAAATCATGGAAATAAGGTTGTTGAAGCGAATAAAACTGGAGATGATTGCAGGTATGTTTGTTGATGTGACGTTAGTTAACATAAAATGGTTTTAGGGCCTGCTACAATGAAACATTTAGCGTGTCGTTGCGGTGATGCTGCCGGTGCCGTGTTGTGAAAGTGTTTGCATTGCGGATTGATACAATGAATGCCTGTGTTATGAAATTAATCTAGTTTGTTCATCCCACAATAGGTGGTAGTCACTGCTTTATTTTTGTTAACGATTTTGCATTTATTGTGCATGCCCACAAAGAGAAGACCCATCATTGGCCCATGATATTGGTAATGCACATTGAATGGCCAATCACTGCGAGACTGCGCCAGTCATCTGACATTCTTGCGGGGCTTCAAGTTGAATGTCGTAATAGGTTGGCAAAACACACACGTCACGTTGTGTCACAGCCCGTCACGGCTCAAGCTAAAGTCGCATTGTTTCAGAGTCATATGTTTACAAACGTTTCCAAAAAAAATGTTTTTATTAAGTAATATGACTCATAGCTATGTAATGATGTTACGAAGATTGGTGGTACGAAAATATTTCACTATCTTAATGGGGATTAGGCTGCGCTATGTTGAACATGACCTTTTATAACATAATAAACATGTATGTTATATAATGTGTTAGAAAATCATATTTAAAAACAGGCAGCGTTTAGTCATGGAGAAAATATGACAGATTTATTTGAGCTGTCAAATGTTTCCAACAATGATTTTTGTTTATTTTGTCACGTGTATTTGCCTGACTACAAAATCCGATTTGTTTACCGGGTCATTTACTGTTAATGCCAGAAAATAAGTAATAATTTGCAGCTAAATATTATAATAATTGAAATATATATCTTGGATTGTACATTACATAGGCCTAATGTCCCAACTACATAATACAAAATGAGATGTGAAGTTGATATTGTTAGGTTTATGAATACAGCACTTATTGTTAAAGGTTCTTTTTTGTTTATTTCAGATGCAGGCTCCGATACTTTCAGAAAATACATTAAGCAATTCGTATCCAGATACTTTCATCATTCTTCGATCTTGAGAATAAAAGCCATAAAGACCTTCATTTACAACGACTTATAGAGTCAAAACCTAATCATCGTTCAAGACCAAGGATTTTAAGTGGTGAAGGAGGGACAAGGAAGCAAAGAAATGGGAGTTTCAAGTTTCATGTCATGGTTGGGGATAAGAAAGTCTCAGAAGAAAGTATTTAGAATAGCTTCACAGCTGCTGAAAGGAGAGACTCCTTAATATAATCATGGTTTGGACCCTAATCCCAAGAGAATGTCAGAAAAAGTACGAAATAACATCCATCAACATATAGAGTCATTCCGAGTGAAAATTACTAATTACTCAGGCAAAGAAGCGAAGTATTTTGATGGTAAATTAAATGTTAAGCAAATGCACATCCTTTTCCAAGACAAATACCCAAACACAATGGTGTCTTATAAATATTACATGAAATATTATAATGAGAATTTTCGGTACCTCTTTGGAAGACCACAAATTGATGTGTGCAGCACCTGCGAAGAACTTACAACGAAGATGAAACGTCCACATCTCGCAGATAATGTCAAACGGGCCACTGAATCAGAGTTAGTTGTTCACAAACGTAGAAGAGAAACATTTTACAGGTCCTTACGACAAACTGAAAAACTATGTAAGCAAAATCCCCAAGTGGCAGTAATAGTTTTTGACTTCATGCAGAATCTACCCCTACCCCACATACCTGTCCCAGAAACCTTTTACTTACGTCAGTTATGGGTTAACTGTTTTAACTTGCATGATTTAAAATCCCACCATACCTGTTTGTATGTATATCACGAGGGCAGAGCCAATGAAGTGTGTTCATTTAGTGATAATGTGTGTAAGTTTTTGCAATATGAATAAGGAAAGTGTTGGTAAGGACATGTCAACATCGACAACAATTCTTTGGGATACGATGATACACAAGAATATCGAGTATCTTCAAATATTGTGCAAGAAATTCACGATTAGCTCTCATACCAGACGACATGAAGTTATTAACTGTATGTTCAGCACCTCATACAAGATGTATCCATGTGTTAATGGTGGTGCGGTGTAAGCAAATCAGAGTAAGTGGACTCCACACAACAGGATTTGTTCCTTAAAAATTAGACTAAATCCTAAATGATTTGGTTTAATGAAGAGAATATGTTTGAGTGTATGTAAGTAATTATATGTATTTTGACAAGTTTGTAAAATAAAGTGTATGGAAGACTTCATGTGTTTATTTGTTTAATCGAGCCCTACTTATAATAGTTTGTTAGGGAGAAACAATTAGGTCTAATCTGAGTTTAATGTCTATTGAAGATGATATTCATTTTAACACCAAATATACATTTTTTTTCTGAATGTCGTATACAATGTATTGATATATACAAATATTTGGAAGCAATGAGGATATAATAAGTTTAAATAGATGTATATATATGCTTAGTGTAGATAGCAACATGGATTTATGTGGTAATTGAAATGGTAATTAGAAAAGAAATACAAGAATTTTGTTGACATTATTTTTCAAGGTAAGAGTATACTCTGAATAAAGAAAGGATAGCATCTGGGAGATATTTTTTATATCTGAATTAATGTGAATATCGATATATTACCTACCTTCAGTAGCAATTACTTTGAAGCTAGATTGGCTGTCTGAGATCGTATCTGTTTGAAAATGAAGTATATCTCTGGTGGTGCGATATCGAGTGCAGAGCATATTACTTTATGCACAACTTATTAAGATATACTAACTTTAGTTCGAAAAAAAATTCCTTTTTATATTATATATTTTTAGTAATAACTGAGTATAGCGCAAATTTTTGAAAGGAGTACTGACTTCCGAACTACGATGTGTTGGAGCTGTTATGCTATTTACTAGAAGCAATTATTTCGAAAGAGGCATTAAAATATGTATAAAGAAATTGTTACCTTGTCTGGTTTGTTCGGTTGAAATGTTTTGGAAAGTAAGTTGGGTGGTATGATGTTAGTATTATTGGCCGAATGAGTGTTTGATTTGAGATGTCTATATTGTATGTTACTTTTGCTGGTAGTGATGAAGCTAAGAGTTTTACAAATGGATGCTGTGGTCTGTGAAAATGAGCTGTGTGTTTCGATATGATCTGGGAGAACTGATGACTATAATGTTTTCTGATGGAACATATGATTTATTGGATTGGTGATATGACCTATTGATATGAGCTGTTGTTAAGATGAAATCACGGCCGAGTGTGTAGTGTGTGCGTGATAGTATTGTTTAACTGTGTGTTTTCTATTGCATGATGTAATTTTTTGCTAGAGTATTTTGCCGTAGTATTTCATAGGAATGCTTGTATGATTATTTTGTGGTCTTGGATGGTATGAAGTTAAGTGTTTGGAATAGTGAATATGGTGAATGTAATGATTAAATTTATATGTTTGTTCATGTATTTAGAGCAACACATAATAATATTTTGTTTGTAACAACTCATATAAATACCTGCTAGGTCTTTTTTTTTAGCAGCGAGTGTGATATGAAAACATATAATGAAGAAGTTACAATTTTTTTTGATGGTTGTTGGAGTTTTGGGTATATAGTTGGAAGACATGTCACTAATTATGATTGGGTTGTAGTGAATGCTGGCCGACATATTTGATTAATAATATGGTGTTAGGGATGAAATCTATGTCTATAACAAATGAAACAATTACTTATCAGAATGTGGAAAAATAAATTCGTATAAAAATTTAAACAATGGTAATAATTTTAGTAATGTCATATTACAAATTTATAAACTTTTGCTTAGCCTTGTATCTGTTCTTTTACTTAGAGTGTCAGTTTTAAGGAATATTATAAAGATTCCAGAAATATTTCTGTGCACTTGCTCCCCAATGAACGATTAATATTGGCAACACATATAATTTTCATGGTATTATATAGATGCTATACTATGTGATAACTAAACTAAGGATACCATTTCTATTAAGAAACTGAAACATTTTTAGTGTGAGTGGTATATATTTAGAGTATTAATTTTAAATTCTCGTTCACTAAGTATGTTGATAATGTAAATGTTTCTAGTTTTTATATCGAGCTAACGCTACTCCTGGAATGCGAGATGGAGAATTTCACAAGAGATAATAACATAAAGAGATATTACAAGCCACATAAATGTAATGTTACTTGCTAGGGTGGTAAGAAAGATTGTGTTACTTCGTAGGAATGCTTTGATGCTGAGACATGCTTTTCCTATTAACGCCGTTTCTGTCCACCCCATTTAACTGCCTGCAGGGACGAATGCTGCCGGCTTAGGTGAGATTGTGAAAATAGTACCTAGCAAGCACTGGTAAATACCGTTTATTTTTATTGGACATGAAAATGCCTAAAATTCAGTGTAAATGCTTATTTCTACAAGCAATTGTAACACCCACCAGAATTTGTGTAGCCTCTGGACGGTCTGCGATGGTTTGCCTTGTTATGATAAGGTGATGACAGGAATGAAGATGCTACACCACTTCGCAAACCAACATGGCGTCCCGTCGCCGCGAGCCCCAAGCATGCACTACGAGTGTAGCATTGAGGCGGAGTTCGCCCGGCCGCTGCTAGTTGCAACAGTGTTGCGGTGACATCGCACGGGGAGAGAGTGCACTTGGCAGGAAGTCCAGCGCCAGAAGAGAATATTTTTGAATCAACAGGAATGGTAAAGAATATTCTGTAGGGCATGATTGGCCAGATTAAAATTTTCCATTTTCAGTAGGGGCAAATTGCCCGATTGGGGGTGTAAATAGGTCTGTAGGTGGTCGGTGGAGGCAGAGACCAGCTTCCTCCTGGACTTTCTCCGCAAGTTAAGTAGTCTGACATGTTGTTATTTTGAAAATAGGACCCTTCTGGTCAGTATAGGCAATATGGCTTCTATGACTTCAAGATAAATATACTTTTTCAATTACTATGATGATAGAATTTATCTGTATTTTAGATTCCTGTTTCAAATATATATATTTAAAAAAAGATTTTAAAATACAGCCTTTTTTTGTGACAAAAATTATCGAAATTTTTTTCATTTTAATCAAGTTAAATAAAGTCTCCGGTAAATCTGTGTCCTGGAGTGTCACTTTGAAAATGTACAAAGCAAAGTCGAAAATAATGTAAAATCAAATCACTGTAAATACCTATGAAGTAATTTTACGAGTTTTAGAAAATATTTTTTGTTGTGTATGTTAGGATTTTTGTTTATGACAGCAAAGTTTTTAACATGGAAAGCCCAAACAAAGCCAGAATATTAGGTGTTATAAGAAATGTTAATAGATAGTTACTTGATTGTGAAATTTATATTTATGAATTTGTGAAATTATGCCTAGAATTAATTTATTTTAATTTTAATATGTTTAAATATGGACCAAAATATTTAAAAATTAATATTTTTGACTTTTCATAGTTCAATTAAATATGCGTAAGGAAATTTTATATGTAATATTGTGTTAATATTAACGTATATATATATATATATATATATATATATATATATATATATATATATATATATATATATATATATGCGAGGCAAGTGGTGTTGGAGATCGCTGTATCCCTCTGTTCGCGCGAATATTTGACAAAACAAAGTGTAACGAGTGGTGCCTGCCACTCGGCTCCTTAGACGCCTTTGTGGTAGCGGTGTGTCTTGGACGAGTGGCGTAGGAAGAATTATAATCCCAGTGAGCCGCTAATATTTTGTTTGCGAAGGCGGGATCGCAATGCGGAATGTAAGGTGTTTGAAAACAGCGTTCTAAAAACTTTCTTAATACAAGGTTGTTTGGGCGGGTCGCTTGTCTTCCCACGTTTTGCGTTACACATCCCTAGGCGAAACAAATCATACGTCTCATGAAGCTTTGGGGAAATAATATCTGCTAGGGATACGAGCACATTTTTCTTGTTGCCTTATTCCACCACTATGTCACTGGGTGTTAATAAACAATATATTAGATAAACATCTCTTTAACAGAGCGTTTCATTAACAGTCTATTACATTAAAAATAATTGTTTGATGTTTAATGTTTAGGATGTTTGGCGTTTAAACAATACTGTTTTTACTTTTTAGAATGCGTTTGTGTACATGTTCCGAGAAAAATTGATGTTTAATTCCTCCTTATATGATTGTGTATTTGTTTGCAATGTGCAAATTACTAATTGACATGCCCATATTTACCTTCATTAGGGTGTTTGAATCAAGACATATATATATATATATATATATATATAATATATATATATATATATATTATATATATATATATAACCATAAGGTTTGAAGTTGGAAAATCTCAGTGAGTATCGTTTAATTTTGTTGGGGTTCGAAGCACACACTAATCCAATACAAAACTTAGACTTGTTGAGAGATAAAGCAAGGTTTTAAATAGTAGTTATATTCTTCGAAGGGATTTGTGTAATTCTTGTCTGATTGTTAAATGTATTGAAAATTAGGTTAATATTAAAAATTATTTGCTTTTAACATACAACAATAATGTCAATTCGGTTTTCAAAACATTTGGGGCAAGCATGTTATTTATAAATATAATGTTGATTTTAATTCATTTAAAAATGATAATACGTATTAATAAAAAAATTTAGTTTTTGGAAGAATTTTTTATAACAATACACTTTTATTAAGTACACGTGAAAGGCAGTTTGCGACATTGTAAATGCATAGAAGAGTGTTGTTGTAGCCTTTCCCATCCAAAGTGCTCACTTACAACTTTTAAAGATTATAGAGAGCATTGTTCTCACATTGAGAGATAAATTCAGACTGAAGTAGGAAGGGTGCATCAGTATAGGTAGTCCTTTGTCGCTCGTCGATCTGTGGTTTACGATAAACTTGCTCGAGGAACAATGATCGTGCCACAAGTGTTGCAGGCAGATTAAGATAGATACTGGAAAGGCATATAATTTGTATATTTGATCTGTTGTGCATTGATTATTACAACATTCTAGGCATATAAGTTATATATAATATCAAATCTTCGAACAGTTTGTTAGTGAGCAGTGCTTTGTGTAGGATATGTACTTATTTTAAAATTAATTCCAGTTCTTGTTCATTATGCAAATACTAATTACGTGTATTTATTTATTAACAGAATAAACCATAAATATCCTTGATGGGTTATGAAGCAAGGAGTATCTCAATCCTACAGTTGTCTTACAACCTCATTTTTGTGTTTCATCGGCCTATGGGTACTTAGTTTCTTCTCATAATGCAAATACTATTTGCATATTTACATACACAAATACTCTTGATAATTTACTTGTTACATAATAAACAACTATAATTACCCTGTATGGTTCTCGGATCAATATGTAAATACTATCTGCTTGTAATTATTACATTATGTGTAAATACTCCTATTATATATTCATTACTTGCAATGCAAATACATATATTTACTCTGAAATGGGCGATGAAGCGTGTCTTCAACTTTCCCGATGTAAGCCTATTCCATACCTCTAGCCTAACATCCTCGCCTAATTTGTTTTAAAGTCTCTCAAAATGTTGTTTAGGTGTTTCATTCATCAAAATGTTAGCCTACACAGATAACAATTAATCACAGCACATTTTTCAGAAGCATGCGAGAATTTGTCATCCATTCACTTCACATACTACATATAATAAATATTTTTAAATGGCCTTTGAGATATTCGGGCATGTTAAGACCTGGACTAACTATCTCGATGTGTTAACGCCATGTGCTTGGTGATATTGCATTATAATTTGGGGGGGGGGTGGGTTGAATCTCAGGATATATGCAATCACATTCCATTCTCAAGTGGGCTGTCCTAGCGAGAGGGAATTTGAAATTATGTTTTGTACATGATAGATATTAATTGTGTGATTAAACATTCATTGTGCTAGTACATACTTAGACACTTGGTACATTTAATAAGTCATTAAACAAGCCTGTTCTTTACAGTTGCATGTTTAAATATTTCATCGTGTTATTCAACAATCTTATCATTCATTATTTATATCATATTTCATCTTAGATGGTTGTCGAACACTCATCCCCTCTCCCAGCACCTTCCAACATTGTTAGAGTTGTGATCCGACAGCTGATGGGACAACATATCAGCCTCTCTCCAGCAGCCGATGGGAGAACATGTGTACTTGGTATGTAATTAACCTCAAATGGGACTCGAACCAATGACTACCTCCACCCCTTGTACTTTTCTCTTCCAATGTAGTCGTTTTGCAACTAAACAAATTTTTTTGCCTTGAAAGGGAGACGAACCAAGGTCCGAAAACTTAAATCTATACCCCCTACCCATACTTAGTCATTACACAAACCAAAACTAATTTTTTGTTTGCCCTGAGGGATACTCGAATCAAGGTCCGAAACCTTTAACCTATACCCCTCACCCATACCTAGTTATTACACGAAAGAAAACAATCTTGTTTTGCTCTGAGGGGATTCAACCCGAGGTCCGAAACCTCAACTCTAAACCCCCGTTTCATATTTAGTTGTTATGCGAAAAAAAATAATTTTACCTTTGCTGGGTCTCGAACAGAGGTCCTAAGTCCCTATAGCCCCTTACTCATACTTAATACATACATGAATAAAAAACATTTCTTTTTTGGGCTGACACGAACTGATGTCCAAATCCTTAATCCTATGCCCTCTTACCCATACTTAGTTATGATAAGAACAAAAGTAAATCTATTTTTATCAGAGGGGGACTCGAACCAAGATCCAAACCTCAAACCTAGACCTTACTTACCACTACTTGGTCGTTATGCGAAAAACTTTTACCTTCGCTGGGTCTCGAACCGAGGTCCGAATCCTTATCACCACATCCTCTCTCCCGACACACCCTATACCTACTTACACTGCACCCTAACATTCCAAACTCCTCAATTGAATTTCGGCAGTAAATATGCGAGCATGTGTACTTACTCTCATTATGTAATCGATAATTTAACAATAAAACAATTACTTATTACTAATACCTTTTATGGGTGTTGAACCCAGGGGAAAGTGCATATTATATATATATATATATATATATATATATATATATATATATATATATATATATATATATAATCGTAAAATTATTGTTTAGAAGCAATTAGATATTGCATCGACTTGCTACAAAAAATAAATAGCATAAACCTATATAGACAAACAAACCAAAATAACCATTCCTTTACACGTTAAAGTAAACACGTAAAAAGATCAACGGTACGTCTACAGCGGTGGGCAGGACGCTCAGCAGACCATTTCAGACCTTTCTAAATAACAGCGATGCCGCCCGTAACATAACATACTAATATTCATCAAAGATACATGTTAACAATTTTACACTCAGAATAGGATGTCAGTCCATATTAAATACTGACAGGCAGTATTTCCAATGAACTAGTGTTTCAGCTCTATCACCTTTGACCGTGAGCTATTCATATCACCATGACTGTAATGTTCCAAATAATTCCCTCTGGCTGACAGCTATTTTATTTGAGGACTTATGACTAGTTAACTAAAATATAAATTAATAATTATAAATTTCCACATTATCCATTGTAAATATTAAAATTTCTTAACACACTAAAATATCGATTATAGATAGCATTGTAAACAAAGCTAAGTGCTCAGAAATACGAACATAAAGTAGAGCTAGTCTTTTAAGTCTTGTCTTGAGCCATGACAACTTGTTACCCGAGATTGTAAACAAACTTTTAGCCAGAAGGCAGCGCCCGGAGACAAAAAAAAGTTTCTCGGAAAGGAGCACGGAGAAATCTCGACTACGAACTGCAGTGCATATTGACGACATGAAAATAACTTGTCTTTTTGAAACTTCGAATTGGGATTTCAGGTTAGTCTGTTTTGCACGGGGCATTATCTACACATTTCCGAACCACTGAACCATGGACTCAGGGCTCATAACTTAAGTCGTGCCGGAGGTGTAACTGTTATTTGTTGTGGGTTTTACATCACACAGCCGTGCACAGGAAGACGGATTAAGGACGGCTTCGAAACACTTGCGTGCCTATTCGGTATGAAGGGAATCGCACCGTAGATGAACTTTAAACATCAAAGACCGTGATAATCTGGGATCCGGCTATGGAAGAAGAGAGACACCATTTCTCGGACGGAGAGTGAGAGAGAAAGAGAGAGAAAGGAAGTCATCAGCTGGAGTAAATAAGCCGAGTGGGTGGACCCGCAGGAATGTCCGATAAGTGACCAGGAGCGGAGGGTCGCACGCATCCTCAGAAGAAAGACGTGGTGTTGGTGCGAATCTCACTCTCATGCTTCTTCAGCGTGAATCCTGCCACTAACATCAATAGTTATTACATGTTAAATATGTTCGTTGCAAGGCCAAAAACTCCATCTACATTATCGCTAAATGTAACACATGGTCCGCCAGTGCGGTGGCTCTCTCTAGTCGTGGTCATCCCCGGCCCTGAACGAATTGTATGAAATCAAAATCGGTATAAGCGACGTTAAGCACTGTCGTGGGTTTTTTGTTGGCGTGGTGGGGGGGGGGGGGGAGGTACCTCTATCGATAACTCCCACTGGCCATCTGCCACGTTTCCAACATGAGGAGGTCCGGAATCTGATCCGCTGTAGCTGGTAGGTTTTCACATTGACTGGGGAATGAGGAGGCACCGTGCTAATCTCACGGCTCACTTACCATCAATTTATGAGGGAACTATTCGCTTAAGTAATATGGATTTCATATTTGTATACAAAACTTTCCATCTGTTAACATTTGCTTGGAAAACTTGCAAATCACCAGCATTTTTTTTTATTTAAACACTATCCCTAGCGAGTTTACGCAATGGTAACACACCGAACATCTTCGGTAGAATACGGGTTCCGTGACTGGTCCCGTCAACCTGATTACATTTTTCCATGATTTTCATAAATCACTTCAGGCGAGTGCTTAATACAGGACGTCGTAGAGACCTCCCCACCCCCACCCCCCCCCCTTCCTACCACCATTCCCTCGACACTTTCAGGTTTGCCGAATAATTAGGTCCGTCTGTAATGACCTCTTTGCCAACGAGACGTTAGTTCTACCTACTAACCACCTGTAAATTGTTTTCTCTTAAAGGTGAGGTTAATTGAACAAGTCAAAATAACGCCAATTGAGATGACAAAGAAGGTTTTTTTATTTATAAATACCTTGAAAATATTCCGAAAAAATATTTATGGATTCCATAGTTACTGTAGAGAAATGATATTCCGTGGAGGTTGATTTTATTGCCCGCGATGTATTTCTCTAGCGATTGACTATAAGTATACTTGTAATGAACTTTCAAACAATAACTCTTGTATCTTATTAATATACCTCAACTATTTTATTGAAACATTAAAAGGCAAATTCGGGAATTGCTAGTGAAAATAAGAGAAACGATACCCAAATACCTTGACTTAGTAAATATGGGTTAAAATGTATCTTATACAGCGTTAGGATCTACACCAGATACGTGAAGGCCATTACTTCACATTTTGTGTCCCGCCGCGATAAGGTAAAGGGGTTAGCGCAACACTAATTCACTTTACAACAGAATTTCGGTTAAATCACAGTATATAATTATAGTAATAAATGTGTAATAAATGCTATACGGGACAATAAAATTGTTTCTTACACGTATATCACCGAGCTGTATCACCGCTAAACTAATTCCGCGTAACTGCGTAGGAAAAGAAAACATACCATGGAATTTCATAACGATACACCACAAATGGCTGGTAATGTCAAAAAATACAGAAATTTGTGACACGCTTCTATGAAGCTATTAAGTTTCGCGTAAAGAGATTCCAGCTTTAAAATAGGATATCTTAACTCGGTAAATCGCGTGTTCGAGTGTCTACAATCTTGTAAAATTTTGAAATTAGGAGTATTGCTAGGTAGTAGAAGCAACTGCGAAACCGTAGTTATTTCTATAATTTATATATTGATTCGTAACTATAGTCGGTTGACTACTCCCAATGTTTATATAATTTTCGGTAACGTGTTTTTATCATTGACTGAAAAGATATCTTCGGAATATATTGATTGGTAATTGAAATATTTTGTGCAAGATTAGTATCTCAAGAACTGAAGCAAATTTTTATTTTGCTACAACATTAAATTAAATTTCCCTAGTTTCTGGAACTATGATGATCTTTATATCTTAATAAGTTTAATATACGACTATTTCTAAAGCATATAATGAAAATTAATAGTAGGTAACGTCTCTTAAAATCATCAGGTACAGCTAAACGTCTTCTTGGCCACCCCAAACACGTGTGTGATTCATTCGTGACAAATAAAACAAAAAAGGCTGGCGTTAATGAAAAGAAAAATGACGGAGTTAATGTATGGGAAGAAGGAAGGTCTCGCTGAACTGATGAAAATACAGTTAATCCCAGAAACGTGACCATCAGAATGGAATACAGTGTAGTGGAATTATTGGGGCAGACTACGAAGCCAGCCTGAGCTGTAACTTGCCGCAAGTAGATAAATAGGAGAGCATAAAGACGCAGCCTTGGGGAGAAGTATGTGGGCTGTATTTGGCGGGTGTGTTTGTGGCCAGGCGGTGCCAACCACCTGATTAATCAGCTGGAATTACTGGCCTCGCTGGAAGCAGGTCTTTGGCGACTATTTGTCAGCCGCCCGGCCCTGCCCGGCCGGTAGCCACGGTG
Organism: Dryococelus australis; assembly: GCA_029891345.1. NCBI lineage: Eukaryota > Metazoa > Arthropoda > Insecta > Phasmatodea > Phasmatidae > Dryococelus > Dryococelus australis. The sequence continues at coordinate 166,091,184 of CM056994.1, read as the reverse complement.
CTTTGTTCTTTGTGTCCCACGACGCAACACAGCACTAGTGCTGTTTCCCTGAACTCAAGTCGGGGTTCATTCATTTCCCTATATTATCCATGTTTCGAAAACTACACTCAAAGACATTTTTTCGCAAGTAATTTACTACATATTTGTATACGCGTACTAAAGAAGCACAAATGGCGAAGTGTTTTACACGCATTCATGGAAGCTGACAGGCAAGACATCAAACGAAAAAGACGGGGACCACAGGCAGTACGTGCTCCTACATTAAGAGTCTTTAAGGCATATTAAAGAAATAGAGGTTGACAAGTGAGCGATATCATAAAAAAAAATTACATTGTACAGGGAAATTAGATTAAAATGCTTTGTTATGTTTTACATGAATCAAGTTTTATTTTATCTGACTTGTAACTAAGCGGCAACACCAGCAAGTAAAAACACGTATATCAGTACATACGTGTTCTCTCCAACCTCCTCTTTATGCAAAATGCATCCATTCCAGTAGAGTGTATATGTACGTTTCAGAGTAAGAAGAAACGGGGAACGATGTCCTGGACAATCATGCAACGATAACACCAATCATTCAAATTACCAAGCGAGGCTACAGGCCCTCTAGAATGTCATATCGACGCGACGGGTGCAGTAGCGCCCATGCTCGAGAGTGTATCACGGCGGCCACCTTCTCTTTCCCAAGGGATTTTCATATTGGATATCTGACCCCTTGCCACCCCAACCACCCTCACAAACATGCGCTTGAGAGGGTACCGGGAAAGCGGGATAGCAAGACTTCTCCTTCCTCGTGGTTTTCTATACTGCTCGTCGAACCAAATGCCACATTCATTAATTCGTTAATCCGACTAAGAAATCCGATCAAGAGCTTGGAATAAGACAATTTTAGTTCGATGAAATTACTTTGATGGAATTAATTTGTTTGATTGATAAAATATTTTTAAGAAATTTTTTTTTTTAATTTGTGTAATTTAATATTTGGTATGTGCAAGAGTGTCATAAGGGTGAATAACTTTATTATTTTGGAGAGCGCACAATCGATGTTGACTCTTGTATGGCTGGCCGTCGATTGAGGTGTGAGGTGTGGGGTTAGGGGTATATATGTAGTATGTAATAGTGTTACAATTGATTTATTTATGTTTAAATATGGTATTGAGGAGGGGGGAAGGAGGGTGTTGTTGGTAGCACGACGTAGGAGTTCCTTCCTGTTTGTTGTCGTTGGACTGACTGAGGGGTAGCACCAGGATACGTCCGTCTCGGACAGTGTGCGACAGTATACTATACTTAAGATATGTGTAATGGCAGATTTATAAAGAATGTAATTTGAAATACATTTTTTAAAATAATGAAGTATAGGATTGAATGTATTTTGGCGAAATGAAATTTTTTAGAAAATGCACAATTTCTATTGAAAGAAACATATTTTATTAAAAAACAATTAAATGCAAAGAGAGATGAATACGATTAACTGTGAATTACATGTTATAAATACAGAATGAATCCCGCATAAGGAAACAATGAACCACAGTTCAAAATATTAATAAAGCATTAGTTTACTACCCCGCTCGGTTTCTTAGCAATATAATTTATGACAAATAACAGAAACAACTACACGAAACTCCTACAATGCAAACTTCAAATTCTAGTTTCGGATTACACTAATCAAACACTAACCATAATCACTCATCGACTGCTATTAAAATGAAACAAATTAATACTAAACCCACTTCACATGCTCCAAACAGGACATATTTAATCACAAATCAATTAAATGTAAAGAGATATGAATACGATTTACCATGAATTACACTTGACAGAATTATGCACATATCAAAACATAGCAAAATGTACTAATCAGAACCACGACATGAATCAACTGCTAACCAAAATAACTCATAGAATTCCATTAAAACACACGCACATTAGATTAAACATGCAAAACAATTACTTTACAGCCCTAAATAGCATTTGTTCCTAGAAAAAAAATAATTTTTAAAATAATTTACTCACTTGTATCAGAAACAAAATATCTTCATAAACACATTTACATACGATGTACCCAACCACACATTCAATTTACTATCCACGCACAAGAACAATTTAAGCACACTGCCCTCAACCTAACCAAAGCAAGTCATAGGACAGAAAATCTGGCTTAACCACTGCATGCCCGCCACAACGTCCTCGCTTCAACTCGCGGCAGGCCAGTTACTGTATCACATATTAATAAAATGCACAAACCGAATTTCTTATATGAACATTCGTAACTACTATTTTGTATCTTATCGCATTGTATGCTATGAAGGAAAGTTTATGAAAGGAAAAGTATTGTTATGTGCTGCAGTTGACGCTGACCTCACTGCCCCGCACCGTAATCGGAGACCTCCCTCACCCCCCTTCTTCAAAGAATTGTTGTCTGCTCCCCTTCTGGGAATCCCGTGAATGCCGACAGCGGCGGGACTTGCTGGCGTTACAGACCTCCTCTCGCCTGCAAGAATTTCCAATACGTTTAGCGACGACGCAAGAATGTTCTGGTGAGACTGGCTGGCACCTCAGCCCTCCATGACGCATCAAGCGAGTTGGGGAAGATTATAGTTGGCGGCCTAATAAGCTAAATAAATTGCTGCAATCCAGCGGCTGGCAGTCTTTGACGGATGCCGTCTGGCGAGTGTGCACGAGCGAATTGAAGTGTGGACGATGACTGGAGATTGCGGGACGACGGCGGGGGGTATTCGTGGCTTGAATGGACGAGAGGAAGTGAAACCGACGAGTGAAGCCTACTGTGCATGAGGGCGCTTGGACAACACTAGAACATTGCGACTAGCAGGACATGGACTGAACTGAGGTGGGACTGAATGGAAGTGTAATACTGTTTTACTGTAAATATTTGAACTGCCAAATATGGATGCATAATTTATAAAATAATTGAATGGATTGATAAACTGTCTATTGCGACTGATCTTTTATTATCTTATTGGATTGATTTCTTTGCCGCAATTAAACATTTTATTAATTGGTGTCAATTGTGAACACTAAGCAATTTCAATTTATTGTGAGAATTTGTGTTCAGAGAATTTTGCTATAGTTATTGTAAATAAAATAAGGAAATTATAATTAATTATTTTGTTTGATTAAGACCTATATCCCATAACGAACTTAATTTCTAGAGAGAGAAATTGTAACACTGGTGTCAGAAGTGGAATGGAGGCATTCTATAAAAATAAAATAACCAAACAATTGTAATTAGTATTTGTAAAGATCACTATATTTGTTGTAATAGGTCAAGGAATTGTTTGCAACTTGTGAATGCTAACAAGAAAAATGTCGGCAGACATGGAAGCACTTCGTGCATTGATTGAAGGACTAAGTAGCTGAATAAGTAGTGTCAGAGAAACTGTAAATAGTCAAATTAGATGTGTTAATGAAAATATAAATAGTCAAATTAGTAGTATTAGTTAATCTGTTAATAGCATAAATGAAAATGTCAATAGTGTTAATGAACTCGTTGACAAAATAAACAGTGTTAGAGACAATGTGAACGAAAATGTAGACCGAAAAATAGAAGGTGTAAGCGAATTAGTGAACAATAAAATAAACTATGTGGACAAGAAAATTGACAATGTAAGGGACAGTACGAATGAAAGGATGGACAGTGTTGACGAAATGTTAGACCGTATCGAATGTAAAGTGGACCAAGAGGTGAACAACCTCAAGAAGGAATGCAGGAGATCTTGCATCAGCAGGAGAGACGACATGCAGGGTCGGAAGAGGAGGCGAGTTTGACCACCACCGAGACGACGAGTGCCGGCAGGAGAAGAAGGTAGAGGTCGCCACCAGTGGAGCTATCGCAGGGGAGGCGCAGCAGTTCTACCATTTGGGAATGCCCCAGTTAGGGGCGGGTAAAGGCGTCACAATTAAACCCACCCCTTACAATGGACAGACACCTTGGCACGAGTACCGGCACCAATTCGAGATCGTGGCCACCCTGAATGGCTGGACAGAAGAGCAGCAGGCGTACTACCATGTGGCTGTACTGAGGGGCCCAGCATTGAGCATACAGCAGTCGCTGCCGGAACGACATAGTATAGAATACTCCACACTGGTGTCGGCTTTGGAGCTTCGATTCGGCGACCGGTACCTGCGGCACGCCCACCATGACCAATTGCAAAGCCACATCCAGCGACCCGGCAAACCACTGCAGGAGCTGTGGCATGACATCGTAAGTCTGTCGCACCTGTCTCTGGAGGGATGCTCGGAAGGGTCTCGAGATGTCATCGTCATCGGATTCTTTGTCGACGCTATCGCTGACACCAACGTGCGGCAAGTTGTGCAGTTATCTGCGTCTTACACCATGCAGGATGCCTTGGCCCGAGCACTGGAAGTAGAGTCAGCACAGCAGTCATCAGCGCCCCGACATCCAGTGCGAGTAGTGATGCTTGATGAAGGGAGGACGACAGCATCAAGGGCATGTTGAAGGACTTGCAGACCACTATGAGGGACGTTGCTGCCTGGGCCTGTGCTAGGGAACGCAGTTTTTATCCACCTAAATGTCGGGAATGTTGGGTATGTAGCAGACAGGACACTTGTGTACCAAATGCCCGCAAAGAACTGCAGGACCGGGTAGCCAGACGTGACTACGACTGACATCTTGTTGAGAAGATTAGAGACAGCGGTACAGGAACTTTTGAAATCCGTAGAGGCTGAGACACCAGTTACTCTTCGACAGTGGTGCCGAGAATGCTGGAACTGTGGAATGGAGGGACACTTATGAGCCTGCTGTCCATAGGTCTCAAACGAGACTTGGAATCGAGGAACCGGCCAAGCGACAGCTGCACGAACAAATGGAACTGACAGCTTCAGTAATAATCATCCATACCACAGGCCCATTGGAACAACTGGTAACATCCTATCTGAGGAAACAAAGAAAGATAGCCATGTGGTGGTAAGAAGAAGAAGGATATTGCAGCCGAACCATGTAAGAAGCCACCCAGCAATTAATGCAGGCGACGAAACGAGAGAGCTCTGGTTTTCAGATGGAGCTGCATATATGGGTCTTGAGAAGAAGGAGGACAACCAGGGGTTAGGGTATGAACATACCGCAGTGTCTAGTGGCATCAAGAGGAATGCTCGATGTTGTCCAAGTGTTGAGGATGATGCATTCAGGGAAGGACGGCTAGTGTCGCTGTATGAAAGAAAACACATTCGGGGTAATGCATCTCAATGCCAAGGATCTTGGGAAGGCCTGTACCGGATCTTGAAGTGGATAAATGATGAGGTCTACAGGATTTGCCGACAGGAGACTCGGGAAAAGCCTAATGTTGTCCACATCGACCTATTAGAGCTGTATGAAGTTCCTGATTCTGTAGAGTCTGTTCGGGACGAACAGACTTAAGGAGGGAGCAGTGTTACATGCTGCAGCTGGTGTCGTCTCCGCTGCCCCGCACCATAATCGGACACTTATCTCGCCCTCATCTCTTCTTGGAACGATGCTCCCATGGCTGTCTGTACCTTCTGGGAATCCCGTGAATGCCGACAGTGGCGGGATTTGCTGGCATCACAGACCTCCTCTCGCATGCTAAAGTTTCCGATACGTTTAGCGACGATCCAATAAAGTTTTGGTGAGACTTGCTGGTGGCTCGGCCCTCCGCGACGCATCACGCGAGTTGGGGAAGATTATAGTTGCCGGCCTATGACGCTATATATACTGCCGCAACCCATCGGCCAGCAGTCTTTCATGGAGGGCAAGTGTGCGCAAGCGAAGTGAAGTGTGGACGACGACTGGAGATAGCAGGATGACAGCGAGTGAGGTGTTCGTGCCTTGAATAGACGAGGGGGTGTGAAACCGACGAGTTTAGCCTACTGTTCTTGAGGGCGCTTGGAGGACTCTAGAACATTGCGATTGGTGGGACATGGACTGAACTGAGGTGAGCCTGAATGGAAGTATAAATACTGATTATAGTGTAAATATTCGAACTGTCAAATATGGACGCATAAATTATAAAATAATTGAATAGGTTGATACACTCTCTATTGGGACTGATATTTAATTATTTATTTCATTGATTTCTTTGTCGTAATTATATATTTTAAGAATTGGTGTCAATTGTGAACAGTGAGTGATTTCAATTTATTGTGAGAATTTGAGTTCAGAGAATTTTGCTGAAGTTCTTGTAAATAAAATAAGGATTTTATAATTAATTATTTTATTAGATTAAGACCTCCATCCCTTAACGAACTTGGTATAGCCCACTTAATTTCTAGAGAGAGAAATTGTAACAGTATGATCGATCTCCAGTGGCCAACATCCAGCCAGTCCGATCTCTGTCGCAAAACTAAACTGCCTCTGCTACCTGCGAGAAAGCATCACTCTCCCCTCCACAGCCTGTCTCACTCAGTCTCTCTTCAGCAGGACGCTGGTGGAGGGGCGATGACCTGACCATGGCAGGGTCATTCATTGCACTGTGAAAGGCAATGGAGCTGTATCCAGGTGGCCAGCAGGAGTGGCTCGCGCAGTACAAGGGGTTGGTATCACTGGTGGATCGACGTAATCAACCTTCAATACTCCTGAGTATACCCTAGGCCAATACATTCCTTCCTGTAGGAAGCTTGCAAGCTTCACGTAAGCCAAACGGTAAACATATTTGCTTCCTGAATAAACACTAAATTAACTAATTTACGGAATAAGTGTAGATATAAAGTATATTTAATTTCCATGTGTTTTGAATATCCTGTGAAAACCGTCTGTGCTTGATATAACCCATTAATTACATCTTACGTGTGTCTTATAACCGTGTATAGTAACAGTAATTTATTTATTTCACCTTGTTTTCTGTGGGGTGCAGTTAAGGCAAAAATGATATGATCTGTTGCGTTTCTCTGTAAGCACAAGTCTTTACTGCAATAAATATTAACTATTTCGCTGTTATAGGCGATATCCATGCAAACTGACTTCGCTGCGAGACAGTATTGGTTGCTTATGTGGAATGTGGTCGGAGAAAATGATACACCAGTTGTTGCGAGCACTCTCCTTAAGCCGAGTGAATGAAAGTTACGAGTTTAATCCTCTTGTGTTCAAACCTTAATATTTCTGTTCACTGCAAACATATGAATCAACTAGGTATTTTTGTTTTTATTATGTTGATACATGTTTTTCAAGATAAATCTGTAAAAAGGCTACATCAGCGAATAAATATGTGCTCTTCACACAAACACTGTTTAAAGTTATGACCCTAGGTATATAACGTAATACAATATATTTTATTTTATTGTTAACATAAACAATGACTCGCACATTTTTGTAAGAAAAATAATTTTGAAAATTCCAGGTATACGCTCTGTTTGGAGGTAACAGAAGCAAACATTCATTTTGAAATACATTTTGATATATCGAGTTTTTCCAATAACCACAATATTTACACATAGATATATATTTATATATAAACAAAAATCTAATTCTTCTAAAAATATTTATTTACGAATACAGAAACAATCTCTCTCTCTCTCTCTCTCTCTCTCTCTCTCTCTCTCTCTCTCTCTCTCTCTACATCATATATATATATATAAACACCAAGTTCTTTATTTATTTTAATATACATATTGATGGCATGTACTTGGTGACAGTGAATTCCACATCTGGGGGATGACACTGATGTAATGTAGTTGATTTCGCAGGGAAACGAACTCATTACTCTAAAATTTGTGAATTGCGAATGCTAGATGAAGCATTGGCTCGCTAGCTGTAAGACTTCAGATTATATGTTAGTTGTTGTAAGCCACTAGCTTTAAGTTGATTGGCTTACTCGTGATAAGGCTGGAAGTTTGACTGGCTGACAGATGATATTTTGTCAGTTAACTAGCTCACTGATGGGTGAATAAGGGGTTGGGGAAAATTTTATCCTGCAATTTTATAGTGACCCCAGGGCAGTGTTGATACTCCATCCGATTCAATGAAGCACTTATCATCCAACCCCGATAAAAGCACTTTGGTCATGCATTCGGTGTAGACTTCATGACCATGTGAACGAAACTGATATTAGGTCCCCAAAACCCTACTGAACGGTAGAGGCAATCACGATAATCAATGTTATGGAGTTTTTGTAACACATTAGATTTCGCACCCTTCGCCTTACATATACACTGTTGATTAGTAACAGTGTGTGCATAAAGCTTGAGACGTACAGCTACACAGTGTGTGACTATGTGGCCGGCACATTTGTTCTTCATAACTCTGGTATGTCCTTTGTTCTCGCATGAGAATGTTTGCAGATTATCGAGCGCATAGTTCGATGTATCAAACCGTGCTCTTAAATCTGCAGAAATTACTTTATAAACATCATCAAAATCGATAGAAGATATTAAATAATAGGCGTCGCAATATAAGAGTTGCAAGGCTAGCGGAGGAAATTCCGTATGACTGTACTGATAATGAAACTCGTAAAGGTCCATTTTCGAAATGATGAGAAATGCAACACCAGTATACAAAGTCTTGTTAAATGTAACAGCTCTTACATTATTTACGAGTGGACATTTATTTTCTGGTACACGTTTTTGAGAATTTCAGGACTGTATGTTTGGCTCATTGCCGTCTTGACCCCGCCATGTACGTTACATCTCCATCTCTTTCATGGGACCCTTTATTGACAAAGATATGTGTGCAGCTAGAGTTATTGACCGACCCAGACATCTAGCTTTTTGTAGAATGCGGGTTTAGGGGCAGTATTACCTAGGTTACTAGAAGGTGTGCGTAAGTCTGTAATATTTGTATCGGTGAAGATTATGATCCCAGTGTGGCATAGAAATATATCTGTTATTTCGATGTAAATGCACTGTACTGTTACACGATGCGATGCATACTTCCCATTGGTAATTTTGATTGGGTTAAGTCCGACATGTTTTCATCATGGGATTTCGTGAAAATGGTGAATGAAGGTGATACTTGCTTTATCGCGGAAGTGGATTTGTCTATTCCAGATGAATGCCTCAATGCTCTATAAGATGTGTCTTTGGCCCCAGTAATTGGCATACCTCCGAACGGCTAGCATAAAAACTACTTTTGACATTTGTACTGCGGAAGAATAAAATGTTATCCACAGGGAAACACAGATGCACTCTTTATGTATGGGGCCAACCTTGACTCTGTTAAACGCATTCGGTGCTTTGAGCAGAAGGCCTGGATGACACTGTATATCGAATTGAACATTGACAAGCATGTTCAGGCAATGAATGATTTCGAGAAATCGATTTTTAAGCTAATAAATAATTCTATATATGGAAAAACTTTATAGCATGCCTGCTGGGAAAGGGTTTTAAGGATCGTTTCCCGATATGACATAATTTACGGGGCTGCGAAGCTGATAGGTCGTCGTCCTGCATTCAAGGCGCGAAAAATCATCGCTGAAAATCTTTTTATTATCAATGTGTCAAAGAGCTCTGTTACACTAAACAAGACTTCGTAACCTGGTTCCAAATTGACCTTATATGAATTTAGTAATTAATATATGTGTACGAAATTTCCTCCGCTAGTCTTGGGCATCTTATATTACAATACCAATAATCTGATTTACTCTATTGCTGTAATGATGTCTATAAAGTAATTGCCCCTGATTTAAAAGTGTGGTTTGATACTTCTATTTATGTGCTCGGTAATCCATAAGAATTCTCCTGCAAAAACAGAGTTAAGAAGGACGAATGTGGTGGCCACCTATTCATGCACTTTGCAGGTTTACATAATATGATTTACGCGTACAACGTGTTGCAAAAACTCTGTTACGAGGGATATGGGGATTGGCGCGAAAATTGTTCCAGGGTTTTGGGAACCCAATTTCTCTTTTGTTCGTGTGGTCACAAAGTCTACACCGAACATGTGACCAAAGTAGTGTTAACGGGGTTGGATGATAAGCACTTCATTGAAGTAGATGGAGTATCTACGTTACCCTGGGGGCACTACAGAATCGCTACCAAATTTTTTCCATAGCCCCTTACTCTCTCACCAGTGAGCTAGTTAGCTGACTCAATATCATCTGTGAATCAATGAAATATCCAGCTGTATCACTAGTGACCCAATCGACTGACAGCTAGTGGCTAACAACAAGTAACATAATCTGAGCGTCTAATAGTCAGCGAACCAAAACTTTATCTAGCATTCGCTGTGAATAAAAAACATCTCACAGATCTCAGTGAAAAGAGTCCGTCTTCCTGCGACACCAAAATTCATGTCATTTGCATCGTCCCCCAGATGTTGAATTCACTGTGTGAACAACTGTATGACATTATACACGCAAAGTGTAATGTGTGAATGTATATTTAAATGACTAAAGAACTTTGTGTTACAGATATATAAAGAAGACTGATTTTTTTGTATATGTATTTAAATATTTTAAGAAGAATGGATTTTTTGTATATGTAAATAAATATTGTTATTGTTGGAAAAATGGGATATATTAAAATATATTTTTTAAACTCAATGTTTGTTTCATTTACCTCCAAACAGAGCGTTTAACTGGATTTTATAAACCTTCTATCTTAGAGAAATGAGTGATTCAATGCTTATGCAAAAGCAAATTTTTTTTATTACTTAATCAACCTATGTTCATAATTGTACACACTGTTTGTGTGAAGAACGTGTAATTATTCATTTATGTAACCTTTTACATACATATCTTCAAATATGCTTATCAACATAACAAAACAAAAATACCTGGTTAATTGATATGTTTTTAGTGAACAAAAATATTTGTGTGTTAACATAACCGGGTTAAACACGTAATTTTCATTCACTAGGTGAAATGAGTGAGTTCGCAACAACTGGCATATCATTTTGTCCGACCGCATTCCATATCAGTAAGCAATACCCTCTCCCTGTGAAATCAGTTTGCGTTAATATCACCTCTAGGGCCTTACAGCGAAATAGTTAATATTTAATGCAATAGACACGTGCTTATGGAGAATCGCAATAAAGCAAACGCTTTTCGTCTTAACTGTGCCCCTTAGAATACAAGGCGAAATAAATTAATAAATTACTGTTAGTATACTGTGTTTAAAGACACATGTAAGATGTAATTAATGGGTTATAGCAAACATAAACAGTTTTCACAGGAAATTTAAAACACATATAAATGTAATTTATTCTATATCCGCACTTATCGTGTAAATCAGTTCATTTAATTTATAATTAGTGAAAAAAGTGTATTGTGGTTGCAGAAAACATAACAAGTTTGGAACTAGGCTGCCGTCTACGTGGCATATGTAGAATACCGCATTTCCTCCAGGGGCGTGGTTGCATGCGTTGAAGCCATGATCCAGAAATACGAAGTCACTGCCGTTTGTAGTGAGCGTAGATTGCGTTATTCTGTTAGAGGCGACACTCGAGTGGAGTCCAAATGCACGTTTTCCGCATTGGAAGACAATGCTCTTTGTTGGCTATCACCCTCACAGGAAAGTGAAAGAGAGCGAATGAGCGAGAGACCCAGAGCGAGAGAGAGCGGGACAACACTCTCGAACGGTTAGTGTTGGGGTGGGGATGGTCTCGCGTCCAGAGGCTAACGGGATAGTTCAGTTGTACTTGGACACTCTCTCTGGCTAGCCTCTGGAGAGAGCTTTGGCTAGTCGTTGCTGGAGAGAGAGAGAGAGAGAGAGAGAGAGAGAGAGAGAGAGAGAGAGAGAGCAGACATCCCTACCATCCATTCGTAACATAAAATGTGATAGAGACAAAATAATAGTTACTCATGTTCATATAAGACATTCGGTTCGTACATTTATTAAACGTGTGGCATTTTGCTGAAGTGGAAACAATGAGGCGGGCTGGAACATGTGATGGGTGTAGTCAGACGCCATGCGACGCATAGAGAAAACCCGTAGTATTGCTGTGATAGGCTTAAACATACTTTGCGTGTGATATTTGCATTTTATTAAAAAATTTCTTGGGAAAAATGCTAATGTAGTAAATAGCATTTTTGAATTTTTAAATTTAATAAATTTTTAAAATTGAATGAATTATATATATATATATATATATATATATATTGAACGTGTGATTAGGTGTAATTATGTTATGAGTGATTTACTTTTTTCTAGGGAATACGTGGTAATTGGGATAAGTAGTTTTGTGTGCATTTGGTGATTTGACGTTTTGGGTGTTAAATGTATCATTAATTTCTTAGTCCATGGTTAATATTTCAATAGAAATGTTTCGTGCAGTTGTGAAAAATTATATGCGATGGTAAAATAACTTTGTACGTAGTTCAAATTTTATGTTGTAAAGCGAATGAAGGTAAATCGTAATTTGGGTGTGATTTTCGATTTTACTAAAGAGTTATTATAACACCTAGATTGTTGGGTTGTAAAGTGACATTTTCTGTGCTTGGTATAATGTGCGTGTGATTTAATGGAATTTGATGAGTAATTTTGGTTAGCACTTTATTCGTGTGTAATTTACTCTGTCTACTTGGCATTACTAATATTGGTAGGGACATAGCTTTGGCAGTTCTTAGTATTTCATTTGTTTATTTGGGTCTGATTAATACATTTCGTTACGTGTTATGTGTGTAGTTATGTTGTGCATTCGAAATCAAATCATATTCATGTCTCTTTATGTTTTATTGATTTGTGATTAAATACGCTCTAGTCGAGGAGTGATTATGATTAGTATTAGATTTTTTTCATGTGTGTGCGTTTTAATTGGTTTAGTAAACTATTGCTGTTCTGTTGTCAATTTGAGCATAAATCGTATTCATGACTCTTTGCGTTTATTTGCTTTTCAGAAAAATTTGTCTTCTTTCAATAGGTATTTCCTTATTATTTCCTTTCGCCGAAATAATATACTTCGGAAATCTAAAATAGCTATTTCCAAATACGTCTTTCCAACATTTCGCATACGTAGAGCTCAGTATACAATAAGATACCGCCTGCGACGGACATGTCTTGGTGCTCTCTCCCCCCCCTCAAGCCAACGACTTCAGTCCTACACCGACTTCTTAAGTCACCGGACGTGTGGTTGCTCCCGACACCCCATTAGTCAAATGCGTTCCATCCCCTTTTCCTTCTCCACAATACCATAAATAATGAATATTACACAATACATATATACCCCTTCACCCCACACCTCACACCTCAGTCCACCATCAGACGTCCAAGTGTGAACATCGATGCTACCGCTCTCCAATAAAAAATAATAATAATAAAGGACTTCTATCACACGTACCAAATATACAGTCAGGCAAAAATTAAAAATTGAATTTTTTTAATTAATAAATATTACACAATCAACTAAATTTCATCACATTATATTTGGCAGATTAAGAAAATACTAATCATATTTTAGTGAACGGATTAAATACCGGATTAATACAATTAATAAATTGATATCAAAATGATAATCCAATTAATCAAAATTGGGTTGGGATGTCCCCACCCTGGCTACTAGGTATAATCTTGATTGATTATTGTTAAAGAGATATATATATATATAAATATAAATATAAATACATAAATAAATAAATAAATAAATATATATATTATATATATATATATATATATATATATATATATATATATATATATATATAGCATTACCTAGGTAATGAAAACTTATGAAATCCAAAATGGCGTCCTCCAGCAATGCATACACAATTGATCAAATAAACAGCTAAAATTGCGGCCTCCAATGATGTATAAACAAAAAATGACACAAAAAACAAGATAGCAGCATATGATAGAATGAGTATAGATGAGAGGAGTTGTAGTGAGGGGTTCAGTCGTCTGCTGGGGATAGTGCTGGAGGAACTTCCAGAAATGTAAGTTTTTTGAATAAATTTTATAATTATTTTTGATGACAATATTTAATCGTTTTTTAATAATAAATATTTGGAATTTTTGATTCAAGGTTAGTGAAGGTCACGGGTTGAAGGTGAAGGTTCCCTGTACCCAGTATGGTGGTAGTAGTTAGTAACATAATATGCTGGATGAAATTTATGAATTCATGAAAGAGGCTCAGAGCTTTTTAGGGAAAACCCGTAAATTTTAAGGGGGGGGGGGGGAAGTGACATTTTGAGAGGAAAGGGTAAATTTCTATGGAAAAAAAGGAAATTTCAAAATGGCTGCCACAGGCGCCTGGTTCCTATTCGCTATCTCCTTATGTCCAAAATGGCATAGTAGAATTAAATTGTATGTTCTTGTAAAAGTGGCTCCTGGCTGCAGAGCCATGGCACCTCGGCCGCCATCTTGGACGATGAAACGAGAGCCTTTTTTCTCTCAGTTTCGCACAGAAATCGGCCAAAATCGCTAGAAATGTCTACAAAACCGTCAAAATTTCACACAAGAAATATGTTTTTTCCACAAATTTACACAAAGAAGCTGACTTTCGCACACCGAAAGTGCCCTTGCACAATCTGGCTGGATGACTCCACATTTTGGCATTTGACTCATGTGGGATGTGGGATTTCACCACAGAACTTCCTGCTCTCACATTCCGGTCGGTATTCTCTGGATACTCTCGACCTATATTGGTATTATAGTTTTCCTTACTACTGAAAGTGTGAGCTTTCCACACACACACGCACATTCTACCTGAAGGGGAGACCCCATTACAATGTTCTCTAACAGCCTCAGGTCAAGTATGATCTATGCATACAAATAAGCATCGTTGGCTGTCATTTCCGAACTGTTTGAGCTACAATTACCAAAATTGTAACTTAACCATAACCACTTATGACGAGAAAGGACACAGGGCCAAATAGGATGTATGTCTAATTATAAGCATATATGGCTGTAATCGTCGAACCTTGTGAGATGCAACTATCAAATCACTAACATAGACTTTACACTTGACAAGTAAAGGACTGAAAGGTCAAGTATGATGCATTCATACATATAAGCATAGGTGGCTGTAATTTTCGAACTGGTTAAGACATAGTTGTCAAATTCATAACATACGCATCGCCCCAGACAATGAGAAGTGTCGCAGGGTCAAGTAAAACCTACATATACTTATAAGCATAGTTGGCTGTAATTTCCGAACCAGTTAAGTTATAGTTGCCAAAATCAGAACATAGCCATCGACCCCAAAGACAAGAAGATTCACGTGGTCAAGTATACCCTATGTCTACTTATAAGAATAGTGGGCTGTAATTTTGGAACCATGTATGATGAAGTTGCAAATTCAGAACATATACATCACCCCAGATGATGAGAAGGTTCATGGGTCAAGTATTACTGAACTATTTGAGATAGTACTAACAACATCATAACAGAGACATCATCCCAGAAAATAGAAGGAGCAAGGGGTCCAATTTTTACATAAGTGCAAATGTAAGCATAGTTTGCTGTAATTTGTGAACTGATAGATATAACATAGTCATTGCCCCTGACAACGAAAAGGATCGCGGGGACAAGTTATCTCCAAAGGTCAATCATGAACCAAGAGCATATATAAGCATAGTTGGTTGTAATTTCCGAACATCATGCTGTGTAATACACTTACCGAGGTTTTTCCATGCACCCATGATTAGCTCTTAGCGAAAGTGTGCCCTGTCAATTCTAGTACCCGAACCTCTGCAACGAAGCCCCAGCCTAAAATTTCTGCGATAAAGCTTCAACATAGACATCACCATCAAGTAGGTCCAAAGCATACTCATAGTTGTTTGTAATTTCCTAAACATTTAAAATACAACAAACAAATTCATGTATGCACCACCACAAGACTCTGTAAAGAGACCACCTCTGGACTCGCCTAATCCAATGAAGTCATCGACAGATATTGCATTGTCTGGAAAAGAAAAATACCTAGATAGGCCTACACACTCGCCATGCATGTTTCCTTCTGGACTTTCCTAAGCTAATGATGTACTCGACGAACATTGTGTGGATAGGAGAAGTAAATACTATCATGGGCTTATACACTCACCAGACTTGACATATCCTAAGCCTATGATGTCCTCGGTAGACATTATGTAGCATAGTCCTACACACTCGCCAGACTTGTCATAGACTAAGCCAATGACGTCCTCGGCAGACATTGTATGTCAGGAGAAGTATATACTCGTATGGGCTTATAATCTCGTCAAAAATGCAGGAGATGCAGGGGATTGTTACTGCTTCCCTTAGGTTACCAGTCCGAGGCCTTGATCTAATAATCACCATTTCATGAGCTGTGTGAGGAGATGAAATTGTATACCTTGGCCTACACACCCGACATACACTGTATGGTTAAAATACCTTTGTTGGCCTACACACTCGCAAGCCTTCGAGACTCGTCTATGATGTTAGAGAATCGAAAATAACTTCACACCCACCAGACTTGGCGAGGTTTTTCTGTTTCACCTAAGCCAATTATGCATTCTACAGGAGGGAATGATACGGCTACACACCTATGCAAACATAAAACATAGTATAAAGGAAGAAATTGTTTTGCATTCTTAACAAGCAGGACAAGTACAGAGGTGCTGAACGATGCTAGACTAGATAATTACAACAGATCGAACTCATTAAAAACTGAAATCATCACTCACGACACTAGCAGCAGTTCACCCGACCCACATTGTATGATCTGTAAGGCAGTCCAAGTGGTCAATTAGCAAGTTGTAGGGAAGGCCCTAGCCGAGAGAGAGAGTTATGTGTCCGGGATCCAGACCAGCCGAATGGCACACTTTCCATTACAAGAGGAATTCAAGTACTTACCAACAAGCATTGGGTTCTACGAAACGACATTACCGAACCGACTGAAACGAAACTAAGAGAGATGTGACACAGCTACACACCGAGGCAAACAGAATTTACCAACCAATGCGCAAGCATCAAGACAGAGGCGAAACAGTACAATTTTTGAAGTGTAGGAATGGTAATGTCAACACTGCAACACACCAATTAAAAGGAAAAATATTTATAAGTACTTACCAAACAGAACAATCAGAGGGAGCTATACGATGCTAGACAAGACCAGACTGCCCAGGACAGAACGACATTCTTGTGAAACAAAACATCACATGTACTCGTGTACTGAAAGTCAATGCTCACAGCCAGTCAGTACCACCCCCCCAACATTGGGAGCCATTTCCTTAGATGTAGCACATTTGGACATGATCGACCTCTTGATATACTCATAGTTCGGCATGTACCGAGACCTCAGTGTGTGTAATGAAGGACAGTCATACTCTATCTCACATATGCTCGCACAACAATTGCCGATGCAACACATCACCAGACTGTCCTGGGCAGAACGCATTCTGTACGAACAAATTGAAATTAAACCAGCCAACACTAACAGCAGAAGACATACGACCTGCTACATGAGCAACATGATAATCCGTAACGCCGCGGTCGACCAACAGCACAGGCAAGTGGATGTATGGTACTAGCCGAGAGATACTAGTCGAGTGAATGTCCTTGACGATAGGAATTCAGTACCTAGTGCCAGAACCGTAAGCACATTCGATAACAACATCCACCATTAGTCTTACAAGAGAGAGAGAGAGAGAGAGAGAGAGAGAGAGAGAGAGAGAGAGAGAACACCACAGGAGCAAATAGTACATGTACTTATTACGGAATTAATTTCCCATTAAAAGTAAGGAGGGGGTATCACAACACACTCACACACATGTGTCAACTACGTAAGTACTCTGCTCTTAGAAGATGCAGAGCAGACAATTTACCGTAAATTGATAGCTGTTTCAGAAGATCTGCAGGTCTCGAACGCATCTCATCGTCGTGAACTTTCTGGAAGCAATGACAGCCCTACATTTCTTTACATGGTATACATTACCGACCGCGAAAGCAATTCAATGCCGGCCAGTACCACTACATCACCATTACCACCCCTTGACTAAAATATATGTACTTGTCACATATAGTATTGAAAAGGAACTAATGCATGTACCCTGATGGCGGTGGAGACAGTCTACGAACATTGAAAATGAGGTATCGCAGGTTCAATTTCTACAGAAAATGGTAATGCACCCTGTCATTACATGTTCGCCTGCAGTGAATAGACAATCGTTTGTCGGGAAGCAAGGCCCCACTGCCAAACTTCACAACAAGCTATCGGCTATTAGACCTAACCGTATGGTGCGGACGAAATAATTGTGTTGCATGCACACAGCAGGAAGTGTTCCTATGAAAACTATAATGGGAGATGTAAGAGAAGTTCAGAGGCCAACTTCACAGCCAGCAGTCGAGACGGGCAACTCAAACTAGCATGCAGTGTTCGTAATTACTGACAGTCATACTCTGTCTCTGGCTTGCACTTATGTACCGAGCCTTTGCAATTTTAGACATTCATACTCTGTCTACCATACCTGTGCTCGTGTACCGACCAAGCCTTTGAAATTACAGGTAGTCATACTCTGTCTTCATGACCCGGCCTGCACTTGAACCTTCAATGACTGTATGTAAACTGTTTCCGTCGAACACAACCATGCAGCCAGAATTCAAGTCTTTCCATCGTGATGCTATGTTTACCTATAGTGATAATCTGTGGCGAATTTAAAACTAAGGTACCTACAGACAGCTGCTTGCACAGTTAAACTCACTGTCCAATTGACGAGTAGAACACACAAAAGGAAAATTAGTTATAAACAAAATGGCTGTGTGTGTGTTTCTGATATATAATTATATTTATACATGACTATACACATCATCGCAAATACTTGCAGCCTGCCAGTCATAGGTAACAAATAGGTCACACTGTGTCAACCTGAGACAAAGCATCATCATATAGAGTGATAATCACATAAAAACACTTTGTGGTCGAGGGTGGTGCAAAGCAGATCGTTACGTCTACATTCTCATACAAACGGAATCACCAGTTGAAGAATAACACTGCTGGAACCATCAATATTAAGGAGTCCTGACAAAAATTATGTTATCAACATACCAAGTATGGAAATAACTTTAGTAAATATTGTAATGCACGACATAACCCATAGTGATAGCCTGCCTAAAGAATACTTTTTCACACGACAAGAAATTCGACTACAAACACTTACCTGCAACAGGACAAAGAGATTCTTGGTTGCCTAGAATGTTGTTAAGGTAGTGCTAACATTACAGAGACACCAGAAGCTGGTGTGAGACACGAGTACGAGCAGCAAAACAAGACACATACAACACGGACAGATGAACGTGTGCATAGATGTTGAGAGGCCAACTTCGCACAGTGATCAACTGGATAAGATCACCAACCATGCTTACGTTTTGAACCACACACAGTTTTTTTTCCCGAGGTAACACAAACTAGCATGCAGTATTTAAGCCAACATCATATAAACATAACTGTAATTTTGTTTGTGAGTGGAAAGTAGATTATTACAACTACAATGGTTGACAAAATTATGAGATGTTTCAGCACCACCACCATCCTGATATCAGTATTACTATCATGGAAATACTTTTATTACAAGTCGTAGTGCACATCGGCATGAAAGTTGCCATTACATATTCAGCTCGGCATACACAACATTCCACTATGTTATTTATGATGTGGTGTCTACCCACAGTGATAAACTGTATAATCATAACAAGACATGCAAAGACAAGGTTTGTTGTTCATTGGGAACTCGAGTGCAGCAAGACCTTCGCTAACAGCCCCATTGTCAAAACACCATGAAGCTAAAGAGTTGTTGCAAGCATTAAGGTATCAATATGTGTGGAAAAATAATTTTTGTCATCGGGGGGTGATGCATGCTGACATGAAAGTTGATCCATTGTGACAACAGCGATACTTTGTTTACCCACATGGACGTCTTTATAACAAAAGGTGCAAATTAAATGTTTGTCGCGCATCGGGAAGCGAGGTATTTGCTTACTGCACCAGTGCCAAATGACATGAAGAAAGAAACTACAGTAATTGTCTGTAAGACTTACCCATGTAGCGAAACAACGTACATTGCATGCTCACAGTTTGAATGAAGACTCGAGTGTAAAGATACCAAGGCTAGACAGCACTTGACCTGATAAGGTAACCAACCCGAGACAGGCAACATGCAGTGTGAACAAGCGTGCATCATTTTCGATGAGTGTGGTGGTGGAATGCAGACTGTTAAGACTACTACGACCGTGTACTCTGCTACAGATGAAGCAATGGTTGAAGACTTTCTATCTGTAGCACCAGCGACAGCATAGCCCTCTGAACAGTCGCTATGGTATCAATGTTTCTTGGCTACAATACGTCGATGGAAGCAATGATTGAAGATTTGCCATCTGTAACACCAACAACAGCAAGGCCCTGTAAAGAGTAGCTATGATATCAATGTGATTGCTATAAAAGGAATCAAAGGTTTGAAAACTCAGTAACACTGCCAGCATCGGCACAAGTTTCTAAAGGGTCGCTACCGTATCAATCTTATTCCTGCGATCGTGTACTCTGCTACAATAGGAATACTTACCATCTGTAACATGCCATCAGCATTGTCAAGTGTCTCTGAAGAGTCACACTATGGTATCAATGTTACTGCTGTGGAAGCGAACGACCGGATAAGGTGTAACAATGATGATGTTTGCACCATATAAACAGTCACCAGTCTGAGACAAGCCGAGATGAACAACATAAACTAGCATGTAGAGGGAACAAGTGAGCACCAACAGATGTTGGTTCGTCAGCGAGCATTGTGGTGGAACACGAACCATTACAACTGTAAACACTACTATGGATGGAATCAATAGATCGAAGACATACGATCTGTAACACTGTCTCTGAACAGACACTACAATCTTATGGTACCACTGTAATCGTGTAATCTATTACAATACGAAGATGGAATCAATGGTCGAAGACTCTGTATCACTGTCAGCATCGGCAAGGGGGTATCTGAAGAAATGCTGCAAGCATTAAAGTATCGATGTAGGGAAATGCTTTTTGTAAATGATATCGTACCGACACGAAAGTTGCCATTTCATGTTCAACCCGGGATGCAAGGCAGTCTACACAGTGTTTACGTGCAGTGATAACCTGTATACATACAACAAGTGACATTTATAATGAAGCGAGTGCAGCAAGACATCGGTTAACACATATGAGTAGTACATCTCTTAGACACAGGAAGTCAAACCATATTAAATGTTGTTGTTTATATTAATTTATAAACATGACCAAATCACACATATATATCATTCAATAAAGCCTCCAGCTCAGAGTACATCAATAATTGACTTTATCTCTCCGATGACAGACAGACATCCACCTCTCTGCAATGAAACAAACAACCACAGTCTATCAACTAGATCGTTGGGGTCTTCAGAGTAGCCAGAATTCACACCACTCTTCGCAGAAGGTACACAATCTATGTTCTTCTTCTTTTGTGTAGGCTAGGTTGCGAGGTACCTCTGGACTGGAATACTAGGTTCGAATTCATGTTTCTTTCACCCCAACTGCAAGTAGGGCTCAGCAACACGATTTTGCTTTGCAGATGTCGACAGATCATAAGTAGAATATACATCATCACCAGCAGACATGGAGGTCACATTGTCATTCTCAGCAGACTTGGAAGTCACAGTGTCGTTCTTTACATCCTGGATAGCAACTTCATTTTACATGTTAGCTGCGCAGGAGTTCTGTTCAAAAGTATTGGCGATCTATATGGTTCACACTCTGCCAGACTCGTAGTTCCTTTTTCGCACAATGCAGGCCCACACAGTGTTATTGGCGCTCAGACTATTGTTAGTTTACATTACGAATCTGCAGGAAGGTTAGCCTTGTCGCACTGTCTCGTGTCACGTGTTAGTATTCTAGTGATCGATCCTTTTACACATTTGCTTTTTTTTTTGATGACGAGTGTGGCAGCTTTTGCTGAAAATCTTTTCACAGATACAAAAATGTTTTTTCAAACGTGGAGGAAGGTGCATCTATAAAGGTACGCTCTATAGTAGGATTTGTATCAGCTTGCACCATCTTCATGTGAAACAAAACTGAAGTTCTTCCAACAGTAGCAGCAGCATGGGTATATAAACTAGGTCTAGCCTTTATGATCTATACCTACTAACACATATTACATCAGCAATACTTAAGCACTGTACCAAACAATGTAGCTACTCCATCACCAGTGGGACTGCACTTCAAGCAGTTAACCATCCCTGCACTTATTCTTCCAATTTCTGAGTTTCAATCCGACATGGTATTCCATCTCGAGTTAAACAAAAGGTGACTTTACATTATCGCTTCTACCAAATTGTTGTTGCACTACATAAGCCAGTATCCTGAAGGTCGTACACAGTCCTGACACCTCACGGCTGACCCCTCACATAGTAGCGATGTCACACTGTGTGTGATGTTCTGCTGTTTTAGTACTTTATAGATCCATTCGGCTGGTCGAAAATGTCGCAATGATGTAGTGCCGTATGCACCTAATTGTGAAATGAACTAAGTGAATTCGTTCTCAATTGTAGATGATCGATCCCTTGTAATGTCCAACTGGAACCCTTTCGCATGTTCTCTTCTTCCTCCTGTCAAATCTTCTGCATACTAGCTTCAACACTGTCTTCGACTTCATATGTGTTATGCGGAGGTACATTCTAGGTCGTGAAAGATTTCTGACTAAATTCATCATCGTGAGGTTCTGATTTGGTATATTGACAGCCCAAGCATATATTATATTTTATCACACCTTTTTCCAGCTCATCTGTAAGTTGATCTATAAATATTCTGCCTCATATGCTTAAGGTATACACCAACATCTTTCGCCATACCGGATGCAATGTATATCTTCATTAGATTGCGAAAAGCAGATTATTTCAGTATGAACCCATTCTTATTCTCATTTGGTAAGATTGCACTGCATATGGGTATAGGAGCTTTATCATATGTATTATTTTTACATGTCATTACGCACCACTTGAAAGAGTTTTTCCTGATAGTTATGTATTTTGCATCGTGCTTCGACAGAATGCTTCCTGTTTCTTGATAACATGTTAAATCATGTCCAAACTTATGACATTTGTAGTCTCTAAGTTGCCAGCTCTACTTCATCGAACATTAACAAGTTTTCTTATGTTGATGGGCACTGAAACTCTTACTAAATGTCTTGTCACAGAAGCAACATAAATATCCTAATGTCTTTGGAGAATTGGACATGCCCAGGATCGATGTTGCCAATGGTGACATTGCACTATTATCCAATATAGCAGGTGCAGTCCATACTCTTGGTGTAGAATGGTCTGCAATGTTCAGATCTGATCTTGCCGATGGTGACAGTGCACCAGTATCCAATGCTGACCTACATTGCTTAGCAGGCATGGGAGAGAGTTCATCGCGTTTTGCAAGATGTATTTTTAGCTGTCACATCGACCAAATTGAGACTTGAACTATTCGCATGTTAAGGTACACTGCTTCGTGTTCATAGAATAACTGGTCTCATGGCGACGAACATGGCAGCTGTTGGAAAATGACTCGTTGCAGAACTGGCATGAATGGCTTTCTGAAGTATGTTACATCCTTGATGTTCACTCTTCGAATAACAAAAACACACTGACAATCCCAACAATTCCACATGTCGTATATATGTACATATTTTCATATTTTGGCAGTGGGATCTAAGCATACCATAAACACTAATTCAGTTGGGTAGTATATCTGGATTACTTCACTGGCTTGCAGATAGATCTCTAATGATGTCGTGCATTGCTATTTCTACTAAAGGTCTTACCACATTAGCGACACCATTTCCTCCTCCGCGAAGAATTGTTCATATCGGAAGTTGATGTATCACTACTCGATACAGCATGCACCTGATTGACACAGGTTTGTTGCTTAGCATGTAAAAGGTCTTTACACTTTTTCATAAATATGCTTAAACTGTCTGTACGAGTGAAGAAACCTTGACACTTATCACATTGATATCCTGTGCAATGTGGATTCAACTTACATTTATGCTTTATATGTCTCTTCGCAGTGTAGGCATGTAAAAATGTCCTGTTACAGTAGTTGCACACATGTCTAGGAGCTGATCCTACCATTGTTTTCACGGTTGGGCAAGATGTCTTTAATAATGTTGGTTTTTTTTACAGGTATTCCCCAAATATAGCATGCTGTAATCTCAGAAATACTGACTGGCATTTTCAGGAAGGAGTTCTTTGTATATTGCAGTATGTCGTTTGAAGCTATCACATCGACAAAAATCGTATTTACACCCTTTACAATACACATAAGCACACTTAATATTGTGAGGACAGCCAGTTCATATTGTGAGGACAACCAGCCTGATGTCGATGGGCATTTCTGCTGTTATAAAAGGTCTTCTTGCAGTAGCGACACAAACAACTATCATCCATCGTTGAAGAAGAGCATGTTGGCACTGTTCACTCTTCGAAGTCTGGATGAGAACTGAGTAGGCCAAACTATACTAAAAATTATCATATTGTCAGTTTAATTACTACTAGTGTGAGATAAATGCCTACCGCCTACCACAGCCAGGATGGTTCCTACCGCCAGGAGGAGTGCTTGAATGCACCCTGCCAGAACAATGCCACTTCTACCACCACACCAAGGGCTTCCAAGGACAGAGCTGTGAACTTGATGATGACTGCCAGCCGACCTTGTGTCCAAACGACAACCTTACCAGCTGCTCTAAGTACACTTCCCTCTCTCCCTCTCCATCCTTTGTGAGTTCCTAAGGGAAGGAATCCTTGTTGGATGCTCCTTCAGCACTCTTCCAATGTGCATTACACCAGTCCCTAGAATGTGGTGTGTCCATAACAGTAGTACATCGTTGCAAACACTCTGTACACAGGATACAGTCGTGTATATATAATATATATATATATATATATATATATATATATATATATATATATATATATATATATATATATTTCCTGTTGTCGATATGCAGGTGATGTTTGTAGACATGTCCTATTTCTTGTCGAGCATATGTCAGAAGGCATTCTTTGGGCAAGCATGCTAGCTAATTTTTGTTGTCGAGTGCTCTAGGTGAGTTAAGCTTTCTATATGCCACAATAGCTGATAGAATATTCTGCCTTATATAATCATATGCAATAATTTTCACTGTGCTCCATGGAATCAAATGATACACTCTGAAGTCTGTTAGAGCTCGAACGACAGACTAACTGTGAATGAGCCAGGGAGATCATATTACTTTGTAGATACCTTAATTTTATTCACACAGAAAATCCTTAGGTAAAATGGGAACCACTCTATACACACCAGCAAGGAAGCAGAAAATACTTGTCGCTGTAGGATTCGAACCTACGTTCCCGGTATAGGGAACTGGAGCTTAAATACAGCGCCTTAGACCGCTCGGCCAACCTGAAAATCCGATTTAGTAAGGAAATTACAAGGCTTTAGGAATTCCATACTATATGTATGTGAGCTGGTTATGAAATGTGTTTCTTTTTAACTTTATAATTTGAGCGATGGCAATGTTGAATATTATACAATGCATAATGTACTCACCTTTATGTTGGAGGGAGATGGCATCATATTAGTCGCTGGAAGAGAAGTAATGGTGAGTATTCATTGTAGCACGGTTGTATGCAATCTATACAAAGTGTATTATTGCTCTTCATTGCACACATTAAAGTCTCACTACATGACAAAACACAAGTGCATGTCATGCCTGAATGCGCTATTACTGAGGTCTTTGGTTCTGGACCTCCAGTGCTGGTGGAGTGAGGGGGGCAAAGTACGACAAATGAAAGTCGAACAGAGTATGAATACGAAGGCTCTATGCTCGGGTAGAGTGTGACTCAGTGTGTATAATTACAGGCATGGAAGGCTAGAGGCTCGGTACATGAGTGTGCAGAGAATGCCTCTGAGTATATACAATGAAGGTTCGGAGTGCAGGCTTGGTACATGAGTGTGTGGGTGGGCCATGATGATACAGTATGACTGCCTGTAAGAACAAGCAGTCGAGAGAGAGCACTTGTAATTGCAGGCTCGGTACACATGTTATGGTAGGTCATGAAGACAGAGTATGATCACCTGTAAGTCGGAGTATTACCACCTCTCAGTAAATGCATGGAAAGTTTGGTACACAACCCAGAGTATTGTATGATAGCTTGTAATTATTAGGTCAGACTTGCAGTTCTATTGCACAGTGGAAATTAATATAAATAGTGATATGGCAATTAGGACAGACCACTGTACTGCGCATACTAACAACATGGACGAGTTGTTTCTTAAATTGAACGACAATTCCCAATACAAGGCAATGTCGGACCTCACTAAAGGCAAGAGGTACATGGCAGAGGATTTCCGACGTATCGAGACAACTTATGGGAAGTGTGTTATGTGCCTGCTTAATTGTTCGTTCCGGGTCCGACTATTGTCTCGGTATGCACAGCTGATTATTAGCGACAGTGATATATTGATGATGAACGAGGGGACAGTGCACATAAATTATGCTGGAATTAAGCTCATAGGTAATGGGAAGACAATGCATGTCCTTGAGTTTTCTTAAACAGTCTCTCTCGCACACCACTGGCTATATCTCATAATGCGTACAGCTGGATGCGAACAAGTAGAATGTTATTCTACTGGGCATGAACACTGGGTGAGTCAAGAAAATGCCTTGTTCTCTATCCGGCACCCTGCATTATAATCGCTTATCCGGTTTATTATTTGATATCAGACTGTGAGCTGCCATGCACCACAGCTGCTCTGAAGAAACGTGCAAACGAAGAGAATATAAGTCAGGTATGGTGAACTATTGGATATGAGCTGAACCACCCCATTGGGATTAGTCGCTGGACGGAGACTTGCACAGGCGAACAGCACACAACAGTCATTAAGTGTGCTCCTATGATATTGAAAACGATGTGTTCTCCACTCACCTGTGAAGTGTTTCTAGTTGTAAAGTAGTATAAGAAGCAATGAGTATCACACTCGCAGTTAGTGCCAGTGCAAAGAGACAATCATGATCTTCGACCTGCAGTCAGTGAAGCTTCCATGAGAGACAACTGCTACCACCATGGGCTTCAACATATATGACTGTGTCCAATTCCGGTGTCAAGATACTAACCTCTACGAACGATATTATGTGGGCTACTGGAGATTGGTGTTCAAACCAGAGCTTGGGTATGAACAAATATAGATATGTGATGGTGCAAATCATACGTGGGGTTACAAGGACATCTGGGACGACAGTCAGCAGCCAGTATGACAGGTATTCCGTCGTCAATTTGCGTCCCAACAGTCAACTAGCATCCAATGGACACAGTCTCAAAGTACGTGCAGACTTTGAAGATATTAGCGAGCTTCAGTGCACAGACAGGCAAGTTGACTTAGCCCTCAGTGACGAAGACAGTGGTAAGATCTGGCGATGGACCAAGGAATGTACGGTTCACATATATACTACTACAATGGGAGATATAAAGTGGATTCCGCACTGCTCAGCAAGAGTATGTGCTGTATATAAGTGAGTAATTAATTCAAGTGAACAGTATGGATGCTGAAGCAGCAACCACCAAGGGTGACGTGACATGTATCAGCAAATGCCGGTTCTGGGAAGTTGTTCGTGCCCTTGTTTTATGTCTCCTGCTGCAAGTGTCCGAATGCGTGAAATAGTGACATCAAATGTAAACTATATAATATTTGTGTGTCCAGCTCGCTGTCATCAGTACAGCACCATGAGTTTACCGTTTGTGCTAGAACACAGGTACGTCAACGTGATGCCAGGGCGGGGAAGTGTCACATACACCATACTGGACAATGCCAGGGAGGAGCAGACATTCGTGGAAGACTGTAATAGTGTCGACAATTAGTTGACTGAATGTGACTCTCCAATGTATGAGCAAGTGCCGGTGGAGTGATGCTGCCAGGGAGGCGTGTGGTTCAGAGTATGAGGCCCGATTTGCCGTTTCTATGTGGCTACGATGAGTTGGGGTCATTGTGTTTATGTATGCCATCATCCACGCTGCCGATGGTGCTCCTACATTGCTGCCCACCATTGACAAGGACACCTCGGTCATACAAGTCATAAACATTGCAGAGGACGACCTGCCGTCGCACGTCGGTGCAATGCAAGTAATGCTAGCCACCACCGAAGTACAAGAGACCAGCTCCTGACGAGTTGCCGGGATGCAAACGTCTGGTGAAAGTGTGCACCTTTGCCATCACCATCAGGCATGCTGCTACCCAGACTACCACCCCTGCCACCAGACATGCAGCTAACAAGATGACAACCTCTGTCACCAGACATGCAGCTAACCAGACGACCTACCATGCCACCAGACATGCAGATAATCAGACGACTTCCTCTGCCAGCAGGCATGCAGTTACCCAGACGGCCCCATCCCTTCATCAGCAGCCTACACCTCCAACACTATGGGACGTCCGACTCCTCACACACAAAGAGCGTAAGGTACTACTTAGACATATTTATGAATCTTTACTATCTAGGTTGTAATCATTGCCAACAGCTGTGATAGAGAGGCGTAATTTTGTTTTCATGTAGACTTATATATATATATATATATATATATATATATATATATATATATATATATATATATATATATATATATATATATATATGTGTGTGTGTGTGTGTGTTTTCATGCAGTAAAGTACTTCTAAGACAACTCTTCGAATCTCTTTTGTCGAACAAGTAATTTTTTACATCAGTGTGTATGAAAGATATTTTTTTTTTGTTTTATTATTTTCATATAGAAATATTCATGTGAGGTCATGCGGTATTAGAGATGACGAAATAATTTTGTAAAATTAATATTTCATATCTATTCCATGTTTGTGTATGTTCTATATGTATTTATATATCTTTGAATTATATTTCAAAGTTTCACCACTGCAAAAAAAATATCACATAATTATTTCATGTCTTTATATATTTAAAAAGTTGTACCTGTTATGTTGTGTGTGAGATGCTGTGTAAAAAAAAATATGGCAAATAAAACGTATGTATAAATGTTTTCTGTCATGCACTTATTCCAAAACAGTCTGTAGTTTCTCCCATTATGATAAGAACGTTTATCCCGAAACATACACGCTGGTAATTTTCTTACTTCCACATTGTCTGTGAAGGTTAACAGATTTGAAGTGTTCAAGCTTGCCAGGAACACATGCGCTCTCTCTAAGTACGTCGTACGAACTGTAGGTACGCACTTCATTACATGTCTGGAGTGGTTACAGTATTTTACACTTTAACATTCTGTTCTTATGCATCAGCCTGGTGTGTAACTCAAGATGCCATAGTGTGACCTGCTTGTTACGTACGACTGGTAGGCTACAAGTATTTGTGATGAACCTACAATATTTATTCATTGTATGATGTGTTCAATATCTAACACACCCAACCGTTTTGTTACTAACATTTTTCCTTTTGTAAACTCTAGCGGACGACTGGAGGCACTCGGCTGGCGAGAGCAAGCAGCTGTCTGTAGGGACCTGAGTTCGATACTTGCCACAGGTTATCTCTATGAGTAAACACAGTGGAACGTCTTGTATACTGGCTGCATGTTTGCTGGATGGAAACTGTCTAACTACATACATTGAAGGTTCGAGTGCAGGCAGGGTCATGAAGACAGAGTATGAATACCTGTAATGACACAGGCTCGGTCGGTACACGAGCACAGGTAGGGTCAACAGAGTATAACTGTCTGTAATTGCAAAGTCTCAGTACATGCGCACAGGTCAGATACAGAGCATGACTGTCTGTAATTACGAGTACCACATACAAGTTTAAGTTACCCGTCTCGACTGCTCACTGTGAATTTGGCCTCTCGACTTCTTGTACATCTTACACGATCGTCTTCATTCGAACACTTACTGCTGTGTGTATGCAATATATTTAATTCGTCCGCCCCATATGGTTAGGTCTAATAGCCGATAGCTCGTCGTGACGTTTGGAAGTGAGGCCTTGCTTCCCGAGGAAAGACAGGGCTGTCATTGCTTCCAGGGAGTTCACAACTATGATATGCGCTCGTGACCTGCGGGTCTTCTGAAACAGCTACATCAGTTAATGTAAAACATCTGCTATTCCTCTTCTAAGAGCAGAATACATACATAATTGACATGTGTGTGTATTGTGAAACCTCCTTCTCCTTACATGTCATGGGAAATTCGTTTCGTAATAAGTACATGTATAATTTGCTGCTGTGGTATTGTCTCTCTCTCTCTCTCTCTCTCTTGCACAACTAATGGTGCATGTTGTTTTCGCATGTGCTTACGGTTCTGGCACTAGGCATTGAATCCCTATTGTAAAGGGAGATTCACTTGACTGGCATCTCTCGGCTAGTACCAAACTTCGCCTTGCCTGTGCTGTTGGTTCACCGCAGTCTTACAGGTTCTCATGTTGCCCGTGTGGCAGGTCGAATGTGTTCTGCTGCTATTGTTGGTCGGTTTCGTTTCCCTCAGTTCATATGGAATGTGTTCTACACAGGACAGTTTGGTCATGTCTAGCATTGGTGATGGCAGCGCTAACTTATGTGAGATAGAGTATGACTCTCCTTCATCACACACACTGAGGTCTCGGTACACAGCGAACCACGAGTGTATCGAGAGGTCGGTCATGTCCGAATGTGCTTTTACTAAGGACATGGCCCACAGTGGTAGGGGGTACGGACTGGCTGTGAGCATTGAAGGTTCGGAATGAGTGTAGGTTGGTGACAGAGTATGACTGTCTGTACGTTTGTGCATTGTAGGTGCTGTACATGATACCATGTGATGTTTCGTTTCATAAGGAGGTCGTTCTGACTTGGGTGGTCTGGTCTTTTCTAGCATCATACAGAACCATGCATTTGTGCTGGTTGGTAAGTGCTTATAACTATTTTTTCTTTACATCAGTGTGTAGAAGTGTTGACCTTATCGTTCCCACACTTCACAAATTGTACTTCTTCACCTTAATGCTTAATGCTTGCACATTGGTTAGTAAATGCTGGTTGCCACGGTGTGTAGCTGTGTCATATCTCTCTTGGTTTTGTTTCACTCGCTTCGGTCAGGTCATGTCGTAGCACCTAATGTTTCTTGGCAAGTACTTGAATTCCTCTCATAATGGAAAGTGTATTACTCAGTTGATCTGGAGCCCTTACCAATCTCTCTCTCTCTCTCTCTCTCTCTCTCTCGCTCTCTCTCTCTCTCTCTCTCTCTCGACTAGTGCCTCGCCTTTGACATGCCAGTCCACCACCTGGGCTGCTGTACAGATTATGCAACGATGGTCGGGTCGACTGCTGCTAGTGTCTGGAGTGATGATTTCGGTTTATAATGAGGTCGATCTGTTGTGCTAATATGATGTAGCATACTACAGCACATCTATGCTTGTGCTGGTTGGTAAGTATGTATGTAGGTTTATTTTTCCTTTACATTATGTTTTCTGTATGCATCAGTGTGTAGACCGTATCGTTCCCACCTGTCGAACACATCATCAGCCAAGGCGTCGGACTATTAACTCAATGGAAGCCTGAATGATCCCCTGCACCTCCTCCTGCACTTTTTGAAGTGTATGTAAGCCCATACGAGTATTTACTTCTCCTGGCGTGCAATGTATGCCGAGGATGACATTGGCTTAGGCTATTACAAGTCTGGTGAGTGCATAAGTACAAGCTAGTATTTACTTATCCTACTCATGAGTGTATAGGCCAATGCTACTATTTACATCTCCTACCCACACAAAGTTCGTCGACCAACATTGGCCTACAGACTCACCAGATGTGTCATCTGGTGAGTCTGTAGGCCAATGTTGGTAATTTTCTTCTCCTAACCACAGAATATCTATCGAGGACGTCATTGGCTTAGGTGAGTGTGCAGGTCGTTTCTTTTCAGTGTCTGGGTACGATGCCTATATTATGAATTTATTTGTTGTATATTTAATTGTTTGGAAATTACAAATATCTATGATTATGCTTTGGATATACTGGACCCCTCGATCCTTTTCGCTGTAGGGGGTGATAACTATGTTATGATTTTATTAGGTGCATCTCAAATGATTTGGAAATTACAGACAGCTATGCTTTGGCTATACTTGACACTTCAGTCCTTTTCACTGTATGGAGTGATATCTATGTTGGGGCATTATCGCAGGGATTTCAAGCTCGGTCTTCGTCACGGAGATTTAGGTGATAGGCTTGACAGGGCACACTTTTGCTAGGAATGAAATTGTGGGTGGTTGGGAAAACCTCAGAATCAGAATTACAGAGCATAACGTTCGGAAATTAAAACCAACTAAACTTATATGTGTTATTGGCTCATGATTGACCAGATGCATTGCACTAAACACCTCGATCCTCTTCGTTGGCAGGGGCAATGTCTATGCAATCACTATCAGTTCGTAAATTACAGCCAACTATGTTTACATTTGTGCTTAGGTCAAACTTGACCCCTCGCTCCTTTTCATTGTCTGGGGCAATGTCTACATTATGATTTTGATAGCTGTATCTAAAATTGTTTGGTAATTGCAGTCGACTATAAGTAGATATAGGCCATACTTTACCCTAAGACCCTTCTTGTCATCTGAGGTGATACCTATTATATGAATATATTCTATGGTTCAGAATTTACAGCCACCTATTCTTATAAGTAGTCATTCGATATACTTGATTTTACGAGCCTTTTCTTCATATGGGGTGGTGGCTATGTTATGTTATGTATTATATGCTATAGACTTGACAACTATATCTTCACCAGTTTGGAAGATACAGCCAAATATTCTCATAGTATATATATGACTTACTTGGCCTTGTGATCCTTCTCGTCGTCGGGGGTGATGCCTAGTTATGAATTTTATAATTATATCACAAGCTGTTCGGAAATTACAGCCAACTATGCTTATAAGTGGACATACAAAATACTTCACCCACGACCCTTCTTGTCATCTGGAGTTATCTGAATTTTTCAACTATATCTTCCATGGTTTGGAAATTACTGCCAACTATGCTTATAAGTAGACATAGGTATACATAACCCCCCTCTTCTTATCATCGGGGCGATGCCTATGCTATGACATTGATAACTCTATCTTAACCATGTCAGAAATTACAGCCAGCTATGCTTATATGTATAAATAAGTCATACTTAACCTGAGGCTGAAAAAGATCCCTTGAATGGGGTCTCCCCTTCTATGCAGAATTAGTGTGTGGGAAGTGCACACTTTCGATAGGAAGGAAAAAACTTTAATACTAATATTGGTTGGGAACACCCAGATAACGCCGACCAGAATGTGAGTGCAGGAAGTGCTGTGGTGAAATTCCACATTCCATATGAGTCAAATGCCACAATGTGGAGTCATCCCAGCCGGATTGTGCTAGGGCACTTTCGGTGTGCTAAAGTCAGCTTCATTGTGGAAATTTTTGCGAAAGCATGTTTCTCGTGCGAATTTTTGCCAGTTTGGTAGTAATTTATAGCGATTATAACCATTTTCTAAGCGAAACTGTGAGAAAAAATGGCCCCTATGTCATCATCCAAGATGGCGGCCGGGGCACTGCAGCTCTGCAGCTAGGAGCCACTTGTGCTATATTGTACACTTGTATACTACTAGGCATTATCTTTCTACTGGCGATACACACTGCTGTTCATCGAAATCCCTACAACAGTAAGCTATCACCTTTGCAATAAATGAAGACCACATAGAGTACCAGTTGTGTATGAAAATCTATAAAGTGACATGACAGAAATCTCACTGCAATGTGTGATGTAAAGGGCGTTTGTCGTCAGTACCCAGCACATAAAAAGGTCATAAAAGAGGCTGCGTGTTCATAGGCAGAAAAGTATGGCACAGCATTGTGATCACGAATGATAACACCACCAATGCCCATTTGGATGGGGTTGTATGGTCGGACTGCACGTAGCCAGATGGTCAGCTCGTTGTACAGCCATTCATCGTGGCCTTGCAGTTACCACTGCGACACGATGTGTACAGGCATGGATACCTATAGATCCTTTGCCATGTAGAGTAGGTAGTTTTCATGCCAGACGCACTACAGAGGAATAAGATTATCGTAACCGCTGACATGCAATAGCAAAACGTGTTTCACATGCAGATAAATCCTGCAGTTTGTATGCATACGCTGCATTTGTTGGTCAGCACAAGAATTATTCGTTGCCTTTGGAATGGTGCTGGCCTACAGGCATGGCGTCCACTACGACGTTTGCCTTTTAGACCCATCATCATGCAACACGCCGTCAGTGGTACATGAAACTTTAACATTGTGCAGAGGAAAGGCAGAGTATTGTATTCTCCAATGAATCCTGCATCAATCTTAATGCAGACGATGGTCACAGCCTGGTTTGGCATCGCAGCGGACAGTGCAACCATTCTATACTGATTCATGAACGACATACATCCCGGATACCAGGTGTTATATTATGGGGTGACAACATTTATGACTCTGGGTCATGTCTCGTAATTGTTAAAGGCACGGAATCAGCACTATTTCAGCGATATGTTAGTGAGATCCTGCGGCACCATTTTCTGTCATTTTTACACAGAATACGAAACGTTAGCATGCAACAGAAATGATTGTTCCCATACAGCTCGCATCGCCCAACAGGGTCTACAAGGTATGAACCATAATTCCTTGACTAGCCAGGTCTCCAGATGTCTCCTATTGAACTCGTAACGGATATGATGAGGCGACATTTGTACCATCATCAACCACCTGCCGAAATACTGGCTGATTTATGGCCGCAGTTGCAGGAAGTGTGGGGGTATGTACCTCACGACACTATCCGCTACCTATATAATGGAATGACTCGTCACAAAGCTGCTTGTATAGCTGCGAGAGGAGGCTCTACCCCATATTGAACGTTTGCTTGGCTTATCCTGAACAATGTACCCTGAAAGTGTAAAAGTCTTATCGCATCTCATTTGTACAATCAGCTATTAGCATGTGATGTTTAAATAAAGTTTCTCATGTAAGGAAAGTGGATGTAACTAATTCAGAGTCAAGCATTGTATTTAGAACATATTCTGCTGCTATTTCTGTAACAGCAAGGTGAGGTGCTTCAGGAACATTCTGGCAGCATTATCTCAGGTCATCGTTTAGTAGTTACGTCCCACGGTTTAGCACACTCACTTAATACTAGGGAACCTTCTAACTGAAGTGATCTCCAAACCTACAGATAACCAACTCTGCGTTCAGATATTTTTTTAGCCTTGTCAAGTGTCAGGCTCAAACCGCCATATGTCTCGCCTCCTCGCCACGTAAGCATGGCGCCTAATGGACAGTAACTCCTTGATCTCTTCAGTTATGCTCCAGTACGTACATAAAGGGTCTAGTAATATATTATAAGGTTATATATTTTCCCTCTGTATGGTTAATTTTATAGGAAGATCGTTTTAACAACTAAGTATAGCATTGCAAGCTAGCTGGACTGCTACTAGTTGCATATCCTACTTCTTAGAAACGATGCATGTGTTGACCTGTATATCCTATAACAAAGCTACGTCACCTACAAATGATATTTTGGGTAAACTAAAACACATGTTTATGGTATTAACATTTTCCACAATATAATATTTGGCTACGTCAATATAGGTTAAATATAAGATTGTTCAAATTCAAGGTAAAATTATTTCTGGTTATTATTATTGCAAACAAAATTCTAAATGTTATAAAGTCCAGAAATTTAGCTTTCAAGGCAATTATCTTAAGCAAATAAAATGCTTATTGTTTGTTTCGAATTACAAGTTTCTTCCGAAGTGAATTAGGCCAAGTTTTAATTTGAGGTGAAAATTTAACTGGCATTACGATAGTTTCAGTGTCATGATTATTTCGAAAGTGTATCTAACACAAGCATTATTTTATAATAAGTAGTCATTTAATGCACAAAGCCAGTGTTTCACAGAATTTTTAATCAAAAAACAAAACTTTCTCAAAGACCCAATAAGATTTAATTTTCATAACAAAATTGTTCGAAAAATTTTAATGTACATTTAAAAAAAGAAGAGTTTGTTACTTTTATTACCACGATTATATATATATATAAACATGATATACATCTAATACAATTCAGTTCAAGTAATTTTCGTACACCGAACCACACTTGTCAAGCTCGAAAAACTGTTGGTTCATACGAAGGTCCACCTATGACACCAATCATGTTTTGATTTCTAATAACGCAACAAGTTTTTCTGTTAGGCCCAAAACTTTCGAGGATCGAGCGAATGACTTTATTTGTAGTGTGGGTCATTGTCTTTTAGCCATTATTCATTAAGTGTGAACGCGTAAGTGGATAGCCACCAGACAAGATGGGCAATCCTGTACAAAATTAAGAACGTAACATTAAATTAACTTTGATAATTTTTTTCGTTTAACAAATTTTACCTGCAAAATTGTTTAGAGCCACAGCATATTATTATGGCTTGGGAATGAAAGGTCGGTATTATGACTATTTCAATTTATACGTAACAGCCAAAGCACAATATTTAAACGAAATAGTTTTGGATGCCATACTTCCACACGTAACGTAAGCATACGAATTTCATGTATTAAATAAGTAACGAAAAAACTGTATTTTAGATAAAAACTTTCAATTTTGAAGTTCTACAGGTTTACTATCATTATTAATTCCATGAAGCCTAGAATAATCTGCGAGATTCGACGTTTCTTGTTTATTTAAACTCTGTAAAGAAGTAGGAAATTGTCATAATATCCAGAATAAAATGCACCTGGACGTTGCGGATTTGATTTACTGTTGTATTGGTATGAATAGTGAAAGTTACAGAGAAATTAAAAATGTATTTAGTAAAAGTGGTCCAATATTTGAACTTATTGATAATCCTTTTTTAATACTTCTGGGGAACATTGTTTGAAAACCCTGGCATTGCATAAACTCTTTTAACATTTTCCGATTTATATTTAAAGCAAACTTATGTGGTCCTTTTCTTGTAATGCTTCGCGTTATTAATGTTTTAGAGGCTATATGTTTTCTGTTCACTGTATAGTTACGTGAAGATAGAGGAAAGAGGGGCAACCTGAAACAGCTAACAAAGCAATGACTATAAAGAAGAAAAATTATTCTTTGATATGGTTTCTATCCAATAAACTCCACTTACTTATTTATTTGTTACTAGCATTTCTAAAAGATTTTCAGGTTCACCGGTTCAATATATGCAAACAGTTTTCATTAAGATGGAATTGAATGTTGGTGGAGATCATATTTACACATAACATTTTTGAAACTCTTATTAATGATACTATTTAGTTATTAGTGTTGGGCTAATTTTTACATTTTATTTCCTTTTTGTATGTCAAAACCATTTAACAATTCATTAAAAGAAATCGGGAAGGCTTTTTTAACTCATACACGGTAAATAAAATAGCTCTCGCTTGAAGCGAATTTAAAAAGTTGGTAAGCAAGTAAGAATCAGCGATTTTTAAATAACATCCTACTGGCAGACTGATGATGGCCCTACTAACATAAACCAATTAAATTTGCCCAATATCTTCACACATCAAGGCTACGTCAATATTTCGCCCAATTTTATGATAACATTTGCAATCTTCCCATAAATATTCCAATCTTTCGTCCAATATTTCGATCATTCTCGCAATATTTCTATCACATTTTTGAACAATTTCACTATATTTCCATCAATCTCTAAACCAATAGTACTATATTTCGATCAATCTCGCAGTCTTTCCACCGATCTTTCAATTTTTCCACCAATACTTCAATGATTTTGAAATCTTTCCATCAATATTCCAATATTTCTATTCATCTTTCAATCACTTTCACAATATCTACAGCAATCTTACAATCTTTTGATACAACTAAGTATATGTCCTTCGTTCTCCGCTCCGGGAGAAAGGGGCTATATTGTACGTAATTTGAAACATGTGAGCAAACGACGCTGCAAAAACAAAAACAGAATAATGAAAAAAATCTCAAACCAGCTAGAATTCGTCCCTTATTGTGGGCTACCAATAACTATTTATAATCTCTCATGATGTAGCCGTATTACATAATTTCTTTCAATGTGATTGGAATATGCGTGTTTCATGAACCTGTATAATAATATAGTTGGAAACAGTTAATACTTCTGAAGAATAAAATATTAAACACTCAAAAGTAAATATATGTTGATTGGTTTTGTTATCTAAAAAGGAAAACATGTACGCTATTTTATGAATGGAATGTGCGATATGGTGAAATTATTTTGAATACCTGAGCAGCAATCCATAACTTCAAAATTCTGTCGTGGACATTTATGGTTACTTAAAACTTATATGAAGCCCTGTTAAAGTTATACTTTGAGGATATACTTTCGCCTCATGCAAACAATACTTAACAGAGTCTAAAAAATTACACTAAAGGCACAAAACGCCGTATTTCGCCGCACTCAGTTTAATAATGTTCTGCATGAACACTATTCCTTACTAGGAACTAGCAACACACTTAATTCTCTGTTTTTAATTGGTATTTAATATGTATGAAGTATTATAATCAACTCATAAAATGTAATAAAAGTTAAATTTTGCCAAAAATGAGGTAACTTTACGTTAACGGAAGTATAAAATGCTTCTGATACTTGTCATGTAGGAAACAACGAAATAAATCATACCCGGGATAATTTTTTTTAAGAGGTTTGATTGAAAAATTTTGTAAATACTGCGAACAGACCATAACTTGCGTAGCCACAGCTCAGAGTGTGAGACATATGCGCTACTGAGGTGTCCTGAATGGTAGGAGGAACAGCATTTGTCTCTCTTGGGAACAGAGGAATATATGACTAACGTAAGTAAATTGATTTGCCATCCGAAGGTGCAACGGGCTCGGTTACAGAGCGACCTTGTGGTAAAGCCATGAAACTACGTCCATGAGCACGAAGAAATAATGTTTTTTTTTAAAGTTGTTTTTGGTGAATATTTATGGTAACTCGCGTAACCTGCACACATTTTACAGTACTTGGCTTGACCCTTAAGGTAGAGCACTAGTTACAGTTTTTACGGCCGATCTCGATGAAATTTCGTGCACTACTTTGTTAAGCTATTTTTGCTATGTATTTCTGATTTTATTATTATTATTTTTTCAATTTAGTGAAGATATTTAATAATTAATGTTATTAATCTGTCGCTTCATAATACTACACCTGTTGAAAATATGTGTACGAGGTTTTGATAATGTGAACATTCAACCTTCTGCTTTGTTCTGATGAAATTTGGTTTACGTATGTAGAATATTTCTGTTATTAAATAATATTTATTTGCACCTCTGCATAAGGAGAAATTGTCCACTAAATACTATACAATACTCGGATACAGATAAAAATACGACACGGTACATTCAAGTCATTATGCTAGAATTGCATGGCTAGAAAACACCTTTACAACATCCGAGAAAGCCAAACTGGTGGACATAAGCATCAAATTTTTGCTGGCAATAAGTGCAGGCTCGTAAAAAATTACTTCCCACTCAGCACATATACAGTGTACCAAGGTAATAACTACGTCATTCTACAGAAAAAAAAAAAAAAAATTTTTATTGCTACCACACGTCAGTGCCATGTCCGAAAATGCCAAATTAACGGCCATTAAAAGCATAATATTGATCGTTTTAAAGACAAATCAGTTCAGACCTGAGGACATTCTACCGTCCATGCAGTGTTGCTGCAGAGATGGCGGAGGCGAGTCTTGGAACTTCTTCCAAAAGTGGCAAAAGAGTTCAAGGGGGAGGTGGAGGTTAAAACACTTAGTAGCAACTCGTTACCTCTCCTTCCGATTGGGTTACTATCTGGAAGCGAATGTTTACTACCTGTTTGTGGGTTTCTGCTGGGCTATTTCGCGAGCCAGACTGATGCTGGAATCACAATAACGCGACAAATGCGATAAAAAGGGTGCTTAGTGTGTACATTAGATTTTAACGCCTCGCGATTAACTTTTTAAAATATTTTTTTATAAATGGTATTATTTACAATGCTCATTAATGTTTCTATTATTTTCTTATTTTTCAATCCTTAAAAAAAAAACCTTTCCATGTCCGCTGGTAATTTGAGTGTGAAAATATGGCTGTAAATACATCTAGGTATTAAAATCCGTTGCTTTCCTTATTAATATGGTAAATAATAGAGAACGAAAAATAGCACCAAAAATATGGTCGGTTAGGCAGATTTAGAGACCTGTCACGCCCATGACACAAATAAATAAGAAATATTTTCTATTTGGAAATCTTGCCACGTGGGCCATCTTCGTCGCGTTGACGTCACAAAATTCTCGATACTGATTTGCTGAAAAATTATTTGATCTGCGTCGTGCCCATCGTATCACGTCTGTCACTCTATTGTGATTACAGTTTGACACAATGTGCTGTGACCCCGCTTCAGTTTACAGGCCACACATTCAGTTAAATGGGGGAAATACGTAGTTCAGAGAAGTGAGAGCTTTTATATCCAAATGCTATAATTTATTGAGATCACAAATAGTACAACACGACATAAGAATAGATACTATATTACTTTGATAACTCTACCTTACAGCTTCAATGAACAAAAGCTGTATTCAAATAAATGGCAGAAGTTGCTCTAGGAAGGCAGTTAATTAAAGTCTCGCTCGCCCTCGCCTCACGGTACTTGGGACGCCCTAACGGGAATGATAATTACCCACTATCGTGCTGACGACAATGCTTTGGCTCGTCCCGACGACAGCTCTTCCTCGGCATTGAACCCGGACCGCTAGCCGGGCGGTCCTCCGGCGTCTGCTGGAACAAAATGGCCGCGAGCCTCCAGCACTCACGTTATTTATACTGCACGGCCCAGCCTTGTTTAGGATGCCAAACACCTGCTGTTGCAATAACTACCGTCGCCATGGCCGACTTCCTTTCAGTAGTAAGCTCGGCCTGGCAACCCTTTGCTGGTGATACTCACAGCAGCTGTGATCTGCCTACTAAAATTAGCAGTCTCGGCGCACTGATTTGCTAGACTTGGATCATTTACATGGGCTTGCAAAAGAACTACAAAATGTTTTTTATGAAAATGTACATTGCTCATTTCACATGAAAGAGCTTAGGTACTTTTATTTGTATTTCAAAATATACAAACAGAAGTTCGTGCATACTATTGTATTAGCATTTTTTTTTCTGTTATGGAAGCATAGATTTAGTAAAACGACTCGCGCTACACTGAGTTTTACATCCCCTGGTTATGTAAAGGTTAGCTAGAAGTGTCAGAATGTCTTGATTTTACTTATTTTAGTAAAGACAAAATCACTCGATTGCCAATTATTTGATAAAGTCATGAGTCACCCTGGTAGAGTGTTCCCAGTCATCACAGGTTCGGCTTGCTCTAGATGTGAGATAGCGTGGTCATAAGGACTTAAAAAATTACTGACTCAAGAGAATTAATGAAAAGAAAATTTAAAACGAATGCGTCCCCAAAAATATTTAGTTTATAGACATTTACATCTGCAATACATTAAAAAAACATCGTACTTTAATTGCAAAACTTATTATGGTTTCTAGTCATTGTCTAGCCTGTATTACATAAAACTTATGTTTGGATTTAACTAATAACTGCGTGCAGTGCAGATATATATTACTGATGTGGCGATTCATATAATACACAAATCTGATCAACATTAATCATAACTGCAAAAACGCAGTGAGGAAAACATAAAGACAACACGTTATGGTACAATATTGTACATAAATGCAAAGTATATGCAGCAGAGAAGAAATTATGTGTGAAAAGTGAAATAAATAAAAAAAAAATTATTATATTATTTATTTTAAAGTTTGGTGCTACTGGACACATTCCTACCAGAGCTATAATTAACGACTGGAAAATTCTTCGCATTCATTGTCCTATATGATAGACCCAACAATCCTCATTGCAGTCGTGTTGCTGTTTTTATACGAAGCCCATTTTGGGTTGCACAGAAATTAGTTTGTGATGTTATTCCTACATCGGCATAGAATAACAGCCCTTATAGAAAATATTTACTAGCTCAATTGCAAAACTTACTTCAAACGTAAATGTTAGAAGTATAGCTTTCACCAAAAGAATTTATGAATATTCCGATCTAATATGAATAGTTGTACCATCACTGTAAACCTGTTGAATGATTGTGAACAATAATATAGTTGAGGAAATGGCAACAATATGTTTTTTTTACAATGAGAAAACGATTATGTTAATACAAGAAAATAGCTCAGTGCAGTAAAATCAATTTTTTTCTATGTGTGCAACCAACTACTTTGTTCCTGAAACACACTATGTTTCGTTAGTTTTTGGCTGTCCCAAATACATAAAATTTGGTTGGTGCAAATGAAGATTTTTATGGGTGTCCATAAACTACAGATTCGGTCATAAATTTAAGATCCAACAGGATAGTGTTCCGAACCTATGTTCATTGCTGGTGAAATCCGGATCTTGGCAACCACGGCCATCGTAAAATTTTTGGCAATGTACTTACTTTTATTGTTATAGAAAGTTCAGCGCATGGCATATAAGTAGATTTGCATAAATGTCAATTTATGCAGATTTTTTGGTTTAATCGTTTTATTGGGATTGTTTTGACACTTTTAAGCATCAATAAATACACTAACAAATACTGCAATACTTCTAATAGTCAGAAAAATTTCAAATGATTTATCGAGCTGTAAATTCGAAGGTTATCAAAAGACTCGGTTGCGCTACAGCCAACCAAATACATGTCACTGCTGCACCAAACTGATTTTGCTGTCGCGAAAACTGTTATAACAATGGACACATATGAGTGTTAGCTAACAGTACATTTACTAATTATAAACTAAATATTTGACTACCATAACATTTATAATTTTGACGGTAACGAAACTTATTACATTAGTGTACATGTAAAAGAGTTGTGTATGTATCCATAAATGAGTTTAAATGATGTTGGGACAGTTAGATAATTATTGTACTGAACAAGTTATGTTTAAATGTTTCGCTTGGTTAAAGGGAATAAATTCATATGTTTGGAGAAACATCAAATTGTTCAAGAGAACAAAATATTTTTCAGTGTAAAATTATTGTTAAGCAAATTTTTTACAACTTGCAGCTAAACCTTTATATCGGCGGATGTTTGTATAAATTCGTACAGTGTGACTTTATTAA
This sequence comes from Dryococelus australis, assembly GCA_029891345.1. Taxonomy (NCBI): domain Eukaryota; kingdom Metazoa; phylum Arthropoda; class Insecta; order Phasmatodea; family Phasmatidae; genus Dryococelus; species Dryococelus australis. Next base: position 166,048,219 of record CM056994.1, on the reverse strand, counting down.
GAGATATGAATTTCATTTCTTTTGTCTTTCTATGTGTAGAATATTTCGTTGCAATGTGTTTTTTGCCAGAACACTTTATTGTGTGCTGTAATGATCAGTCAATGCCACAGTTTATCTTGATTATAAACTATACGTCTTTAATACTCCGCATGATAGTACTTATGGCAGTCACGTAATTAATATATACCCATCTTTAATAATACATGATTCCAACAGTCACTCATGTGTTCAAATAAACATACGTACGTATCTATGAGTATAAAGTGTTGTTTAATGACGCAATAGCTTTGCAGAAAAAATGACATTGATGATTTTGTAAAAAAAAATATTGTATTAAATATAAATGATTCGTTGCAAATATCTAGTATATTCATAAAAAATTAAACTAAAGAATATAAATTGTTTTCTGTATTTTTTGGAAGAAGTAAAAACTAGTGAGCAGATTTTCCAAAATCGCTGTGAGTGTGGTATGTCTTAAACCAATACTTAGACATGTAGAATACTATATCAAAAGGAAGATAAGTATAATTTTAATTTTTAATATGAAGTTTTGCTTTCCAGCACATATTTTTATACACATGACTTTCTTGTACTAGCTTGTTGTTACATTGCTGTTTTATTATCTTAATGAATTAAAGGCAAACTGTAAATAATCATGCGATGTCAGAAATGAGCTCAGCAGTGTGAGTTAGACCACTATGTTTTTGGTTAATACCAGGTTGCTATATATAACTTGACGTGGTAATCAGAGTTATCCCAATAGGGGAAACCATGTTAGATTTATTTATATTTATTTAATTTCTTTTTAATTAATAAATTTATTGATTTATTTCGGTTAATTTATTTTTCTTTGTTAATTTATTTCCATTTTCATTTTTTAAATTCATTCTATTTTTTTCAGTTATGCCAAAAACAACAAAACAAATACCTGTCGGTCTTGGTTTTGGGTAAAAGTTGTATTTAATTTCAATCTACCGGAGTCATCCACAAATCCAAATTCCGAGTGAACAATGTTGTGGGAAACAAATTTATTTTCTATTTTCCGAATGCCAACATCTATAGATACCTGATTTTCGCAAATAGTTTCTAGCAGCCTTGGTATAGATGAGCAATATTTACACCGAAATTTTCTTTGGCTACTGACCAAGTGTCCTTGAGAGAATATTTTGCGTAGTGTGACTTATCCAATCTGAATTTGGTTACTCTCTTTCTAAACATCTGTGGTTCGGGGGCACGCACCCAAGACATGGAACCGATAAAACCATCCAGTGGGGAACGTTTTTCAGAGCTTAAATGTTTTAAAATGCATATGATAGAAATTAATTTAGCTAAAATAAACTGCCCCTACCAATATCAACGGCATATTATATTCGATGCGGGCGAAATGATGGACGAAGACATAGTTTTATTTTATTCTGCACCACACTAATCCAACGGAAATTTTTAATTCCGAGAGTGTGAATCCGCGGTTAACAACTGCCAATAAAATAACCATTTCTCCCATTATTCTGACTTGTAGGTTGTAGTCTTGAAACGTAAAGAGAGTTGTCAGTTTTCATTAAGGCCTCAAAAGTAGTTAAATTTCCTCGGCTGAAACTTCCGCGAATACGTGGATGTACCTATTGGTATTGTATATAGGTTTATACCTCTTACCTGATCAATACTATTTAGGTAGCTCTTGCACTATTTAATTGGTTGATATTGATAATTGCGCAATTTTTTAACATACTGATACATTATGTCGTATGTTTAAACAATGCCTAACGTTTCATTATAACGTAGTGCACTCTCATTTAAACTAAGTAGTATATTGACAAACTTTTGAATGCATGGGATATATAATATATATAAATATATGTATATATAATATATATACATATATGTATATAATATATATACATATATGTATATATAAATATATATATGTACATATACATATATATTCCATTATGTAACTCTGACAGCATAGTTACATTAATTCTGTGTTTGCTTGTTTGTAACATGATGTGCTGTTATACAAATGACAAGTTTTAATAGATATTGTAGTTTGTATCATTACAGCTTTGTGTTATTAACGAGTTTCTTGATTTAAAAATATATTTTTAATTTAAAATAAATAAAACAACTGAGTAACATTTGATAACTAACTTTCAATGCTGCGTAACTGTTAAATGAACAGATGAGAATTTGAGGAAACCATCGCTAACTGTACATAAAAGTTTTACAAAATTTTTAAACACTTAAATACGATATACGCATTCTGCTTATGTGTATACGTAAAGTATGTGATCGGTGATTATATAATATACGTGTACGCTTATGTTTATTGTCCCACATACACACTTATTTTCATGGAATAGAAAGTTTTCCACATTTTTTCACTATGTATACCGTTTAAAGGCAGTGGGTCCGTGATCCGATTGTTGCGAACCTTAGGATACTCTTGCAATCTGGGTGCCAAGCGAGCGTTTGCTGACCCCTAGCCTAACTTTTAATGCAATATGTTTTTTTTACACAATGAGATCTTTTGGCGGCCGGCACGTATAACTTCGGACGGCCCCCATTGCTAATTGGCTGATAGCGACAGACCCTAAGGTCCTCACGCCCAGAAAAAACTGGAAAATATTCGATGTGATAGAGTTATAGAAAGAAATGAACAAAACAACCATTTGTGTGAAAGGGACCTACACTCACGATTACAGAAATTATTCACTGGGCCTCTTTTTCACTTCACTCATTTGTTTATCCATATTACTGTAATTTTTTTTTAATGTTCTTTAACCTATCTAGAATATAGTTTATTTTACAGTTACAATAAATATTTTTTAATTTTAAGACTAACTCTAATTCTTTATTTAAGCTGGCCTTTATTACAAGTTCTCTTTTTCGCTACCAATTTACATCCAATCAAAAGAGCATTCATTGCCTCCCGTAGAATGGAGTATAGTGGCGGCCCCTGAGGTAGGGGTACCGTAAAAGCAGAGGAAAAACTGCGATTATTGTACGTAAACCGAAAAGTAAGTGATCAGAGATCGCCTTTCGAAGAAATATATGTATAGAGACGTATAATTATACATATATATTATTGTTAATAAGCTATATCAATGCCTGTATCAGGATGCAGCCTCTTTAAGCCCGATGAGCTACACTTTAGCGTCAGATTGGTTGTTTCTAATTCCTTCCAGGCTAATCGATCTTGTGCAATGTTCTTCTAGTTCACACCTACTACTCTTCGAATGTCTCTGTTCCAGCGATCTGGAGGTCTTCCTCTGGATCTTTTCAGGTCTCTTGGTATCCAATCCATCACAGCCGTTGTCCATCTGCCATCACTTCTTCAATAAATATGTCCAGCCTACTGCCACTTTAGAGTCTTCACTTTTTCAAGGATGTCCCTTACTTAAGTTACTGATCGAATGCAGTCAGCTGTCTTCCTGTATCTTCTTGTAAACACAAGCATTGCTTTTTCCATACCTCTCTGGGCAGTTCTCAGTTTTTGCTTTGCTTGACAGTTCAGGGTCCAAGTCTGACAAGCATATGTGAGGACAGGTAATACGCATTTATCAAATACTTGCTTTTTAAGGTAAACTGGCATGTTAGAACTATGGCATTTCTTTCATATGTTCACCAGCCTAATTTTATACGTCGATAGATCTCAGGCATTGAGTCGCCATTCATGTTGATTAGCTGACCAAGATAGATCTAGTGTTCTACAGTCTCGATATCAATGTCATTGGTGACCACCTTGTCTTTTGCTACCCATTTATTTTTCATGATTTTAGTTTTAGAGATGTTTATTATAAGGCCTACTTCTCCGCATACTATCTCTAGCTCATTTAACCGTTTTTTTAAGTTCATCCAAACTGATTGCGGGCAAAACTATGTCATCAGCAAAACGTAGATTATGAAGACTTCTTCCATTTACCCTTACTCAATTTTTGTCATAGCCATTTCTGGGATCGATGTAAATAACTTGGGTGATATGGAGTCACCTTGTTTCAACCCTCTTTCAACAGAAAACTCTTTGGTAGCTTCAGCAATGTTTACAAAGGCAGTAGAGGTGCTGTAGATGTTATGCAACATTTTGACATAACCTGGATTCACACCTTGTTCGAGCAGGGCCTCCATAGCAGCTGAGTGGTGAACCGAATCGAAGGCTATTTCAAAATCAATGAAAGTCAAACAAAGCGGCATTTGATATTCATTCGCGGGGCTTATTACCTCATGAATGACTTGTACGTAATTTATTGCGCTGAATCCTGATCTGAAGCCAGCCTGTTCTATTGGTTGCGCTGTACCCAAGGTAGAACTGATACGATTATGGATGACCTTAGTGAATACTTTGTTAATTATGGGAAGTAGACTGATAGGGCGGTAATTCTTTATGTCGTACCGACTACCTTTCTTGTGATGTAACACAATTATTGCTTTGTTCCAGCTATACGGAACATTTTTTTCTTCGAGGCATTGTGTAAATATTTTATCTAGATCTCGGTAAGTTTCTTCCCCGGTGAGCTGAAGTACATCAATGGATAGGCCGTCATAGTAACTAGATCTCCCAGTTTTCATTTCATGCACTGCTCTTTTAATTTATAATGGGAGCACTTTAGGAAGTGGTAAGTCTGCTATTTATTCTGGTAGATTTTCACCTTGTTTTTTTTTATAGGGTCTGATTAAAGTTTCTGGTGTGTTTCAAGACTGCAGCTTAGTCTGTAATACATTTATTTTCATCATCTTAGGCTATTATCTGATTACTTCCAATCATAAGTCTTTCAATTGCTTTCTTGTAACCTTTCTTGTTTTCTATGACAGATTTAACCGGGTTTTATTTGTATTTCTTGCTCAGCCGCCATTTTTTTCTGATGTTCTTACACAGTTCCACGTATTAAATTAGGTTCCTTTTGTATTAAACTTTCATTTTTCTTCGTTTATTCAAAAGAGCCTTTGTGGCATTACTGATTTCACTTACTTTGTTAGTTCTAACTGTGCCCGAAAATACTTTTGATGTTGTTATAATAGTAGTTGCAAGGCTATCTTTGGTGGTTGTAACTAATTTTTCTTGTAATGTATACTGGAAGATGTCATTTTTCTTTGTGAGGTTAATTACATCCATTGATGTTCTTTTATTGTTGTTTAATATTTTCTGCCTTTCCTGTTTTGTACGGATTCTGAGTTTTGCTCTGACCAGTCTGTGATCACTTCCAGTGTTGAATTTATTTAGAACTGTAACATCTTGTACAGTGTGACAGCTGTTGGTCAAAAGATAGTCTATTTCGTTCTTTGTTTTATGGCCTGGACTTCTCCGTGTCCACTTTCTATTTGGATGCTTTTTGAAAAAGTTATTCATAATGCACATTTTTGTGTGTTCTGCAAATTGTACAAGTCGTTCCACTCTATCATTCCTCTTAAGTATTCCAAATTTGCCGACCAAAGTGTCTCCTTGCTATTTGGTACCAACTATAGCATTAAAAACTTCAGTTATAATCTTGAAGTGGCAACCTGAGACTTTGGTGTGCATCTTCATGACAACTTTATGGAAGGTCTCAACTTCCTCGTCCGAGTGAGAAGATGTTGGGGCATATACCTGTAGATTTGTATTTTGTATCGATCTGATATTCGTAGAACCACTCTTGCGACTTGATCTGAAATACCTTATATCAGTATGACTTTATCTTTCATACATCGGATTATCAATAAACCTACTCCATTTCATTTTCCCGCTGAGTTTCCGCAATAGTAGAAGATGTGACCTGTGTCCTCTGGTCTTCTAATCTCACTGAGGCCAACTATACTCCAGTTGATTTTATGGAAAGCATCTTCCATTTCTGTAAGTCATCTCCCTAAAGAGACTTATATTAAATATATGTTGTATATCTTTCGGTGGGTTTTTTTCCCCTTTACATGTTTTGCCTGCTGACATTAAAGTAGTCCCCTCCCGAAGAACCGAATTGGGGACTATTTATCCTTCAGTTTGTTTTCCAATATCGTCAGTCATCATAATTGCTTAAAGTAATGAAGCATAATCACCACACTTGCTTCAGAACGGATTGGTGATGATGGATGTTTACTTATACTTAATTAATAGCAGAATCTCAAAATTCATGAAATTAGTGGCCTTAACCTTACAATTATTGGCTTTTTTCCTTATGGAATTGCAGTCTCATAGCCTCTATAACATCTATAGATTTCCCACTTAATATTTTTAAAAGCTCAATCATATTTAAAAATCACAAGAAGGGGGGCGAATTCCACATAAATCTTCACTCCAATACTGCAAGGACACTATCCATTAAAAATTCACACTGTTCAGTTAAAACAAACACCAAAAATTCGATAAAACTTATTCGCCGAGGGAATGTCAACACACACTCAACCTCCCACTCACCAAAGTTGGATTTTAGCGAAATTTTCAACTAAAACCAAATCTTCTGCTGTACATTCATTTTCACTAGTCCTAAATACTTACAGACACAGTTTAAAAATACTTTGAACTCACACAAACATATTAAAACCAACTGCAAAGAAGATACATATATAAAAGTTGTAAAAGTAATCAGACATATATATATATATATATATACATAAAACGATTAAGATCGTTTAACCTTTTCTTTTGGTATGCATCTATATTTATTTACTTAAAAAAAAACACGCTCAAAGAATGTGTATTTGCTTTGCTGTAAATAATGTAGCATTACCATTAACAAAAACATATAAAGATACATTGTAATAACAGGAAACCTGTATGTGTCTGTAACCCTCTCTATGAATTAAACATTGGGCCTATATATTATATTACTGAAAACCAAACAGCCTCAAAAATGTTTTTTTCTTTCATATACATAAAGATTTATTCGGATTTTTATAGTGCATAACAACTTTCATGCTGCTAGTTTATTAACAGCACAATTATGGAAATGAGTCTCAATTGTAATAAATTCTATGATTTGCAGATAATTGTGAAGAAAATTCTAGACACTTACTTCAAAATATACAGCATGCAATGGTACGAAAATGTATAGTTTCATACATGTGCAAGAATGTATATTTAGAGTTATTAATATAATCGCAGTTATTTGCAATTAATTTATAATTAATTATAATTTAGAGTCTCTACTAAAGCCATAAAAATAAACGAGCTATTACAAACTCAACTGTTAAAATACTACCAGGTTAGTAGTAGGCCATATTTCCTCCTGAGACAGGAGCCAGGAGCCAGCTCTCCAGCTCTGTCCGCCATGTTGGATTCCGGACTTTCCGCTCTGTCATTCCGAACTCGTATCCGCCATATTGGATTCCTCCATGTTGGTAGCAAGTACGCCGCCATATTAAGCCAGTATTCTGCCATCTTGGACTGCCATATTTTAAGCAAGTATGCCACAATTTTGTTACTTACACTCGTTAGACTGCCATCTATGTAACCAGTATGTCACTTTTCATGATCTTGCATTCCGAGGGTTTTCTTCGAGAGCTCCATCTCTTTTTCTCTCTTGAATTCTTTCATTTCTTTCTCTTTCCTTTTCTCTTCCTTTTCTCTTCCTCTCCGAGGGTTTTCTCAGAGTGCACCCATTTTTTCTCTTTTGCATCTTTCTTTATCTCCCATTCATTCATCATTTGTTTACATCGGCTGCAATTTATCTCTCACCTTTGTTCGATGCCATCTTGGTTTTTCATTTCTCATATGTTTCCTCCATTAGTTTTGCCTGTGGCCACTAGGAGCGCTGCCATATTGGTGCTGGTTTTAACTTTAAGGAGTGCTGGTGTATCTCTAGTTCGATTAATCGATCTCACATGCGCTCAGCTTGAATATGGGTTCTGGAATGGACCACTAGGGATGCAGCTTCTTTTAGAATTCAAATACCATCTGGAATAGTGCGGGATAAAACTGCCGGAAGATTGTTCGCCAGACATACGCCTTAGACCACTCGACAATCGTGACATGCACTGGGACAAGAGTTTATTAGAAGTTTATAACTCGGAGACGAAAAAATATCTTGCCTGTCATTAAAGTCATTACATTTTCATTTTGTATATAATTTTAAGGTATTTTACTTATATGTCAATAATTTTAAATAAAGAATTTTTTATTATTTAATTTTTTATTATAAAATTTTTATTTATGATATAATTTTAAGTATTTTATGAAAATATCAATAATTTTTGTTCAATAATTATTAATTTTCTTTTTGCTATTTAAGTTGAACATGCATATATTTTATTTAAATTTAACTTATATACTTTGTTAAGTATTTTCTTTTATATATTATATTTTTATTAAACTTTAAAGTGTATCGAGTGATGTGTCTACAGATGTGTATTTGTCAGGCAGATAAGAATATGTCATCAGGATAAATGATTACATGACTATGACAAGCACCATATTATATGTTTTATAAGCATATGTAAAAACTGTTTTAGTTAATACATGCCAAGTGTTTTATAATATGAAAGTTCTTTATCTGCAATTTTTCCATTATTATTTATGTATAATAATATTTTTTTGATATCTCAGACATGGATGCACATGTAAGGACTTATATGTTGAACTAAGCAAAAATATTTCCTAATTCTATGAATTGCTTGTAAACTGTTTTCCAACACACCATGTGATAACTAGTTTAGTATCCACTCAACCTAATCTGAGATAATTTAACCTAACTTCACCTAACCTACCTTCAACTAATCTTATGTAACCTAACCTAACTTCACCTAAACTAACTTCACCTCACCTTACATCACCTAACCCAACTTAACCTAATCTATGATAATTTAACCTTACTTATCTTCACCTAACCTTACTTATCTTCACGTAACCTAACATCATATTAACTAACCGAACTTCGCATGACTTAACCTAACCTACGGTAATTTAACGTAATTTCCCTTAACCGAAATTCGCGTATTTTAAGATAATTTAACCCAACTTTACCAAAAACCTAACATCACCGAACCTAAGATAATCTAACCTAATCGTCTCGTAAAAACTCTGAATATATATTTTTTATTTCTCTCAACATTCAGTTAACATAACCATCATACTCTAGTCATCGCCAGACCCATTTTCACCTCACCTCCTTGCCCCATTACATTACCATATCTAATTGTACTGAATACAATAACAGATAAAGCACGTTTCACCATGACATTAGCTTGCCTGAATCATGCTATTGACCATACAGGCCATATCCACTATCAGACCTCAGATTTACTGATCAATAATTAAAAATCAACTATATTGACTACAATTTCAGCCCATCTAAATTTGTCAGTTACATATATAAACAAGCCATACTAGCTGCCGAACTAATCAAATATTCCAACCATGCTATCATAAAGTCAATACTATTAATTTAACCATCTACGACACCCATATCATCTTAATTTTAAAAAATACATCCACTCATACTAACCGACAATACCATCTAATCTTTCTGCCCCTCTCATACCAACAAAACATCCCATAAAACTATTCTGATCTTACAAAAAAAATGAATCACACAATTAAACCTTTCTCCTCACACCATCTAAGCTATACTTTTTTATAATGTCCAAAAAAATAGAACATATGATCAGATCACACCAATCAATGTAAGAGTTATACCAACCATACATGAAAACTAACTGTTCAACCAAATTATACTTGTGTGTGTTCTACTTAATGTCAGGACTTTGAATATATATTATTTTTCTCGAAATCTAACTAACCTAATCACCAATCCAATAAAAATTCCATTTAGTCACTGCATTTTTGTAATATGCACACCACACCCTTGTGTAGGAATTAGAAAGTATTATTATATTGTATATAACTCTGAATATTTATAATTTAGTCAAGTTCATTATACCCCTTGTCAGGTCTTTTGAAAAACATGTTAATCTAACCTAACATATCCAATGCACCGCAATTAGCACCACCACAATAAAATAAAAATCATCACCAATCATTTACTAATCATTCACCAGTCATTCACCAATCATCACCAATATTCACCAGTCATTCACCAATCATCACCAATAATTCACTAATCCTCACCAATCATACACTAATAATTCACCAATCCTTACCAATCGTTCACCAATCAACATCAATAATCGCCGATCATCCCCGATTATTACCAAAGGCACCACATTTAACACAGCAGAAACTGCACTTAGCACTGCAGTAACCGCCCTTTAGCACAGCAGGCACCGGATTTTGGAGTCATTTGCAGTTATTTGGAGGCAAAGAGTCAATGGTCAAGGGTCAAATAATCAGTCATGTTAGTGGCCGATCTCATCACACCTCAGATGTATGAAAACAAAATATGAGTATCCCCGGTTGACCAGGAGTACTGGGTACTATACCATCCAATATCCCAGCATACTTCAGTCATGCCAAGATTGCATTGTATATGTAACATAACAACTACTCATTTCAAACCACTCCTGAGCCACCCATTAACCCTACCAACCATAACATACAAAGTGACAGCCCTCTTGCATACCAGACATTAATATAAAATAACTCAATCAACCACAAACCAGTTATTTATGCTAACCGTCCATACTGATAGCTGCTATTACTAATACTACAAAGTAACATAATCCATAATCGAATGGTACTAAGTACTGAAACATATAATTACCTATGGTAAGGAGTTGAACATAAAAAAAATATCTTTACTGTATGTTCTTTCACCTTTGATATGCCTGTATATAAGCGCGATCGATGTAATAAACATTAACGTTTCAAGTGTGAAATATTTTTGGCCAGAGTACTGGATTCAAATGCGACGTCATGTAGACATTATATTCAGCAACATTTTTATGCTTTCTAGATGCTGTTAGTTCATCATCGTCTGTAAAATATACATTTATCACAACGGTCTTGGAGTACACATTTACGTTTTTAGCTATGCTTGGAATCTGCTTACAACTTCTGACGATATTTATTTCTCTCATTTTTCATAGCAAAAATTTTATTTTCCTTCATCATCAACTGTTGTGAAACATCACGCAGGCTTGCATAATGTTATAGATGCTTTTGATGTAGATCTTGGCACAGAAATGACAGTATTCGGCGAATACTGTATTAAAGGCAAAATTAATTTATTCTGGAGTCAGGATGTATTATAAGGTTGATGTTAATAATGGTAGAAGTTTTTTCCTAATATTATAAGCGCAGTTCGTGCACCTTTTAGTATTTATGTGTACCTGTTATAAATCCGCAACTGTTAGCTATAGCGGTATCGCCCCGAGTGCGAGACCAAAAAACTATGGAAATATAAATTTTCTCTCTCGGTGTTATAAAAGAAATGTGGCAGTTTTCCAGTGTTCGGCATCCAAAAAAAAAGAGCTATATAGTTCTTTACTATTATGTCAGCACCAAGAAATTATTATGATATAAAAAGTTTTATTCGTGAAAATATTAAACATTGGCGCAGGAATATAGTAAAGTTTCGTAAACTGCACATTTGAATTCCAGAAATGTAAGCTGTCTTACATATTACTACCACGTGTGTTAGATTAAATTAAAATGCTTAAAAATAACTCGTACAACAATTTTTTTCAAAAAAGGCAATATATTGTAAAAATTGCCTATGGAAAACAGTTATCAATACTTTAATTTCCTGCTCTTACTAATTATATGCTCGTGTAGTTTAGGCGCAGAACTGATATACATATCTGTGCTATTGTAAGTCCTTCATTAAAAGACTGAACCAGTATTAGAATACTGGAGCTAAATTGCAATAAAATAGCGTTTTCATAAGGAAATTCCTCCCCTGACGAAATTACTTAAAACGCAATGTCGGCTTGGTGATGCATGTAGCAGAAAGACGTGGCATGCTTCAGCATTTATGTCATGGTTGTGTTAGACGACGCACACCATGTGTGGGAGCCCCGAAGTGTGGCGTCTATTTTCGCTGATGCGCTGTGTGCATGGGAGCCCGACCTGGAGGCATAGCTCATGTGCTTAGATAATGCAAAGGCGACATACTATTGCACTATCAGTTCGTAGGAGAGGCGGTGCTTCGCACCAGGTGACATCATGGCTATATTGAGGAATTACATAATGACGCACATTGCCCCCCCCCCCCCTTTTTCCATGAGAATAGTATAAAATAAACAGATCTTAAAAACAATGTTCTGTTTGCTTACTAATTATAAAATCGAATCCTTACAGTTATTCTATAAAAATACATACACGAAAGTGGTTTGTTATCTCCCTTTGACCTAATTTTCTAAACATTGTTTGCACTAGGGGGAGGAATATCCTGGAAGCAGAACTTTAGCAAGGCTTCTGTGCACATAACATTCACGGACGAGTAAGATTTCATTTTAAATAATAAATCAAAGTGTGTAATACTATACATCCGAAACTTCCCCGAATTGTAAAACTTATTCTGTGTAGATATTTAGATGGTAGAAGTGTTTATAAAACATACACATCAACGAGTAACCCCACCACCCCACTCAAAAATATTAACTTGTATATGTTATCATGTACCAACATAATTATATACAGTTTTTCTTTTAAAAAAAAAAGCTGACCTAAATCGCAAAAGCATTCGTACGTAATGGTTTATAAAAATATGGCAAAAATTTTCTGAACATTATACAAAGTATTAGCAGTTTAAATGTAGAAGAGGCACAGCGGTGTTTTATTAATTAACAGATCGTAATATCCACAAAGATTGTGAAATACACAAGTAACACAGATGATTTGTTTGAGCTTGCACAATGTATTTTCAGAAAATTACGTTTCATCACTTTGTGCGAACGGCTTAGACAGTGAATTTTATGTTCTGTTTTATGTTTTATGTTCAGTAATATACAAATTTTCCAATTTATATATTACTGCAGTCAGTTCTTCCATGTCGAATTCTGGAGCATCCTGAACATCTGGTACTATATTCATGGACTGTCTCTTCTCCGCATGCTCCTCCCCCTCACCATTCAGGGAGTCATCTGGTAGAAGCTTGTGAAGCAGAACCTCCATCGACTCACTCAAATCAGACACCATCTCTCCATTGACCTTTATACATGGTGGAGGAATCGTCCTCTTGATTTTATTTGCTGCCAGTTTGTACACAATGCCCAATTGATCCTCGTTGCCAGCCTGTGTCACAAACTCCTCCCATGATTTGGCTAACTTCTTACGGACCCTGCCGAAGTAAGCTTGCTTCTTGGCCATAGAGCTTCGGGCAAACTGCTCTCTTTCTTCACACCATAGAATATGAAGTTTCCTTCTCTCCATCCGAAAATCCTTCCTTACCCTTTCATGCTCCCCATCGCACCAAGATAAGTTAGGAAGCCCGTATGTATTCTTCTGGAGGTTCTCCTTACATGTGTCCTGAATAATTTTCGTGAGTCCTGCTACTATTGTTCCCACATATTCATCTAGCAGCTCAGGACTCACCCTTAGCTTACTCAGCAGGGCCTGGTCGAAAGTTGGCCAGTGTGTAGTTCTGTGTACATATCTGATTTCTTGATCCGTTTGAAGGTCTCTCCCTCCTACCACCACGTTTTTCATAAACAATGAGTCTGTGTTCACTAGAACTTTCATCCATGACTCTCCAGCTCTGAACATAGTCTCATGCCTTCACCTTTGTCATTGTTATGTCCAAATATGACTCTGTATAATATGTCTGCAAGACAAATGTTGGTAATTTTCCTTCTTCATTAAACATATCCAAGTCATTCGTATGAACGAATTAACTAACGAGTTCTCCTACCTCATCTGTCACGGGGTAATGCCACAACTACGACTTTGCATTGATGTCAGCACCAATCACCAATGGCTTGCTTCTTAATGCATCAGTCATTATTTCCCAAATATCCAAGTGCAGATTTGTTTCATCCCAAAACTGAAAGTATGAAGAAACCAACCAACATTCTGTGTTGCCCTTGATGACTTGTACACAAACATGATGGTTGTTGGATACACTTGTCATCATAGATACATCCATATTCATGTTGGCCTGGGTACGAATCCCACTTGTGTATATGGTGCCTCGCAGTCCGACAACAGTATCAAACGGTACATAATGCTCCTGGGACAGGACTATGTCCTACTTCTGCTCAATCACGATCCTGTTCAGCTCTGCAGTGACCACTGCTGACTGCTGAATATTCAATTGCCGGCATCTGAGAGTGTTATCACAGACCATAGTCTATTCTTGCAAGTTCTACAGGCAAGGCCTTCTAGTATGTAGGACAATCCTTCGAGTCCACCCTATGTTCATGTGGTTGTCCTTTCTTGTGGCAATTGATGGAGATATCTTTATACTTCTTTTCACTTTTCTTTCAACAATTTACATACTCATGCCAACTTTGCCACATCTTGAGCAGGTTGACTCTTTATCTCTACACTTCTTTACTATGTGCCCCATTGTTGACACTTATAGCACCAATACAAAGAAGAGATGTAGTCACGAACTCGGCAGCTTTCATAGCTGACATACTGTCTCTACTTTTCAATAAGTGCATTCCGCACTTTAGGGTCACACTCCAGAACCACATTGACCCTGTCTGTATCCCTTTTCCCAGTCGTATGACTGACTGTGACAGCTCTCTTAAATTCTCCAAGGATAAAATCCCCACAATCTCCCGTGCGGAAATCCTGCCTAAATATTGTCTCAGATAACTCACTGTTATCTTCACTTCGTGGTATATCGTATACCACCACATTGAGGCCCCTTCTCTTGGGGGCTGCAAGTTTTCAAATTCAGTTCTTTGGTGTTTTCCTGATTTTTTATCCTTTCTTGTGTCTTATATTGTCTCGCCTTCTTCAAATCAGTATGCCGCCATTCTTTATTCCTTTCAAATTCCTGATCTGAAGCCCATCGACCTTTGGATCAAATCCTTGTTTTAAATTGTCATTGGTTTCATTTCTCAAAGTACCCTCTTTTCCTGGATAAACCAGCTACACTTTCTTTGCAGGTTTTGGCTTAATGCTTTTTCCACCTGTTCCCTACCAATAGCTTTTGATTCCTGGTACTTCCTTTTGTAACTGCTAGGAATCCCTGTTGTCATTGCTTGCCTGAACTTTTCATTTTATTGCAATTTGCCAATTAGTTTACCATTTTCTATCAGTATTTAGTCTGTGTACCCTTGCAGATGGGTAAGTAGTGGGACGAGCCAATTTTCATGTGTGCTATTGATTTGGCTATTCTAATTTTATAGCCACTCTATCATAGTTGAGACAAGCTCTCCGGCTTTTTCATGTGTTCTTTCCATTTTATTTTCTATCCATTGGATGAAATCATCCTCAGCCAATTACCCACTCCCGTTTTCCTTTTCTTCAAAGCGTAACTGCTTCTTGACCTTGGAAGTTACCACTTTCAAGATGCTTGGAGCAGGATCAGGAGCCACTTCTTTTCTTGCCGCATCGTTTTGTACTACCTCAGGAACCACTTCTGGAGCAGCAATCTCGGAAGGTGTCATGCTCGGCGGTCTTGCCAGTTTCCCCTTCTTGCCGACCAGAGTGAACTCCTTTGCTTTTCTCCTTGCTGATCTTAGATTCAGCATCTTTGTCTGATTCTTCACCTGAAGAATCTTCAACGCCTTTTGATCCTTTGCCTGGCACCACTTCCATATACTCAAGTTCTCCTTTTCCTTTGCCTTCAGATCGTTCATGTTCCTCCACTTCCTCCTATATTTTCTGTCGCCAGGAATAAACTATACAGTATGTTCAATACCATTAATGGCATACAAAATTTGTTGGTACTATTTCTTGCCTTTTATTGTAATTTCAAATTACCCCCAATCAAACTCAGTGTCCAGTAGGCGATTGACTGCCGCCATAGCCACAGATTGTGGGACATTGTCCTGACCAAGAAGCCCCTCCAAGTCATTTCGCACTCATACTCAACAAAACAGCATCCTTTATTGAGGTATTCGCATGTTTAAATGGGGCCTGATGCCATTGTGTACTTTCGTCAAGTCCTGCACGACACAAATCAAAATAACACAATACACAGTTCAAGTTCAATTAATTCTATTGTACAGCGTACATGTAAAGTTGACTCTGTCTTTCTGCCAATTCCGGGAGGACCCAACCTCCTGGGCCAGGGGCCTTAGTCCAAGGCCATCACTGTTCTTTCGGTCCCTCTCAGTCGTCTACAAGGAATATCAGAGAGAACTATGGCCACGCACAAATTACTGGCACGAGTCCGGTGGACTGATGACCTTGTAGTCCGTTACTCTACCCGGCCACTCAGAGGCGGAGAGCACAGTACCACATCACCTTCACAGTACCAATCACAGTTCAACCCACTTTCAATTCACCCAGCAGATCTGCCTCGAGGAACCACTTCTCAAGATGATCCCACGATGGGTTTTCACTCGGGGCGGCACCGTTCTGGGCTGTCTGGGAAAACAAGAGTAGCCCATAAGTTAACCACAAGTGGGCCTGTTCCGGTTTCTGCTTCTGGCCTGCCATATGTAATCCACATGTCGTTAGCCAACTGTTGATAAGCCACTTGTGGCCCAGCTATTGGCCACTTGTGGCCCACCTAGACGCAGTTTGCCATTCAGTTTCAAAACGAAAAAATGATTGTGTCTAACCCAAATAAAAATGATGTATTTACCATATTCATATATGTTATTTTCGGTTTTATTTCACAATTAGTAAAATTCTTTGGAGAAACCTGGAATCGAACTCATAAATCTTTCGTCTACAGTCAAGTATGCCATCAATTACTCTACTTTGTATTCATATACGACATTTGAAGTAAATCTGGATACTTACTTCACATACATAGACAATGGTAGTATAACGAGTCAAAACTGGGATTTATGTGTTTTGTTTAAAAGACTAGTGTTTTAGTTTCGGGCCACTTTCAGGTAGAATTTAAAATGCAAAATAACGATTTTTTTTGCGTATTATGCTTTGCAGGTTTCTAGTCTAAAAACTATTTTTTAAATATTACTAGCAATGTCACGAGATAATTTTACTTCATATATACATGAAACAAAAAATGTCAATTGAATACG
The DNA here is from genome assembly GCA_029891345.1 of Dryococelus australis. Taxonomy (NCBI): domain Eukaryota; kingdom Metazoa; phylum Arthropoda; class Insecta; order Phasmatodea; family Phasmatidae; genus Dryococelus; species Dryococelus australis. The sequence goes on along the minus strand of CM056994.1, from coordinate 166,031,245 downwards.
CAAATGCTATTTGCTACTGCACAACATAAAGTCGGTAGGCCATAAATGGAACATAACCTTGCGGATCATGTTTCCTCAGTTATAAGGAACAGTTGATATACCACAAAAGGGGTATGTACTCTTTGGCAAATATCACCAACACATTCTCTACATACTCTAAGATGCCTGTGAGTGTTTCACAGACATTTGCTTGTGCACCATATATGAAATTTCGTCAGTCATTTATTGTTACATGGCCCACAATTTCCCACATGATGACGCCCAACTATCAGAAATGAACCATTCTACAACGTAAGGGCTTTATGCCCAAACATGATATTATAATCATACTCTTTGGCATACATCAACCACACGTTATTTACATACTTAAGGTACCTGTGTGTATTTCACTGATGTTTGCTTGTGGGCCACATCTAAGATGCCAGTGGTTGATTCACAGATGTTTGCTTGTGGGCTATACATTAAATTCAGTCAATCCTTTTTATTTAATGGCAATACATCATAGCTACTTCCCAAGCAATTGCAGTCACTATTGTTCACGTGGTCTTATTACGTACCAAATAAAAAAACACTTACTGTCATGTGGGCTAGCATGTACCACCAGTGCCAACATTTGGCCAACTTGTTATCTGCTTGTGGGTTGCTACTTGGGACCATATCTCGTGACTGTAGCCACTTTATGCCCCTGCGATGGCACTTTCAGGGTGATTATTTTATTTGGAAACGACTGTATACATAGTGAAGAAAGGCACTGATAAAGTTCTACGGAAATGTCTTACGGTGCGCAAATTCCCGAAACATAATAAAAAATAAATAAAATAAAATTTGCATTAGTTACTTGATATATTTCGATGTGTTTTTATTGGTAATATACTTGAACTTACAAAATCATCACACACAGTATTATATGATACAATGCATTGTATTATAATACAAAGTTTAATTCTTTTCGAATAATAACGTATATAATTTACAAAATGATTGCATACGCAAAAACACTTGATATGTCATTTATAAAATTTTATTATGTTAAACTGTATTACAACCAAATATATATAAAAAAATGTATTCTATGTTAATTTTGTTTTTAGTAGCTGTTAAAATTTTTTTTATTAAAAAGGTTTTCTCCAATGATACAAACATTTTACTATCAAAGAATATTATTTTTTTAGTTTATAAAACAGTTGCTTTGGTATATTGATGATTTTGTGGTACATGTCCCTAAATTATTGCGAAAAGGTACCTATATTTAATAAAAATCTGTAGACCTTATCGACTATTGCTGTATATGTAGGTATCAGAATTCAAATATAATTTCAATAAATCTAACTCGAAATATACGAAGTTGTTCCAATTCTGTTTTTGATTTTATATTTTGGTCATTTGCGCACTGCGAGATGTTTCTATAGCATGTAATATTTATGCTAAAGATTCTTAACAGATTTAGGATGATATAATAATGCAACGTAAATACTGATTATTAAATTGAAGTCAATGTTGACTTCCACATGTGACGGAAGGGTAAGCAGTGAATAAAAACAAAGTACTGAGCAGGAATTTTAAAGGTGTTGATTTAACCACGAACCAAGGGTAAAAGTTGTGACTGTGGCTCTGACAAATGTTTCTAATATACTCTCTACCTCGACGCGGGAAGAATAAATGCCCATCAGCACAGCGCGACTTTGTTTTCGTGATATATTTATGTTGTCCAAGAGCTATATATTATTTGCATAGGCATTAATACATAAAAATGGAAATGAAAGTTTTTGATATAGCCCTTCTAAAATGCAAGGCCTTAAGAAAACGAAGATGCCTCAGAAGAGGTACACAGGCGCAGAATAATGAAAGTGGACAATTGATGGTGCTTTAATAAACATTAATGAGCTGCTGTTCACAAAGACACGTGACACCGCTCGGGCTTATGAACTTGGTTGTTGTCACACAAGTGACGCTAGCTCCTTGCTTCACGGGTCCCCTTAATTGCCCTCACGAGGCGGGGTTTATTTCTTTAGAGCCCCACCGACCTCCGAAAGAGCCCAGAATGGCGACGAGATTAGTACCCAACTTTTCTGGGTAGGAGTTATAACCCTATCCTTTTCGCCGCGTAGGCTGACTGAAACATCTATATGAAAGAATTATATTTTGTTCTTTTGTGACATACTAAATTTTTGAGAGTTGCTATTTAACTCCTCCACCTTACTCGAGGACGTTAAGCATCCTTCAGTCTATTTCGAACCAGTAGTTTCCTTACGGGTCATAGATGTTACGCCGTCTGGAGCTTCGTATAGTCCAGCGTTTAGTAGTTTTTATGTGTACAGTAGCAGGACGGTTTAAACATTCACCGTATATCCAAGATATATTCTGTTCGAGTGTATATGACTCTCAATATTAACAGTCCCATTACTTTTTTGCATGCTCGTTTCCAAACTGAGGTTCTTCTTTATTTCTTTAGCCCACATGAATCCATTATACCTTCAGCTTCTGCGACACATAAAAATGTCGGGTTCCATTACCTGTGTCACATTCGGTTTCGGGTTACAATCCGAGAATGTGACGTTTGGGAGTTTAAAAATGAACAGTTATTACTTCACTATTCGATAGCTACCAAACGGCGTTGTGTGTTCAAACACATGCAATCTGAACGTCCGAACTGTGTCCTCAGAGGCCATGGTATTGCCGAAATGAATACCTTCTCTACAATTACACTCTTTCAGAAGGTCTATTAGTGTATGTAGTTTTACCTGCTGGCTGTTGTGCTGAACATGTTAACCCCGTAGCGGGTTCATGAACCGTATTGCAGAATGTTTAAACATGTGATACTGTATTTTAACGAAATTATTAAACATGCCCCCAATGTACTAACATACGAAAACAACACACACTTTAGACTACGCGTGTCGATTACGTTCAAGATATCGCGCAGATTAAAGTTGCATCTTACAAGATCGACACACCAAAAAGCTACTCGCCAACATGTAGGACTGGGCGCAGGAATACGCGTTGTGATTAAGATAATTATATAGAGATCAAAGTATTCCGAGGCACCCAAGCGGAAATAATTACTTAAAAAATACCTGAAGTAAGACTCTTGGAGTGAAATCGCCGCTTCTGTAGGAAGAACCACAGGTGTATGCGAAAGGAAAGTGATTAGTTCGCTTACATCCTACACAACGCAGACCCTCTAATAAAGGGAATACAAGAGCATTAAATATTTGTTTTAGCATGAAAAGCACAGTTCACTTCGCAAAGACTTAACATTTACACTGTAAAAATAATGGTAAAATTACCTGACAAGTGTAAGGTAATATTCGCAAACTTGTGGGGGAAACAGTTTTCCTTACGGGTAGGTTAAAATTACCGCACTGTGGAGTAAAATTCACGTACACGGTAGTGAAAAATCCCATACATGGATGGGAAAATTACCTTACGACACGTGAATCTCTTCAGAATTTTCTCAACAGCTAAGTGGGAGGAAGGATGGGAAAGCAATAATTTTACACACTAATATTCACATACATTGTATTGTTGTCTTCGTGGTGTGATGGATAGCGCATCGACCTGGTGTGTTAAAGGTTCGTCGTTCGCGCTCTCCAACCAGCAATTGTCTAGGATTTTAGGGTTTAGTTTTCGGTTACAATTTAACAGAGGGTAGAAGTAATTAAAAAAAATTAACAGTACTAGTACCCCGTAGGGTTTTTAATATAACTTTATTATACAATATAGTTAATATTACCTTTCGTGTATAGAATTTTCCTCCACTTTGTCAGGTACTTTTACTGTACGATTAGGTAATGAAAATTTATTCCACATTTGACAAGTAATTTTACCTTACACGTAGAGGGAATTAGCTTCCCTTTACATGTAAGGGAATCTTACCACAAATTTTTACAGTGTAAAATGTATTTCGTCGAAAAAGAAATAGTCTTTAAATTTATATCTAAAAATATGCACCATGCTTGTTATTGACATTTAAATTCAACCACGTTGTGCAATATGGGACCATATAATAGATTGAAAAATATAAAGTATTCTATATAGATTAAATTGGTCTCAAACAATAAAATTGAACGATTCGGAAGCAGAATTTAAAAAACTGCACATCATTAAAGCAAACAATGCTTCGCTGTCAGGCATGGTTTGCAGCTTCAAGGACTTAAGTGAAAACACTACTTGCTCATAGTGCTCGAAGCATGCTCGCGGCATGTTCCATGCGTATCGTGCCGCCTTTGTCACTTCCGTCATTCTGGGCCTCAGGCGCTCAATTCTACCCCATGTTGGCGGGCTCCTGTAGATTACAAAAGCTACACGTATCTATGGCGTCCGCAATTCGAACCAAGAAATTTTTGGTACGAAGGAAATTGTTATCTATAATTTAATCATGCATAATTAACTGAAGGATGTAATTATGTAGGACATCCAAAACATTTCTCAATTTAGCACCAACCAGCTACAATCGATAAAATTCTGAGTCTCTCGGCTGCTCAACAAGTACTATTCTAAGGAGTGCTCCGATGGCATTTTCTCCGTGTGGGAGGGCCGCGGTGGCTGACCGATTAGACATTTTTTTTTTAGATTTATTTCATCAACCCTTCTTAGCAGTACAGCCATCCAGGGTGTTCAATTCTATCATGACTACTACAATTTAAGAAACAGTATATTAATTATATAGATTCGCTTTTTTTTTGGGAGGGCGGTTGTTCTTCTGGTTGCCCGTAATTTAGGCTACAAATACTTATATTACTAATTGAAAGCATCATTCACACTTCCTAGGAAGGCGGTGAGCTATTCTGCCTCGACCGAGACAACTCCCCGACGGGTATCCTTTCAGCCGTCTTCCGTTTCGCCGCCCCCGCTGGAACAGACCAGGGATCGGGATTTCCACGAATCCGCCCGTGCGAGCAGACGTCGTCGGGCCCTCACACAGCTAACTAGCCTTTCGGTCGGTCCGCCAGGCCACCCAACGGTCGAATGTCCCCGCCCACGAACCCGAAAGCCCCCATCTCCCTCCCTATCTGTACTATTCCATTTTGCTATTTTGAGCGGTTAGACTGCGGCGTCCCACCAAGGCAAACCGGGTTCATTCCCCGACCGAGTGATTATGGATTTTCACAAGTGGTAATCGTGTCGAATGAGGCCACTGGTTGGCAGGTTTTCAAGAGGATCTCCCGTTTACCCGCCCTTGTATTCCGGTGCTGCTCCATTCTCATCTAATTTCACCCTCGTCGGCTCTGAAGACCTCGTTGTTAAGAGCCGTCCAAATCTATCAACTCAACTCAACAACTCCGTTTTCTATATCTATCAGTTATATAAATCATAAGCGACATGGGCAGCTCTTAATACGGTTTGTCGGCGCCGATGTGGGGAAACGATTTGCATATGGAACAACAAAGGAATGTGTCGGAGAGAGGAAGAAACGTAAGTGCTTAGAGATAACACACAGGTCGATGGATGGCCACGTCCACCACGGGGATTATACAAAACCCGGATTTTGTCGTGCGATAAATCGAACCCGGCTTGCCATGGTGGTAGGTGAGTGCTGTCACCACTACATAACCTTGGATCATGTTTAAAGTAAAACCGTTACGATGGAAGAGAAATAAACTTCCGATTCTTGTTAAAATTTCAATAGCGTTTTTATTTCAAAGTGAGACTGCAGCACTCAATGTTTATGCATATAATTGTTCCTTAAGACCTTTGTGCAGTGACGTCTTAGCGGATGAAGTAGGCGAGATGGCAATACACAAAAATTTTTGGAAAATATTTTGTGTCCTTCATTATTGTTAAAATTAATTACTTTATATAAATTTGTCCACAAACTTTATGGTGTACGAATTTTAATCACCACGAGGACAAAATTGTACCAAAATTGTGAGAATGCCTGCTACTAAGCCAGGACCGTTTGTTTTCTGTAGTAACGTCCCAAATTGCAGCTCTGGGACACACCGCTGGAAAATACTTCACTTGTCTGCCCGTATAGCTTTGAAGTATAAGGAAGTTCTTAGACATCCAGTGCACTTGTGGACGTAATAATCTATACTGGGCTATGACGAAGCTAGGGGCTGATTTGTACTTCACACCGGGATTCTGATGGGTGTGGGAGGATCCGTCGGAGGTCAGGAGCAATTGATTTCCGATTTTCGTGCTCGCAATTCATAATTTTGGCGTTTATACACATAAATTCTGACCTAAGTCACATAATGAATATGAAAACTATCCAGGAAGATATTTATAGTTCGCCGCTATAACGAATTTTATTGCATAGTGTTACAAATTCTCAGTTTATTTTTTGGCGAATCCAGATTTTTTATGGATGGATGTTTTAGTTAAATACACGAGTTAGTAGTGATTTTCTAATTTTATTCAAAAGCAATCCAAAAAATACTCCACACCTCCTAATCTCGACAACAAATTCTATCACTTGCTATTTATAGCTAGTATTTACACAATCGTCCCTCAACTTACAGAAAACAACACAATCAACCAGTCTTATAGACAGTTTTCTAATACCTACTGAGTTAATATTAAAATTGTATATTAGCTATCTGACAGTTCCAATACTTACATTCAAGTCGGCGTAAGTCGTTTATTAACGTCTCATCTAATTTTACTCGCCAGTCATTCCTGTTTGAAAATTTCTACAGCGCTCAGAGTGTTTCAGTACACATGCGCACTCTACTCGTTGGGTAACTCGCTCGCTCTCCTCAGCAGTAGTGTCCTGCGTTCGTCGCCGCCAAACACACACAGTAGCCGCAATTTTTCTTATCTCTGCTATCGCCCTCTGCTTCGCCAGGTGACCACCACAGACTGCCGAACATCCTCCCCCTCTTCCCCCTAATACCTTCGACAAAAATGCGGCGCTATTTAAAGGGGCGGACACTTTCTCGGAAAGTTCGCGCAACATGCCATCGGCGATGTAGTATGTCCGCTTAGAGGAGTAATTAGGGAGGGCGTGCCAAACGCAGCAATTTCTCCCCTCCCCAGACCTCTCGGGTCAGCATAGGTGGTCACTCTTCTGTCGCGGGGAAGGAGGGAGCACTCGCGGGACACTTCCCCAAGTCAAGTGAGTTTGCCCCCGAGCACATTCTCCAACATATGGGCCTTCATAGCTCGCCAGTCGATCGATGTGGACAACTCTAGACGTCTCCTCCTCGGTGTCCCATCGACAAATCTTGAAGGACTTATCACTTGCTAATTTCCAAACTTGGTAAGGACATTCCTGATATCCTTCGGACTGAGATTTGTAGTAGAAGAGTGAGTATGAGGCTACTGGATGACTTTGACCCTTATGGACTTGTGACATTAGGGCGAGATGCACTTGAGATGCACTTTTACACCCCCTTCCCTTCAAACCACCGTGACGGTATCCCCATGAACTAGACTGGGTGGTTTACTATCCCCACCCTTCCTCCCTATCGGTTGGCGGTTCCTTAACCCCCCATGGCGCTGTTGTGTGACTGCTTAACACATCACCATCCCACCTCACCCCATAACTTCTTCCATTGTAAAGGCTGTTTACGATAAATTGAACATTTTAAAAATAAATCTTAGAAAAAAGTAACTGCCCCAACCTGCATATATTTTAATGGGCGCAATGAGTGACATGTGTCCTGTAAAGTTGGTAACGATGGAGGGGAAAGCAGTTACATATATTAATGTCGAACAAAGAGTGTTAGGTAAACATTTGTGATAACTGAAATTATTTCTCTCGATTTCTGTATTTTTTAAATCATCGAAGTGTAAACATGAGCAGATTGGTACACTATTTACCTTTCTAATAATTTCACAGTTTCACTTGACCGACGCACAAATAAAGTGATGAGGCCCATGCCAATGTTAATTTTAGAAAAGGCGGAAGAGCACACAACGTGTATACAAGTAGATGTTAAGCAAGGCTTTCAAAAGTTCTCATTTTACCGTGAACAGGCTATAGCAACTATGCCGCCCAAACCCATGGGTCGTTCTGAGGGCTTTAACCCTCCCAACCCTCCCCACTTTGTCCACTACCATACCATTTTTTTCCTTTGATGCAATTGTACTACCCGACTCCTCAAGTTTATTTATTTCTTTACGTCCTCCGCCACCCTCCCATCATCCTTAGAGCTATGGCGCGTTAATGTCAGCAGCAGAATTTGAAGATGCACTTGCAGATGCACTTTCTGATGTACTTCTGTATGCATTTCCCCCTTGACAGGTCGGGAGCTGGAGGCACAGACTGGAAGGGAAGTGCTTCTATGTGTGGAGCAGCTGGATGGCAAGTGAACCATTCGGAAGTACACACGCAGATGTATGGGGGAGGGGTAAATGTACTTGGTTAGGGTTACGTCGTGTATTAGATTTTTTAATCAAATGCATCTACGAATAATGCATTGAATATTAAATGTAAGTCTTGCATGTACTGAGAGAGTTCATATCGCAATTACAAAGTCTAATTACACATGTTAGCGTACCGAGACCCTGTTGCAAAGGAATGAGGTAATTGAATCGTGCATGCAATAAATAATTAGATTAATTGCATATATTCATGCACTTGCGTCCTTGAGTATGTAGCAATGAATTATTGAATTACTACATGTTGCAATGAACAATTACTGAGTACAAAACCTCCGTACATGTCCGTTCCCTAGCACAGCTCTCTCTCAACTTAGCAGATTTCCAATAATATATTTAAAAAATACCTCCGCTACCGGTGGCCATAATGCAAAGAGCTATTTCATTATTTCTTTCACACACAGCAGTATTCCCCAGTGGCCATGTGACACATCCATATATATATATATATATATATATATATATATATATATATATATATATATATATATATATATATATATATATATATATATATATCCGTCCGGGTTATTAATTATTGAAATTAATTTAAAATCTATTAATCTATTTTTATAACAGTGTCGTACCGGATCTAGAATGACTCCAAAAATTTTTATTTTAAATAAAATGTACTAATATAAGTTTTCAAACCAAAAATATTAATTTGGTTTTGACACTACCAACACTCGTTATTACTTGAATGTATGTATTTGCGTATTGAGTTTAAATACGTTTAACGAGAATGTAAGGTAAAGAATTTAGGAATAAGGAAAATTACTCATTTGTGTTCATTTCCTGTCAAATATACTTAAATGTTTGTAATCGCTTAACAAATTTTCGAGAATTTTTGCATATCTAATAAACATACACATTTATTATATGTATATAAATTTTAAATTAAATATTCATCATTTGTCGAATGACATCTATAGACGTTGAAAGTGAATGTAGCCTCAATAAATTAGTCTTCAATTCATCTCCTGACAAGATCACTTAGATATTTTTATGATTTGTATTTTTTTTCCTCGTATGTAAACCATTTTGTATACCGGACTATCTTGTGATTTGGTTGCTATGGTAATGCACAATGTAATGTTTGGTGCAATTATTGGTGCATTATGGGTGCAATGTTTGAAGACGTCTTTTAAGTATGCCATTTTAGATGTTTCTAGCCAACATGTTTGTGTAGGATAGGTGGTAACTTAATTGGTCATCGGCTTGATAGGTTTTTATTATTTTTATGCTTAGATTTGCCGCGTGACGTACTGTAATTCAGACTGCCCAAAAAAGGGAAGATGTGCGGCGCTGAAGAATAATAAATTAGTTTGCCTGTGTTACATACTTGGGTTTGAAATTAAAGTCAACATATAGGTACCGCGATATTATGAGTACTAAATTAAATAATGTAGTGACATCCCAGACCCCGAGAGATTTGCTAGGGAAATGATTAAGGGGATTGACCAGTGTGACCGACCGACGAAGCATCTACAAGATGTTGCTGATAGCAAGATTTTTAAGATACGTATTTCAACGCAGAGGCTGAGTAAGATAATTATTTTTATATTATTAATTTAGCTTACATTCACAACATCTTAGGTTTCAGTATCTTAAATTTTCTCTACGCATTTACCTGCGAAGGCCTGAGCAGATGTCTTGTGTTCTCACAACTGAGTTGCTTTGACAAAAACTATTATTAAAATTTAATTTATATACTTTTTGCAATAATTGATAGAAGTTGAAGGGAGCACATTTATTTTTGGATTTCATTAATAATAATATTAAAGTGCATTTCTAAAAAATCAGTATTGGTTATCCTCCAAGTCATTTTGAACATTATATAAGCAGTTTGTGTTCCATCAAGATTAACAACGATATGAAACCTTGCTTCGTCATGCCTTGATTAATTTCTTGGTGATATAAATAAGTATATCATTTTACTAATTGACGTATCGAGACCAAGACAGAGAAATATATAGAGTTACTACTCCAAATATATATGGATATATGCAGAAACATTCTAAAAAACCAATTCTTTTTAAACCCAATTTTATTTTGAACATTAAATAAGAAGATTATATTTTATTATTTATACTGCAAGACCTGCATACCCTCTTCACGGCAGAGAGAATGTACCTGCCCTGCATGCATGGGATAGGGGGCTAGGGGAGCAAGACTAGTTCCAGATTTTCTCGGTAGGGTGCATAACCGTTAACCGAACGATCAACATTCTACCTGTCCCCCCAGGCAGACATGACGGGAGAGCAAAGACTCCAAGCTTCATTTAAGTACGAAATTCCATTATGGCAGAGCATCACGAGGAATCAGAAGTTACACCACCTCTCCGCGCATTATTTTCATGATCGTCAACACAACCGTTCCAATTTAAGTTTACCAGAATAAAAAATATAGGCCATATTTATGCAGCAAGTCGGTTTGACAGTCAAAGGCGGGCAATAGAGACAACTGTCTCAGTCTCCCCTCCTGAAACGATGCATTATGTGTAGAATCAGAAGAAATGCCAGGAACTATTTCAGGCTGGCCACACCCGGTATTGGCCCCAGATCACCATCCTCAGGGAAAACATAAGCCAAGAGAAATCATCAACAGCTCCAGCCTCCGACAGGTTCAATGGAACAAACAAGACAGACGAGTGCAAGCATCACAATGCTCCAAAAAGATGCACTAGCTTCAACTCCAATAATATAGAAGTTCCACACCAGAATTCGAGATGGGGCGCAAGAGACAAAACCTCCTGGATAGGGGCATATACAGTATACTAGTCTAATGGATAGATATGTTAGTAACTACCAATCTGTAGAAATGTGTTTACACACTTACACCTAAATGAAGGTGAAACACAATAACAACATGAGCAGGAATAACATCTTACAAATTATAAGGTAGTGAAAACCGAAGAAAAAATTAGCATGGAAGATGAAAACACTTACGAAATAAACATCACATTGACAGAACGATTTTCCCTTGGGCTTCCACCCAAGAAAAATACCTAAAAACAAAACACCCTCAATAGATGATACACTTCATGATTTGATACCGGATGAAAAACAACTTCATACTTATCCAAAACAAATCTCTTACACATCATTAGGCTACCCTTTAAATTTCACAATTTCAATCCAGTGGTTTCAGGCGAAAAATCCCTCTTAGAAATACTTGATTTAACTTGTGCCACATGGGCATTATTTAAACTCCCCAGATTTCTTTCATCCTCCAACAATACCGTGACGAGAGAGAGAAAGTGGGTTATCTTATAAGGACATGGAAATTTGGGTTCTAACTTGGCACTAAATTGAGCTGCTTTATTGCTCGAGAGGTGGGCTTCAAGGTCTACCTTCTCCCTAACATTTAATGAGACAGACCCACCATGATAAGCATTCCTTGATGCTATTTAGGCATGATATTTTTTCAGATTTTGTGAGACTTTCTCCCATATCTCCTTAAGATACTTTTGTTCAGTGGTTCCCAAATGAATTCATGGAGACTCCATGAATTAATGAGTGGATGGGAAAGTCTCCATGCGAAAAAAAATTAGCTGGAACTATTTTAGTGGCAGAATTTACTATAATGTTGAAGGCTAATGTTAGTTGGTATAACACAATATCCCAGTCTTTATGGGAACCAGTCTGAAATTCCTTTGAGTCTGCCTTCAGATTTCAGTTGTATCTTTCCACCAAATTAGCTTGGGATTAATATGGTGTAGCATCTGTCATCTTAATCCTCCATGAAAAAGCTAAATTTTTCATTTCAGTTCTAACAAAATATGTAGCATTATATGTCACTATATGTGTGGGAGACCCGAAAATCGGGAAGCTTTTGACAAAGTAACTTACATATTTCAACTGACTTCATGGTACGAAGTGGAAACCGAAAATTCAATTTAGGAACCTGTCAACATCTACAAGTATAGAGAAAACACCAGCAGTGGTCCTGGGCAATAGTCCAAACACATCCAAATTAAGTTTTTCCCAAGGAAAACTGTCTACTGTGGCACTATTATGTCTCATTATATTAACATTTTGCGGTGTTGCATTTTGGCAATTTACCCCCATCGGCAATCTCTGCTATTGATATTGTCCTCATGAAGTAACAAAAGCCAAAATCTCTCTACACTCTGGGTGTAATTCACATTGTAAGAAAGCGGAAATGAGATCAAAAATTGAGAAATTCCGAGCATTCCATACATGTTGAAATACAAATTCGATTTTTGGAGAGGATAAGGTTCTACAAAAATATTTTTGTTTACCTGGCAGTAATCGCAAATTACACAATACTGCCCAGCTAACTTTATCGGCAGGATAAAAGCCGAACTTGAAAAAACACTGAAAAAAGTTTCAACAATATTATCTGCTTGTAATTTACTAACAAAATTCTTAAATATCTTAAATTTTTGTGGAAATACCCGATATGGCACTGAAGAGATAGGCTCCTGATCCTTAAGTCACAAAATAATTGGGTGCTTTCTATAGTGACCTTACTTCTACGTGATATTTTCTTAAAATTCTTACTGTTACTCTGCTAATTATTGATCCTTATCTTGATTCTGACTTTGATTTTGGTTGGCGATAACCTGGAAATTAAACTTCCAGAAAGTAATAGCTACTGGTTGATCTTTACATAATGCGAACACTAGACGTTTCTTCGCTACATCAACACAAGCTCGTGTTTTTCTCAGAAAGTATTCGGAAGAATTCGGAATTCAAATTTCCAAGTAAAACCCTCAATTATAATTTTGAATATGGCAGTACCCTGTTTACTTATCACACCCCCATTGGCTAAGGAGAACCCGATGGCTTCCTGTTTCTGTACTTCAAATTAAACCCTTAGGCATATTTCTCATAAGGTAACTACAAATGGAATCGCTTGTCAAAGAGCAAGTAGTCCCTGTGTCCACAAGTGCACCTACCTTAACCTGGTCGGAAAAAATTACAGCATCATATAACAACCCAAATTTACGCTCTTTTCCTAAGGTATTAATGGAATTATCCTCTAATAGATTCCCTATCTCCCTAATACATTCCCTATCTGTGGACAAAGAGCTTTTATATGTCCTTTCTGTTGACACAAGAAACAACTATATGTTTGTCTTTGTCTTCCTCAGATGTTCTGCCAGCAACGTTCCCTGTCTGCGTGAACCAGGTTCAAGTCTGTTTCCTATTATTACCAGCACTTTCATCTTGGGCTACCGAAAACATGTATGTCATATGAAAATATTATTTTGCCATATGGATACCTTTCACAAGGATAATACAAAATTTTGAAGTTCCCCTTTTCCGATCTTCCTTAGGGTTTGTTTTCACCACAATGCTTCCACCACCTAAAAAAACAATCCTGCATAGTGTGTTCTACATCTGTGTCTAATGTTAAAGTTGTTGTAATGTTGTGGGTTGTGTGGCTAAGGCACAAAATCTGCTACTCCTTGGAAGTAAGTTAAAAATCATTAATACGGTAAAGTAATTCTCAACACATGGGTACTAAAAAAACTCAACTAGTCCTAAAATTTACTGTATGAAATTCAACATAATCTAAGTTGACAATTGTCTTTTTTCCATTAATTTCATAAGCAATTTTGAAACAGCTACCTCACTCGTGACTTGGCTAATACAGGCTTTAACTAACCCCTCAAAACTCTAATTGTCACCCCTTTCTTTGCAGAAAATAGGTTGTAGCTCTTTGCATACTTTAAAAGTAACTGCTGCATAGACTATTTTCTTAGAGCAAACATTCAATGTGATGATTGATTGTAAAGCGACAAGAAAATAAACTAGTGCCTCCAAAGTAGCATCAACTAAAACTGGCAATCTAGCCGAAAGTTCAGATGGTATACATTTAAATAATTTCAAAATAGGAGTTGGCTCAACCACGGTTGCGCTGGCGGAGTTCTTTCCTTCATCATCTTTACTCCGAACCAGAGCCCGAACCTACAGCCTCTACTCTCCTATGCCATCGCCATCAGCAACTGTCTCTCCAGCTTCCAAAAGAAGCTGAGCCAATGCAGTCTTGCTCATCTTCTGTATCCATACTGTTGACATCGTTAAAGTTAGAAAACAGGCAACACGCAGTGAGAAAACTAACAAGTATCTAAGCCACTGCCTGAAATTGGAAGATATTGAACTAGAAACTTTTCTTTCACCACAAGACAATTCATGCGCATACCCAAAACAATATTTACTATGCCAAGAAATCAACAAACTCTGCATACAAAGCAGCACAGAGCGCAGGGAAGTTTTATGCGAAGCCCTTCTCAAAGGGCGTGGCAGGGAGCTTATACACAGCCCAGCAATGCAAATAAAAAGATTTCTTAACTAATTGTGTAAGACAGAGCCACAAAGAGTAAGGATTTCAGGCAAGAATACGCATATAATCTCTCAAGAATTTGCATACTTTTATTTGATGTAAAATACAACTTGTTTTACTTGGGCTTTAAACTTTTATCAAACTCTTTGTTTTAAAATTATACCCAAGAAAAATACAATTAATAGGCATATCCAACCACTCCATTTTGACGTACAAATGCCCATTCATACTGTTTTGGGCTAATAAAAATACAAATTTACCTAGGATAAAAATAATGCCAGCTAGAGACAAAATCTTATTTTGTCTTTTATAAATAACAATATTGAAAAAGAAACATTTCCATTTTAAGAAATTCCAATATTAAAGGGATAAGTAATCACCCAAAAAATAAATAAACAGTGGTGATAATAAATATTATATATTTCTTATGTAATCATGCATTTTACCTCAAAAGTGATTTTCTAAACGAGTGTTCCACAATTTCTCATTAATATATGTCTCTCTTACTTGAAAATTATTTAGACTCATTTATTTTTTTATATTCCCTATTACCTTACTAGAAAATGATACAATTGTCGAAAAATTGCTACATTTCAGCATTGAACCCGCCATTTTAAACCCTTGAATTGTTATTTTTATCCCAAAATGGCTGAGTTACTAAAAACATTAAGATTTTACTTAATAATTATTTTTTGAGTTTACACAAGTAGTGTTTGGTCACAAAAATGGCTGTTACTTTAAGCATATGAAGCTTTCATAAAATTCTACCGGCCAATTACTAAGAAATTCTATCTTTTATTATACTAAAAGCGCCCTATCTTTCTGGACGGACATAGCTGCCATGTTGCCTATTTTCCGACGTGAATAATCAAGTTACATTGTATCAATATAATTAACTTGTGGAGAATTCCAGGAGGAAAGTCGGTCTATGAGGCTACCTACCACTTCCCAATGTTTTACACTCTAGGATCGGGCAGTTGCCCCTATTGCACCAAACAAACATTTTAAATCTGGTCAACTATGGCTCAAAGAACATTCGATAATAGTCTTGGGACATCAAAAAACTTCTTGGTTGGTGCCGACTTCCTTCCACGTGGGCTAATTTCCGGCGAGAATGTCACCAGTGGAGCCACAGCACCACATGGCTGCCACTCGAAGCTCCAACGACCGCTAGCTTGCCAATGCACGCTCGGTGCTTGATGCTGCCGGAGGCTATGTCGCCTCTCGTAGTGAAGTGTTGTCAGAAGTGAAGTCCCCTGTAGTAACAAGGGCAAACACAGCAGATGGCCCAGCAGACACACACATCAGGTAAGTTTTACTATTGTGTATAGGAAATGCAGTTTTTAATTTCTAATATTAATCTTTCATTCATATGAACGTGTATTTTGCCGGAACACAGAATGTAGTACTTTCCATTGCCTCGTAGTCAAGCGGCACGTTGGTCGGACAGTCAAAGGCGGACAATGAAAACAAGTGTCTAAATTGAATAATATGTTTTAATATAATATCAATAATTAATAACCTGAAGTCTAGAACTTACAAACGTATAGTAAAAATTTTCTAAAATAAATTCCCGCCTTTTATATATCAAACATCTACCAATATGCTCCACCACAAAGTACTGCTGTGTGTGAAAGAAATAATGAAATAGTTCTTCGCAATACGGCCACCGGTAGTGAAAGTATTTTTATTACATACTATCGTAAATCTGCTTAGTTAAGAGAGAGCTGTGCTAGGGAACGGACATGTACGGAGGTTTTGTACTTAGTAATCGTTCATTGCGATATGTAATAACTCAATAATATATTGCTGCAAATGCAAAGGCATGCACACCCCCATTGCACATGCAAATGCACATAATAAGTTATTGCACAGCCAAATAATCTAATTACACGACCTAACCAAGTGCATTTACTCCTCCCCTACATCCTATGTACATCAAAATGTGCATTTCGAAACTATTCACTCGCCATGCAGCTGCTCCACACGAAAATGCATTTCCCTTCCATCTGCCACCAGCTCCCGACCTGTCAAGGAGGAAAGTGCATCCAGAAGTACATCTGGTAACGCACCTTCAAAGCCAGTGCCGGCCGTGTCGCACTATATATCTAAGGAGTATGGGTGGATGGCAGAAGGACGTAAAGCAATAAATAAACTCCAGGAATCTGGCGGAGCAATTGCGTGAAAGGAAAAAAATTACATGGTGGTTGGATGTCTTAGAGGGACGGAGAGTGTGAAAGCACTCTGAGAAGACCGCGGGGTGATGGCGAGGGTGAAAACACTCTGACAATACCGCGGGGGTTCGGGAGGCACAATTGCTACAGTGGAAGCAGGCATGGGGATGGGGTAAGCGATCACACATAAGCGCCATAGGTTGGTCGGGAATCTGTACGCAGTCAGTAAGGAGTGGTGGGGAGAGTGAACTACTAGGACAAGTCCCCGGGGTTACAGCCCTCTGTCGGCGGGGAGGAAGGAGGAGTAGGGAAAGCAAAAGTGCTTCTCAAATACATCTCGCCCTTATGTCACGCGAGTCCATAAGGGTCAAAGTGAGCCAGTAGCCAGACATTCGCTTTAATTGTAGTCCCCAAGTTGTTTCTTGCTACATGCTATTCGCGGTAAATTGAGCACTCTTGAAAGCCCTCTCATTTGGAATAATACTCAATAAATATATTTTATTCTAGCCTTAAACATTAACTTCAAAGTGCGGTGGAATTTACACGCCAATTTTATTAATTACATGGAAATAATTACTTGAAGAGGTAAATAAATGATAAAAAAAGGCTGAAATAAAAAGTGACTGGGGCCTCAGAAATGCTAACTTTACCCGTGACCAGCCTATACACACCATATTACTGTCCTTCACGAATGCAGAGCCTACAATGCTCGGATCATTTCGAGCATTACTCCTGATGCCAGTAGACACTGTTATAAGTTCCTGTACTGCTCCTCAGCTGTCTCTCTTCCCCTGAAGATCCCTGTGAATAACTACGTCTCTCAATTCAACTTCTTTCGTTGAGTTGTCTGTATTAAATACGGGGCAACTTCTTTTTTGGTCCAGTTCCAGTACCCTCGTTCTTCTAGCCACTATGTAACGATCTTCCTTCCTTTCCTGCGGTACCGTGTGACCAGTCGTTTAGTTGGAGCTGTGAGTCGAATTATCATTACTTTTGCTGCTAGCTGTCATTTTTGGTGAAGCTGTCATTTGGACCGTTTCTCGATGGTTAGTATCGGGTAGCACCATGGAAACTGGGTTTCTAAGCCTCCATCCACATCACAGTTCCAACATTCTCAGCACATCCATCGACGAGGGACAAGTTTCGCTGCCTCTTTGCAATCCAGAAGAACCCCCCCCCCCCCCAGCCTTCTCAGCAAGCTCTGAGTCGTGTCCACTTCCGGCTCTCAAGTCCTACAGTTCCTTCAGGGGAGTCGGGCTCTCCGTTTCCCTGTTCGGTCCCGTTACTAACATTTCCGATGCTAGGCTGGACAAAAGTGGAACTCCCTAGCACAAATTCGGGTAACAATGTCTGTCAATGTGACTTCCAACTTCGTCGAGATGTCCAAAATGCGATCTCCATTATATTAACGGTACAGTGTACCTGCATGCACTGCATGCCGAGGCATTGGCTCCTTCTTCGCCAATTTCCCCTATAATGCGCGGGCCAGGAATCTTGCATTCTGCGTGGTGATGCCCAGCATGACGCTCGGCTCACATTCGCATCGACAATAGCATCCACGGCAGAGATGACGTGGCTCGTATCCACGGAGCACTCCTCCAGAGACAGGAGAGAAAGTGTACGATGTTCTGCCACAGTCCCTGCAGGGTTTCTTCTTGTTTCGTACATGCGCATCGTAAGCGTGTCGAAGGTATCAGTCGCTGATATACCACACGGCGCGACAATTGAGAAACGAAACAAAAGTTTCAGTATACGCTAAAACAGGGTCGCTACTTTAAAGGCAACAAAGCGATTATTAATAGAGTAAAGTTACAATTTATTGAAATATAATTCATTCTGAAATAAATAATATCAAATACCACATAACATTTAAATTACCTTTAATTTTTAGGTTTACATTAAATTTCCATAGCCTAGTTAAATTTCAATCAAATAAATTACCATAAAATCAAGGAAAGACGACGGAGGTTTGCCAAAAAGGAGGAATCTGCTAATAATAGCAAATGAGGAAATCTGATCAAAGACGATGGCCACAAAATGGCACAAAACCCGTTTTTAAAACTGGTTTATGTTCGTTTCATTTCGTATTTTTTAAGTTTGTGTGTGGTGAAGTGTCAGTGCTGTAACATATATGTGTGTACATTTTTTTTTTCTCACGCTAATTAGTGAATGCTTTACTTTGTCTCATTCCATAAGGAAAATGTATTTCTGACACTGCTGTGTGAAATACAAATAGTTAAGTATGTAAAGGAATAAATTATCTAAATATTAATGTAGGCAGCAGTTCAGTTATTCTTAATTTTCCTAAATCTTTAAAATTTGTGAAAATTGTTAGGAAAATGAAAATACTGTTGCTTGGGGTGAGTATTGGTCACTGGTGCGTCTTCGGGGTGTTTCAAAGCTAAATTTAATTAAGTCTATTTGAAACTGACACTTAATTTGCATGGAAATTGAAACTAAGTCGAACTAACCACACTAACTAACCCCGGCCTTAAACAGGGTCGTAGCTGACAGATGACAGGATGCTCAAGGGTGAAGGATGAACAAAAAGCGATGAATGTAAGAGCGGCAGTAAATGGGAGCACCGCGAGAATACCCACCGGCGACATAAGGCATGTCCCTTACACTCGAAAACCCAGGAACGACTACGATGGCAGTTGTACTCGGATATCTCCTGTGGAAAGCCGGTGAACTGCTGGCTCGGCCAACTAAGCTCCTCATGATTGATTAATATCGGCATTATTTTATTTAGGAATATGTGAAACACATTTTTAATAGCGTTTCAAAACCTGTTGGTCGTATTGGTTCGATATATCGCTCCTAGAAAGTATTGAAAATCTATGGCAATATATCGTAAATATCGTTCTTAATGATGTTGCAGATATTGCATATCATCAGTATTGCATTTCGCTAATATCGCTAAGACCACGTATATTTAATAACATTACTAATATCGCAATAGACGATATATTGTTTCTACACTGCTGGACCATATCACAGTTGCGATATTACAGAAATACTGTTTGTAACATATATATCTGTATTGTCATATCGCACAATCGTATTACTGTGGATTTCCGTGCAAGGTGGATTGTGTAGGCAAGAACGACTAATACTAGTATGTTTTCTAAGGCGAACTAAACTCTGAAAACAAATACAACAATCGGAAATATGTATATTATCACTTCAGTATCTTCATAACAACATGTGTGCAACGGTCACCTGTAAAAGACTCAGGTAATAGTAATTTGAATTCTTTATACGTATATGTCTCTGAGGACGCTATTCAGTTTTGAAAAAAGACTTTTTAAATTTACATAGCTTTTAAACTTCTGCTTACAAAAATATTTACCCAACTACAAATTTAAAATGTTTAACCAACTTTACGAAAATTAAAATATTAGAACGTGACATACTTGGATAAATTATAGACAAAGTTTTTCTCTAGGCAATTTAACGTTAAACCAATAGCTCGCACGCAAGTGGGCTGGTGGTTAGCGTGTCTGCCTGTCACACGGGATCGAATTCCCACTCGGGGAGAGCCTCTGTTGCAGAACTTGTGGATTTTAAACAGGTTAGTTGGGTTAATTCAGTTTATAGGCTGTTCGCCTGATGGACGGTTGGCGATTCATAGGGGCAGCAGAAACAGTGGCATTTCTCTCATCTGATCACTATGCGTGATGGAGGCGGAAGATTGCCAGTTCAACGTGTTCTTCTTTAGAATCCGCCAACACCTCTATTCTTCCGTACAACTAGACAAGAATGTTCCAGCCCAAAGAAAATTATGAAAGTTGTAAGTAACAACACTTGTGTTGAATTAGTGATGACTTCCGAAACATTCATTGAGGCGGGCGTCTGTCTGAAGTTATTTTCACGTTTCAGGCTCACAAGCAGAGGAGCAATAAGGGTGACACTGAAGCGCACATCAAGTGCCTCATCGCCACTACGCGCAAGGCACTGAACTGACCTGCTGTGTTCTTGTATTTTGCGTGTACCTGTGGGACTTTAAACGGTCACCCTATTATTTTATAGATGAATGGCCTGTGGCAATGTTCAATATAAGATACAGTGAAAGTCTTGGCCGTGTCCGAACAGAACGTTCAAAGATACAGCGTTCTGAAAAAGCCTTTTTTAAGGATGCTGGAGAGCTCTAAAATAATATTTATATGGTGCGTATTATCTATAAAAAACATCTCAAAGTTAGCACATGATTTTCTTTCGTTGGTAAACTAATTGAGTATAAGTTCAATAGTTTCGTAAAAAATGCGTTTCTCAAAAATGATGCCACATGTTTCAAGTGTGAGGTAGGCGACCGCCGTAATGTTGGTACGCAACTATAATGCCGTGTACTATGATACCAGAAATAATACAGAAACGCCTCAGTTACTTTGAATTAATAAAACGTAACACTCAGACATGCCAACTGAATTATTGTACCATCACATGAAAATAAAACAATTTGGTCATATGGAATTTTAAATTTTATTCGTAGCTACATACAAAATACGTATTTTTTTTTTTACTAAGCGATTTGCTTCAAATCCATTTATTTAAAAAAACGAATTTTCAGAGTTAAACCCATATAGGTAAAATTTCTTCATAGAATTGTTTCTGTATGAAACATTGATGGTTCACACTGAAATTACGTAATACATAATACCATCGTAAAAATATTGCGAAGTTTTATAAGAACGTATCGCTATTATTTCCTTTATAAAAAAAAAAAAAACCGATTTTGGAAGCAGAGTATAAAACGTTTTCCTATTCAGAGAAAACTTTATTAAATAGTTTCTTCATTTATATTATTTATTTAAGTTTTTTATGTATCTATGGCCTTTTTTTTACGAATAACAGAAGAACAAAAGTAATTATTAATTAAAGGTTCTTCGGCTTCACATTCTGCGCTGTCATGTACCCTGAAATAATAAATGGCCACCTGCTATTTGGACCAAGTTTTAATTTTGTACAATAAACGAAATGTAGATATTAATAAACGTCTGTGAAATATTCTACCAACGAGTGAGTAACGTGTTTATGCAATCATCTGGTATAAAGACTATTTTGCTCAGCAACAGATTTACTCACATTTTCCTTTATAACAAGCACTAAAGTACGCTAAAGTACGCATAACTACAATTAGGCTGCAACATACTTGATAACGGTCTTAATTTTTAAATATATGACTTTATTATATAATTGTACATTCCACCGAAATAAAATAAAAATTAAATCCGTAAAAAAATGCAGATGTTTTAACGTTAGATGATAACATAGATGATATAATCATTACAGAAATGGTTTCACAGATAAATTCATGTTGTTTGTTGGTGCTCTGTATGGTGGGAGCACCATCCACAGAAGAAATGTTACTTATTAGTCTTGGGTGGGTTGGTGACTAGAATCTCTGAAGGTACAATAATTTATTGGACTCTAAGGTGCAGAAGCAACAGGAAATAACGATGGAGGGAACGGTAACAACCAGAGCTAGCGAATCACAGAATATTCGACGTGTTTCCCAGACGAGCAAACCGTAATTTAAGTCATTGAACCAGGAACACTGTGTTGAGAGACTATAATTGTTTCCCTGATATTAAAAATTTAAAATGATGTCAGTGCATTCATAAAAGTAATATGGTTAAATCCTTGAGTAGTCGGTTAACAGCGTAATGTGTTGAAACCTAAGATGATTGGAGAATTAAGACATAATCTTAAATTAGGTGACTATAACCATTCTGTATCTAACATCAATAAATACTTAACGTGCCACTCTACCGTACGTTTCACATTATTACTACATGTGAAATTAAAACAGAACATTCGATTCAAATATTATACGCTAATTATAACGGTGCCACATTCTCTGAATCATTATTTTTGAGTTACTTAGGATTACACATAATAATTATACCACGTGACTTCCAAAACATGGGGATAAATATCGGCAGGACATACTTTACTATCATATAAGACGATAATATATGTACTTTAGCCGGGATACTTCTGGGCATGCGAGTCCCCTCCTATTTCCTAGACTGCGGTTCGGCACGGACTGGTCTGTAGCGGAGCGGCCAGACAGCGGCCCGGCAGTGTACGCGCGGACATAAAAAATATTCGGTGTTGTGCCTTGAGTAGGTAACAGCAAATGCAAAAGTGTACACGAATACCTATGTTTCTGGAAACAACAGATAGCAGTGCTCTTGTGACAGTAAATGTATTTATAACACAACTGTCATTCTAATATTATTTTTTATATAAAATGTAAATAAAATAAACCAACACGACTTCGAACCTGCAACGTCTTGAGCACGAACGTGTGACCTGAACTTCAAAACCAACAAACAAACGTACTTGATACTATAACGATAGAGCTTGTTTCGGATCTGTTTGTCTACACTCTACAATATTATTCGCAACATCCGTGGTACTGATCCTACATTCGCTCACGAAACAGTCAAATGCTTAGGGACGTCCCCGACCTTGAACAGTAACGACGCTCGGCATTCTTGTATTTGCCGTCTGCCATGTGGTATTATATCCGTACACTGTATCGGTTAAATGCTTCCATTGCGGAGCAGGAAGTTTACAAGATAAATATTTTACAGTGTAGTAATTTGGCATTTCAAACTGCTAATTTTGTAGTATTTAAAGTTTTTCAAATAGGATTACATATTTGCGTATTCTTTGTTTAGTAAATCGCGAAAACGTTTACTCTTAATGAACGTTGCGTTTGGATTAACATGTAATGGCAGAAATCATAGAAAAATTTTATTACAGACTGTTAAGTTAAGTACAGACTATTTTATTTAAAAGGCTACAGAAATGTTTTACAGTGATACCACCTTGCTGCTTATGCCAGAATTATGTGGATACTTATCTTTACTGGTGACATTGCATTTGCATGGAATTCGGACGTTTAGAAATAATACATTTACTGAAAAAATCCTTACAGCCTGTGTATAATAATCTGTAACGATTAACTGTGATTTCAGTGGGCTTTTTAATTTGAATACCTAGGCGTATGTAGACCACACGTTCAAATAACCTACCGTTACACAGGGAAAAAATGCTTATACGCAGGTTAATTGGGCAGACGTTGTAAATAAATGGATATTAAATTGTGTAGTGTAATATGTTATAGCGGCGCCATTCATTCATTTGTATTATTTTATTTGCTCTTTTATAAACACTGTGTGTGTATGGTTCTCTCACTGACAACTTTTGCTTTCCTCTGCGAACGTCCTTCGTCCTCCATTGCCTCACGTATAACTGAGCCTGCCGTAACTGATGTTTGTGGAATAGATGATAGCACGACCACACCTGCGCACTCATGTCGTCCCCTCTTGCTTGGCTTACTCCGCTTCACCCACGCTCAGACATGCCAGGGCGTCTCCCAGCTATAGTACAATTTATCCCCTAAAGCGATTATTAAGAGAGCTATGCATCCCCAAAAATCTTAGTTTTAAAATGTGTTTAGTTTAAAATATCAAAAACCACTTGTGATTAAGCGACAAATCGATGAATAGTGCTTTGTATATCGGATATCTTTCACATCTAAAAACGCGATTCGTAATACCATCCCCCTTCGTTATGGCTGTTGGCACCGTATGTTTGCATCAACCTTTTGTACCTCTTAATCAGCACGTCTAAATAAACAAAACAGGTCGTTTTGTTGGAACACACTCAGGTGAAACTTTTGTGATATAATTCAAAACAGCACGTGTGTTGCGTACCACAATCTAGAGCAAGGCGTTTTAAATGAGAATTTTTCAGTGCGCGCAACTCCCTTAATAATCACTTTAATTACTCGAGGAGAAAGTGGTTACTTACTTTTTGGTCTTATATTTTAGTCAGGGTTACACTGCCGATGATTAACTTCATGTTTTAGAAACACGTAATATTATATATATATAATAAGATTTTAAAATATTTAGTATTATGTGTGTGTATGTAATACGAATATTGTTAATGCCTACAAGTATAAGTACCACTATCTGCGTATCTTCCATAACATGCCATTACTTTTTGCGCGAAAAGTGTATGGACATTTTCTCATGTTGCTGCTATATTTATTAACATTTTAAATACGAGGTAGAAGAAGACCTTCTGTGAGCATAAACTGGGATCCTTACTAGAGTAGTATCGGTAATGTTTCACTCACTAGATGGATTGTTCGGGATGTGAATCATGACGTGTTTGGAGGGGGCGAGTTCATACGAAAGAAGAATGACTTCCAAAGTGCTTCACAAACGGGAATCATGCCTTTGGACAGCGAAAATATAGTCGGTCCAATGGCCCGCGGGCGCACTCCGCCCGGGGACGTAGGTCCTAATTGCGCGTCCACAATTACAATGCACGAAGCTAACGTTTCTGACACTGCCACCAGAGAGCAGAGATCATCAAATTCGTCTCCGTTCCAAGCGAAGCTTCCGAACACTAGCACTGGATTACACTAAAATCGCCGAGCCAACAAATCGCACGCGAATACCAGTAATATTCATATTTGTGGCTAGTTAAATTTTTTTTATTCGAGTTGTGTGTGTGAGTATTTTTAATTTTGCTTTAATTTAAATTCATATGTATTCATTTTCTTTTTGTTCTAGTAAGTACATTTTTGGGGTTCTAATTAGTAAAGTTTCGTTTTCGCAGCTGCGAGATTGACGACGTCTTCACACAAGTAGCGCTTTCATCTTTTCAATTTTCGTCCTTTGAAAGCAACCCAACATTATGTTTTTTTTTAACTTTAGCGTGCAATAAAATGTGAACAAGACAAGCAGCTTCGCACTCGTCCGCATAAGGCCGCGGACCTGCTATTGCGTACAAGTCCTGAATGAGACATCGCCAGCATAATGTACTCTTAATATGACACTGTTTAAATCAGTTATCCACGCCTGACGTATTCAACAGTCACTTCAATCAGTTTAACTGAGGAACTAATGAAAATATGCCAGTTATATTTCCCTTATTGATAAGTGCTATTTTCACAAATTCATCAACCATTTACTTCGCTGTTTTCCAGCGCTGAATTTTTTTTTCTGATGAGCCAGTTATACAAAGTGTATTAAACCAAAGTAAGAATGCATAAACTAAAAAAACCCATAAAATAAATACGTTTAACGCGAGTTTCGTCCTATACAGGGTGATTCTCAGTTAGACCGACAAACTTCGGGAGGTGATTGTTGATGAAAAAGTAAAAGAAAAAAAAAAGTGACACTTTATACCCTAATCGAATATAAGGGAGGTATGAGCACTTTACAAACGAGTTTATAAACCCTATTTGTGCAAATATCGGTAACGAAGTAAACTACAATGACAACTCTCGAAACATTATTGTATCTTATTGGGTCTTTCAACGTAAGAGCCGATATTAAGCACAAATACGGCTTAAACTGTCGTTTTTTTAGGCCTCATACCTCCCTTAATATTCGGTTTAGGTATAAACTATCACACATGTTTTTCTTTTACTTTTTCATGAAGAATCACCTCCCGAAGTTTGTCGGATTAAATTGACAATCATCCTATATAAATACCACTACTACCGAACTACCCCGGTTTCGCTCGTATGTTATTAAAAAATATGGCATTGTTTAGGTTTACAGTAAGTACTCCTAAATTACGTTAATTAAAACGCGTTGTTGTATCGTCGTATGTTGCTCATAAATTTTTTAGACTTAGGATGGTCACCCGTAATAAGAGAATTCAGTGGTTCGTATGCAAGAAGAATCTCCTCTAATTTAACTTTTCCCTGTAAGCAACACATAACTTTTGATCAATCCTTCCATTTGAGAGATCAATGTTGACAGACAACTGACTATGTACCTATTGAAACCGCAGGGTCAATTTTATAATCTATGGAAGTACTCTAATTCATGGCTGAATACACTACCTGACCAAACATTGAAATTGCCTGCAGATTCAATTTGCGTTACATGTTTGCGGGTAATTAGTCAATTCCAATTAGCGAGTAATCGATTGTTTCATTCAACAGACGATTCTCTACCTCTGTCTATCCTATGTCTATCGCAGTCAAGACTAAGGAGAACCTTTCGTTTAAACGACGATTCTTTATCTCTTTGCAAAGAAGTACTTACGCTGTTATTTGATAGCTGGATTTCCCGTTCTTTTTTGTTTTCATTATTATATACCAAACACATTATTTTTGCATCTCTTGTACTACGACCTATATTGCTCAAAGTCTGATTTCTTCGTGGCATGATTGAAACACAAAAATTTGTTTTCTAAAATTATCTATCGATACTTGGAGATCTCCGATGTGCGTGTGTTCGCTACGAATAACTGAACGCTATAAGGCAGGCTTTCTCAAATTTACCTTCGGGCCACTTGCATTAATTTTACAATTATCTAAGATACTCGGGTACAAATATATTTATAGGCGCCAAATACTGAATTATTTAAATGAACCTCAATTTAATTTTTTAACAAACAGAAATACACAATTATCAGAGATACAAAGCACATTATTACATCATGTTCACCATTATCCAAGCACCTGGAAATGCACTTGACAAAAAAAACCAATAACATGTTAACCAACCTGACAAGGAATTTAGTGTGAAATGTGGCTGGTTCTTTTCTTCATAAGTTCCGTGAACTGATGCTCATAACTGGTGCGAGAAATCCGTATTAGGTTTTCAAGAGTGTCGCCTGTCAAACTACTTCTGTTCTGGCATTTGATGCTAGTCGTTGCACTGAATGTGATCTCGCAGACCCATGATAATCCAAGCATTGTGGGTATTTTGATTGCTATGTCTATGATGTATGGGAACTTGTTCATTTTACTTAGTTTAATCCAAAAGTTTATGTGGGAAATGGATGTCTTGAAAATCTCATTCACACTTAGCAGAACAGAGAAATCGCACATTTCTAGTTTCAGTCTCACTTCATCAATTGAAAACCAATCTTTAAGTTCATAAATTAGCCGTGGTGTAATGTATGTAGCTAAGACCTCTGAAGAAATTGAAAAAACCGTATTTTTCTCAGATTTAAGATTATTCAAGTAGCTAGTCACTTCTTCTTTTATTTCCTTTTTATAAACAGGCTTTTCTTCTTTTTCTACAAATTTTTTCAGCGTAGAAAAAAATCAAGATTACCACTCAGCGAATCCTGAATAAAGAGTTCTATCTTTGTCTTAAAACTCAAGACAAATTCTGACAACTCACACATGATTTTATATTTACCTTGCAAACACAGGTTCAAATTATTTAGGTATGACAAAATGTCAACAAGAAAAGAATTCCTTGCAATTTTATTTGGATCTCGTATTAAATTTAAGAAATTATCTCACTTTTCAGATGTGTCCATCAGTTCTAAGAAAAGAACAATTTCTTCTCTCAAACCACTAACTCTTCTTAGCGTTTGTCCTTTGCTTAGCCACCTAACATGGTCATAGAAAAGCATATCTTTGAATTCAGAATCAAGATTATTTAAAAATTATTTCAGATTCTTATGCATAAGAGCTGATCTTGTCCACAAAAAATTTGCTAGTTTTGCAATTTCAGTAAGCAAGGGGAAATATTCCTTACTCAGTATAGCAAAGAGGACAGTATTATTGATAATGCAGTGGTAAGGAACTATAGTGCAGTTAATTTGTTTCAGTTTTCCAACCAGCTCTTCTTTTTCACTTGCCATCGCTGGTGATCTATCTGTACCACAGATAGGCTATGATATTTGCAATGCTTACAATATTCGAAGCAAGAAGATTTTAAATCTCATTAAATATAATTTTTTCCAGTGGTTCTCCCATAAAGTGGTACGATTCCTAACAATTATTCCACAAATCTTTGTCCATTAAAAAATCGGACAAAAACAGACAACTGAGATATATCTGAAATATCGGTATACTAATCAGCAGCCAGGGAAAAACAACTGCTTTGTGAAAGTTCAGAAACTAACAGACAACTTATGTTATTGGCAAGTTCATTTCAAAGTCAGGTGGCAATGTCGTTTAATAAAGAAATTTTGTGATATTATTTCACAGTATCCTCTCCTTCCATAACCTTAACAGATTGAAGCGTGCACTCTTTCACAACTTCAGAATTAGTAAAAGGAATCATGTTTTTACACAGAATCAAAGAAACTCTTAAAGAAGATTCTGTACATTTATATTGAGCTGAGCTTCCCCCACGTGTCATTAAACTTCCCTGTTTCTATTATAATAACATGCTATTTATTTTTCTTCATCTTAAACAAGAATCACATGGAAACTTACTGTGAAACTCCTTGTGCTTACACTCGTAGCGTCGTTTTAAGTTACATACCTTGACAACTGATACCACTTCATTGCAAATTAAGCACATTGGCTTATTTAGACCCACAATGGAAGAACAAAATAGTTCCGTCCACTCTGTCTTGAACTGTCGGTTTTCTGTGTCCACTTTCCTATATTCATTACACGACATGATTCTGCACTTCAATATGAAAGAAATTCTTGTACTACTTTTCTACTAGCAAAATCACATACTTAATACTGTAACATACACACGTTTTGAAGCTTCAACACACAAAACCACTCCACTAACTTCCACTGCCACTGCTGCCGTGAAACTGTGGTAGCTTCTTGCACCCAAGCCAGTTGCCAGACGTGTCGATAACGGGAAAGCCATCTCGAGCGTGGTTCAGAAGAACACGCCAAGCGCGGCTCATGAAGGCACGCCAAGTCCAAGCGCAGTTTACAAGGCCACTTTCATAACTACGTCTCGTTGATACGAAAAAAAGGTCAACAAAAGCATTTATATATTGGTCATACGTACGGGTAGGCTACAAGCCGGCTAATGTTAACCCGACCGACTGAATAGTAATCGGTCCGGTGGGGGAGGGGGTTATAACACACTTTCAATTAATCGAATTATCCATTGGATATCAAATTGATACTAAATTATTTTATATCAAATTGGTTGATCGGATTAGGGATTAATACGACCTTAATCCAACGATTTTTTATCCCATAAAATTATTGTGATTAAATTAGATTGACTGATCCAATTAATATAATTGAATTAATGAATATTTTTTTATTTAAGTGAATTGATAAGTGTATCTTTTTTGCAAGAGTGTGCTAAGGTTATTTTCTTATTTATTTTTTGGGGGTTGGGGAGAGGTATTCACACTTGGAGGTCTGGCGTTGTACTGAAATGTGATGTGTTTGGGAAAGGGTGTATATGTGTTGAGTTTGGTGCAAGAGTGTGTTAAGGGTATGTATAAACATCCAATTAAAGCGAATGCAAATACTTGACTATCACAAATGGATAAAAATCATGTTTACGGCACACGTAGTAGATAGAACAACAAACGTTGAAAAAAAAAAGAACAACTATATCCCTACAAAATAAATTCCACGAATCCAATACTAAGTAATCGAAATACAGAAGGTATTTCCACGTCAGTATCGACCCAGATATCTTGGTGTCATACAGGAATAAGGTGACGAGTTATACCTACAACGAAGGCAAAAACTATTTCCCTACAAATAAATCAATATCGAATCGCAAACGAATTACAGAGCCCAGCTATCATGGTGTTATAAAGACTGCGACGTGTTAATAAAACTATATCTACAGCGGATTCAAAACACAACTGTTTAGAATATACACATACCTTACAATATTAAATGTTTTTATTACAGGTCCATTCGGTAGGGAGGTTGCTGTAGGAACGAGTCCAGTGAATGTCTTGAGGTGAATTATAAGCTAGGCGAGGTGTTGGGAGCAACGTCTGCTTCGGCCGCCGTCGACTATGGTTATGGCGGAAACTCTTCGACCTTAAAATAATTAAACATTACGTCTCAAATCAATATAAATGATTTATCCCTGTTTAAGAATCCACCAGTTTATACTGCCCTACGAGTCTAAGTGTTACGAAAAGCGCAAACTTAATAACAAAGTCTTATAAAATAATTAAATTTTAGCCAAAAACAATAGCGTAGGTACTAGACATACACGCATGTCTCCCTCATCGCCTCTTAGTTCTACAAAGTTAAATGTGTTTAGGTTTTCGGAGATTGTATAAAGTACATGTGTTATACCAGAGCAAGAAGCAGATATCCTCGTGTTGATTCACAGCCATAGCAATTTTTAAGTAAAAATCATTAATTGTTTATCAAGTGATTTATAATAATGAGTGCCCTTTTCATAATATTTTAGTTTGTTAGAAGACAAAGTTGATGGACGCCATGACTTGGTGATGCAGAGCGTAGGACATCCTATAACAGCATTAGTCTGTATCCGTGCTGTGCGGACAAGAGGTCATATACCTGGGCAAGTAACTGTATTTATTTCAAACCAATTTCGCCACGTTTAGCCTGTCCAGTAACAAAAGTGTGGGCTGTATCAGCAATGTCTTCCAACTTCAGATGTGTCGACAGGCTTTCTACAACTCCCTCACTCATATTCATTCGTATGATTTTCTCGAGCACTTATATATTTCCGCAGTTCTTCAATTTTCAAAACTCTTACATAATTGAAGGTTTTCAAATTTAAACTTAAATTATATTTTTAAAAAATTTAATAAACGACCAAGTTTTAAACGTAATATAAAATAATTGCTTTAATAATATTGAAAGTATCATTTCATCGTTCACAAATACTCTTATCATTCCAAGTACTTCTTCATTCTCACGTATACAAAGTTCAGTAGTTTAAAATGACATCTCAATTCATCCACAAATACTTCATTTTCAGACACATTCAATCTCCATTGATACAAAAAATATTAAATAGTGACATTAGGAATTAAAACTATTAAATTAAAAGGTACATTAATTAACTCCTTTTGAAATAGAAAAATTTTATTTAAATTATTTTTCTTTTCAGAAATATCTTTAAAACTATATTTACTATCATCATACAAACTTTACCACATATATTAAAATATATTTCATATTTTGCAAAATCAAGTTTTCATAACAATCACTCACTTTATAACATTTATGTATACTAAAACAAAGTTATGTACAAGATTCGTACATCTTCTCACTATTACTTATTACTGTACAACTTTTTTTTATGCATGTTAAAATGTTAAAACACAAAAAACAATTCACACGCACATTCGTTAACATCGTTAAGATAATTTAATAATTATTTAGCAAAACATATGTACTACAAAAGCAAGAACAAATATATACAAAAACATTTACCTAAACAATATTCTTACAACGATATCTACAAAACAAGAACAAAAATATATACAAAAAAAGACAAATTATTAAAAATTATGAACAATCTTGATCGTTATGGCTGTCGTCTTTCCTAAAACAAACTATATACATTGATTATGTGCATTACTTCGCACAGATAAGGCGTTCGTCAAGATGCACAGATGTATGTCATGTCCAGGTATTAATTTACAAGACACCTACACACGCCAACGATGCCCTATATCACACATAGCATTTTGTATTTGTAGATTTAAAATGATGTTATGTCATGCTGTGAAGAGAACCACAAGGGTTAACGTAGATAATTTCTTGCTTGAACAGTGACAAGAGGAATTGGATCTGAGACAGTTTCGATGCAGTTATGAAGATACCTGTTATTATGCCTTGCAGTTAGGCAAACAGGTAGAAATATCCTCTCGAATAGAGAGAGGAACGTCGTTTCGATGCTTATGCAGCAGATGCTGCAGAAATCTGTAGATGCTGCAGAAAGCTGTTGTAGAGGTTGCAGTGGGGTCTGTGCTGCTACATGTGGGGTTGGCAGATGGTTATCATTGGCGGCGTGATGCTGGTAGTTGTGGTGTAGGTGGCAGGGCTGTATTTATTGTGGTGTAAAACTAATGTTGTGGGGGAAAAAAAATAACTTAAGCATTTTATAGTGCCCCCAGGGTAATGTAGATACTCCATTTGCTTGATTGTAGCGCTTATTGTCCAAATTTGACAACTCTACCTTGGTCTCACGTTCGGTGTAGACTTCATGACCAAGTGAACGAAAGTTATTTTCGGTTTCAAAACCCTGATGCAATTTACGAGGCAATCTCGATAATCCTCATATCGGAGCTTCCATAGTTAAATAATGTAACTCATGTACTGCCTAAATCGAATTAAATGTTTGAAAATGGTGTTCTTTTAATATTTAAAACATAAATTATTTGTAAAAAGTCTTTGACTCACGTAAGATTTATTTGGTGAAACTCTTCTGTGAAATTATTCGCAGTGTCCTGGATTGCTGTAAGATTTTTATGGGATTTTAATATTAATAAGTTTACTAGAAACCAGTAAATACTTTAAACTTAAAAACAGTAAATTTACTGGAAAACAGGAAATATTTTAAACTTAACATTTATTGTATGTTTCCAGATTAATATTCATTCCTTGTAATTTTTTGGGATTAATTAAAATTCAGACCAAAATGTTAGTGTTGAGGAAATAATTCTTCAGCAGGATTTGTTAAATTTTTATTTCGATGCCAACAAACATTCAAAAAATGCCAGTCTCTGGTGTTGTAGGCTTTGGGCAACGGTATTCAGGACAAAGGAAAGGGTCAACACTCTGACAGGGTCCAAGTTCGTGGCTGGTGGGGAGGGAGGGAGGTAGACAGGGCTCGTGCAGGACAAACATGCGCTCTGGAGAAGGGAATGGAGGGAGCTGTCTAGTGGTACCTTCCAACCACCCCAGCTGGCCAGAGAAAGGCCATTTTAGTTTCTCGACAACCCTTAACTTGAGCACATCACCAGTCTCCGCTGTTAGGACCTACCCATTCACCTTACTCTGAGATCTGGCGGCATCTCACACAATGCTGTGGGGTAACTGACCAGGGGACATCGACCCGCCTGCGCACACCGTACGCCTGGTTGCTAGCCACAATTCAAATTATGCACTTTTTAATGCATGTTATTAATAATCATATCGGAAAAAGTTAATTCCTGTTCTGAAATGTTTAAAAAGTGTTTCGTACGTGATGTGAGACTTAGTATGTTAAAATGGTTCGGACCGATACACTGCATTTACGTTTGTCTATTAATGATTATAATAATTTTAACATTTTTTGTTGAGGAAGTTTAATTCAAATTGTTCAGTTACATCGTGATTATCTTTTATCACTAATTATGTGCTATTTCATTTTTTAAATTTGCCTACATCATAACTATACAGAGATATCTTCTCACCATAGGGAAATTTATTCACAGTTGTTAACTAGTTTTCTGGATATGTCGTTAAGTAATGCAAGTGAGTTCTTTATTTTTCCCAGCGAAGTGAACATTGTGTACTAATAATTTAAAAAGTAGCATTGGAGTAGGTTTTTCTATTCGATTCCATGTTACATTTTTGTCCATTGTAGAAATAAGAGGCAATGAGGGAGACAAGCGTGTATGTCTACTATGCTATTGTGTTTGGTTAAAATTTAATTATTTTATTAGACTTTGTTATTAAGTTTGCACTTTTCATTACACATATTCGTAGGGAAATATAAACTGGTGAATTCGTAAACAGATATATATATTTTTTATTGATTTGTGACGTTATATTTTGTTATTTTAATGTCGAGGAGTTTCCGCCATAACCATAGTCGGTGGCGGCCGAAGCAGATGCTGCTCCCAACACCTCGCCTAGCTTATAATTCACCACAAATCATTCACTGGACTCATTTCTACTGCAACCTTCCTACTGATTGGACCTGTAATGGAAACATTTAACGTCATAAGGTACGTGCATATTCTAAACAGTTGTTATTTGAATCCGCTGTAGCTATAAATCTATTAACTCGTTGCAGTCTTTATAACACCATGAAAGCTGAGCTCCGTAATTCGTTTGCGATTCTATTGATTTGTTTGTAGGGAAATAGTTTTTGCCTTAATTGTAGGTATAACTCGTTACTTGATTTCTGTACGACACCAGGATAGCAGGGTCGTTACTGATGTTCAAATACCTTCTGTATTTCAATTACATAGTATTGGATTCTTGGAATATAGTTTTTCACATTTTTTTTAAAGTTCGTTGTTTCAAGTACTACATATGTCATAAACATAATTTATATGCATTTATGACAGTCAAGTAGATGCGTTCGTTTTAATTCGATTTTTAAACTGCCATTGTGTATTTGGGCATAAATCGTATTCTTTTCCGGCACTTAATATCTTCTGTGTGTCCACGAGTATCTCTGGTTTCTCATTACTGCCATACAGGATGGGTTAGTGAAATAACAGCCTATGTTTAATTTAAATAAAATATATCATATTTCTTCACGTAATTCGTAATAATTTAATTTCATAGAAATACGCCATTACCTCAGTCGCCTGCAAGATGGCAAATGAGTAACTCATCAATAGCATTAAAAATTAATATTACACAATAACTATATATCCCAACACATCAATTGAATGCCAGACCTCCGAGAGTGAGGACCTACCATCACGCTCCTACCCAAAAAAAAAAATAACACCCTTATCGCACTCTTGCACCAAACTCAAGACATATCACACACCTCCTTCCCAACACATCACACCTCAGTACAACGCCAGAACTCCGAGGGTGATGACTTCTCCCAAACCCACAAAAAAATAAATAATAAAAAAAGTCCCTTAGCACACTCTTGCACCAAAAGATACACTTATCCATTCACACAAAATAAAAAAAAATTGATTAATTAAATTAATTGAGTCGATCAATCTCATTAAAACACAATAATTGTATCGGTTTAAAACATTTCCATAGGATTAAGAGCGGATTAATTCTTAATCGATTAAATAATTTGATATCAAACTGATAATACAATTAATGAAAACTGGGTTAGAACTCCCCCCCCCCCCCCCGGCTCTTCTGTTCTGAATTAACATTTCAGTAAATTCCTTAGAATTATTCAAACTGGTTTAAATTCATTATTGACATTGTGATGGCGGGCCAGCAGAGATCTGTCTGGGGGCTGGATCTGGGCTGAATAGGCCTGCTACAGGGCGAAACGCGGCTCGCGGCCCGGCGCCGCGGCGAGGCACTCGCTCGACCGCTGACATTATTTTGTTGCGCGTAATTAATACATTTCTGCTAGCTCCTAAATATAAGTAACATATTTAAGTTGATAAAAATTAATACTGTGTTGTTTAAAAGTCTTCGTAAGTGAACAGATATTTTAAAGACATATATCGTTACTGTGGATCTTCCTTAAAAGATAAACATATGCTGTTGCCAATTTCTTGTAGATCTTTTTGATATCAACAATTCTATAGCATATCAATTTAGTGTATATCTTACGGTTTAGTTAGCGTAAGCCATAAACGCGATCGAAAAGCGGCTTTTTCCGACTTTATTATAAAACGTCGACATTTGTCTACTATTCTTACATTAAATACTAATGTTTTATATACCTCAACATTCCTCAAGAAATTCTCTAACGATGGCGAAAACCGCATCAAAATCCATCAAGTAGTTTAGAAGACTTAGCCGAATACACAGACACATGTGGCTGAGTATATTTTTTTTATACTAAGTATAGTTTCTCGTTCCGTTTGTATCTCTTTCATTTTGTTTTCACAAACTCATAATAGAGCTCGGTAGGAAGGTTTACATAGCATAACATGTGAGCAAGTGAGGGCATTCCTTAGTAGATACGTTTTGTTTACAACAATCCTTATGGCACCAGTTACATAACAAAGGAAAAGAAAGGGAATAAAATTAAATACTACATATTTTCGATAAAGAATTATAATACATATATATTTCCCCTTACATTAAATGTTCGCTTGGTAGCTCGAATGGTGAGGTTAATGACCCGGAAGCGAAAAAATGTGGGTTCAAACCCTGGATACGGTAGACATTTTTATGGTTTTATAAATTATATTAAATTGCACAA
Source organism: Dryococelus australis (assembly GCA_029891345.1). Taxonomy (NCBI): domain Eukaryota; kingdom Metazoa; phylum Arthropoda; class Insecta; order Phasmatodea; family Phasmatidae; genus Dryococelus; species Dryococelus australis. The sequence goes on along the minus strand of CM056994.1, from coordinate 165,994,632 downwards.
TATAAACAGTGACTACCGGAAATATGTAAGTTCCTTATAATGATTCTGTAAAAGTCAATGAAAACAATAGTTAGTTCGCCGTATGCGGTTGGCTGTCATTAATTAAATAAGTGAAATAGTTTCACTGAAACAATCAATGGTTTCCACCGATTTTAAGTGGAGCCATTTTCAGTGCTTTGATTAGTTGAATTTTACTGCGAATCAGTAGTTTTTCCACTGATTATAATTAAGGGTTTAGCTTGCCTAACAGCTATCGCCAAGGCCTATTTGATAGAAGCATATGTGTGGAGAACATTTGCTCTTCAGCAGTCTTTGTATTTGACTAAGCCAAGAAAGTTTATCTGAATATGGTTTGGAATTGTGACATTTTCAGAGATAACGAAATTTTTCTAAAGTCCTTTGAAATATCTGTGCCCATGGAGGGATTCGTTTAACCTTAATGACCGAACGCAAAAAAAATTTGCTAGAACAAGAAATTCTGTTTCGGGATACATGCGATTGCTGTTAAAAAGATACGTACTTGTGCGAGGGCGTCGGGAGATACGTAAATTTTCTCGATGTACACCCGTATGGGTCTATTGTATACAGTATGTGCCGATAAATTCCTTTTTGTGTTGCTGAGATCACCAATGTATTATATGTGCAGACGTTATACCTTCTTTAACTTACGGCTTTAGAGAGTTAGGTATTTTTATAATGTTGATTTAGGCAACAGTAACTTTACTCCTCTTTTAGGATTTTAAACATAACTACCGATTTGGAAAAGCTCACTCTCTTGTGCTGAAGATTATTCGTGCATACTAAGGCTTACGACTGACTGATGAAAATGAAGCCAATCCCAGCGCCTTCCTCGTCAGGTCGTCGATGGTTCTGATACTGCCACAAAGTTTGTGCCTTCGACTACAAAGTGCAGCAACATGGGAATAGTGAATGTTTGAAGAAATATCCTATGCAGTTCACTCGATGCGATAATTTGAATAGACACGTCAAGGTCTTCAAGTGTAGTGTTCTTTCTCACACAAAAAAACCACATGTAGTGAAGTCGCTACCTCCATCTAATACACCGTACAATATGTTCACAGAATATAAGAGGGCTACACACTATAAAGTCGACAAACAGTATGCCATGCAGTCGGTTCGTACGAAATATAGGCTACACTTGCTAAACTGGCACGTTAATTGGACAAACTCCAGAAGAATAATGTCGTACCACTATATGTAAAGACTACTGTCGCAACAAGATTACTTCTACAAAGGAAAGGATGTTTATTGGTATATGTGGTGTCGAAGAAGAGAGTAAATCGTTTCCCGAAAAACAGAATCGGATAAGGAAGAAAATGATAGTTTTATGACGGAGCAGATGACGATTTTCATTATATACCTACTCACACGTCTTCTCAACAGATGTGCTGCAACACGTGACCTGAAGAAGAGAGAATACGACAAGTAAACTTTATACATATTTTCTGAAGACCCAAATTAATTTGTTTATAGACTCCGAGTTTCGATAGGTCTGCAAAAAGTGGAGATCAATCGCACATTTATGAGGTATCTTCAATTATCGATGAAGTAAAGTAAATGTGTGAAAAGGAATGAGATCATTTTGTATGTTTTCAGGAATAACTGGATGTTGAATGTCGTAAGGAACGTTTGATGGACGTTTGGAGAAAGAATTAATAGAGGAATACTTCCAAAAATTTTTAATACTTTAATAAAATCTTAAACATTCAATTTATAGAAATTAAAAATATTTTTTCCTGTTTCCTTACGATTTCATTTATGATTTTTGCAATTTTCATTTGTTTCCAAATTCAAGATCACCTGGGGTCAAACTGAAGTTCACAGAAATTCAACAGGGCGGTCGGGGTCACTAATATAAACAAACATGTCCTTTGGCCCTCAGGGTCCGCAAGGCTTGACACAGACCCTTCAGGTTACCTAGCTGTATGACCTTTATGCTCACACAACGAACAGCTTCAAATCCGCATTTCTGATTTCATGATTTGTGTGGTAAAATAAATAATTTCATCTTAAAATTTTAAAAATTCGGATAATGATTATTTATTGTTAAAAAATAAGAACAAACGCGAACATTTTTACACAAAATGCATTCTACAGATAATAAAGGATACACAATCAATACAACCTTACTCAATTAATATGTTTTTAGTTTTCTTATAAAATAGATACAGCATCTTGCGGGAATAGAGTCCAAATCGTTTTTATATAACATGTAAATATTGAATAACTATTTTATTGTATAACTTGAAATTAAAATATTTCTCATATGTCAAACAGCAGAACTTTACGAAGGGGTGCATAATTCGCAGGGTCGCTACGAAGATCATCGACGACCCAATGAGCAGCAGAAAGTGTCTCCGATTCATCATCCATTGCATTGGCCCTGTAATGTAGACCAAGCTCCTCTATTATGGATAGCTCGACGACTTCTGGCTTAGTGATATCCCTCTCGATAACAAAAGTACCGGCATCTGGCCTCAGGGACTCTGGTCAATTCGGATAATTTAGTGTCTAGTCGTAGACATTTGAATCCTGGCCCAAGGACCATATGCACCATTAGTGCAGCTGCAGTACGTTCTTTAGTGCGCAGGTTCAATCAGGTTCTGACCTGTCACAGTTGTAACTATGCCACTCTTTATATATGCTATTGTTCGTGAAAATTGCTACACCCAGAAAGAATGGTCCGAAGAATCTAAACTCGAAGGATGAGTATAACAGAGTACTAGCAATAAGTGATTACGATCGCAGAGAGATGGCGTACACGAAGGCCCAGCAACACCCTATGCTGCGTGACCCGAAAGGTATGCCTCGTCGAAGTCAGAGGGCGTCATACCAGCATGTTTGAGAGTTTGAACGGTAAAATGGTTGGTTTCCGGGAAACTGGTTTGTCATACCGTGGAATTTAGGCTTGTACAGGGCATGCTGTTACAAGAGTGATGCTTGTGTTCTACCAGTGAATAGGAGATGGTCGTATGCAGTGACGAGCATGTACAAGATCACGCAATGTGATCACAGTACAGAATGACTGCCATATTGTGCGTTTGACAATAACTGACTGTACATCCCCAGCCATAGTGTTGGCTCTTCACTCGAGCACTGTAACGGGAGTGGATCAGTAAGCATCGATGGTTCTACGTCGTCTGCAGCAGCGGGCTAGATTGTGACATGCACGCCATTGCGTCGGGTTCCATTTTCCAGGAACAACAAATGCCTCCTACTGCAATGGGTTCACGAATGCCATCGCTGGCATTCTGAGTGGCAAAATGTAGTATTTTAGGACGAGTCCTGCTTCAACCTGTCCTATAGAGACATATTGAGGGTAATCTGTACAGTAACTGCTTCATTAAGGGAAACTGAAGTACCAGTGTGTCTGTAGGCTGTGAATGGCATAAGTTATTTTCCATGCAGTGATGACCAAGCTGTCATGTCGTCGAGCAAGGCACTACCATAATCTGTGTTTGCCTTCGATGACATAGCATGCAAGAACTACAAGTGCTGACATGAGTGAGTTCTTTAGCAGGGGTGACACGTGAACACGGATTGCGTCTACCATGACTGAACTTCTCCACGCATTTCCAGACAACTAATCTGCGATGTTTTGAAGGTATTGGTGTTGTTTCGTATGGATGATATGCATTTGTGCCACATACACGACTACCATATCGATTCTGGCATGGTGTTATCAGACTTTAATAATCTGTTTGTTTTGTGCTGGAAACACAATTTTGGGTTTTGGGTGATATTGAGGAGAATGGTTTCTATATAATGGCCAGTAGCATCGTGGGTTCGGTCAGTTCATTGTCGACCACCGAAAATGAATTATAGGATATTGAAATTCGGACCAATTACTATCAAGCTGCAACCAGACAATTATGAAGATTGAGGTTGTCACATACCGAGAAACAATGGATCCTGCGATACAAATATAAAAATAATTCAGAAAATTGGTGAATCCAAGCTATCCGAAAATGAGCCTACTAAAAATGTCGTACTCGAAACTGGCAATGGTATCATCTTATAATTGCGCATTATGTCTGAAAATAAACAATTCTTTCAGACCTACTTATCTGAGTTCAAGGTCAACATGGAACATACAATGACATAGTTTGTGCATTGATGGCCATGTACAAGCATGTAACGAGTGTGCAATGCCAAATTACAGACAGACTGAATGTGATGTCTGAAATAAGTAAAGATAATCTGAATTGGTTTTAAAACTGTTATGTTTGCTACACAACCAACATCTTTATAACGGGTAGCATTTAATATTTAATTAAATATGTAAATCGGCTATCTTTATGTAGGTTTATCTTGCAGCGATATTGTTAGCGGAACTGTAACTATTCCGTCAAGCAAACTTGGAGCAATTAAATAAAATCAAAATTACTCGCAGTATTTATACTCTTCAAGGTAATAATGGTTAAAACACATAAATTTGACAGATTCTTGAAATTACAAATATTAATGATTTGGTCTTCTTTTTACTTTAAAATCCAGATTTTTTCTAAAACTCTAACATGGCTACTAAAAAAGCTCCGAAGATAACCTCCACAGGAAGCAGTTCTGCCACACCGCTCGAAGTCAAGAAGCGATGTGTCTACTTCGGCGTGGAATATATGTCGCTCCGCTGGTAACTGAGGAGCCGGGTGACGGAGCCAGCGCTCGCATCGTGTGACGTCACAGGCCTCTCCAGGTTGGCCTGCAGACTCCTCTGAAGAATCACCCTCTCTCGGTCACGCCGACGACGAACAGGAAGAGTACAAACCAATACAAGATAACAGGTGTACGCTGGAATAAGGACGTGGCAACATTAGCAGCAGATGGTAGAACTTGACACAGGCCAGCCATATACACCAGAAATCCTATAAATTGTTTTTTCGCTGTACCGAACTGGCTTACATTCAATTCCTCCCCAAAATGCGGAACCATCGTGATTAATAATGTATTCCTCGAGCTTCCTTCCGAAGGAGGATGGCATGGGGGACGCTTCCTTCATTCATGTAGGTGGTATGTAATTGTTACAACATGAGCTGACAAATAAGGATAAAGAACAAAACAGTCAGTACTAATAAAAAAAAAATGTAATAATGTTTCGCACTCTTTGATGCCCCTCCTAACATTTTCAGTATATCTGAACAGCAACCTTTTCAACCAGAACTTCAGAAGTGGGTGGTAGCAGTCCAGGCATCTCACACGTAGGGGTGTCCACCAAATGTAAAAGATGAAAACTTTGTAAAACAAAGTACTTAAACCATGTTTTTTCTTACAAGTGCCCAAGTACAAACACCACCATCCAATTTTGCTATGAGTATTTTTATGCGAACAAACATTAGATTCTTCATCAATAAATGTTATTTATTTTGTATTCAGAATTAACGTAGAAATTGCTACTGAGATCTTTATCTTAATAGAAAGAATTTGCGGTAATCTTGCAACCCCCTTCGTGGTCTAACCAGCAGGGTGCTCACTTGATGAAAATCTTCTTCGCACCAAGTTGCTCACTATTTAGGTATACATAAAAAAAGTTATGCATCAACATTCACTGAAATGTTACATGATTATCACAAGAGTTTTGAATGCCTTATATAATCACAAAGTAAAATGGTGCCTTGTCAATATATCCAGTTCCATATTTTATTCGTCAACATTTATTACTTTTCAGTTGCAGCAATTGGTGATTTAAATATTCTTGCGATCCACTAGGTACTTTTTTTTTAAGTGCAGAAAATTGTGCACTTTTATACTACACACATTTCACATAGCGGCGAGCTTTCCCTACAGTTAATGCTAAGTCAGGAACTTGTTTTTCTCCAACAAATAGCTTGTTCTAAAGACAAAGGAGGTTCCAGAGGCTGGCAATTTATCAACAACTTAACTGTGTAACCGCATCAGGTCTACTATTATTGCACTTATTCCCATACTGCGACAAAATTAACTTCTAAATTTACGGCCCTTTTAGCGAACATTAGTCTCTCCAGGTGAGATAAACGTTACTGTACGTATTTCATGGAGCAAAAAACTATGAGCTTTAGTAAATTAATATTTATATTTACTACCACAGACTAATTTAATGTACAGACATGCCACCAGATCCTAGTGATTCTGTACTGCGTCGTATGTTGTACGGTTTGCGGGAAGATTTCGTCACTGCCTACTGTAGTTATGGCCCCATAATTTTGTGGCATATACGCAGACGCATAACGTTGAATCTTCCGATAACTTTGTTAGTCTCCTTCTCTTGAAGTTCGATGCAATTATGATGAACTATGTGACTGATTTTGAAACGACGTTGGTATAAAGGTGTTACTTATTTAGTAACAAATTGTGCTGTATCAGTAACAACATGAGTGCATAACAGTACAATTTCCCCTGGCTTCAAATTGTGTTTCTAACCATATCTGCTTCGCTTTTCTTCTAGTGTCCTCAATAAAGTTTCTGCTTAACTAAATTTCTGATCTTTTCGTAGGTGTCTTATCCCTCCGTATTCGTTTCTGCAGTTGGTATGAGTTCAGTTTTAGGGCATTCTTGTAAGAGTAAAATGGGAAATATCGAAAATATGATATATAAGGTTTCCATAAGCGTTTGTTTCGTGGATGAATTTATTACATTGTTTTGTAGCACTGAACGATTGATGACAAGTAGCCACGCCAGCTTTTATGTTTCTGGTGATGCAACATTCGAAGCATGAGCCCGAGCTCTGTCATGAACTTCTCGCTGGTATTTGATTGTGGATGTCGTAATTTAAATAGTTGTAGGTCAGTATCGCCATGTGATTCCCTACGTCCTATACGAATTTATTCAATTTATTCAACAGGTGAAACCCTCCCGACACGCAACCTATCTCTGCTACACTGTCTAAAATAAACACCTCTAACTCAGGTCAAAAATTTTTGTAAATGCCAAATTCTGCTTCAGTGCCGTCATTGAACAATGATTTGCCTTCGTTTTCTCTTAAATCTATTCTACAAACTCGATAAAGATTTTCTGGCTGACATTCATCTGTCACACTAAACAACAATTCACGGACCAATGTTCGAGTGCCTCTTACATTAACTCATCTAGTTTGACTGTTTTCTCCTATGTAGCTGTTAATCTTCGCTGTACTGCTGTTGAAATCGATGGCGGATGTCCAATAGGACAGAATACCGGAGTATCAGAGTTGAATTTCGCCTCTTCATCCTAATTAGGGGTCGAACGTTTATTGTATCGCCACCTCCTGTTGCAAGGAGTTCCTGATAGATACTTTCTGACCGATCCTTCCAGTGCTCGCATTTTGAATCATGTTTCCTTTCAGGTGTACGCGTATTATCGTATTAATGTTTCCTATAATACTGTTGGGAGATTGTTGTTCAGATAAGTGATCAGATTTGGCATGCATATCCTTGCGATTATGATTTTGTCCATCACACCTGGGTCGTATTCTCTTACAATGCCATTTGGGACGAGTAGATCACACTTTTGCCTCCCAATAATACTCTATCTAGGAGAAGGAATGAATGTCCTGACCAATGGAGTTGGTATATAAAATGCAACTGTGTCAACACAATGATTATAAACTCTTTGTGCGACATCAGTGAATTTTAATATATATTTCTGTCATATAATATAAGTAATTCTTAACAATTATTTTTGCTAGGTGAAAATTTTTTACAGTGCAAATGAGCACGAATGGATCCTTGAACTTTTTTATTCCAAAATTTTTGCTCAAATGCTATTTTGAACTCCGAATAAATTATTATTTTGCCTCTTTGTAACTCCCACCAGTGAAATGCATTGTCCAAATAAAGCACAGCTTCCCCGGACTCTATCCTACTTACCTGCAAATATTTTTCACATTGTTTTAAGAAACAACACTGGATTTTCCGATTCAGGACTTCGAAACGTAGGTAGTTTATCTTGTAATAGTCTTGATTGGTAAGAAACATTAATAAATTGAAATCCAGCCTGTGGTACGATAACATCAGTAAACTTCTGTGGCGAGCTCGAAGAATCATCACATTCGAGTCTCAGTGACTGGGTAGTTGACTCCAGATCATGCACCCTTTTTTCAAACGCCTTAATCGATTTGGTGTTTGGATCGAATGTGTTACTTTACACTCCTGTTGATGTCAATATACGAGTACATTTGCGTTTTTTTTCTGTAAGACTGTACTAAATTTTGAGCGAAATAGGAAAATATGTACTTTTACACTGATGTACGAGTTAATACAACATTGGAGTCGTTGTAAAAACACACACAGACTTGGGGTCTTAGTGCCATGAATTATTGTACTTTTACACATACTTTTGAATTTATAATATTACGCCATTTTTAATGTCAATATACCTGTAAATTTGTTTTTTTTTAACATTAAGATTGTACTACCTTGTGAGTGAAATAGTAAAATATGTACCTTTACACTGATGTGCGTGTTTTAATACACCATTGGCGTGGTTGTAAAACACACAAGTTGCATTAGTGTATTTTTACACATAATTCTGCATGTGTAATTTTACACCCATTAAATGTCAATCTACTAGTCCAGTTGTGTTTTTACAGTAAGATTGTACTATCTAGTGAATGAAATAGAAAGATATGTACTTTTACACTGATGTACTGTACATGTTTAAATACAACATCGGTGTAGTTGTAGAAATACACCGATTTGGGTTTTAATACTTCATGTTCGTGGATTTTTACACGTACTTTCAAATTTGTAAATTTATTCCCCTCTTATTGCTAATATACCAATACATTTGTGTTTTTTATAATATAATTGTACTGTGTTATGAATAAAGTTGTACATTGCTGTAAATTTACACATACTGTACATGTATTAAAAATTAGACACAGACAGTGTAAAATTGGCCAAAGGTTGTACAAGAATTTACACTTTTTACAGTGTAGACGAACAAAATAACATCTATCCAAAATAACTAGTCAAAAGGCTGAGACTGCTGCAGCTTTGCTAAGTGTGTGAAATCATGCTCGTGGTAACATAACGATTTTCATCGTTCAAAACTGAAAGGGGAAGGCTGCATACAATAAGTCGACTGGGAACAACCCAAGAACTGCAGACAGCTGTGAGACGCAACTACCGCCAATACAAGGTCATGACTTGTGGAATGTACGATCTGTTTCAAGCCGATTTCGTCGCGATGATACCTTCTTCTCGGGTCAATAAGAACTACAAATACATATTGACCATCATCGAGGCATATATAAAATTCGCCTAGGCCAGGCTGGTCACGACGAAAAATACAGTTGATGTCACGAAGGCGATGGCAGACATATTGCGCGAAGGATGCGACCCAGCCAATCCGAAGCTTCGAGCCGTAAACTCCGATCAGAAGTGGAGAGATCATGCAAGTCTAATGCCAAAGTCAGCGAACTGGTGCTTATCCACAAACAGAGAGGCATCTTAAAGAAAGTGTTCACAGTAAATTTGAGTCTTAAACTCATTTTCGTGGACGATGTACATGAGACTACGACCTACTATTTTGAATATATATATATATATATATATATATATATATATATATATATTATATATCTGTGTGTGTGTGTGTGTGTGTGTAATGTACTCATATGCGATGGTTTCTACGGTGAGTAGACCCATTTTACAAAGTTTCCAGGTGTGTATTTAGGAAGAAGGTTTTTTTTTTTTTGGGGGGGGGGGGGATTTTGCGGAAGACGATTATTATAACTATACGAAACTTTTATTTATTCAATAATGTATGCGATGTGGTAAATAAGTTTTACCGAAGAAAATTCATTAAAAAATATCATTGCGTGTCTTGGTGTTAACTGCATTTTTTAAAATCACCTGCTTGACACGAAATTTATTACATAGAAATGCTACAATGTAAATTCGAATGAAGAGAATGAGATACTTATTCAGTTGAGAATAAGAAGAAAATAATTAAATATATCAATTTTTTTACTTTTGGGTTTGAAACAAATCCTTAGTAATTTGGGGCTCGACGCCATTTTGAACACGTCGGTATTAGTGCATTCAAAGTAAGATTAAGCAAAGAGGGACATGGGTGCACTATGCTGGTAGATGTTGAAAACCTGAGTTACCCCAGCTCACCCTAGGGGACAAATGACGAGACAACGGAAGGTAGTTCAGGGAAAATGAGGGGGTGGAGTAGCTGGTTGGGGAACCGAATAAATAGGCAGCGAAATATTGCGGTAAGGGTAGTGGAGGCTTGCCGACTAAATAAACAATACAAAACATTGCTAGGGGTCTGTCACTTGCTTCTCACCTTATAGGGAATGTGTGTATTCTGCCATTATAAAATAATCTAACCCTGGACTTCTTACACGCAAACCTTGGAAAAATTATTTCTAGACACGTTTTTCATTTTACATTATTTTAAATTTCGATTTTACTTTTTAAAATTTAACTTTCAACTACGCTGGACCTTGTTTTAAACAACCTTCATTGTTTTAAACATTTTGCGATGTTTCCTTTTATTTTTAGAATTGTGGTCACCCAGGGACAAGCTGAAGGTGACACCGGGGTAAAGGTCGAAAGGTATCCGAGATGGCCACCTAAGATGGCGATCACGGACATTAAGTCATCCAAGATGGCTGAGTGCACCTCGGTCTGCAGCCTGTGTCCCCCGACGCAGATTCGTCATCCACTGGTTGCTGTGTAAAATATTGTCAGAAAAAAAAATCAAATATTATAAAGTGAAGAGGAGTTGAGAGATGAGTGTTTTCGGTCGGCACTTGGCAGCGGAGTCATGAAACGTTGGTGAGGGAGAAATGAGGCAAATATGGAGAAGCTGCGAAATGCAAGAACGGGGTGAATGGGAGAATCTCGATAAAACCTGCCGAACAGCAATGTATACGACGTTTCCCAAATGCAATAATCCGTGTCACACCGCTGGGTACCTAATGTGTGTCACACCGCTGAGAATCTAATCTGTGTCACACCGCTGGGAATCTAATCCGTTTCACACCACTGGGAATCTAATCCAGGTCACACCGCTGGTAATCTAATCCTTGTCACACCGTTGGGAATCTAATCTGAGTCAGACTGCTGGGAATCTAATCCTTTTCACACCACTGGGAATCTAATCCAGGTCACACCACTGGGAATCTAATGCGCGTCACACCGCTGGGAATCTAATCTGTGTCACACCGCTGGGAATCTTATCCGGTTCGGCTTGATAGGCGGAACGAACAGGCTGGGCAGTGCATAGCTCCCACTCGTCCCACTTCATTACTTAGTTTATAAGCTGCGAGTTTTAAGTGATTTGGAGTTGACTATAATTATAAATTCCCCTACTCTTTCATTTTACTGTGCATGAAGGTGCTACGTGAATAACATTCTACTGCGTGAAGTAGTAACTCCTCAAGTGGTCTTGGCGCTGCAGTTGTGCTCCTGTCTTACTAATGATTTGAACTGCAATGCGGGTTACACCCGTACTTTCATTTTACGGGCTAGGATTTCCATTGCCGCAGTTTGAATGTGTCTGTGGTCGATACATTAATAAACTGCTTCTATTAGCGCACTCAACCGTATGCTTCTGGTGCATCAGAGAGACGCCTTGCGAACCAATAATTAAAACATGCTGGCGTTCGAAACAGACTCAAATAATTGTCGCGCCAGAGTAAGGACTTGTACAAACAGCACGAGAGTTGTCATTCGGAAGATCGTTTGGCTTCTTGACCGCCGCATTTTCACAGTGGTCACTATTATTTAAACCTGTCACCGTGGGATTATTATGCCTGTCTTTGGGTTTGTTTACCCTCAGCGTTTTCATAAATTAGCTTTTCTAAATTATATAGTTATTTTTTATGCATGTTATTGAGAATAACGTGGATTAAAATCAGTATTTAATATGTGAACTTATTTAAAAGTAATATTGAAGTTGGTTTGGAATGGGTTAGACATTAAAGGCGCATTAATTTACTTTGTTGGATGATAACTACGCAGTTATTGCGTCTAAATAAAATTAATAATTAAAACAAATTTTGAAAACATTTTTTTTTGTAATTGTAAAATTACATATAGGAATCGTATATGTTCCCTCAGTGTATGAACTTTGTTACTTTGGTGAAAGCTCATCATTAGCCCTACGGTTTTTTTAAATGATTATAATGAAGTTTTGTTAAAAATATCTCGAAGGTTTTTATTTTAATTGATGCAGGCATGATTAAACACTTTTAATCTCATTCTGAGCTATACAAATTGTGATTTGCGACATTACATCTGGTGAACTTTTGAACTTATTTATAAAAATCTGGTAAAGGTATTTGTCAACTTTTATACTTAAAGAACTCATGGAAGTGAAGGTAACGTAATGTTGATGACGTTAGTTTGACTAAACATACCGGTAGGAAATGCCAATATGAACTATTTCAAGTATGTTCTGTTAAATAACACATTCCCACTAGTGCGTTGTTTTAGAGGATATCTGGATATCTAGCTTCGGATGGATTCCAAAATTACCCTGAAGTAGGCAACAGGATATGTAGGGTAAACTCAGTGCTACTGACTAACAGGAGTACGACATGAAACACTAACTTATTGACATGCATTGCAGTAGAATTATGAACTCATAAGCCATAAAGTCAAATATTTACAAAAATTTTGCTGCGAGATGTTTAATATAATAATAATTGTTTAATGTCTGCAGTTTGTTTTATTGGGCCTTGTAACGTAGAGATCCTGAAAATAGTTGCTTGATTACTAGTTGTGTGTTTTGTGCCTGCTGTGTAAAATGCTGCCTTCATACGCGAAGGCCCTGCTTATGTTACTAGCAGATGTTATCTGATGTGTACCTCAGTCCCCGTGTGTAATGGTGCCCTCACACGAGATGTCCCCTGATGTGTGCCCGGCAGATGCGGGCACTATGTCCTGACGTGGACAAGTACGTAAAGCTGTGCTCACGCGCGACGGACCTGCTGGTGTGCCGGCAGATGCTGAAGTCGTGCCGGAAGCTGAGCATGACGGTGAAGAGCCCCCCCAACCTGTCGCTGCCGCCGCCGCCACTGGAGAGGCCGCCACCGGCGCAGGCCAGCCCCTGGATCGTGCGACAGGCCTACACGTGGATCGACCGGCAGGGGCGGCCCGTGTCGCCGCCCCCGGAGTTCGCGCGCGCCTCGCCACCCGTCGTCGTGGCATCGCCCCCGCCACCCCCGCCCAACACGCGCTACTATAGCCGCCACAACAAAGACAAGGCCTTCCGCAAGGTAAGTGCTGATGTTTTACATACCTTTCACTCTCGCTCAAGACACCACAGCTCGTAGCTTACAGACCCACTGCTCCCACTCCTATGTCTGGTTCACGGTGAGTTACACTTTTCTGAAGACAAAAATTGCAAAAAGAAATAACAATGATTAGCAACATTGCATACATAATAACCTGGATACTGACTTTCATTTCTGCTGTCATTTTTTAGCAGAGCAATAAAATAGTTTTAATTAAAAGACTGTGAATAACGAGTGGCAAATGGAAAATTTTTGTTTTGATGTTATACACGTTATAATAAAATTTTCTCTGTTAATAATGTGGTTTATTGTTAACAATTTTATAGTCATACACAATCAACACAGTAGATCTAGTCATTCGGTAAATGGTGAAGTTATTTCTTACAGACGGCGGAATGATACGAAATGGGCTAAAAGAACTGAACTAAAATGATAAGCATGGTTTTATAAATGTACTGTTAACCGTAAATCAACTATAATTAAAATGTTCCAAGATAAACATTACAATATCTTAGCGTTATCGTGAGATACGTCAAGTAAATGAGTCGTCGTTTGTAAGTAGTTGCAATGAGTGACAACTACTTTGTTTACCAATGGCTTCCTACCGCATATTTTTTCGACATTCTCGTCACACCCTGTTGTCACATTTTAAAACCCACAATTCATTCCCTCTCTCGTATTTAACAGGTATAGGGCTACCGGAACCAAAATAGGGATGTCAACCTGATGAAAGTTGATAACCAAGTTCATGTTACATATCGCGATAAACTACAGCGTTGAACAACAATTAACCCCTTTCATTGTTATGTTAATTAAAGTAGAGACTGCCACTTAGTACTCTCGAACGTCCTTTTCTTAAGAAAGCCAGTATTTTGGCAAAATTTGTTAATTTTCCAGCAAGCGAGTTTTTCATTTGCGTCAAACGGCTTACCTACAAAAAGAAAGCACGTTCCAGACGATAATACAATGGCACTTTTAGGACATTGAAACATTACATTCATGCCTTCCAGCACAGCCAAAATTGCCCTTTCCGACTGCTCTATACAAAAATTTACAAACTGGATCCATGCGAATCTACGATAGAAGCGTGGATGGGAATTTGTTATAGGGTCGCATTCAATGAAATATAGGCTGAGCACTTATAGTCACGTAAGGCGAATCGCAGACGGTAAGACTGCACGCCAGTTGAGTGCCTTGAGCGCAAAGGCGCCACCACTTTATAATACGCCGGTCGACGTCGCACGTAGCTCTTCACTAAGTATTATCTCAACCCCACAAACATACAGCTCATACGGCAACAGCTTTAATATGACAAATGCAATCAGTTTTATAGTTCCTCACAGTAGTTACTTTGTCCGTGTACGAGCATCACGTAGGAGTCACTCCCACTCCTTCAAAGATAAAAACAATTCTTGTATGTTCTCCTGTATAGGAATTCAACACACCTGACTGATTGGCCTAAGTACACAAAACTGTTACAACAGGAAGCTAAATTGTTTATTTATCCAAGTGTAGTTCAGATTATGACAAACCTCAGGATTTTGCAGAATGATTTTCTACAGTACGGTAGCCAACATCATACAAATATTTTTTTTTTCATAAATTCGCAGAAACGTAAAGGTAAACTGTAACTGTGTGTGTCAGGGGGGTCTGTCTGCCACAGAGTTCCGTGATCAAAATTCAATTAAGGCTCGAGTAAATAACTGCACGAGGAACTGTAGGTAGACTTCGGAATGCTATGATTTCAGCTTTATACTATGCACCAAGAGAAGTTGTATACAAAAAGTACGTAACAGTAAGCGTCTCTATGCAAGAAATGTTTGTGTCTACAACACGATTTAATTATAATTAAAAAACTTTATTATTGTTACACAGCTTTAAATAATAGTATTGCAATTTATGTTTATTTGAGTTAAAATTCTCTTACATGTAAAGGAAGCTAATTACCTCTATATTTAAGGTAAAATTACTTGTCACTTATGGAGTAAATTTATATAACAAGTAAGCTACTATTGCCTAAACGTACGGAAAAAGTACCTGATAAAAGTGGAGGAATATCCCATACAATGTAATTGTATATTAACTATAATGTATAATAAATTGATATTTGGAGTTATGCGTGGTATTATTCTTATGAACTATCCTCTGACGAAGAGTAACCGAAACCTCAACTCTAAAATCCTTCATACTTGCTTGGGAGTGTGCGCGAACCATGGACCCTTATCACGATAGGCCGATGCGCTTTCCATTTTTTTTTTAACCTTCATTTGACGTTGTTGTGACATTTTTGACGTTGAGGAAGTTCTAGTGGACCGACTTGTTGACGAATTCCCAATGCGACAATCGAGCTGAGCATCTGCCACGTCGGAGGCACCGGGCCGCGAACCCGCGACCCTCCGACTACAAGTCGGCCACCCTACCCCTGAGCTATAAGGGCAGGGCTCCATTATACCACGATGACAATATGTCAGTACGACTGAATATTAGTGTGTTAAATGATTGTTTCTTCCTTGCGTCCTTCCATTTAGCTGCTGAGACAATGCTGAAGAGATGCAAGCGTCGTAATTTAATTTTCTCAGAAATTTATGGGATTATCCATCGCTATGTTCTTGAATATTACTCCAGAATGCGGTAATTATACCTTAGATTATAAAGTGCCATGTTCGACAGCTTGTATAACTAGATTATAAAAATTTATTTTTAAGGTATGAAAACATATATAATAAAATTATCAAATAGTTACAAATCGACTAGGAGATTCACACGTCTTAAGGTAATTTTCCCATCAATTTATGGAATTTTTTACTACAATGTACGTGAATTTTACTCCATAGTGCGGTAATTTTACCTTACATGTAAGGATAAATATGTTTCCCCCACAAGTTTGCGAATATTACCTTACACTTCTCAGGTAATTTTACTATTATTTCATTTTTTACTGTGTACATACAAAGTAACCCCTCTTTGAGATTTTAATTCACTCTAATATATTTTGATCCTATATCTACCGCAATAATATGTTATTAGTTCCTAAATATCCCATTTTCTGTTAAACCAAAATTTAATTAGCAAAAATTAGTAGTACAGTGCTTTGCGTCAATAGTTAAAAGCCGTGCAAATCCCTTATGATGGTTTTCAGAATTTAAAAAAAAACTTTGATAGCATTTAAAGTATTGGAAGCTCTTTTGAGCATCATATTCATAATTTGTTCGGGAAAATAGACTCCTATGAGTAGTTTTAAACATGTGTTGAAGTTTGTTCATAACTTATGGGAACGAAGTAATGGCACAGAAAGAACGGACTTTTTGTCGACTACGGTTTGTTTTCCAAAAAACCCTATGCAAATACTTACGTTAATCGTTTACGATGAGTGGTCAGAACAATATTTTTATTACAATATGCGATGCAAAGTGTGTGTGTGTGTGTATATATATATATATTCCAATAGGAATCGTATGATATATAATGGTTTATCAAATGAAGGTAAAAAGGACCGAAGATTTTCATAAACATGCAGCTACAATGTACAATTATTTGCAGAATCCACGCTCACCCTGAATAACAGTGAAATGTTTTCAGGCATGTGTAATAAACCCACATCGCTGGTTCTCACCTGAGAATATACTTATAAAGACTGCAGTATTTGAAGAATGTATTATGAATTCGTATTTATTTTTATGGCAACTATAAAACTGTGGTAAAATTTACACTATCGCAAATTTTTCGTTGAAAAATGTAATAAGTGTTTAATGAGATTTAAGTTAACATCACAGCAACCGTGTGACAAAATTTTGTTTTATACCAAGGGCACTGCAAGTTTATCCTCGTGTCTACCTCGAATTAATTTCCACCTTAGAAAACATTTGTTCAAGGAATGACCGAAATAAGTTATAAATATTCTGTTTTTAAACCGCCCTTCCTGATAACACTTAAGTTCCAAATATAAAGATGTTTACGTGCACACAAGTAATATTTTTAGAGGATCAATCTGGGAGATGTCTTGTGAAGTTGAGTTTCGTGAACTTTATGGTGAGAGTAATAAAGTTCATTTTTTTCTCTAGGTTGTGTACGCTATACACAACACATTTAAGAGGAGTCGTGTCCTACATCCCTTGTGGACTAGGGATACTCAGAAAAGCACTCAGAAAGTTTCAGACAACGAGCAACTTTTTAATAACGCCGCAGTTCCCCCCTCTTCCGCTATCAAACCAACCCCACATCAACACATGAGCAGAGAGCTTCCATAAGATACGTTATATGTTCAACCCAGATGTGAAAACCAAGCGAATTTTGTATCTAACATTGTTGTAACCCAAATTGGTTCGAATTCATATTGTATCTACACGTACTCTTGCAGCTCAACATTTTTTTTCCCTTGATGCGCTTCCTTAATAACCAGCTGTTAAGGGCGCCCTCTGCCTAGGCCTCCAAACCGAGCTTGGGGTTTTAGTCGTAAAGGTGTCATTCAAAAACTGTTCAATATTTATGAGCGGTACATACTTAAAAATAGAATTTAAGAAATTATACGTGTGCGAATACTAGTTCCAGTCTTCCATTTATGTCTCTAGTGGGTATTTTACAAAGTGAGAAAGGGATAATACGAGTGTTTCAAAATCACATTTTAAGTATGAAACTTCCGTTGCAGGCTACTTAACACCGCACAAACACGCATAAACCCTTTGCCTTCATTGTTATAACACAAAATAACACGGTCACCACAAGTCCTATGATGGAAATCGAACTGAGATATACTACAAGTCAGTTCAGTGCATTGTGGGTAAAGACGACCAAACTTCGTAAGTGCGTGCCTACGTCGCCCTTAGCGCTTCCACGCTTCTTGTCCTAGAATATGCAAAGTACATCCAGCCGGACACCACCATAAAAAATTTATCTTTTTCGTTCTTACAGCAATGTCAGTTTTCCCCTCAGAGAAATGGAACGAAAACAGTTTATTACTCTAGCACTCTACCATAATTTGGTATCCGGAAATGCTAACGAAGCAATCCTTCGTAGACTTTACAATATAATTATGTAATATAAAAACTATACAATATAAGGAAGCAAACTTGTTTGTAATCGAACAGTGGCACAGACTATATGATATGGTAAGCGAGGTCATGAAAGTCAATGAGAGTGATTGAAGGGAATAAGGAGCGGCGCCGGAATGAAGGGGCAGTTGGAAATGGGAGATCCCCGAGAAAACCCGCCGACCAATGGCATCGTCCAGCACGATTCCCACTTGCGAAAATGCGGTGGTTCAGCCGCGGATTGAACCCAGTTCGTCTTGGTAGGAGGCGAGCGTGCTAATCGCTCAGCCACCGAGGCCCGTTGACTATCGAGAGAAGTGTTTAGTTGCTAGGGCTTCACTGTATTCTGGAAGTCATTCGGTCATTATTGGCATGCCATGACGATGAAGTTGAGCCCCATTTATACAGTTAAATGAGTTTGAACAGGGTCGAATAGTGGGACTCTGGAAAACTGGATGTTCATACCGGAGAATAGCGGAACACGTTGGACGAGAAGAGTCAGGAATGCATCGATGGTCATGCCGTTGGTCAGGGAAGCTTAACATAACCATAAACCTGGTACCGGAAGTCAGCGACGTACGGATGTATGCCAGGACCGTCGCATTGTACGAGTGGCCTAGAATGGCAACCGCAGAACAGATTAGATATAATGTCACTCAAGGAGTGTCTGCTAGGACTATATGCAATAGTTAATGTGAATATGGTCTATCGTAATGCATGCCATAAATCAGAAATCCGCGCACACCTCAGCATTGTGCAACCCGCCTCTGTTGTTGTTGAAAAAGGAAAACCTGGGGGGAAGAGAGGTAAAGTGTTGAGCCCAATGATGAGTTTCAATTCCGTCTTGAGACTAATGATGGTCGATAGCATATTCGGCGTTGGCATGGTGAGCAGCATCTTCCACAGAGCATACAGTAAGAACACTAGGGCCATCGCTTGAGATAATAGTTTGGGGAGCCACATCCTAGGATTGCCATTCGCCTCTGGTGTTAATAGAGGAACGTTGTTCAGTGCATGGCACATCCAGAATATCATTCAACCCGTTATGCTACCATATTTGCAGGGTTAAGTGGATGGGCTATTTCAGCAGGAAAGTGCTCGTCCACATTCTGCTCGTGCAACCAAACATGATCTTCAAGTTGTTCGTCTAATTCCCAGTGAGCATTTTGGGATTGGGTTGTACAATGTCTGGTGCAATATCCTGCACCTTTGACGACTCTTGCCCAGCTGAGTCACCAAGTACAGTGAACGTGGAATTCCATTCCGCAGGACAATATGCGTCACCTCTATGATAGTTTACATGCCAGAATTTATGTCTACATTGGTGCTTAAGGAGGCTACACTAAGTACACAATGTTCTTTTAGCACACCGATGCAGACATTATTTTCCGGCTGATATTCTTGTGCCAGTGATCATGTCGTATACAGGCAGTTCCACGACTCAACCGGCATTCTTCAGCACCATGTTATGCAAATTATTGGAAATAAAAAATGTAATATACACAAGTAGACTATGTAGTCCCATTTCAAAGTCACAAGAATGTGAATGCAATAAAACCCGAAATTGGAATTACTGAGTCTCCTTAATGCAATTGACTTCATTCATATTGTAAGTATCACACAAGCTGTTCAAAATGTGCCCAATCTGACCGTAAGCCAGCTGCTAGTGTGGCTGGTGTGGCCAGTCTTTGTTAGTCTGTCGATGCGTGTAACTGTGCAACAATTCTAGGAATGTTTACACGTGCAGAGTACGCAGCGTGGCGTTTGTTTACGGATACCGTGACGTAAATGGGCGTGGTGCAGCAGCTGAGTATCTGTGCAGGTGGAATGGAAGAGGCGGGCCAGTCCCATGGCCAACGCGCTCTCCAGACCTCTCCCTGTTGTATTTTTTCTTCTGGTGTTGCCTGAAGAGTAGGGTTAACAGCGGACGGCGATCAGACACACGAACCCACTTGCTACAGGTGATAACGGACGTCACTAATCAACTGAGAATTGAACTTCCAGGTATGCAGTGGCAACACACCATTTTAGGCTACAATTTGTCACAGCCTGTTTACGGTCAGACGGTGCACAATTTAAACAGCTCGTGCGAGACATTCAGCGCGAATGTAATCAATTGCTTTAAGGATATTCGGTAGTTTCAATTTGTGGTTTTATTGCATTTACATCCTTGTAACACTGAAATGGGTCTGGATAGCGTACTTGTGTATATTACATTTTTTGTTGCCAATGACCTGAATAACACGCTACCGAAGTATGTCGGTTGAGTCGCGGAAACTTTATTGTATACTTACTACCTCTACTGTATGTGGATCACATTTGGATCTCCTCTCGAGAAGCGTCCATCAAGGTGTTCTTTTTCCATTTTCCAATAGTGAATCCTCCTGTTTATTGTTAAAGAAGGCTTTTATACCCATTCCATTTAGACATCCAAGTTACACGTACGTTTGACAGCCTCGTGACAGCAAATCCACGATGCCAGTTGGGTTACGTATCAAGCAGTCCTCCAAAATAGTTAACACTCCAAATTATCAATGATATTTATCTTATTTAAGACGAGGATAAAGTACTAAAATTTCACAATAATGGCAGATAGAGCATCACACATTATAGCCGATACAAAAATCGTGAGATTATAAGTGTAATGAGCCACTTCTGCTACTTTATATGACATATATTTTACTGTAAGGAGGTTACGGCATCTTTCACGAAAATATCTATTATGTTAATTTGGTTTTTCAATTATTAGATATTTCTTTTTTTCTCCGAATATTAACACATTGCATTAAATAAATGAATCTATATCAATTAAAAATATTTTATGTAGTTATTTTCATGCATTTTGTATATCGGTAGTCTTCAGGATAACTAAACTGTAGTTAATTGGACAACAGAGTGAATATCTCGTTAAGCAATATCATATATCGTCCTAAAACACTTATTATGCAACAATTGCAGCACCACCCAAGAGATAAAACAATATGATAAAATATTTACTTGCAACCAGTCGTTTATGGAGGGTAATGCAAAGGGACAGATGAGAGTAAAATTAGATATATTGCTAATGCACTTCTTAAAAATGCTTCTTCAGACACTGGACTCTGTGTAAATGAAAAATAAAAAAAAATTAATCTAAAAATTATCGGATGTTACGTGAAATACTTTCCGAATCACTTCTATAAATTTTAGACTTATCATTCATAGAAATCAAACTCTGGCGCTTAGGTATGAAATGGAATGCACACCAAGAATGCTACTTGTCAGATTGTTTTTCATTTAGAAATTTTGAATTTTGAAATTACGTTAAGTTTCTCCCACGAACATTCTTCGCATCGAATGATCATAATCAGTTTCAGTGAACTGTGACATTTCTGGTGTGGTGATTTAGAGAGGGTACACGAGTCTCTGTTTTGTTACTCGTTCATTCGTTTGGTTTCTGAGTATATATTTAATGTGAGTGATTTTTGGTGATTTTCCACCACCCTACCTGACCTACCCTAATAAACGACGAACCGTGTTCCTGTCCAGTGTGACGAAACTACGCAGTTCTGCAAGGAAAAATTTTTGCTAAAATTCTGCAAAAATACGACGTATTCGCTGTGTATGAAGAGTTTCACCTACCTTATTCAACATGCACTGGAAGTACTACGTCTTAACCCTGCCTCATGCAAGGCAGGCGGTGCGCGGCGATCAGCTGATGGAACATTATGGAATTGCAGAGAGAGAGAGAGAGAGAGAGAGAGAGAGAGAGAGAGAGAGAGAGAGAGAGAACGGCCGCGTCACGGGTGGTTCAAGAACTGAGCGTGGTGGCTAGGGTTACAGTGAGCACCGCGGCGTGCACTCGCATCACCGGTAGTGCATAGTGACGCGCTAGTTGAAGAATCTAATGCAGCGCCACAGAACTGAAATTAACACAGGGAATGAACATTATTAATTAGTATAAGTGATTTATGATTGGAGAATAATTTTGTACCCCGAGTTGTGAAGGATGGATAGAAGGGAATTTCGTTAGTTAGTTGTTGTAATTTTCTGGAACTGGATACAATTCCTTTAAACGACTGTTTAAATTATAAATTGATGTCATTATTTTCAGCCGAAATAACTGGTAACTTACAGAAATAGTATATAGTAAATTGCTTTTAAATTTTTGTGGTTTTTCAGGTAAGCCCTGTGATATTTAAAATGTTTGAAAGCTTCTCTTTAAATTATTTGTTGTTGTTAGTGTTTTCAGCTGGAGTAAATTGTAATTTTTTTTAAATTTGAAAACTAGCGAATTGCTTGTATATTTGTGTGGTTTTTCACATAAGCCAGGTGATTTGAGACTGAAAATAAACAGTAGTCAGTGTAGAAAATGCAAAATCTAGATTTTAGACTGTAAATGTTTTAAGACGTCTTGATACTTAAATTTTTTATCCGTAAAAGAAAACAGTTCCATATGTGTCATGATAGTAAAAAATACTTCAAAGTGTTGTCAAAGTCAAAGTCAGGAAATTCTAGGATTGCGAAAGGAATGAAAGTGGCTTGTGATATAGATTTTTTTTTTTACATTACCCAAATGTGAGATTTCATAAAATATTAATTTTTTTTCAAATGGTGTATCCAGAATGAATTATATTTATCCCGAAAATGTGTCAAGTTTTATGGTTGGTAATATTTTAATGTGATATTATTCGAAAATCCAAAGTAAACAGTCGTATTATTCAGTTTTCAGATTGATTTTGAAAAGTTCAAAAGTTGTATTATTCAAGTTGTGGGTGTTCTACAATGAATGCTTTTATAGCTCACCCAGTTTCTTGTATGAAATTTATGGACAATATTTTGAAATATTAAATACTGTGTACTGCAAAGCAGTTTATGTTTTCTTATGTATTTCTTTGATGCCAGAAAAATTTAACTCTCTGTTATTTTATGTGGTTTATTTATTCTGTGTTTTTGGGGTTGTGGTTATGCCCCTTTGTGTAACCCTGTGCACTCTGCTGTATTTTGGTATTTGTATTAACAACAAGTTGGTTTTGTGTATACAAGACTTGTTTTGTGATATGACTGAAACTTGGATAAATGATAGACGTAAAAATTAAGTCTGAGGAAAAGAGACCTTGGTCCAGCATGTCTGGGTCACGCTTTTGCTTGTTTTTGTCTGGATATTCGCTTATACCATGTCGACAGGTTGGATACAGCAGCTAAGTATGGAAGCATTGAGCCAACTCCTGAAGGAAGCGGGCGAGGAAGTCTTGTATACAGATGGCATAGCTAAGCTGAGGGTGAAGGCATAGTCTCTAGTGAGGCAAAGCTATGTTGGAGATGGTACCATCGTGACAGCTGAAAGTGGGGGTGTCTTCTATCCAATTTTAACGGCCATCTGCTATATTCCTTCAGAGTTGGGTTCAAAAATTCCAGAATTGAGAGCTACTAGCTTTCCTGCTGTGTTTTACTTTTTTCGTGGCATGTAATACTGTGATTGCTTTGGATTTTTGCCCAAGGCAAATTATATACATGGCAGTAGCCTTTAAAGTACCTGAATGTTTTAGATCACATTTATGCAGCAAAAGAAGAAATTTGGAACACTTTTTTTTAGCACCTGTTTCAAGCAAATTGCTAGGGAGTTAGTAATTAATAGATTTTGTATGTAATCGCTAAAAAAAAAAAAAAAAAGCCGAAAACCTAGTCAGTCTATGAAAAGCTTAAGATTATCATCAAAAGAAATCTATTTCAATGGTAACCCATTAAGTGCAAGGCAAGGTAGTGACTAAATGTAGGTCATAGTATACGCTGACTGGAAAAACAGTTGAGATATTAGCTAAGACAGACAGATTTCGACATATAAAAAAAAATTTTTATAGCGGAAGGGGCATATTAAAGGTGTTGATTTGTCATAATGTAAACAGCTTATGTTTAGCATGTAAACTCTGATTATTGTATGTGCCAGTTGTTATTGTAGACCAAGTGAAAGTAGCGGCCGTTTTGGATTATGGAGCTATTCGGCCATTAATAAATCATGATTTCTGTAATAACTTTTAAAGAATATGCCGAAAAGCCTGATTCAGGTGCAGAAGAAGCAAGAGATATGGTTCTCTTTGGCTAATAACGGCGTAATAAATTCACAATATGTCGCTGTATTTAGGATTCAAATAGAGTATATTTCTTGGAAGTTCGGATTTAGAGTATTACCCAGGTGAAGTCATGAAGTGTCATTAGGGGTTGACTTTTCGGGAAAGATTTGGGCAAGCCTAAATGTATCCTAAATTGCTATTACATCAAAAGAATTTCGTTTCCAGGTTGTAACTGTGAATTTTTGGTCCGATTGTCAGGATAGTCAACTTACTGATCTACAACAGGATTTTGCTGATCTAATAACACCTAAGATATTACATTACGATAAGAAAATCATAGTATTGATATTGAAATATAATGAGCCAATTTCATCTTTGCCCTGTCGATTAGCCCTCCCAAGTTAAAGGCTTTTAAACATCTCATATAGGATTTGCAAAATCCATATATATTATAACCCTCAGATAGTGTATTCCTAAGTCCTGCATTCTTGTTGCCTAAGAAGTTTTCAGGCCAGTATAGTGTCATATGTGATCATCGAAGAATAAATAATTCTTTTTGTAGATCCATATCCAATGCCTATCTTTGAATAGGTACTCCAGCACGTGCAAAAAGCTAAGACTTTTTCCATATTTGTACATTAACTCCGTTTTTTTTTGCAATGCGAGTTACACCCAGAATCTCAGGAAATAATACCACTTTTGGAGTTAGTACCAATGGAAGAGGTTTCCTATGGGGGTGAATTGCCGTAGGACACTTCTTGTGTATTTTTCCAGGTATTGGGAAAATATCAGTATGATTTTTTGTTTACCTATATGGAAGACATGTGGATCTATAGTAATAATTTTGAAGATCATTTAAACCACGTTGTCTGCTCTGCAGGAAGCGGGGTTAGCTATAAAACCCGAGAAAGTCACATGGGCGAAAACTTACACTAAGAATCTAGGTTTAGTAATTACTGATGTGCAATTAAGTATATACTCATATGAAATTTGACCCATTCTTAGGAATGGTCGGGTTTTACTCTAAGTATTCTCCGGACTTTACTAAAATACCTGATCCATCAAATGCTCTTAAGAGAAATATGATGGATTTTATATGTGGAACAGAACAAGAGAACAATTTCAGTAAGTTAAAAGTGAAAACAGCAACTCCAAATAATTAACATCTGCCACATTTTGATAAGCCATTCCCACTACAGGTAGATGTCAGTTCCAAGGCGCTAGGTTATCTTCTTTGCCAAACGGAAAATGATAGCCATGTCCCTGTTGCATATGCCAGTAGGCTACGCACACCATCTGAGCAAAAGTTTTCTACATATGAGAAGGAAGAACTAGCAGCAATTTTTGTAATGCTAATGTTTTCTGATTATCTAGAGACCAGAGAATTTGAGCTTCGCACAGACAATCAAGCGCTAAGTTGGTTTCTTGTCCACAAATAAACTCGCAGGTATATTAGTCAGATGCCTCATGAATCATACCCGGTTTAAGTTCACAGTTAAGCACATTAAGGACATTGATAACAAAGTAGGTGATTTGCCTCTCATGTATGATTGATGAAAACGAGATTTGTGTAGTAACTTCAGACAAGATTATGGCAGTCCATGCTAAGATTTCCCTCAATGTAGTGTATAATAAAGAATCTATAGAACCCATGAAACAGGTTGAAACTGTTGCAGAACTTCTCACAGGCATATTTAATATTACAACAAGATCAAAGTACCGGTCCAGAATATACAGGTATTAAGTGTGGCATTGATGCAGGGAAAGTAGGACTTTATGAAACACGCAAATGTCTCATAAGAATGTAGATCCTAAAAATAGTAGGCTTAACTTATTTGTGCCTAAGGTGTTAAGATGGCTCATTTTCCATTATTACCATAAAACTTATTTTGTAGGGAATTTAGGGTAAGATAAGACAGCGTCACATATTAAGGAAATGTTTTACTGGCTGGGTTTGCCTATAGAAGTTGAAAACCTCGCGAGGGAATGTGTGTATTGCAAGAAGGCAAAACCTTGGAATGCTAAGATTGTGAGTCCATGTAGCGTCTCACTATTCAAGTTCCCCTGGCAATATGTGCATCTCGTTGTGTTTAGATCTTTGCATAGGAAAAAAATATGGTTTCACATCTGTTTTAGTTGCATTCGTTAGTTTCAATAATTTGGTTTTTTATTCCTTTAAGCAATATAAAATCTGCTGAGATCTGTAAGATCGTCAGCCAGCATCAATTTACAATTTTTTGTGTCTCCAGTTCATCATGTAACAGACAATTCCGCATAAATTTTATCTGCTGAGATAAACAATTTCGCATTTTCCTGGGGAATTGCGTTGGTCCAAAGACTCCAGTATTGCCCCAAGGCGACTCTTGTTGAACGCTACAACAAAAGTGAAATGGTAGCCCTAAGTGCATTCCAGACGAGTGCTAACAAGGACTGGGATACTGTGTTATGCCACCTGGCATTGCTATTCAATAACGTTAACAGTAGTGCTACAAAAACCGTTCCATCGGAAGTGTTTTTTGGTAGAAGTTCGTATCGTCCCCTCATTCACACCTGGGGGTTGCATGAGTTTTGTTATGAGACCATTGTCAAAAAGGACCTTGATGAAATGTGGAAGGAGGCAACTCAAAATCTCGGAAATATAATTCTTAGTGTTATCAGTGGAGCTTAATAGTAATAGTGGAACAGTTTCTTTCAAGGTTTGGGATAATGTGTTCTTGGAAACACACTTAATGGTTAACAAGGTGGATCAGTTTAGTGCTAAGCTGGCACTTAAGTACAAGGGTCCATTCATTATAGAGAGGTTTCTTTCACCTGTAACAGTGCTTTTGGAGGATGTAAATAATCCTGGGAGTTTTAATAAGGCTCAATTAACACAATCAAATATAAGTTCCTCTAGTTAAGAGGTGGTAAAAGACACTGCTGGAGTAAAATCTTCTTTAGAGTGTTGTAGCACATAAAGGCAATCAGGGGTTAAAACTCTGAAGGGAAAATCCCTCATGAATACACTGATGACCTCCCACAACCCCCATGCACACACAGTTAAAATACAACACAATGGATTGACTGCTATGAGTGGAGATTTACCAGAGTTAGTAGTGATAAAATTTGGTTGCAGGCTGGGCCAGCATGGAAAACGTAAATTTACTTATTACAACCGGTATATTTCATTTGTTTTCGTCTCCATAGTTCGCCTATTAAATTTTAGTATTTACATCCATATAAATGATATTAAAGTGATCAATGGGATTATTACTGAATTAAATTTGAAAGTAGAAAAACTGTGTCCTGATGCACTATCTTTTATTTATTTTTTGACTTCAATAAAAAAAAAAACGTATTAAATAAGATTTGTTGTTAATATACACACACATTGATAGAACATTATTTTGTCAGACTGTAATCTCATTTGTTTCAATTCTTATTATTCATCAGGATCGTGAGCAAATAAATTAATTAGGAAAGATACAAGCATCATTTAACAATAGCTGGTGGCAACATGCCACGTGTCTAACAAATAAACATTTTAATTTACTCTATGAATTTCAAAATTATGATATACTTATTATATTTTTTCTTTCAAGTTGCACTAAGTAAAATTTCATCGCCATAGTTCTCTGTATCCATGTTGCAAGATGCTGAAGATCGTAAAGAAAATCTTGTAAACTAGCATACAAATTAGTTTACCATACTAATTTTTAGGTAAGTTAATTTAGTTCATGCACATGCGATATATCAATAGATTTTGGCTTCCATGAAGAATCAGGAACACGTCCGCAGCACTGGGCATTCCTGGTAAAGGCGAATAGCTACAAATCCATGTCGACAAGGACAATGGAAGAAAAGTCCAGGTTCTCCATACCCTACACCATAGTGGCTCTACATGCAGACTGCTATAAAAAAAATTTGCCAACCAAAAATGAAACGACCCAACAAAATATAAATAATAAAGGATGGTGCACAAAAGGGACTACAAATCAAACTTACCATATGTGGCAAAATTAAAAATATTACTGACGAATCATGTAGATTGTCTTGAGAACATGAGTTAAAGTTAGTGTCACACCATTTTCCAAGTGGACAAGAAGGATATCATCACTCGCGGAAATCGTCAGAGGCCAGATATCGATTCAGGGAATTAGAGCGACAATCGATACATAACATGGTGCTATTATTAAATTTAGTTATTGATGCTAGTGAAAAAACTACGCAAAATTAAATAGCCGAATGGGACACTGTTTTTTGCCAAACAACTAACAAATTACTAAAAAAACAGGAATATAACTAGCAAATTATACAAACAACACAAAAAAATTGCAGGTGTCATGAAATGTGGCACCCCCCCCCCCCCCCCGCATGGCCACACCCAAACACCAAATATAGGCATCTCCCACACATATAAAAAAACCAAAACTACTTATTGATTTAAAAAAATACGATAATTCTCAGTGGCAGTTGAGGGAGTTGACAATGGAATCATAACACAAACTTCTGGCACAACCATAGGTTGTGCAGTGGGTGAGGGACTGGTTTTCTTACAAAATTTGTATTTCAACCAAAAAACAGTAACGGCTTAACAATAAAATACAGCAAGGCAAGATACTGTAATGGCGATGAGATTTGGGTAGGTGGAAGGAGTTGAAGGACGAGAGTGTAATGCAAGTACATATTAAAATTTGCACCTTGAGGACGTGTTGGTAAAAGGTTATCTAACTCTTCGACAAGGTTTCATTCATGGCGAGGTTCGGGAAAGACAAAAAATTAACAGGGGAAAGTTTAGCTACAAATTGGGGAAAATGAATAATTGGCAATTAGATGTCCTAATGAAGAGCAGCATCAACTATAAAGAAAGACCTAAAAAGGGTTCATAATGTCACAGTGGGATACGTTGTTAATCAGGCCAGAACCGTATAAGGTCATGGTGAAAAGCGAAAATGTCTCAGTAGTAGACCTACACAAAAATATGACATCTAAGGTGGTGTTTGTAGCAAAAATCCAAAGTGAATTGGTTTTTCGTAAAAGGAGGAGCTTTAAATCAATCACCGATTTGTCACAAAATTCAAAATATGCTCCTCTTGCAAAAAGTTTAAACTCACATAAAAAAATGGGAACATTGCAAGACAAAGTGTAATGCCATGATTCTTACAATTTTTAAGGGAAAGGTGATTGACTGTTGCAAAATGTTTCACGTCCAAACTGACAATTAAATTCTCTATCACATTAAGATGAAGATACTTGCTTAGTTATGGAAAAAGAAAGGGAACTGGAAATATATGGTATTTCTCAAATAGACTCTCTTTGTTTACTTGTGGGACGTTGATTATCACATTAAGGGATGAGTTATACATAATAGCCTGAACATTGCTCAAACCACAGTACATGCACAAATTATTATGAACAACAGGTGGTAACATGTACAAAGGTAAGGTGAGAAGTTTGTGGATATGTTTTAGAATTCTTAGAAAGAAATCTGCACTTAATAAGGTTGTACCGAGCTTACCACTTACATTAATTTCAATAGTATGGCTAAGGTCAAAAAAATTCCGAACAAGCTTTGATAGGAGCCTCACTTACTCTAAGTAGTATACCATCTAAATCAATGCGGTAACTTAAAATTGTCATGGCCTTAAGAGTATCATGAAGAGCAAAGGAAATATTTCATGTACGCAGTGTTGTTCATTACTCTGTCCTCCAAATTTTTTTTTATCAGAATGATCTGGTTGGCTACACTAGTTTAAATATCATCTTGACTGTCTCTTAAAGAGTTTAAACTTTGTTCCAGACCTGAAAGGTCCTTACTGTCTATGTCCCAAAAGAGTTTTCAAAATCTTTCCACATAAGTCAATAAGGCTCACTTTGCCCGGGAAGGCTAACAACAAGGTAAATGTCTGCTCTTCAGTTTGCAAGACGTGGAAACTGCTTTTCAGTTGGATGATGGTGAAATTAAATTATGTTCAAAAGACGAAGTATCGCCAGGATTCTTAGATTTATGTTGACGAACATACACAATCGTATCAATCATTTCCTGAAGTTCATCGCATTCGCTGTCTAAGTAAATTATATCAAAGTTCAGTACCACAGAATAAGGATTGTCCGAAAACAGGAGGTTGTCGTCAAAGTCACCTGGATCCAAGACGGTGTTAATAGATATTTATGTTATATGCTCGCAGACTTTAATGAATTTATTCAATCTTTACAGTTATTTCTCCAGTTTCTGTTTGTAAGGTCATTTAATATTAAGGTGATAGGGTCAAGGTAATGGGTCAAGATCAAGGTCACCTTGGTTCATCATGTTGGTTTTGGTGATGTCATAAAATGGTGGCTGGTCGGTATCAGTTCCTTGTCACCTGAGAGTAGAAAAAAAATTATAATTCTATAATTTAAAAAAAATTTTTTTATGTATTTTTATTTTTTTTATTTTTTGTTCCTTTCAAAATTTTCTGGAATTTTTGGGTACAATGTCATTTAAGGTCCCGGGGTTAAGGTCAAAGTCACCTAAATCCAATATTGTGGACCAGATGGCTCACAGAATCAAGATGGCTGATTGTTAGGTCTGACTCCGATTCTGGATACCTACGACTATAAAACTAATATGGCCGCCACTGCTTTGCCCTTCGGAAGCGAGCCTCCCAAATTCACTTGAATTTTCTTAAAATTGTGTGTCTGCGGCTCATTTATGCAACTGTGAGGCTCGGCACTTTTTTTATTTTTTTTTTAGGGAGAAATGAGTAATTTTTAGGGAAGAGGGAAAATTTTGTGAGAAAAAGTAACATTTTTAAGGAAAAAGGCAAACTTTTAGAAAAATTTTGTTGATTTTGAGGGTAAAAGGGAATGTATAGGGGAAAAAAGGGAAATTCAATATTTAGGCGGTCGGCATCTGGCTCCTATCTCCTATAGCCTTGTGCCCGACAGAAAATAGTCCTACTATTGTCGCCCTATGTGCCTGTCCTTGTGAGTTAGTAAATAAATGTTTAAATCACATTTTATATAGTGATAAATATTTAAATGTCATTTTGGATGAAATGTAAATTGGGATATAGTGCCTATTCCAGCTGCACAGAATCCAATATCTGTTTTGCAGCATTTAATTGGCTACTTGCAAACAGAACTGTCAGGACTACAGACTTGTGAAACTCCTAACTTGTGAAAATGTTAACTCCTATTGCGTGTTCTTTCATTACATCTGTCTTTCCAACAAATCTGAGCTTTTGCTTACGAAAATTTTATGTAAAATAACTTAAATCTAGTAGTATTACAAATAAAAATTCTCCGAGGACGATATTGTTTTTTTTTGGGGGGGGGGGGAAATGTTATGCTCAGGGCCTTTATTTGAAATCTTCACACAATTTGGGGGCGGTTGGTAAGACCTTACGACCGTGGGGTGGTTGCTTACGGACTTAGGCCTTGGATGACAAAGGCGAAGGTGTGAGGACAGGCTGTTTTAGCATTCAATCTTGTAAGTATTTCTTTATATATTTAGCTCTTCCATCACAGCGTGTGACATATTTTCGGGCGTGCTCGTAAACAAACATACATATTTTGCCACAAAAGTAAAACAATCTGCCTAAACTTCAAACACCTGTTCGAAACATCGAGCTATTTCTGTGTATAAATCAATATGAAGCATTTCTTTATTAGTGTACCAGCAACCTGCGTTCCGACTTCGTCTTTGGTGTTCATTAATATTGTGTATGCACTACATTGACTAATTGACGATGCCTAAAATACAAAACGACCACACTGGCGATACCGACCATACCTAACAGCAACACCATTAACCAGACCTCTCATATTAACCGTCCAGACCGAAGAACCACACCCACTGCCCAGACTAACCGACCATACCAGCTGAACATACCAAACACCCATACAAATAAGCCAGGCAATGACCAACAGTACTGACCACACCAAGTGACCAACAACGCCAGTCTATCAAGCCCAACTGGCTAACAAGACAAACAAGATTTTATATAGTCCACAGTCGATTCTACATAAAATATTCCTCAAAACATTTATTCCTCAAAACATGCCTCAGTTTATTTGTTCGTCCTATAGAACTTGGCTGACTTCACACATTTTTTACCCAAAAAAATATTCTTTTAATTTATTCTATATATTACTGAATTAATAAGTCTTCAGAAAAATCAGTAAGGATTGCTTAAGAAAGTAAAGAGGTACGACAATGTGTACATACATGTATTGTTATGTTATTTTCATACATTTTAACTTTGCATTTCTCAGATGTATGCAGATCGTTGATAATATCCAAAGGTCTCGTGTGATATAAATGCTATCTCCGAGTTCAGTGATGATTGAAAATATCTCCTTAATGTACGAGAAATCACCACCTTGTTGCAAAGCGGTTGAAAGTTTGAGTCTATTAAAAAGTATGGGGGTCTTCGGGAAATATGTAGTCTATGTTCTTGTCGCCTTCTGCCTCCTTCACTTTAATTTCCCCAGCAAAATTGGTGGAGAGAAGTCTTAATGGCATCGAGGATGCCGTCATTGCCTTCAGCGCAAACACTGTCAGTAGTAGGGAAATATATTTTTGGGCGCAAGGGCGTGGGGCATCGGAACCAGAGCCGGGCCCACTTCCATATTGTTATGTCACCCGTCCGCCGCCGTCCGTGATCTTGACCATGATCTCATAACATTGAATTACTTTGAAAACCAAAACTCGATGAGAAATACATAAAAGCCATTAAGCATAATACAATACTAACTACCGCAGCCATATTAGAAACAACCTACATTTACCTTGACCCCATGACCTTGAATGCACATGAAAACAAAACTGGAGAAAAATACATAAACCCCAGTAGCAACTTTTTGTTGGGCCAACATTGGCCCAACGTATGGCGCTGGCAGTGGGCCAACGTTGTAAAACCTAAGTGGGCCCAACGTCAAAATTTCACTCGGGGTAAAGATGGCATGACGTATACTTTTGTGTTGGCTGCCAACAGAAATATGACGCTCAACATATATTATTTTGCCAATGAAAATCTATGCTTTTCTGCACGCTTTCTTAAATTATGTTTCTTCAAAAAAACCGAAATGCTGTTTTTATTGGATTAACGTTGGTTTATCGTGTGTATATTACAGATCACCAATCTAATATAACATAAGCCCAGTAACTAACTGACGATGGTATTATGTTGGTTATTAGCAGTATTTTGATCATTTGCTAAATAATGTAATTTTCTCTTTCAGAAAGGCATTCACGCAGTCAATTATCCACAGTTAGCAATGTTTTGCGAAGATGTGTTATTATATAAATAATGCCAACTAAGAAACAACATTCTGGCAATGTTTGTTACCAGTTTTATAAAATAAAATTTACCTAATAACAAGACATTTTAAAAAATGTGTTAATCATGGCCCTATTAACCTTTTCATATACTACTTCACATTCTAATATAAAAATTCCACCGGTAGATACTGGACTCGAACCCATGACCTTTGGATTAGCATCCCGACATCTTATCCACTAGACATCTGTAACTTGTTTCTATTTGTCCAGAAATAGGTACATTTTAGTATATTCCAGTTCGAATATACTGTGTTACATTTATTATATATTTAAGTTAGATTTGACTACTCTGAAACTAAATTTAAAACCGGCCAGTTGCACGATTATATTTTGCAACTAATAACAAATACCCACCAGACAACCAGTTTATTTCTTAGGAAACTGTACTAGAAAGCTTTAAAACTAAAAAAAATATAATAAATTATATGTGTGTTTATTTTGAAAAAAATCAAACAATCAAATGATAACATATGTTAAACGAACATTAGTAGGGCTGAACGGTCATTGTAAGACATATTTAAACTCCTACTTTCTGAAACAAAAAAGATAAAAATTATATACTAATCTAACGTAAATATGTACACCGAAATAGTTTACAGCAAAAATCTCGCAAATATTTCGTTACTATTCGCAGCAGCAGTAGCACCCAGAACACGAGATTTTAAATCCGAAATGGTGATAACTAATTAACAAATGTTCGGTTTCCAACATTATCCCAACAAACAACCAACAAAATATTTTTCAAAGAAAAATAGTCAGGTATGTGAAAAACATTTGAACTTCATTAAATGCAGGAATAAAGTGGCATTGTTTTCGTTAAGATTACCTATACCCTAACGTTTATTTTAAATGTTGACAATACAGTGTTCGCCCATGACAAAAATTCATACAAATTACCAACTGTATGTCTACCTCTAGTTGCCAAAAATCGGCCAACCGTGACCATTTAAAAAATATTTTAAGTACAATTAGTTTATGTATTTAAAAAAACCAAATGATTACACAAACATGGAAAATTATGTTAATTTCTCATCCCAAATTGGTATGCAACATTGTTGAAATTATTTTAGTTATACATATTATACAATATGGGAAAAAGGGTTTGTTTTTATTAAGAATAACTATTCCCTAATTTTGTCGTTAAAGTTTTGGTTGCATGCTCGCCCAACATAATTATTAAAACCAAATTGCAACGCGCAATGAATTTTTGGTAGAGGAAATGGATCTTTGTGTATTTTTCTGTTGACTAGAGAGTGATTAACTACCAAGCGGTACTTGTAACTGTCCTTTACCAACTGTATATCTATTAACTTGTTGCCAAAATTCAACCAACTTCGACCAGACGACCATCAAATTCAATTCGAAACAAAAATATTTATGTATTTAAAAAGTTAAATGCTAAGCAAACATTAGAAGATAATGTTTTTTTTATTCCAAAATACAACTGAGCATTGTTATAAACATAATAGTCACACAATGTTGGCCCAACTAAAAAAAGGTACCAATCACCAACTGTTTGGTTTAGAACACTATCTCAACATAACACCAACAACACATATTTCAAAGAAAAGTTGCCAGTATCCTGAAAATAATTTGTATTTCATAAAATGCAGGAAAGAGGTAATGTTTTTATTAGGAATACCTATTTCCTAACTTTTCCATAAAATTTTGGTTTTACAATGTTGGCCCAACACAAAAATAAATGCAAATTACCAACAGTATGTCTTCCAACTTGTTGCCAACATTCAGCCAACATTGACCATCAAATATGAAACAAAAACATTTACGTAGAAAAAAATTACCTACATATTAAGCAAACATTAAGATGTACTGTTTATGTTTCATTCCAAAATTACAATTGAGCATTGTTGGAAATAGATTAATTACACAATGTTGGCCCCAAAAAAAATTATCAATCACCAACTGTTTGGTTTCAAACATTGTCCCAACATAACACCAACTGAGCTTAGTTCAAAGAAAAATTGCTAGTATCGTCATAAACATTTGTATTTCATAAACTGCAGGAAAGAGTCATTGTTTTAGTTAAGAATTTCTATTCCATAATTTAGACATAAAATGTTGGTTTTACAACGTTGGCCCAGTATAAAAATACATACACATTACCAACAGTACGTCTACCAAATTGTTGCTAATTTTTAGCCAACAATTTTAAAGTTTTCAGAAATCGCTCTTGCAACATGCTCTGACATTTTTTTTTGGAATATTGAGGTGTCGATGTTTGCTTTTCTGAGGTATCTCATAACAATTTTCCAGTAAAAATTTGGTTGATATTTTACGTTATATTTTACAATATATTTATGTATATTTTCTGACTGAACATATTGCCAACCTTCCCAACAAAATAGCAACAGTTGGGTAGGTAGATAATTGAGCTTAATATCTCGTTGACAGCGAGGTCATTAGAGACTGTGCCAACCGTTTGGCCAACGTATGTTGCTACTTGGAAAAGTCAGCAAGAATATCACATAACAGACTACTATCACCATTTTGGATGCAGTCGACCTTGACCCTATAACCGTGAATGATCTTAAAAATCACAATCGAGAGTAAAATTATATAAAATCGAAAAAAATATAATATTTAACTACCCTACCCCTTGCTATTCCCAACACCTTCAAACCAGGAAATGATTTTCCGCAACATCTGCGATACCCGTCCCCTGCGCAAGGTTTATACACACAAGCCATACCTGCCTTTGCGACTCCCGTACTCTCCGTGGAAGACTCCGTGCCATTGTTCAACTGGCTAGCACTACCCGGAGACGAGGAAGCAAACCCATAACACAGTTTGAAATTAACTAGCAAAAAATTTATAGTGTCTGTGAAAATGTCTAGCAACATCCAAGGTTTTCGCTCGTTGGACTCATAAACCATCAAGCAGATTGCCATCTCGTACAGCGACGACAACGAGGAACCAAATGTTTACGATTTTACTGCCATGCCAATGGAAGCATCTAGGTCGTACCACGCAACGTGCACACAGCCTACAGTAGCGCGGACTTAGTTGGGCCAATGCAAATATTCCGTACGAGGACGTTCGCAAAGTGCTGGAACAAGCCATAATTCCCAATTACCTCGTGCACGTGAATCATCAAGAGTCGGCGATGTGCAATGCGTGACCCACTGGAACGAAAGTCATGAATCTGTACAGGTATCGTCGATGCCTACCGTTTGGGCAGCTGGTTGACGTATGCCCTAAGGCTTCACGAGTGTGAAAATGGACGATGCGCATAGTGCAATGTCCAAGCACTAAGATTGAGGACATATGATAATCCTTGGTACATATAAGAATAATATGTGTGCGCAGTGTCCTAAAATAGTGAAAAAAAAAAAAAAAAAACATTCTTTGTATTAAAGACACAGAGAAGAGGAAAAAAAAGTATTTCTTGTATAATGCAAAGCAATATTGCAATGTGTGTAAATAAATAAATGTGTTTAAATAATGTCAACAAAAAATATATTAAGCAAGTGTTTCAAAAGACTCTTGTTAAAAAAAAGGATTTAAAAAGGTTTTATATGGGTATTAATAAAACATACCGTTGGCAAATATATTGTAGGTAAAGTGTAAAGTAAAAGAGAGAAAGACTCTATCCGCCCCAAAAATACATTTTATATTATGTGTATGAACATAATTGTATCTATTTAAAACGAAGGAAGTGCGTGGAGCTCAAGATAGGCTGCCGTAATATTCGTCTCTAGACTTGGACGGCTGGAGGTATTCGCAACATCGGCATTTGTCTCAGAACACCTGACCGGAAGAGCATGTGCGAAACCGCAGCGGGCAGGCACACGACGCGCCGGCTGCCAGAGAGATAACTATGTTCCAGAGACAACAATGATGAAGTCTGGAATATTTCCCACTTAAATTCTAGTATCCGTATTTAGGGTCCCAACAGACGGCAACAGCATATTCATTTATCATGTAAAAAACACCAATATGCCAGGTATCTCTACCAGTCGAGAAAAAATAAGGGCCAGGTTCGACCCTTGGTACACCTCAGACACATTAAGGAAAATAAATACTTATGGAGACATACGGGAAATATATATGTGGTACAACATATAGGAAAATAAATATCGTGCACATACAACAAGATAAAATATGGAACAGTACTGTGGAAAAATAACAAACAAATAAGAAAAAATTATAGAGTACAACGAAAAAATAACATCTCCATTACTAGACTAATTTACAACACAAATGTTTCATGGTGCAATACTGGAGAGTCATTACATACTTGCCACTTATGGCAAAATGTATACACATCACCTTACATAATGAGACACGACATATAGAAGGGTCCAGGTTCGACACCTGATACCCTCCCATATAATACTTGGAGTGACATGCCGATGAGAAACACTCAACTCACGTATAAAGACAACGCAAAGGGAAAATATAAAGTATAAAGGCCAATCCATTAACTAACAGAGCACTCTCATTAAATATGTGCGTACATGGTAGAGTATGCTTGCTGAATTAAGAAATGTTATTGTCTCGAAAAGTTAAGTATAATATAAAAGAACGCGGGCAAAAAAGTAAGTTATCCTAGACAAGTACATTTAATATTAAGATGCAAAAGTATACTGTCCACAAGTGATGAAAATGTTAAGGACAAACGATGGACTCATTATAGAACCAGCGATGACAGGAAGAGGGAAGAAAAATATTAATAAATACAGAAAGAAATTTCCACACAGGCACAGAACTATACAGACGTTAATGGAAAATGAATCGTCCGAAGAACATTACAAAGACCAACGCTGAAAAAATATTAACACACATAATAAATGCCTCTCACAGGTACAGAAGTACGCAGCACACCAACGATCGAAAAATGTCAGGGACAACGTTGAAAAAAAGTAGGACCAACTGCGAATAACAGTCCCTCCCAAATTTAAATTCAGTACGTTAGTAAATGTAGGCAACAGGAAAAAATATCCATATGGTTACTCCACATACAACAATAATTCTAGATTCCAGTGTCCAAATAAAAAGTCTTTATACGTGCAAAGAATGTACGTACAGTAAGTTGTGAAGGGAAAAAAACTGTATTCCGTGAGGACACGCCAGCATAAAGGTACACCCACCACAAGTACAAAATCACAAAAATAAGTTACCTTCAGCAAACAGAAGTTCTGTTTTTTCATACATTTGTCTGCGCTCGTTCCATTAAATGGTATCTCTGATACGTGGTGAAATTCCCTCCCTCTTTGCCACCAAGAGTCCCTTAAAATGCTTCGCCTAATGAGAAATAACATGCAAAAATTTGTATGCATTTGTGCCGCCTCAAATTAAGCAGGTGTCAATGTATTAACCTTTATGAATTGTGCGAACTAAAACACCCTTTTTTTTCCCGAGATGCTAATCTACAATCCAGAAATATACAACAATAGGAAGTACAGGAAAGGCATGCATATACAGCTCTCATTCACCACCCTTCAACTCCGTCGAGACATATAATGAAAGATTTCACAAGTGCGAAAAAAATTTGTGTATATAGCAGTCAGTGCGTTACGGAGACCATGAAATTTTTGAGTTATGACAATACCTTTCGAATAGTAGAAAGTTAATTGTATGTAACATTTTTTACAAACAAATTCTGACGCGAACTCCATCTTTGTTTGCTTCATCGTATAAAAATCAAGTGTGAAAGATACTTTGTGAAGCTGAACTAGAAAATAAGAAAAATATTGGTACATTCACCACTTGCTCAAATGTCAAACTCACACACACACACACACCCATTAAAGAAATAGGGGAAAAATTTCCCACTAACACACTTAAGAAAATAGTCTTCATGCCCGAATAGTGTCACATATTTATATTTCCTAATCGAAGCAATATTCCCAGTTGGAAAAACCTTAGTGTATTTAGTTGTCATCTGGAACCTTCAGAGGAATCGTCTATGTTTACACACCAAAGCACTAACCATTAAAAGTTTAAATTTATTCCGGTTCCCTTTTCACACTCCTCACTAAACCAAATTAGTTGGCAGGCAATCAGCCCCCTCGCCGATACCCAGTCCACAATCCTGGTGATTTCAGCGATTGTAGCAACCATCTCAGATACAGGTTACCTTGACCTTGACCACATGACCTTAAATGACCTTGAAACAAAAACTAGAGAAAAATACATAAAAGACAACAAGCATATTATGTTACAGACTACTACCACCATATTCGATTCGGTGGCCTTGACCCTAACCACATGACCTAGAATGGTCCTGAAAACCAAAACTCGAGAAAAAATGAAAAAAAGACACCAAGCATATGAACCGTAGACTACCATCAACATATTAGATGCAGTTGACCTTGACCTAGACTCCATGAACTTGAATGACTTTGATCGTAAATAATTACCAAAAAAAATCATTAAAAAATCCAAAAATATCCCAAAAAATATTAAAAATTACTACAAATTTATTATAAAAAAACTTAAGTAAAAATCTTACATTTCCGGAAGTCCCCCAACACTACACCCAGCAGGCGGCTGACTCCTTCCCCTCCACTTCCCTCAACTTTACTCATTCTATTGTATGTCAACAACTTGTTTTTTTCGTTTGTCATTAGTTTATACATTGCTGGAGGCTACCAACTTGGATTTAAATTGTTGTCATCACCTAGGTAGCGCTAGTGTATTAATTCACCCACCAGGCAGCAGCCAAATTTGTTTTCTTTTTATTTTTAGTATAGTTTGCACTGATGGCACCCTCCATATTGGATTATATTTTAACATATATGTAGTGTTAACTTCTTGTTTATGCCACCTGTACCGATTGACAAAAATTTACCATTCTTACAAAATTCTTAAACTGTCGTATTAAATTTTTTTATTCTTAAATGTGTGCATTAGTATTTAATATTATTTGTATATTAAGATGAGCATTTTTTTTAGAAAATAAATAAAACTAAGCACATTTAATACATTTTTAGTAACAAAATTGTAGATAGAAACAGTTGTTTGCGATAATTTTCGAAATCAAGGCGAGAATTTTATATTAATTTGTATGTGGATATACCCCTCTAGTTCTCAGTTATAGAGGATATGCCGAATCGTGTGTCCATCCCGAAAAGCAAAAGAACCAGATAGCTCTGCCAGTGGTACGACTGCTGCTGGAAAGCTGTCCATTGAGTATTCAGTTGATTCGCTGGCTTGCTGGCAATTTTGGAAGGTGTCCACATGCGTATTGGTTACCAGCATCACAAGTTCGATCATTTATTTGTACGACACAACTCTCATCGCCAACTTATTGAAGACACACCTTGAGACTACTTTTCCCGAATTTTGATATGCTCTAACTCATTCTCGACAGACAGCGATGACCTGATCGAACCCACACCTGTACCTCTCATTGTATAAGGACCAGTCCTTAACGCTCTCCAAATATCCATATTTCTTCTTCCAGCACAAGACACACATATCTTTGAAATCTGAGAGCCTCATGACCGTATTGACATAATCGTCGTAAACGTGATTTAAATTCATATCGCCCATACGAAACAGCACCAAAATGTGTGAGTAGTCGCGAAGCATCTGTTTGGATATGTGCGAATAAGTCTGACCGAGTAACATGCAGGCCACGTCATGCTGTCCCATGCTAAATTATTCTTGAATGCAAGTTTTTTTCTCACAGGCAATGTCGTCGAAGACATCGAGTTTGACCGTGCTTTGCTCGGAGGTACGACTGCATAGTTACTGCTGCATGGGAAATAACCCAAGACTCCCGCGGCCTGCAGTACTCATGCCAGTCGCTGGTTTTTTCGGTTGCTAGAGCGATTTTCAATATAGGCACAGGTTCTCAAACCGAAGGCCGTTTGGTTCTTCCAGCTGACTCAGTAGAACGCATGTTTCCCCACAGTTTGATGGTCCGGCGATGATGCACCTCACTGTATTCGGAAATAAGCTTCTATATCACGATACGCGGAAAATATCCTCATCTTGAACATGAATGCATATGGGTAGAGTAACGTCTTGCTTGATAAAACGTGTGTTACCACTACTATCTTGATATGAGTGCGGTGCGTGCGGTTCTGATTGCGGTGCTTGCTGTGCTAATTTTGTTGTGTGCAGTGCTGATTGCGGTGTGTGTGGTGCTGAATTTAGTGTATGCAGTATTGATTGCGGTGCTCATTACGGTGTGTACAGTGTTGATTGTGGGGTGTGCAGTGCTGAATTCGGTGCATGCAGTGCAGATTGTGGTGCTGATTGCATTGCGTACCGTGTTAATTGTAGCTAAGAACCAGTGTTACAAGTTTTAGAATATCTCTTCAAAATATCTCTGTGTGCAAATTACCTCTGACAGAAATCGCAATGAAATAACATACTTGAAGTGTTCATCCTGCAGGTTACTTCGTGTTGGTGCACACTGCACAGAGCTGTAAATACTTACCGCAGAAGCGATAAAGCAGATGCATTAATGACATTTCATGTCTGTACTGTTCTAAGTGTAGAATGTTACTTAAACGAAAAAGTACAAAGAAGCGTATTTATAATTTGTTGAAAAATTAATCGCATAATTAGCACTGGCGGCAACCAGTAAGCGATGATGTAGGTGCCGATTATGCGATCGAGTTTTCACCAAAGTATAAATACACTTATTTTATACATTCTTGTTTTAATATCAGGTACAGTACAGACAATAAATGTCATTCATGCAACTGCGTTGTCGCTTCTGTAGTGAAGCATTTAGAGTTCTGAGCAGCATGCATCGACATGAAATAACGAACTGCGGAACGAAAGCTTCAAGAATGTAATTTCAGTGCGATTTGTGCCAGAGGCAATTTACACTTAGTGATATTTTAGTGTCAGATTCCATATTTTTACCACTCGTTCTCAGCAATTACAATCATCACTACACGCACTGCAATCAGCGCTCCGCGCAATGAAATCAGCTCTGCAATCAGCACTTAGTGCACAACATTCAGCACCACTGACACTGTAAATAGTACCACACACCACAATCAGCACCGCACACCACAATAGACACTGCATGCACCACAATGACCCCACACACCATAATCAGCACCACACACACCACAACCAACACTGCAATCAGCAGTGCATTCTTCACAATCAGCACTGCATGCACTGCACTTACCACATTATAGACGTAATAACATACGTTTTTTCAAGCAAGATGTCACTATACCCATATGCATTAAAGCTGAAGATGAAGATTTTTTCCCATGAGTTGTGACATGGAAGACTATATCCGAATACAGTGAGGTGCGTCGTCGTAAGAGCATCAAATTGTGGGAAAATATGCTTCCTACTGAGCCTTCTGGGAGAAGAAAACGGCCCTCGGTTCGAGAACCCACACCTATATTCAAAATCGCTCCAACAACCGAGATACCAGTGATTGGCACGAGTACTGCATGCCGTGGAATGCGTGTTTTATTTCCCATGCAGCGATAATGGAGCCGTTGTACCTTCGAGTGAAGCACAGTCAAACTCGACAAATATGGTTTCTGCCTGGTGGGTGACATGATACACAAGTGCTACCTAGGTGTTGACAACATATTAAACCCAAGATGTTAGCTTCCAGCAATGTATAAACCAATGACAAACGAAAAAAACAAGATGGTGACATACGATAGAATAAGTAAAGTTCAAGGTAGTTGGAGTGAGAGAGTCAGTCGTATGCTGGGTGTAGTGTTGGAGGACCTCCGGAAATGTAAGTTTCTCTACATATATATTTTTTAATTTTTATTAATAATTAATCATTTTTTGTATGTTTTTCGATTTTTATATGAATTTCTTTGTAATTGTTTGTTTTCAAGGTCATTCGAGGTCATGGAATGTAGGTCAAGGTCTCCTGCATCCAATAAGGTTGACGAAGTCTGCATTTTAATGAGCTTGCTAACTTTTATGAATTTTCTCGAGTTTTTTAAAGGCCATTCAAGTTCACATGCATCTAACATGGTGGTAGTAGTCTGTAATAAAATAAGCTTGTTGACCTTTATGTATTTTTATCAAGTTTTTGTTTTTAAGATCATTAAATGTCATGGGGTCAAGGTCAAATTCACCTGCATCCATTATGGTTACTATGATGGCTTACATCACGAGGATGGTTCACTGTGTATCGCTGAGGGGTTGTTAGTCTACCGACTAATTTGTTTAGGGGACGGGCGTGAGGAGGGAATCTCAAAAAATTTAGATTTTTAATAGTTAGGTCTATGGTGTGCAAATATAGATGTTTCCTCTGAGCGTTCCGGATGACAACTGAAATTATTCGGGTTTTTCCACCTGGGAATATTGCATCGATTCAGAAAGATAAATATGTGACATTGTTCGGGGCATGAAGAGTATTATCTTAAGTTTATTACTGGGCATCCCTCCCCCGCCCACCACCCAACTACTGTAATAGATGGCCCGTTTTCTCATG
The DNA here is from genome assembly GCA_029891345.1 of Dryococelus australis. Taxonomy (NCBI): domain Eukaryota; kingdom Metazoa; phylum Arthropoda; class Insecta; order Phasmatodea; family Phasmatidae; genus Dryococelus; species Dryococelus australis. The sequence goes on along the minus strand of CM056994.1, from coordinate 165,950,612 downwards.
CCTTAATTTGGTTTTAAGCGCATGTGTGTGTATAGGTGGGTCTGAAGGTGTGTGTGTGTGTGTTTCATGTATGGGAAAGTGTAGAATGTACCAATTTTTTTTTTTTATTTCTTGTTTTCACAGCATCACAAAGTATCTTTGGTTTCACCGAAATTAATAAGTAAATTACACATTTTATTTTCATACAATACAATAAATAAATATGGAGTTCGCATTGTATTTTATTTGCAAAACGTTTTTACATACAACTAATTTTCTACCATTCGAAAGGGAATATCTTAAATCTATAATTGCATGGTCTCCGTAATGCACTGGCTGCTATATACTATAATTTATTTTTCGCACTTCTGAAGTCTTTTACTATATGTCTCGACGCAGTTGAAGGGTAGGAAGATGAGAGCTGTATGTGCATGTCTTTGTTGCACTTTCATTTGTAGTATATTTCAGGATGGTGGACTAGCATCTCGGTAGTGAAACTGTGTTTTATTTATCATAATTTGTAAAAGGTGAATACTAATGACACCTGCTGAATTTGAGGCTGTACATATACATACACATGTACGCACGTTACCTTTTATTCAACTAAAGTCGCGTAGCATTTTGAGGGACTCTGGAGAGACGGGGTGGGGTATTTTACCGTGGATCAGATATTTCTCTAAAAACAGCGAGCGCACACAAATGTACGAAAATACAGGAATTTTGTTTGCTGAAGGTAAGAGTTTTTTTTAATGCTTTTTACTTGTGGTGTGTACCTTTATGTTGGCATGTCCTCATGGTATATATTTTATTCCCGGCACAACTTACTGTACGTACATTATTTGCATCCATTAAGAGTATTTAATTGGACACTGGGAGTTAGATATATCATTGTATGTGGAGTAACCATGTGGATATGTTTTCCTGCTGCCTACATTTCCTAACGTACTGATTTTAAATTTGATTGGGAATGATATTCGCCGTTGGTCATACATTATTTTAATGTTTTCCCCGCCATTTTTTCATCGTTGGTAGGCTGTGTACTTCTGTACCTGTGCGGGGCATTTATTCTATGTGTTAATATTTTTTCATTGTTGGTCCTGAAATTTTATTTATATTTTTCCTTGTTAGGGGCTTCGGACCATACGTTATTGATTTTCGCCTATATAGTTCTGTGACTGTGTTAACCTTTCTTTCCATATTTATTAATTTTTATCATCGCTGGTACTATAATTAGTCCATCGTTTGTCCTGAAATTTTTTCATCACTGATGGGCTGTATACTTCTGCATCTTAATACCGAATAAACTTATCGAGGATAACTTACTTTCTTGCACGTGTTTCATAATACTGTTCTTATTATTTTGAGACAATAATATTTCATAATTCCGCTCCCGTACTTTACCATGTATATACGTAAAGGCTTTTATTTACATATTATATTTTTCCTGTGAGTCGGCTTTATACGTGTGGCGAGTGTTTCTCATCGCCATGTCCCCACCAGTATTATACTGGAGGCACCATGTGTCGAACCAGGACCCTGTTGTATGCCATGTCTCATCATTTAATGTGATGTGTATAATTTTTTTCATAAGTGGTATGTGCTTTATGCCTCTCCAGTATTGCACCATGAAACATTTGTTTTGTAAATTAGTCTAGTAATGGAGATGTTATTTTTTCGTTGTACTCTATAATTTTTTCTTATTTGTTTGTTATTTTTCCACAGTACTGTACCATATTTTATCTTGTTGTATGTGCACGATATTTATTTTCCTATATGTTGTACCACATATATATTTCCCGTATGTCTCCATAAGTAGTTTTTTTCCTTAATGTGTCTGAGGTGTACCAAGGGTCGAACCTGGCCCTTATTTTTTCTCGACTGGTAGAGATACCTGGCATATTGGTGTTTTTTACATGATAAATGAATATGCTGTTGCCGTCTGTTGGGACCCTAAATACGGATACTAGAATTTAAGTGGGAAATATTCCAGACTTCATCATTGTTGTCTCTGGAACATAGTTATCTCTCTGGCAGCCGGCGCGTCGTGTGCCTGCCCGCTGCGGTTTCGCACATGCTCTTCCGGTCAGGTGTTCTGAGACAATTGCCGATGTTGCGAATACCTCCTACCGTCCAAGTCTAGAGACGAACAATACATCAGCCTGCTTTGAGCTGCTAACACTTCCTTATTCTATAACGTTAGTACACATAATATATACGTTTGTGTGTCGGGTAGAGTCTATCTCTTGTACTTTACACAGTATCTACAGTAACAACTCCGACAGTGTGTTTTATTAACACCGACAATATTATTTTTAATTAATTTTTATCGAGAGAGTTTTTTTAAACACTGAAAAAACAATTTTCATTACCAGCAGTGATGTGCATGATGGGGCATGACTCGAAATAAAAAAACAAACTTTTTTTATAAACGTACTTATTTATTTACACACATTGCAATATTGTTTTGCATTATACACGGAATTACTCTTTCACACTTCTCTGCATATTTGATACATAAAACGATTTTTTTCATTCTTTGAGGACATTATACACACTTCACTTTTTTATTTATACCACGGATTTTCATAAGTCAACAATCTTAGTGCTTGGGCATTAACGTTGCGCATCGTTCATTTTCACACTCGTGAAGCCTTAGGGCATACGTCAACCAGCTGCCCAAACGGTAGGCATCGACGATACCTGTACAGATTCATGACTTTCGTTCCAGTGGGTCACGCATTGCACATCGCCGACTCTTGATGATTCACGTGCACGAGGTAATTGGGAATTATGGCTTGTTCCAGCACTTTGCGAACGTCCTCGTACGGAATATTTGCATTGGCCCAACTAAGTCCGCGCTACTGTAGGCTGTGTGCACGTTGCGTGGTACGACCTAGATGCTTCCATTGGCATGGCAGTAAAATCGTAAACATTTGGTTCCTCGTTGTCGTCGCTGTACGAGATGGCAATCTGCTTGATGGTTTATGAGTCCAACGAGCGAAAACCTTGGATGTTGCTAGACATTTTCACAGACACTATAAATTTTTTTGCTAGTTAATTTCAAACTGTGTTATGGGTTTGCTTCCTCGTCTCCGGGCAGTGCTAGCCAGTTGAACAATGGCACGGAGTCTTCCACGGAGAGTACGGGAGTCGCAAAGGCATCTTCTGCAGGTATGGCTTGTGCGTATACACCTTGCACAGGGGATGGGTATCGTAGATGTTGCGGGAAATGATTTCCTGGTGTGAGGCTGATAGGAGGAGCAAGGGGTAGGGTAGGGTAATATTATATGTTCTTCGATTTTACATTATTTATTTCTATATTTTTGGTTTCAAGGTCATTCAAGATTATGGGCTCAAAGTCGTCTTCATCCAATATGGCGGTATTTGTCTGTAATGTAGTATGCTTGCTGACTTTTACGTCTTTTCCTGGAGTTTTATTTTCAAGTTAACCCAGGTCATTGGGTTAAGGTCAATGTCGTCTGCATCTAATATGTCGGTGGTAGATAGTTATTTAAAATTCTTGTTGTTTGTTATGCATTTTTCATCGTGTTTCTTTGTTTTTAAGGTTATTCAATGTCTTCGGGTGAAGGTCGAGGGTGTCTTCGTATAATATAGTGGTGATAGTCTTTAATTTATTATGCTTGCTTATTTGTATGTATTTTTGCTTACATTTTTATTTTATAGTTCATTTTATGTTACGAGATCCAGATCAATGACACTGGATTCCAATATGGCGAATCTGAGATGTCTACCAAGATGCTGGTCTCCTTCAGAGATGACTGTCGCCTGCCTAGACGGTAGTCGCCTAGTAATACAATTTTAAATTACTTTTTAATAAAAATATTCACAATATTTTTAAAGTGATGTTTTAATAAATTTAAGATAATTTCTCATAATTCATTTTTAAAAAAATTTTATTAACAAATTTTTATAAAGGTTCAAACGACTTTTAATTAATTTTTTTATAATTTTAAATTATATTTTAAAAATTAAAGCCTGCCAAGAAGGCGTCGAACACGCCTACCAACATAGCGTGCGAAAATATGTGAGAGCCTACCAATATAGCAGCCATCGAAACAATTGACGAACGAAAAATCTATCATGGTATTATACTATAGAACGAGTATTGGTGAGAGAGGTGTGTGTGAGGGAGTCAGTCCTCTGCCGGGCGTGGTGACCTCTGGCAATGACCTCTGGAGATGTAAATTTTTAAATACATTTTTAATAATATATTTTTAAAAGTGATAGTATACCAAGATGTTGGTGGAATGCGCCTACCAAGATGGTGGACTCCAGTAATGCATGAAATTTTGAAATAAGTTTTTCATAAATATTTTGTTACCAAATTTTTAAACAAAAAAAATGTATAATAAATTTTTCATTAATTTTTAAATCATTTTTAATTTAAATTTCTTGTAATACTTTTTTCTCCAATTTTTAAATAAAATTTATTATAATAAATTTTATTATAATTTTTAATTTTAAATAAAATATTTTTCAATAATTTTTTAAAAATATTTTAAGATTTAATTTATATTTTTGGAATTTTTTAAATGAATTCTTAAACAATTTTTAATTTAAATTTTTCGAATGCGTTTTTATAATTTTTTTATTCATTTATATATTTTTTTTTTTGTTGTGGGGTCGGAGGTCACCGTGGTCAAGGTTAAGGGTCAAAGGTGATGGTCAAAGTCCTATGGTTCAAATATGGCGAAATGATGGTTTAACAATATGGCGGATGGCCCGGCTCCTGCTCCGACGCCCTGCACCTCTAGTGCCAATAACATACTTTTCCCTGCTACTACTGTCTTCTTTGTCATCTTCATCGCCATTATCTTTTTCTGCACATACTGACCTGCTTCCTCGTCAATACTATCTTCATTATCGTCTTCACCACACTTCTCTTTTTTAGCATAAGTACTGCCCTCTTCGTCAGCATAGACATCATCGATTATCGTGTGCTTTTAAGGAGGAGTCTTGTTGGCAACGTTAGTTAGCTGCTGGCGCTTCATTATTCATTTAAAGTTCGTTCAGTTCACATGCTAGTTTAGCAGGTATGTAATTCGCATGAACCGACTGTATGAAATACTGATAGTCACTTGTATAGTCTGAAGTTCTACGCCTTATCTTATGTAAACACTGTATGCAGCGTGTTAGCACGAGGAGGTAGCAAAGATAACACGTGTTGTTTCTCGGTAGGAGAAGGAACATTATATTATACTTGCAGACTTTAGTAGTAGGATTTGGATGAGTTGGGGACAAAGGCGTCGGGTATAGGAAAGCCGGATTCGACCGCCGCCATATTTTTTCTAATTTTTCCTTCAAAATTTCCCTTTGTTTCGTCAAAATCTACCAAAATACCTTAACAATTTTCCATTTTCCCTAAAAACTTCCCTTTGTCCCTAAAACATTCCAATTTTTCCTGGAGCAGGCGAAAGGGATTAGTGGCCAGAGGATCAAGGAACAGCGACCCAGGTGACGGGGAAAAGGGACTCAGAGCCAGAAGAGCATTGCCTATGACCTTTGACCTTGACCTTTGACCTAGAAGATTTAAAAATTAACAAACTCGAAAAAAATTTCCAAATAACCCCAAAAATTTTATTAAACATTGATTATTAAAATTATTTTTAAATTATTTAAAAATGATTTTCAAACTGATATATTTTTTTTAAACTTACAATTTCAATGCTCTCCCCAGCACCGCCATTAGCCACATTCGTTCCATCTTCAGCAGACGACTGACTCCCTTACACCCACCCCCCTCACCCATGCTAATTCCGCCATATTGATTTTTTCGTTCGTCATTTTGTTTATACATGTTGGTAGGTGTCATTTCTTTATATATGTTACTGGAGGATGCCATGTTGGGAGACAGCCATTTTGCTATGTGGAGTCATCTATGTTTGTTTTTATTATTGTAATATGTTTTATAGTTTGCGTCTCACATTCGTACGACAACGATATATTTTATATGTCTACTATGTATGATCAGGTGACAGCCATATTTGTGTATGTGTTTAAAGTATATGTTGCACTGTTGACACCGCCAATGTTTCAAATTGGCTAATTATCCACTTCGTTCCATACCCTCCATTTTGGATTATATTTTTTAACACATATATGTAGTATCGCTTATGCCACCTGATATAGGCCTGTACCAAATTCTGACATTGACCATTCCTGCAAAGTACTTAAATGCCATATTTATTAATTTTTATTCTTTTATATATAAAGTGGGGAGACTTGTTTGAAATGAAACACAGCATATATTTTTGCATAAATTGATTGTACACATAATAAAATATACAAGATTACTTATTTTCTTCGACATCGACAGCTCGAGGTCCGCCTCGACTACCCAGGAATTGAAGCATGCAGGGAAACACCACCACTTGAAGCTGGGGATGCTCGAAGACGACTAAACAGATGCTGTGTGCAAACAGTCAGCTGCATTCACGAAAGTATCTTCACAACTTTGTCTCGACAATTGTTTGATACAATCTGGTCGAGAAGTGTCCGCAGAATGTGTACGTGTTAGAAGGAATATTTCAATGTGTAGTGAATTCGATCCTGCAGTTGATCACTTTCGAGGTAATATGCTCGTCCTGTTTACTCACATCGAATACCATGAGCGGGGCCAAACGCTTGAACGTATTAGGGGTCAATATTGCATATTGCGTGCATCCATAATATGCAGTTAGGAATTGAGCGTACAGCTGATATGCCAGCAGGTACTGTTCATTTACAAAGTTCGTGTTCATACCTACATATGGCTAGTTATCGCTATTCAAAAATATTTTTAACATTTTGTATTTGACATGTGTCGAACTGTGAAAGGCTCACTCTTACATTGTGCTGTCTTCCAGTCTGTAGCCCAACAATGATTTACTTCGGTTTCTCAGAAGCAAAGGTGAGCTTCACCATCCAGTTTATTTGTTGGCTTGCTCGCAATCACCCAGGGTATGTCTCCAGACTATCCAACCTGAGACCCACATCGATGTGTTTACCATCTTCCACATTCTGCAACATATATATACATTCTAAAATGCTCAGCTGCACATGAGGCTGTATACATTCGATAGACTGTAGACTCAGTTCCAATGCCTCCAGGTTTTTTCCTACTCCCAAAGCAGCATCCAAATGCGCATTGGCGAGCATTATTACCCGCTCCTGCTTCGAGTTGAAGATAATTCGTTTCTATTCATCGGCAAATCCCAATAGCACGGCGAGCAGAACACATTCTTCGAACCTGCCATCGGCATAAATGGGAACACTGTAGACATTCTCGAATCCCCAGTCTGCCATCTTGGTTGCAGGAAGCTCATTCGGCATGAACGAAAGGTAATTTTTTATCTTTGAGGGTATGCTCGCATCTCGCGACTGGTTCACCTCGGCACTGCTGAGAAAATAGGCGATGAGAGCGATAAGGTGAATAATTCCATTGTTCATTATTTTCGTCGATGCTGGGTTGTACCCATCTTCATTCATCAAAGTCCCACTTATTCGCAGGAAATGTTGGCAAGGAAGAGCGTAGATATCTTGGTGTTGGACCGCTATCCGAACTTCCAATGGTAGTGTATATGGCAGAATCAGGAACGGCTGGTATGCATGAAGTCCCACCTTCGTTATGCAGTCTTTAAAAATGGCTGGCTCTTCGTAGTTTAGGCGAAGGACCTCGTAGCCGAAACTGCAGAAGATAATCTCGCTTGTACGTGTTAAACCCTTGGATACCTGTGACGTACTGATTGTAGGTTTTACACAACACATTATTTTATAGCTTCTGGTCGGTATAAATCGTATACCAATCTTATCAAATGCAGCCGTATGATGATTTCTTAATTTATAAATTTTCACCAACTCTTCACACTGGTCGACGTCTGTCACGACCACTTCGTGTACTCTCTTCACGAAGACCGGAACGTAAATGATGCTTTGCGGTGCCACGACCAGTTTATAACATGGAGGAACAATAGGCAAAAATTCGTGCATGGTATTACTCGGCTTGCCGTTGAGGTATGTGCCGCTCGCCAAGTTGCAGGTTATTCGTATCACATTGACTGGCAAAATGTTTACAGGCTGCAACGACACATAGTTCGAATTCTGTGTCAGTTGCAGCGAATCTTCATTGTACCGTGTAATTTCGTCTATTTCATAATATCCAACGGGTAGCGAAACTTCATGGGAAACATTACCACATTTTAAAAGGTACAGCTTGCAGTTTTTTTTTCAACAATGTTCGGTATCGCATTGTAAGTTTTAAAAATCGACAAGGCCTATGCCCCATTCGCCATCCAGGTCGAGTGGCGGAAAATGTACTGCACGCAGCTCGGAGCTACGACCCATCAAGGTAAGCGTTATCTGCATGAATGATGGTTTCCTTATGTTGTACAGCATTTTAATACAATTAATTGTACGAGCGAACCGGGAAGTGAAGGCACAAATGTTTGCAGTTCTACATGTTAGGCAACTGCTCCATTTCATAATTGTATGTTATTTTGGTATATTTCAAATACTTGCGAAATTTGGGTGGAGGACACATATTCCCAAAATTACCACAATAGTATGCATATATCCCGTTTTTTATGTACGCTACTCAGTGCGTGCCGGGCCCTGCTGTCGTATCCAGATTAATTATGGTACATTATTCTCACTTCCACCTCCTATTGGGTATGGCCTTAGGTAGAGGCCTTGCCCGTTTTTTACCCATGACGATAGCTTCCATATTTGCATTGTGTATTTGTGCCTCGGTTAACTTATTCCGTTCGTTCGATGCAGTGTTGATGACTCTGGCGATACCACTCATGGCTCCGATTAGGCCTCGAAGGGCCCCGAGTGCAGGCAAAAGCAATGGAAAAAATCCACCGTTAGATATTTTCTTAGCCTTGCAGGCTTTTCTTCTTTTTGTAACTGCTTTATTTTCACCTGTGCCTTTATTTTGATCTTATCACCCATGTTCATGTTCACTTTGGCATTCATCAAGTTGGAAACACCCCATGCTGCTATATTTTATCCGAGCCCGGCATCTGATGATTTTCTTATTTTGTCTACCTTCTGTGCAAGAATCTTGTTTGCTCGTTGTCTGGCTTGCAGATCATTGTGCTGGGAATTGGCGTTGTGTGCTGCTTGTATGCCTCGTACAGAGCATTATGCCCGTCTTTTTGCGTGGCAGCCTTTTAGCTAGCTTGTTTCCCGGGCCGCAGAACCTGTATCCGGGAATGTGCAGCTCGAATGGTAGGTTGTTGATCAGCGTATCTACGATCCCGCTTCCAGCTAGGGTCATACCTCTTCGAGACATCGTGGTGAATTGAGCGAGAAACGTATAAATACGACATTTTTTTTACATTTTCGTTTCGGTAGTACGGACATATTGCATATTCCAATATGGCGTTTCGGTGCGAATTCTGTCAGGAGCTGTTTTCTGGACACGATGCTTTAAAGAGAGATTATAAAATTTGCAGCATAGATTCTCCCACACTACCACCACCACTGCCGTCACTGCTGCCACCACCACCACCACCAACACCACCACCACCACCAGAAGATTGCAGTGGTAATATACATGTTATCAAGTAAGATGTTACTCTAACCATACACATTCATGCCAAAAAAGAATTCTCCCACGAATCATAGCATGGAAGCCTATTTCCCAATACAGTGAGGTGCATCACCGCCGGACTAACAAACTGCGGCAATTCGTGCGTCCTACTTAGCCTGCTAGAAAAAGAGAACGTTCTTCTGTTCGAGATCGTATACCTGTACTGAAAATCATCACAGAAACCGATATACCGGTGATTGACACGAGTAATGCAAGCTGTGGAAGGCGTAGTTTATTTAGCCTGCAGAGATAACGAAGCTGCCATACATCCGAACGAAGCACTGTGAAACTCGATATTGTCTTCGACAACATTGCCTGCGAAATACAAACTTATATCCAAGAGTATTTTAGCATGGGATGACATGCATGCGTGGACTGTGTGTTCCTCGGCCAGACTTATTCGCGAATACCCAAACAGATGCTTCGCGACAACACAAACACGTTGACGCTGTTTGGTATGGACGTCACATTTACGACGATCACATCAATACGCACATGACACTATCATATTTCAACTATATGTGTTTTTTGAGTTGGAAATATAAATATGGTTTTTCGACGAGACCCTACATAATAGGAGGTATAGGCGTGGGTTCGATCAGGTCATCGCTGACCATCGAGAATGAATGAGCATATCGAAATTCGGGCAATGTTGCTTCAAGATACGCTGTCGTAAAGACAACGATGGTGGTTTTCTCGTACCATGAGATGATGGAATTTGTGATGCCTATTCAGGCATAATTCGAAACGTTGGTGAACCAAAACGATCTGGGGATTCTGCTACTACACATTTCGTCCTCGAAACAGGCAATGACATTATTTCGGAATGGCGTAGTATGTTGGCCGAACAAAACACATTCTCTCGAAACTACCTGTCCGAGCTCGGAGCGAAGATGAAGCGTGTGGTGTAAATCGTCCGTGATATGGTGATCATGGAAGAGCACGTGACGAGTGTTGAAAGCCAAACTATCGAAAGATTGAATGATGTATCTGCACAAAATGAAGAGAATCTGAAGAAAAAAAAAACCAGGAAAGATATATGACTCATACATTCGATACATACATTTCCCGCCTCGCCACGAAAACAGATATTCAAAATTATGGCAGGGACATATTGTTGTTCGCAGTATGAACAACATCGAGTAAACCTATAAAAGAGAGCGACAGTGATAATTTTTATTCAGTATGAGGGCGGACATTGCCAGTGAACATAATAGGGTGATTCAATCCGTCAGCTTAAAGTATTTACTCGCCAAGAGTGCCAAAATTCCACGAGAACATATAAAAGAAGGCATTTTTAAGCCCATTACTCGTCGTCTCGATGTACTCACAGAGAGTTATGGAGCGGAGCACTTGTGTTTTATAGGTCGGGCAGTCGTTGCGCAGTGAGGCCTGACGGCGTGTGCCTAGTTGGATGGCGGGCAGTAAAATGCTGACAGTGCCGGCCGGCGTGAAGTTTTTGTTCCTGAAGTATTATGAGAACAAAACAACGCTTATTAAACGTACGCGAAAATGTGTGCTCGAGCTGGCATAAAGCTTGGGGTGAACCAATCGCGTATTTTTATTAAGTCAGAGTTTAGCTACGGGCTGAATTCAAAGTAGTTTTCTTGGCGACTAACTAAAGTTCACGATGTGTCCGATCTCTTTCTTATTGCCACTGAAGTAACTGGGTACTCTGGGATTATGGACAACTCATGATTTTTTGGCGTGTTCATAATGAGCTAATAAACGCTCGTTTACCAAAAATATCGTAGCTCGATATTGTAAAGTTTATGACGTTATTTGCAAACTATATATAGTTAAGAAAATGTTCACGGGACCTTGTTATGCACAAGATGTTAATTTACGAGTACGTGATAATATTCACGGGTGTGGAAGACCAGTCGCTGGGCGAGGCGATTACGCACAGTCGTGTGTAATCAGAGAGGAGTTATACTGGCGAGCTTCTGTTCGCATTCGACGGTGAATCTAATTCTCAGAGGTTCTTCCTGAGTTGTCGCAACTGGTTTTCTGTACGTAAGACCACGGCTGATTTTCTTGCTGCCTTGTCCCTGCGAGCACGTTTTGACGTGCCTCTGTATAATGTATGTGTGCGACGTCCTTTTTAGAATGGGGTTTGCTTGAACGTGAAGCCAACGTTCAGTGAGAATATAAGTAGGTGTATAATGTGCGTCCTGGCTCATCATATTTTTTGGGATTATTTCTTCTAAAATTACAACAAATATGCAGTAGTCTAAATGGGATTATTTTGTCTTAAAGTACAGGAAAAGTTAAAAATCAAAATCTCAAATTCGATGAAAAAATCGTGAAAATAATGTAAACAAAAGCCAAAATCGACGAATTTCAGGGATAAATTTAAGCTCTGGAAGATTTTTAAAAAGGAGTTCCCAAGAACGGGCAATTTTAAACAAAATAAAAGCAAGAAAATTTTATCAGTTTTTAAAAAATGTGCGTACCCGATTTGACATAGGTAACACAAGCAAAGTTATGCAAATATCAAGAAAATTTAAGGCTAAAACAAGCAAAACAGATGAAAAGATAATTGATAGAATTTAAATATTAAACTCAATATCATGTACAGATTTTCCATTTTTCAATTATTTAGAACCTTTATACACTATAAAAACTCGCCCCTCATTCATCAATTTAAAACTATTTTTTTTTCAATTATCTTTTCATAACGATCTGGTAAAATGATTTTATAATTACTATCTAGAAAGCAGTTAATTATTTTGCCAAACTTAGATTCATAATCTTAATTAGATACTAAATTTTGAAAATTTGTAGCTTCATACCATTTGTCGATTTCGAGGTCACATATTTTAGTCAATTCATATGAATTGTTCAACGTGTTGAGCAGAGTCTGCATTTTTTGTTTGTGTCATTTGGAAGGAAAAAATAATAATAAGACTGCAAAAACTTTGAATAAAAAAAAATATTTTCTCTTTTTATAAAATATTTTCTTTGTAAATAAAATGAAAAATAATAACTAATAATGTAGAAAGTGTGGTAAAGTATTGGAAATAGAATGTTTTGCTTCACATAAACATACAAAAAATAAACATTTTATCATCTGTAAGACATGTTATAGTTAATATGCTAGAAGTCGTTATGAATTTAAAAAAAGAGAGTGAAGTGTGAAAGTAGAAAATATGTTTATAATGCATCTCTCAAAAAGCATAAAAATAGTAAATTACACAATACAGCATTAGATAATTTAAACGAAAATCGTGATAACTATCCAACAAAAACATGTAATGTGTGTAATGAAAACAAATCTATGAAATTATTTTCTCTTAATACAAATAGAAAGGACAAAAATTCAATCACATTGGAAAAATGTTTACGTGATTATATGAAGAATTACTGCCATGACAAGAAGTTGAATACGGTTTCCCGTGATTTAAGCACTTTTTTTACTTATTCAGTGTATCTGTTTTAAAATTTTATTTATATATTTTTTCTCTTATAAACACAAGTATAAAATTGAGTCTTGTATAACAACAGTGTTGAATGATGAGGGGATGAGGATGTTGAGACGTAATGCTAAGTATTTTAAAATAAAATATACAACTAGACTAAGGAAAAACGATCTAATTAGAAGTCGTATCCCATTTTTATGCCGCTGGTTATAGCCGGGTGGTGAAAAAGAAGCAGATAAAAAGAACAAAGAATAATTTCACAAATTTATCTGTGGCTGATGCAAATATCAATGAATTATACCCCGAAGATAAATAAATTAACAGAAATATTTCCATTTTATAATAATTTATTTGTTAACAAAAAATAGAAGCAGCAACAAAAATTACTAAGTCAATAAAGCTTTTAAAAGTAGGATATCAAAATATAACATTGAAAATACTTTTAATTTAGTACAGCCCATTAATTTTTTCACTTCAGCAGAAAATAAGATATTTCAGATATTACACAATCTTAAAATATTTGGAGGTGTGAATAACAGTATTGGATTATATACTAATTTTCATAAGCAATAAAATAATAAAGTACAATTGTTCACTTTTCAATCACCCAATTGTACAGTATTAATTTGCTGGAGATATTTAAAATATTTATAAATTCATATTTCAAAAAATACTTACACAATTATCTGAATTTCTAAAAAGAGATTTTGGTTGTGCTTTAGATAAAATAATTCGATTACAATTAGCAGTAAATAAGTATAATCCATTAAGAGGCTCACCATATATTTTCTACGAGAAGTGATTAATAATAAAAAGCATGCATAAATGTAAAGAATAATGATCGAAAATTTTTTCTCTTTGCAATAAAATCTGCGTTGTTTCCAGTGTAAAAATATTCAGACTGAGTATCTAAACATGGAAACGTGGGGCTTAATATTCATGAAGTAGTAGAAAAATTCGAATACCCCATTAAAATTTATGATGTACCAAAAATAGACAATCAAATTGATACATATATAAACGTATACTCTATTGATGATAAATCGGCAGTATATTCACTAAAACTCACAAAGAATAAAAAGGAAAACATATAAATGTACTTTATTTCAAAGATGATGAAGCATCAGCTAAAGCAGACGCAGATGCGAAAAAATCGCATTATTGTTGGACAAAAGATTTGTCGAAACTGCTTTCTGCACAAAAAATTAATCACGAAAGTAAATCTATATATGTGATATGTGTATTCAGTTCTTTTACTCCCAAGAAAAATGATATAAACATACTGAAGATTGTTCTAAAAATGAAACTGTAAAAATTACTTTACCCCCAAAAGGAAAGCAAAAGATTTAAAATTTTTAAACATATAACGTAGGTTCCAATCACAATATATGCAGATTTTGAATGAATATTAAGGAAAACATCAACAACTGAACCAAATCCAAGAGAAATAAAAAAAATTAAATTAATTCAAAAATATCCAATTCTAACAGAGGATGATATTGATAATAGCTTTTAAAAAGAAACACTCAAAGAGAGATATAATCTTACTAATGAACAAATAAATTACATTGATTAAAAATTTAATTATGAATCATACACAATGAAATATCAATTTCACAAAGCATCTGGTTTTTTATTAAATTACATGTATTTGTGGTGATTATAAGCTCCAAGTAGTATATCGAGGTCCAAATGCTCATAAAATATTTATACGATCAATGCAAAGAGAAGAAGAAGAAATTGATGAAATATATTCACAAATTGAACCAATGCATCTACTAACAAAAGAAGAAAAATTATTTTATAGGAAATCAAAAGAAGTTCTGTATGTGAGAGTGAATATACCGAGGCAAATAAAAAAGTGTATCATCATGATCACATAAGAGTAAAATCCATTGATCCAGTATGTAATAATTGTAATCTAAAATTAAAATTACGAAATTTTGTTCTAATTTATTTTCCGAATTTAGATGGAAATGATGCATATTTACTAATTAAAGAGCTAGGATATGACGATAAAAATATAGAATTAATTGCAAATAACGAAGAAAACTTTATTAGTTTTGGGAAAAAAAACATAAAATTTTAAAATGATATTTACATACACATTAAAATTTTTTGGTAAAAGTTTTGATAAATTATCATATAATTTAACTAAAGAACAAATGAAACACAAAAAGACATTTTCCAAAAGAACGTGTAGGCTTAGTTATTAAAAAAGGTGTTTATCCATATGATGATATGGATAGTTGGAAAATTTTTGAAGAAACAGAACTTCCACCAAAGAGATAATTTTATAATAAATAAATTAATTTGATATAACTGACACTGGTTTTGAGCATGCAAAATGTGTATGGAACCAATTTAATATTTAAAAATCTTGGTGAATGCCACGAATTGTATTTAAAAAGTGATGTGTTATTGTTAGCTGATATATTAGAAAATTTAAGAAATACTTGTATAAATTCTTATGATTTAGATCCTGCGTGGTATTTCACAGCGCCAGGTTTATTGTGGGATGCAATGTTAAACATGACTAAACAACCACTAGATTTATTACACAATTATGATATTATTTTAATGATTGAAAAAGGAGTTATAGGTGGAATATTACAATGTTGTAAGCGTTATGTTGACGCTAATAACAAATATATAGACGATTTTAACGCCAACCAAGAATCAAATTATTCAGCATATCTTGATGCTGATAATTTATATGGTTGGGCAATGTCACAATATTTACCGTATGGCAGTTTCGACTGGGTTTATCATACATTATCTGATTTAGATTACTGGAGTAAAACAATATAAAATTAGGAGATAGATTCTTAGTATGTTCATATATTAGAAGTTGATTTAGATTATCCACAAGAACTACATATTTTACAAAAGAGCTAACTTTCTGTCCTGAACATAAGTTAATTCCAAAAACAAATAATCTAAATTATTAACAACTTCACATATAAAATAAAAATATGTAATTCATTATTTAATTTAACAAATGTTTAAAAAATGATTTTAAACTTACAGAAGTACACATAATATTTGTGTTTAATCAGTCTGATTGGTTAAAAAGAAACTATATAGATTTAAACACAACAATTAGAACCAATGCTAAAAATTATTTTGAAAAACATTTTTATAAGTTCATGAATTATTCAGTGTTGAGTAAAATTATGGAAAATATTAGAAACAGAGTTGATATAAAACTAGTATCAGATGCTGAAAAATATCAAAAATTATTAGCGAAACCAAATTTCAAAAGTACTATATTTACTGAAAATCTTACAGCTATGCACGTAAATAAAACAAATGTAAAATTTATTAAACTAATTTATGTGGGCATGACAAATTTCTAAATTTCATAAGAATAAATGTATTATTTTCATATTAACATAATAAAACCAAAATTTTATGATGAAAGTGAATTGTGTTATCAAGATACAGATTCACACATTTATAACATAAAAACAGAAGATTTTTACGAAGATATGAAGTCGATGATACAAAATTGGATTCAAGTGATTATCAAAATGAGAATATTTATAACGTACCTCAAATAAATAAAAATATTTAGGAAAAATGAAAGATGAATATAATGATGAAAAAAGTAAAGAATTTGTTGGTTACATTAAAAAAATATATGCTTATAAGTTTGGCGATAAAGAAAATAAGAGTTCTAAAGGTGTGAAAAAAAAGTGTAGTTAATAAGCGAAATACATTTGATGACTATTTGAATTGTTTGTTTAAAGAAAAAATACAATATATAACGTATCTAATGAGTGGAAAACATGAAATATATACAGTCGAAGTTAATAAAATAGCATTAAGTCCTTATGATAACAAAATAATTATAATAGAAAATAAAATACATACACTGCCATATAGATATAAAAAAGAATAATTTTAATTAATTTTTATATTATTATATTTCTATATTATATTTTAAACTTCTTTAGTTTCTAAGACATCAATATCAGCACCATCAAAATCAATCAGTTTGTCATTTTCCTCGCTAATTTCTAAAACAATATGATTAAATCGCTCATTATTAATTTGATAAAAAACTGGGTATCCAGGCTCATATATCATATAACCTCTAGAATAAAAAAGAGTTTTTGGTGGAAAACTAGCAATTATTTAAGTTTCTAAATGATTAGATTCATCAATATCTTATGAACATACTTTATTCTAAATTACAGTGAATATTTATTGTTTTAAATGGATTAAAATATGGTTATTTAGTGCATACAACAACTTTGTCTTTTTCAGTAGTTAATTTCTTTCTAAGCCAATAATATATAATCGATCATTGGGTTTAATATATATTTTACATTTGATATATATTCTATTTTAACATGATCTGCTATTAATTAAATATTATTTGTTGAAATGGATCAATAGAATTTATATTTTCTTTTAACAATTCAATATCACATTGACTGCTTGGAATAGTTATAACTTCGTTTTTATCAACAACAGGACTAATTTTTTCGATAATTATAGTATTATTATTTATATTTGTTATTAAATATATTGCAGGAAAACTGATAAATGCTATTAATGGATTTTTAAAAATAGAACTATAGATTGTCAACTTAAATACTTTTCTATCCATTCATATAAATAATTAACACATAAATGCAAAAAGCTGACTAGTGTGATGCCATTTTAATTTCCGAAGTGGCATCAAAAAATAAAAATAAAAATGGTGAATTATTGCCTGATAAAATACACACAAAATTGTTGGCGCGATCAGTTCTGGGAAAACCAATTTGATAATTAATTTTATTTATAAAACAGGTTGGTTAAATTTAAATAAACTGTATGTTTGCTCAAAGAGTTTAAACCAACCTCAATATATTCAGTTACAAAATTATTTCGATGAGTTAGCCGAGAAACTAAAATTTAAAGAAATATGTTCGGAATGCTGGGATGAACATTGTTTTATTACAATAGATTTGAGTATAAAAATAAAAGAAGGAAAGTATAGAATTAAAATTAAAGAATTTATTACATATTAAATTTTTTGAAACATGTTCATGTTAAAACAAACGACAACATTGGACGAACATTAAAAGGGTCGTCAAACACTGAGTATTAAGTTGTTGCATTTTTAAATTATATAATTATAAAAATAATATTTAAAATTTACAAAGTGTCAGCTTAAGCACACTTGGCCGTGCAAACTGCAGTTTTATTAATATAAGAGTCGTGAGAATTATCAAAAGCTAACCACTTTCCATAAATTTTTTAACCTTAAGTTTCAAAAAAAATATTCTCTTAATATTCATCGGGATAGTTTGTTTTAATAATTTCATATTCATAAAAACTACCCATTATTTCTTCTCCATTAATATCTTTTAATTTGTAAGTTGGTACAACATAATTGAAAACTTTAATAATAGTAAATAATTCTGTCGACCAATTAGCAGTATAAGATTAAAATAATAATAATTTCAATTTGCTCACATGAACATCTCCAACTTTATATTTTGATTTAGTAAACACAAAATTTGTTTGCAATAATTTTCTTAATTTTTTTTATTAACTTCATTCGGCTTTATACCAATAGTTTAATGTTTTGAATTATTATATTCTTTCACTAATTTATACAACATATTTACCCACTCGTAGTTGCCATTCAAAGCAAATTTTTCCCACATTATACTTTTTAAAGTTCGATTAAATCTTTGAACAACACTAGCTTTTAATTGAGAAAATGAAAGAAAAATAGTTTACATTATATTTTTCCATACGCTCATTAAATTTTTTATTATAAATTTCTGAACCATTATCAGTTTGTAAATTATTTGGATTTCTTTTAATTAATATAGATTCTAAACCGTTTGATAAATTTTTAGTAGTTTTACCTTTAATTGGTATAGGAAATGCCCATTTCGAAAAAACATCAATAATGTCACAATATATTTGTATCCATTGTTTATATGTGGTATACCTTTTAAATTAACAGTATTCATTTTACAAGATCAATTTGCCATAAATAATCAATTCCATACAAAATTCTTTTTGTCTTGAAAAAAATTTTCGCACATGTTTATATAATTAAATAATTATCCCTTCTGTCATAATGAGCAATTATTTTTTAAGAACATAAATTCTTTAGAATTGCACAAACAGGATATAGTTTTCTGAACTAATCGTCCTTTTTTCGTATTTTCATTTTTTATATTATTATTTCTAGTGGCCTTCTTGCAATTCAAGCACCAAGTGTTATCCATTTTGTAGTAAAAAAAATATTTAATCTTAATTTTTTACGATTATTCGTATTATTATAACCAGAGCATCAATATGGAGCGATATTTCATTTTTTTTTAATTTTAAAAGGTAAGTTATCGCCTATTTTAGCATCAAAAGGCTTACTGTAATCAATTTTTGCAATTTCCCATAATAACAGTCACATCGTCATCACTAGTTATTTTATGAACAGTACAATCGATCATAAAAATGAAGAAAATTTAATTATTTTCTAAGTGAAAAATATTATCATTTTATTCCACTTTGGACTTAAATAAAATATATGAGTCTTCTTCGTGACTTTTTCAATTTTTAAGTTAACAAGTGTCTCACAATTATTTAAAACAGATTTGTTTAAATTTAGTAATTTATCAGCTATTTCAATATCAAAATATCTTTTGACAGCATCTTTTCCGTTGTATGTTGTATTTTGATTCGGCATCAGTTTTTAAAGCATAGACAGAAACAATAGTTTTATATTTTGAATCGTCTTTTATAATGCATAATAAGCTCTCTATCTCTCTCTCTCTCTCTCTCTCTCTCTCTCTATATATATATATATATATATATATATATATATATATATATATAAAATATATGTATAAAACAATCTTTTACTGACTGCAACTTTTTTATCTACATATACATTCACCTATATTAACAATTCTTCGTCAAAAAATTAAACATACGATTTTGTAAAATCACAAGTGCTTAACTCACTTTGTAAAGAAGAAACACTCGAATTGCATTGTGAATCTACATTTTTTTGTAATCTTCAGCAAAATTATCAACATTTTATTTAAAGATTTGGTTGTTATTTAATTATATAGAAATTATATCGTGAAACTTAATTTCCTTGAAAGATGATGTTATACAATTAAACATAAATGTCCACATAAAACTGAATTAAAATTCTGCATTCGGTCATCATTATAATAAACGTTTCTTTTGTTGCAATAATTAGTTACATTAATGGAAATATTGCCTCCAAATGACTCAAAGTAATAAATATGATTATTTTCTTTAAAATAGCAAATTCTATGATTACCGAGATTTGTTGAGATATCAAAATCAACCACAGCACATTTAATTTTGTGCATATTTTTTGGTAGGTAATTAATCATATAAATATTTCTAAAATTTTTATATTTTATATTTTTACACATCTTCAATATTGACATCGGATAATGGCATCCATCCAAATGTATTGTTTGGGGGCATTATTATAATTTTTAATACCTTCACCAGATCTCGGAGTTTTTTGAGTAATATTTCTTTCTGGTGTATTTGGTAATGATTTTGACTGTGAATTCCTGATATATTCTTCACAAATTGGAGTGGTGATCTTAATATACTTCGTATTACTACTTGACTTAGATTATTCCTTTTCTTACATTTAATAAAAATTTTGAAATAAACATTGGTGGCTAAAATAATATATTTGTAATTCTTAAGATCAACATTATTGAAGTTATCTTGGAGTCCTTCATAGGAACTTTTTGTAAACAAATTAATAAGACCATCTGTTAATTAGATTTTTTATCTTTGACAAATAAAAAATCACCATCCATTTTTTACTTCTGTATCACCAATTTAAAAATCTTGACCAACTCCTCTTAAACAATATTTTTCATTAAGAACATTAATATTTTCAAATTATATTTTCCACGATTTATAGTAGAAACACCTGGTATAGGTGGTAAATTTTTCAGTTGTACAATTCCCATTTGCTCTTCGAAATTAGGAGATTCTTTTTCTGCAAATAATTATTTTTCAATTGATGTTTCCTCTGGTGTTGGTGGATAGTCTAAATTTTTTGCAGCAACAGGCACTAGTGTTGTTATTAAATTTTCATTTTCTTCACTTACTCGTTCTACTTTCTTGCTGATATTTTGTAATTCACGAATTAATGGCAGATCTTTTTTCACGTTTTTTTTCACATTCTCTCTCATGGTTATTTTTATAATTTCTATACATTTCGACGAGAAATTTAATTCGTAGAACTCTCTCTAAATCCTTCATTTACACACACACACAATATATATATATATATATATATATATATATATATATATATATATATATATATATATATATTATAAGCATTGAGAGTTTTGATAATCAAACTTTTCCCCCAACTGATCAAACTAGTAAAAATTTAAATGTTTACAATAATAGAATAGAATTTGATATTCCAATAGGAGATGGCTTTTTTTTTTCCCAAACAATGCTTATGTTTTGGAAGAATATAGCCTACTAAAAATAGATAAAACTGAATATGAGGCAAAATACAACAAATTAGTTAATATTGATGATTGTTCTAATTTTTTTTCCATTTCGGTTTTCTAGAGCATAAAGTTCAAAACGTGGACAAATTATTGAGGCTGTTGATAATCCAGGAATAATTTCGACAACGATGAATATTTTGTTTAGATCACCAAGTGAACAAAATTATATAGTCTACTGTTGTTGATAATAAATTTCTAGTCAAATCTGTTCGTAGTGATAAATAAATGAAATAATGTATCCATTAAGATATTTGTTTGTTTTAATTCGCGATAATAATGAAGTTTACTGGAAAGGTGGTCCTTAAATCACTTTTTTTCCATAATTCGTCTGATAACAACTTTTAATTTTTTTATGAAAAAAAAATGCAGATGGTGTAGTTGATAAATCTTATGCTTATCCTGGTTTGTAATTGAAAAATTAGAAAGTATGTAGCCCATTGTTGAATACGAAGCTAACACATGAGTTGCAATTTCAATATATATATATATAATCCTAATGTTCATATTGGGTTTAAGTGTTTTCAATTTTTAGAAAAAGAAGCTACTTCTGGGGCAACTGTTTTTAACTTTGATATAAAAGATGAGCTTAATAATTTTCAATTTGAAATGTCTGATTATGTAATAATAGGTTTCTATACCAATAAAAAAAACCGGCCGAGCAATATGTGCATGCTTCAATGTTTGGTCACGGTAACGTGAGAAAGATTTTTGATGAAAATTGTAGAAATGAAATTTTTCCAAAAAAATTGGAATTCGTTATTAAAAATAATCTGTGTCTTAAAATATTTCTGGCTTTTAATGACTTTAAAAATTCAAGAACAAAATTAAACACTATATATAGAAATTATTAACTTTATTATAACCCAACAACAAACCATCACGGCGATATCAATTATTATTCATTTTGGGGACGAAGACCTTTATATGCTTTTGAATGCCTATATATAAAAACAGCAGTAGTTGAAGATAAAATAAATATAAAAATTAGTGTACATTTAAAAAAAAGCTGTTGAGGCTGGTACAATTTGTAATGTTGTTTTAATTAGCCAACGAAATGTAACTTATGATTATTCGAAACAAAATATCACTGAAGATATATAAAATTTGAATTTTATTAAATGGATAATGTAAACGATTTTGCAGAAACAAGAAAATCTTTCGATATTTTAATACAATTTTTTAGACTCGCAGTTGAGTGGTTGTATTAAAAAATTTTACGAAGTTTTGAAATAGAGATGATTTATTTGATCGAATAAAAAATAATAATTCCAATTAAAATCTTCTCACAGTGTCACTTTTCTAAAAAAGATATATTAATTTTAATATTATAAATGTATTAAATTATAGAACTTTTGGAAGTTTGGGATATTGGATAGGAAATTATAAAAAGAGGATATTTTATTTATAAAAAATTGCACATTGCTAATTTCAAAATTGTTTTAATAAAAAAAAAAATATCAGATCGGACAAATTTTCTAATTTTAAAAACTTTGTTTATGGTTTGGATTGTTGTGATGGTTGGGATTATAGATTCAGTAATGGCTATGCTTCAGATTTTTCTTTATTTTTAGACCTTAAAAATCTTATTATTTTACTTTCGTAGAATAAAATTTATAAATTCTATCAATTATCTTTTCAACTGATTTGCTTGTTTTAGCATTAAATTTGCTTGAAGTTTGCATAATTTTGCTTGTTTTACCTGTGCCAAATCATGTGCACACATTTTTGAAAAACTACTTAAAGTTTCTTGCTTTTTCTTTTCTTAAAATTGCCCGTTTTTTAAAACTCCATTTCAAAAAACTTTTAGAGCTTAATTGTAGCCCTAAAATACCTTAATTTTGGCTTCTTTTTACAGGATTTCCACGATTTTTAAATCGAATTTCTGGGTTTCTGAAATTCCGGTACTTGTAACCGTGTTTAGTGTACTGCATTTTTGTTGTAATTTTAGAAGAAATACCCCCAAAAAATGTGCTAAGCCACGACCCGCATTATTCATCTACTAATATATGTGACCTCGCTATGAGCAAAGACATGCGCGACTCCTATTGATAATAACTGTAGTAAAGTGATAGGCCAAAAGAGATTTTAAATATCATTTATGATGCCAGAGATTCAAATATGTTCGTACTTAGTAACTTTGATGCAAAATATGTACGAGCATATTGGGTGCATTTTAAATTGTTTGTTCTTTTATGGATCTAATTACCTGAACTGTAAAATATATTTTAAAGAGGGCCCAGGATTTTTAATAATATTTTATAGCGCCTGTAACAGTCAATGTAATGCTTACGAATACAGTGTATTTGCTAATTTGTCATTGAATGTACGAAAGTCACAGACAATTAGCCTATGAGAACATGCTTTCCGAGTCACCTTAAGGAACTGTAAACCGAATATTTTGGGGTCATTACTGCTCAAATATACTAAATGGATTGTAATAACATTACGTACATATGGGCCGCGGTACATGGGAAACGTTGATACGAGATTGTTTTTCGCCTCACGTAAGAGTACAGATGTTTTGTGAAAATGGTGCGAGTGAGGCTTGGCTGAAACTCCTGACATTCCCGAGGGGTTAAGGACGTCTCAAAACTACACCATTCTACTGTTTCCATTTGACCACGGTTCAATGAGATTCTTGTAAGTTGTAATTTATCTGATAACTACGACATCTTCGATATACAAGGTGGATAAGGCTACCTTGCTACATAACCTCAATGCTGTGAACATTGCAGTCAAGGAAATTGAGTGCTAGAGTTGGGGAAAAAGTGGCAAACTTAGTTCGGGGAAGTGACAAAGGAAGTATGAAGACCATCAGACACCCGAGTCAAAATAAAATTTTTTCCACTAATGATGTAGCACGTTTAAATATCATATCTTCCTTTGGTGCGGTATAGTAATTGAAGGGTTTTAATCCACTAAATATTTTACAGTTATGTCTGCAAATTAATCGTTTGCAGAAAATGAAAATTTTTCCCAACGACGTTTGTTTAATGCGAGCCATTATAAGTAAAAGTACAATATTTGTCGGGCCGAAGGGAAGAATGGAGCAAAGTAAAAGAAAATATTTGGGAATGTGTTAGTCCCCCCCCCCCCCCCAAAGGATAGGGAGGATATGGACAGGCAGTTTGTTTTGATTTCAGAGATCGGGCGAGAGTATTTTTGCACTTTCAACAATCTGTTAGTGAGCACGCCTGAGTAGATGTCTATTGCAGATATTGTCACAACTCATTAATTTAACTAAAATTCAACCAAATCCAAGCTAAATTCAAACAAATTTCTAATTCCCCGTCAGATCTTTCAAAGCACAACTCAAAACAAATCATATTTGGGGTTAAAACCAAAATTATTTTCAACCTATGTTTACTCTTTGTGTGTGGTGCTTTAAAGACTAATTTTCAAGCTAAATCGTTATCATTATTGGTGAAATTCGAAGAATTTTCAAACTTTTCTGGTGTTATTATACAAATTTTAAGTTAAATATTTACCCTTTTTGACCTAATTTTAGCCTCATTCACACTGAAAATGGACGACTGATCAAAGAGTGAACAAAGTATGTTTTTTAAAAAAGTGCGCTTGATTAAGAATGAAGATTTTTGTCTAATTATCTTGATTTTGGGGGTAAAATTGAAGAGATGAATCGTGTTTAAAAAAGAGATTGAAAAATTGATATTTAAAAGTGAGAAATTTGCGTGAATTATAGTTAATTTGAGTTGCTTCGATATCTGCAATAGTCTTCTACTGATTTATAAAATATTTATCCACATAAACACGAGACAAAGAAAAAAATTAACTTAGATTCTAAAGAAATATTTTTTATTTATTAAATCAACTCAACTAACTATCTAAAAAATTGTATTGAAATGCCGAAACAATGTTTTGTTTCTGTAAAATCGTTTACATTATCCATTTAATAAAACTAAAAAATGTATATATCTTCAGTGATATTTTATTTAAAATAATCATAAGTTACATTCCATTGGCTAATCAAAACAATATTACAAATTGTACCAGCCTCAACAGCTTTTTTTAAATCTACGCTAATTTTTATATTTGTTTTATCTTATACTATTGATGTTTTTCTATATGGGCATTCAATAACATATAAAGATCTTCTTCCCCAAAATGAATAATAATTGATATCGCCATGATAATGTGTAGTTGGCTTATGATAAAGTTAATTTTTCTGTATATAGTATCTAATTTTTTCTTGAATTTCTAAAATCATTAAAAGCCAGAAACATTTGAAGACAAAGATCACCTTCGATATCTAGATTCCAATTTTCTTTTGGAAAATTTTGTTTCTGCCATTTTTAACAAAAATATTTCTCACATTACAATGATCAAACATTGAAGCATGCACATACTGCTCAGCGCGATTTTTTCTATTAGTATAGAAACCCACTATTACAAAATCAGGCAGGTCAAATTGTAAATTATAAAGCTCATCTTTTATTTCAAATTTAAAAACAATTGTTCCAGCAGGAAATTCTTTTTCTAAAAATTGCCGACACTTAAAACCTATACGAATTTAGGATTTTTATGTATTTTTTCTTTAATTGCAATATATGTGTTAGATTCGTATTCAACAATAGGCCACAAAAATTTCTAATTTTTCAATAACGCTTTTACCTGGTCCTTCATAAGTTTTATCAATTGCACCATCTGCTTTTTTAGTTTCATAAACAAATCAATAGTTTTTATCAGACGAATTACGGAAAAAAAGTGATTTTATGGCCACCTTTCCAGTAAACTTCATTATTATCGCGAATAAAACCAAATAAATATCTTAATCAATAAATTATTTGATTGATTTTATCACTACGAACAGATTTGACTCGAAAATTATTATAAACACCAGTAGACTAAATGATTTTGTTCACCTGGTGATCTTAGTTGGGGGGAAATTTGTCTCTCACTATTCTCAATGATTTTATAACTCATTTATAAGTAAAAAAAAAACAATATATATTTATAAACGAAGTATTCAGAGGGAGTTCATCGAGTGAAATTGCTCATCGAGAAGTATAAAATTACAAAAATAACCATGAGGTAGACAATGAAAAAAAAAAAAAACAAGAAAAGAGTTCTTCCATTAATTCGCGAATTACAATATATGAGTAAAAAATTAGAACAAGTAAGTGAAGAAAATAAAAATGTAATAACAGCACTAGTACCTATTGTTGCAAAAAATTTAGATTTACCAACACCAGAAGCAACATCATCTGAAAGAGAATTATTCGCCAAATTACCTAATGAAGAAGATCGAATGGGCATTGTACCCATAAAAATATTTTACGCATCCGGATTCTGTTATAAAACTCGGAAGGAAAAAAAAAAAAAAAAAAAAAACCTGTTTTTAAAACACCATATGTTTTACAAAGAGATGGGCATAAATTTGAAATTGTAGATACAGTAGTAAATATATATAACGATAAACTATATGTTAAAGGCAAAGAATGTACATTAACAGAAGGACTTTTTAATTTGTTAACAAAAGAACACGATCGGTTCTCGAAGGTGAATTTACCGATAATGACTTTGAAAATTACTCTGAAATTGTTTTATCAACCAATGCTGCATTCCAAGAATATAATCCTAAAAAGCCAATAAACCTGGATAGGATTGGGAAGTACGCAAATGTAATTAAGGCCAATTCAAGTACTTATATAAGAGCATCAAGATCATCGCCAAACACACCAGAAAGAGTGAATTTTACATATTCTCCTAGATATGGAGAAGGTATAAAAAATAAAATATTTTGCCGACAGAATATATTTGGATGGACAATGTTAGAAAATTAATTGACAGATTATTAGATATTCACGGTGAAGAAAATGCTGGGAATACATTTTTTTACAATGAAAAAGTAAACATTACGAATATGCTAAACAATAACTTCTCTGATTTTGTTGTGAATACCACGAAAATATGCAAAAGAAATTATGCTACAGTAAGATACTCCAGTTGGAGAAAAAATTGCTTCTGCAGCTGTTGCTTCAAATATGTTTACAACAAGAAAATTAGGCATTGGAATTAAAATGTTTTATTGAATATAAATTTATTTTTGTACTTATATGAATGAAGGTGAAAAGTTTAACTTTCGATATACCCATTGATCAATTAAGAGATTTGGGTACAGATAAATTTTTAACAAGAGAATCACTTGAGAAAAAAATAAAAATCTGAACGAAGGAAAAAGTTTTAAATTAAATTTACCATTCCCAACATTAAAAAAAAAGAGCAATGAAAAAACTGGAAGTGGTTTACATCATGGATGATTCTACCAATTTTATTTGCAGCTTTAGGAGCTCTTGGCACAATATATGGAGGAGCTAGTGCATTTTACAATTCTGTTGAACAAACTTAAAAAATAAAAAAAGAATTAGAAAACAGAGACACAATTTAACAATGGAAAATAAAGCTGGAAGTGGTGTAGTTGCGAAAAAAAAAGCGGAAGGCCAAACATTTTTGCACCTTTATCTAATATCTATGTTGCAAAATATGAAAAAAAAAATGAATATTAAAAAATTTAATAAATGTGTATATGATTGACGAACTACCAAACAACATGCTAAAAATGAGTGTGCTGTGGTTAATTGTGATATTTCAACCAATCCTGGCACTCATTGGGTTTGCTATTTTAAAGAAAAAATTAATATTTAATATTTTGACTCATTTGGTGGTAATGTTCATAATAATTCAATTAATTATTTCAAAGCGAATAATGTTGATTATAATAATTATTGAGTTCAGAATTATCATTCTGTTATCTCTGGACATTTATGTTTGATAGTTTTACACCTTTATCAAGAAATTTTAAATTTCGCGATTTGATTTCTACGCTATTAAATGGCAGATATATTACGGAAACCATTAATCGAATTTTTAAATAAAAACTTTGATAATATTGCTGAAGGTTTTTAAAAAATATATGTAAATTCAAAATGCAATTCGAGTGTTTCTTCTTTACAAAGTGAGTTAAGCACTTATTTTGGTTTTACAAAATCGTAAGTTTCTTTCTTGGGGCGAAGAATTGTTAGTATAGGCGAACCTGTAGATAAAAAAGACACAATCAATAAAATATATTTCGTGATATATATATATTATTATGCTCTAAAAGAAAATATAAATTTACCAATTCAATAACAATATAGCCAATGATTAAAACGAATAAATAATGCAAAACAGACATTAAATAATAAGCAGATTCAAAATATAAAACTATTGTTGCTGATTATGCATTTACCGATGTGGAATCAAAATGCATCACCGGTGTTTCTGATTTAAAAACATATGTAGATTCAAAATAAAATACAATTATTTCTGCTTTACGAGATCAAATAAGTAAAGTTTTTGTTTACACAACTATGTTTCTATTAAAAATCGTAGAATTGATAATATGGCTGAACATATTGATGGATAAGGTGCTGTCAATAAAAGGTATTTCGATAAAGAATTACAAAATTTAAACAAATATGCTTTGAATCACTATGACACCCTCGTTAACAGAAGTCGAAAAAAGCAAATAAGCTGTTGACATAGAATTAGATGTCAACCTACAAAATTTAAGTCAATCAATTAAAAAAATTTAAGTAAGAAAACTCATATATTTTATTTGCATGGAAAATGGAATAAAAATAATGCCTTTCGCATAGACAATGATGTCATTATTTTCTCTTTTTTGGTGGATTGTAGTGTTTATAAAATAATTTCTAATATTTTATCTGATGATTCTCTGTTATTAAGGGAACTACAAATATAGATTATAGTAAGTATTTTGATGTAAACAAAGGTCAGTTATTACTTTTAAAATAAAAAAAATAAATTATATAATTATTTGGTTGATGGAATGTTGACCACAATAGTAATAATCGTGAAATACAAAGATTAACTCTAAATATTCTTTTATTATTAAATAGATAACTCTTGGTGCTCGAAGTGTAAGGTCACTAAACATAATAATATAAAAACCGAAAATACAAAAATGTACATTTAGTTCATAAAAGCAAATGCTCGTTGTGTAATTCTAAAAAATCAACATTCTTAAAAAAAATTTCCTCTATGTGAAAGAAGAAAAAATTATGAATTATATAAACCTGCGGGAAACAATTTTCCAAGAAATAAGTTATTTCGTATGGCATGAATTATTTGCGGCAAATTGATCTTGTAGAAATTGGTACTGGAAATTTGAAAGCTATAATCTCGCATACATAAAGGCTATAAATATATAATGAAAATATCTATGTTTTTTTCAAAATTTGCATTTGATTTGCCAATCAAAGATAAAACAGCCAAAAATGTAGTAAATACTTAAGAAAATATTTTGATTAAAAGGAAACCAAATAATTTGGACAGCGACAGAGGCTCAGAATTGTATAATAAAATATTTAAAGAGCTTATGGAATATATATATATATATATATAATTTTTCTTCATTTTCTGAATTAAAAACAAGCGTTGATGAAATATTTAATCGAAATCTAAAAAAAATTTACGTGGAAAAAATTGCTTTGAATGGCAATTATAACTGGACAAATGTATTGAATGGATTAGTGAAAGAATACAACACAGCACTATTGTTATGAAGTCAATTGAAGTCAATAAAAAAAATGGAAAAGCGACAGCTAAAGCAGCCTATGCTGCGCAAAATTTTTGTAAACCAGTTACGAATTAAAAAATACAAAAGGAGAAGAAATTGTGGGTAGTTTTAATTAATACAAAATTATGAATTCTAACTACCCCAATGAATATTGGGTCAAAAAAATTTTAAAAACTAAAGGCGAGAAAAGGTTTTTACAGTGGTTGGGTTTTGATAATTCTCACAATTCACTGATTAATAAAACAGACGTTATGTAAATTTAATTTTTTTCTTAATAATGTTTAATTATATGAATAAAAATATGAATAAAACATTTCAGCTATATGAAAATCTATTTGACGAGAACTAAACCTTAAGAATTTACAATTTAATAGTGTCTCTATATACTTTTGCCTCTATACTTAATAATTAATGTTTCTATCTCTGTGATAATGTTCGTCACACTCAACAGCAAACTTTATATCTGGAAAATATAAATCAATTCTATAATCATCTATTTTTATTGCTGTTTATAATTTTAATTTTTTGAACTTGTAATAATGTAGGAAAAATATTTTGTTTCTTAAAAAAAAATCTTATATGTTTAAATTAAGCCGCTTATAAATTTGTGTTATCAATGTTTTATTGGCTATTCTAGACTTTGTCAATATTTGTGTTAATCGATTTTCATTTATATAAATTGTGTTACGTATGTTGCCAACATATTGATTCCGTTTTTTGTTTTGTAAGTATTTTTATGGTTTGCACAAACATAGTTTATAATAGTTTTTGTTATGTTTCTAAATTGTATAATTTTCCTTTAAACCAGGGCTCATTTTTATCGTCTAATACAAAATTTATTTCTCTAAGTGTGAAAAATTAAATCATTTAAATCATTATCTTCTAGTTGTAGTTTTCTAGTTGTTTTACCAGTGATTCGACCACCTTGTATGCGGGGAAATATGTTGTTTTATATGTATTAATTTTTATGAAGTTAACAAAAAATTTATGAATATAATATTATAAAATATAGCCCAAGTTCATTGACAAATATTGTATGTGGTTTCATGTTTGAAATCGTCCCTATTTTAGGGGCAGTTCTGAGTTTAGTAAATTAATTTTGATATTTTTCATATTTCCAGAGCCTGAGCTCAGAAGCTCTGAAACACTATAATGAATATTTAAAAAAATATATATTCTTATTCAATTAAACTAAGAATATTTATATTATTAATTGTTGTAGAGTATGATTATTTCCGACAATGTTAAATTTGTTATAAAAATGCAGTGTTACCATTCATTGTTTCCTTCTTTCTTTGGTATAAATTTATAGAATTTGGTATTTATTCAAATCTCAGTAATTCTTAACAATTTGGATGTAAATATCCAATTCTAAGCAATTGTCTTTGAACATATTTTCTTTGAGTTCTAATAACATAATAACCAAAATCACAACTATCATCAAATAATTTTAGAAGAATAAAAGTTGGATTTAAATTTGGATCTTGTGTTTGAGGTAAAACATGAGGGCAATGTCTCAAATTACCTCATTTCTGCGATATATTCTATTTAAGATTCAATGAACATTTTTTATAATTTTCTATCATTTTTATCTGCGTGTCTTTTAACTCATTAATTTTTTTATGTGTTTTATTTGACATTTAAATAAATGCATTATAACTTCTTTGGTCACCCGTTTAGTAATTTTTCAGCAATAGGCATATTTTATCTAAATATTAACTTATACAGAGCTGATTTATTGATAAATAAAGCCTTTGGTTGCATATTTGAAGGTGTTCCCTATTTTAGGGACGCCCTTGGGTTCAGTAAATTTCTTTTTATCATCAATATAATACAAAGCATTTCGTGGTTTTCTGTATTCTAAAATCCTAGTTTCATCAGCTCCTCTAAACCAAAGATTACTTTCCTCATCAATAATCATAAAAATCTCGTTGACATTGTAAATAAGTTTGTTTTTATTTATGTTTACAATAAACCCCATTTTTTTATGCGGAACTATGTGCAAGTGAAATTTGCGAGTTGATATAAGCATGTCTATTTATATCATTTTTATGAAGAAAACGAAAAATTTAAGAAAATAATTTTATAAAATATAGACCAAATTCATTAATAAATATTGTGTGCGTTTGCATATTTTATCTAATTATATTTTTTGGATAGTGTAAAAATTTTATTTTTAATAGCGAGAATAATCATATGTCTTAATTTATATACAACAATTTATTTTACTAAATCTCTTTTAATATTGCCACAATTTGCAGGCAGGATACTTGTCCCACCTGCAATTCCATAATGAATAAAGCACAAAATATCCTTGGTTATCAGCTTACCTCGATAAAATTACAGTACCAAATTTTATTCTTTTTAATAATTTTTTTTCTAAATAACCACAAAACAAACAAAATGGAATCTCTGCTCAACAAGTTGAACAATTCACCTGAATTCACCAAACTACAAGATGTAGAAAAAGATAAATGGTTTAGGGCAACAGATTTTGAAATTTACGAATCTTATTTTGGTAAAAAAATTAATTGTATTCTAAATGGGAAAATTAAAATTTCATTACCAGAGCGCTATGTCAAGATACTCGATAAAAATTCTATGTAACTAATAAATGGGAAAGAAGTTTTTATAAACTATAAAGGTTTGAATGAAATTAAAAATGGAAATCTGTGCGTGATATAGAATACTCGTAAGCAAATTTTTTTAAGCATTAGTAAATTTTTTAAATTCTTTTTAACAGATTTGTTTCTTCATAAAAAACATGACATCGCCTGTTTTTCCTTGAATTTTGTCCACTATTTTAAACTTTGGCGATGGTGCAAGTCCGCCGTCTTATAAATTAGGTTAAGCATCTGAAGAAGTCAAAAATTTAGTTCACACATTTCATTTAAATTTCACAAAATACATTTATCACACTTAGATAACACTGGCGACATATATGAACTTCGAGAAATCGTTGAATATATAGAGCAAATAGAAGAACTGTTAAAAAAATTAGTAGAGCTTCGAGTATACAATTTTTATTTGTGTAAATTTTCTTGGATAGCATCAAAATGGTGCTAGCATTATATATATTTTAATTACTAAATTTATCAATGAAAATGGTTTATATGAAATAGTTTTCTTGTTGTAATTTTACTTTATCTTAATAAAATTTGTTTCTTTATAAATAACAATGGAATCGCCACTCTCTTGTGAAACTGATAATAGCAAGCAAAGGAAAAAATGTGAAGTTGTAAACATTGAAAGTTTTCCATCTCATAAACACACAAAATATAAACACATTAACACCGGTAAGAAATGTTACAATGAATATTCTAGATGTCGTTATGTGTGAAAAAAAGTGTTAGTACTTGAGAATGTGGATAGTCTGCAAGGTAAATTTCGAAAAGCACAAAATTACTAACTTGCACACAATACTTACGAAATTTTACAATGAGATTCTTCAAGTAAGACCTGCATAGTATGCAGGGATAATAAATCTATCGGCGATTTCGCATCTTATAAAAACAAAATAGATAAGCATTTTAACACTTGCAAAAAATGTTATACCGAATATGCTAAACGAAATTATGAGTAACAAAAAAGAGAAAGTGCAATGCTAATGCGGAAAATTTGTATATATCCATTCTCTAAAAAAAGAATAAAAATAGTACCAGGCACATTTACAGAATGGATATTCAAAGTGAAACTCAGCATTCGCTGAATTCATACATTTTTATTAAAAAATGTGTTATATATAAATATGGAGACGAGCAACCCAGTGGGTAAGTTAAGAGAAAAGATTGCGTGAGTTGAGAATTTTAGGTAGAGATTTTAAAATACAAAATATATGTAAATTACATAATGATGATCTTGTTGCAAATATTATTCAAAAATGTGAATATAATACTAAAGTCCTATCTAGAATATAAATAATTTAACAGTTCTGTAATTAAGAACTAAAGGTAAAAGCTTTAACATAAAAAATATGTAATTTAAGAAAAGCTTATTTATTTACAGCTCTTATGCCAAAAATGAAAAATGAACAAAGAAAAATTAACTTCACAAATTTAGATTTTTCAAATGGTTTAAAAAAAAATTGTTTCCTTTTCCCAATAGTGTATATGTGAACAACAGACATAGCAATACTAATAACACATACGAAGTTGAGAGAGTTTTAAGTTTTATCAACATATAAAAACCAAAAACAATTTTAATATAATGTTGCCCAAAATATTTTAGCATCGGTAAAGCGACAACTATTTAAAATTTTGCACGACCAACTTATAAAACTTAGAGCTGTAAAGTCCAACACTAAATTGATTGCTTATTTTCAAAGTCGAAAAACTGCCAAGATTCGAAAATTTGACGACATTCACTCACACAAATTTACAATATTGAATGAGGGAGACGTTAAAAAAACTTACATACACATAAATGAAATAGTTGCGCGAATTGAAAACATTGAAATAAACACCTCAGGTTGGGCTTTACATAGCATAACTGGGTTACAATTAGCCATAAATAAGTATAATCCATTAAATGGCTCGTCATATATTGAACTACCAGAAGTGATTAAGAATAAAAAAGCATGTATTAATGTGAAGAACGATGGTCAAAAATGTTTTCTTTGGGCAATAAAATCTGCACGGTTTCCTGCTGAAAGACAGCGACAAAGAATATCTATATATAAAAATGTGAGTCTCAATATCGAGAAAGTATTTGATAAATTTATGATATTCCATAAATAGAAAACCAAATTGATGTTTCCGTAAATGTTTTCTCTATTGCTGATATATTTGATGTCTATTCACTAAAACTTATTAAAATAAAAAGAACATCACATAAATTTACTTTACTTTAAAAATGGTGAAAACTCGCACTATTGTTGGATGAATGATTTATCGAAGTTACTTTCAGCACAAAAAAAAAAAAAAACAAAGAAATAAAATTCATATTTGCGATATGTGTATTCAATTTTTTTATCAAGAGAAATTAAATAAACACACAGAGACCAGCTCAAAAAATGAAACATTGAAGATAATCTTGCCTTCAAAAGGCGAAAAAATAAATTTAGAAAATAATAATAAAACACACCACGAAAGTCCCATTCACAATATATGCCGTTTTTGAATCAATTTTGAAGAAAATTTCAACCACCAAACCAAATCCAGGATAAATAAAAAAATGTCACTTTATCAATAATATCCCATTTTAACCAACGACAATATCGATAATGGCCTTTATTCTAAGAAAAATATAAACTCACAAATGCACATATAAAAAACATTGATTTAAAGTTGAGTGACGAATATTATACAATGAAATATCAGCTACACGAAGCATCTGGTTTTTGATATTATATTGTATCTGTTTATGGCGATTATAAGCCACCAGTTGTATATTGTGGTGCAGATGCTCATAAAATATTTACACAATCAATAAAAAGCGAAGTGGATGAGATAGGGCAAATTTATTCACAAATTGAGCTAATGCACCCACTAACAAAAGAAGAAAATAATATTATACAAGAAATAAAAAAAATGCACAGTATGCGAGTGCGAATATTCTAAGGACAGCAAAAAAAGTGCATCATCATGATCATATAAGTGGAAAATATATTAAGCCAACATGCAACAATTGTAATTTACGATTAAAATTACCTAATTTTGTACCAATTAATTGTTATAACTTAGCTGGTTATGATGTTCTTTTATTCATTAAAGAGTTAGGCTATAATGAAAAAGAAATTGATTTACTTGCGAATAACGAAAAAAAAAACCAGAAAATGTAAATATGTGATTCATGGACACATTCAAATTTATGGCTAGTAGTTTAGATAAATTAACGTCTAATTTAATTAAAAAACAAATGAAACATACACAAAAAAATTTTTCAGAAGGTAAAATAGATTTGGTTATTAAAAAGGTGTTTGCCCTTATGATTATATTTATAATTAAAAAAAAAAATTGATGAAACTCAACTTCCCCAAAGGAGCGAGTTTTATAATAAATTAAACGGAAATGGTATATCTGATGATGAATATCAATGTGCAAAAATATATGGAACCAATTTAATATTAACATTCTTGGGGAATTCCATGATTTATATTTAAAAAGTGATGTACTCTTGTTAGCAGATATATTCGAAAATTTTATAAACACATGTATGAATTCTTATAATTTTGATCCTGCATGGTATTTTACAGCACCAGGTTTATCGTGGGACATTATGTTAAAAATTACAACAATCATTAGATATACTACATGATTATGATATGATTTTAATCATTGAAAAAAGAATTCGAGGTGGTATTTCACAATGTTGTAAGCGATATGTTAAAGCAAATAACAAATATTTGGAAGATTTTAATCCAAAACAAGAATCAAATTATTTAGGTTATCTAGATACAAATAATTTATATGGCTGGGCAATGTCTCAGCTTTTACCACATTGAGGTTTCGAGTGGGTGTATTGTGCATTAAATGATATAGAGTATTGGAGTGAGAAAATATAAAATTTGAAGAACGATTCTGAGTTTGGTTGTATATTAGAAATTGATTTAGAATATCCACAAGAACTACATAATTTACACAAAGATTTTCGATTTTGTAAAGAAAATAAGTTTGTTCCAGGTACCAATGAATCTAAACTATTGACAAATTCACATAAAAAAGAACATTATTTTCTACAATATCGTAGTTTGAAACAGTGCCTATATAATGGACTGTATCTTACAAAAATACACAGAATATTGATATTTAATCAATCTGATTGTTTAAAGAAGTACATGGATTTCAACACATTGATGAGGATTAATGAAAAAAATGATTTTGGAAAGGACTTTTACAAACTGAGGAATAATTCTGTGTTTGGTAAAACAATGGAAAATATAGGAAACAGAATTGATATTAAACTAGTTTCAAGTGAAAAAATTTGCGAGAAATTATTGGCCAGGCCAAATTTCAAAGGAACTCCTATATTTAATGAGAATCTTGCAGCTATTCACATGAATAAATCTAATGTAAAATTGAATAAGCCAATATATGTGGGCATTACCATTTGGGATATTTCGAAATAATTAATTTATGATTTCCACTATGAAGTTATGAAGCTAAAATATCGTGTTATAATTGAATTGTGTTTTCAATATACCGACTCTTATTTTTATTACAATAAAATAGAAGATTTTTTATGAAGATGTTCGAAAAATTTGGTACAAGTGATTATCCAAAATACAATATTTATAACATACAAAAAATAAAAACTTTTTTGAAAAATCAAAGATGAGTATAATGACAATGTAATTAAAGAATTTGTTGGTTTACAAGCAAAGATGTATGCATACAGAAATGAGGATAAACAAAGAAAAGAGCAAAAGTTGTGAAAAAATGTTTTTTCAATAATATAATTAATTTGATGACTATAAGAAATGTTTTTTTTTAAATGAGAAACTTCAATATAGGACAAAGAAATTAATAAGAAGCGAGAAACACAAAATATATACAGTAAGAAAAATATTGAAAAATCAGATGATAAATTTGGTGTTAGTGAATCACCAACATTTGGTACTATGCAAAAATAATTCATCACACATGTTTCTGAAAGAAGTTTTATATTCCAAACTAATTTACAAAACAACATCGATATCAGAACCATTAAAATCAATTATATTTCCATTGATATCTCTAATTTCTTAAAGATCATTAAATTACTCATTTTTAATTTTATTAAAAAATGTATATGGGGGCTCCACAATAATAGTCCCTAAACCCAAACATGGTTTTTGGTGGAAAACAGGCAATTATATTAGTCCCCAAGTGGTTAGATTCGTCATATTTTTTAAACATGCCATATGCCAAATTACAATGAACATTAATTGTTTTATATGGATTAAAATTTGGCAATTTAGTGCCCACAACAACTTTGCATTTTTCAATAGTTAATTTTCTTTCAAAACCGATAATATCAGACAAAGGATCATCAATGAAACTTGGTTTTAATTGTTTTTATATTTTTCACATTGTCTGTTGTTATTTCAATGTTGTTTGTTTAAAATGTCTCAGTCGAATTTATGGCTTCTTTTAACGATTCAACATCATAGTGACCTCTGGAAATATTTATAATGGTATTTCTATTAACAACATGACTCATTTTTTAAATTGAAGTTATAGTAATGTTCTCCACATTTGAAGTTAAAAAATGTGCATGAAAACCAAATAATCCTATCATATAATCTATATGATTTATATCACAGTGAAATTTATTCTTTAGAATATAACTATTGATTGTTAACTTGAAAAGTTTATTACTATCCCGTTGTTACAAGAGGTATTGTAATTTTTTAATAATTTTGACTGGGGTGTTGGTGTTTTATTTTCTGAAGTATCATCTAAGATTAAGAAAAATGGTGTGTCATTGCTCAATGACCCATTTTAATAATTTATTTTATTTATAAGACAGGATAGTTAAATTTTAATAAACTCTACATTTGCTCTAAAAGTTCAAATCAACCAAAAAATATTAAATCACAAGATGATTTTGAAGTGATTTCCAAAAAAATTAATGAAAAAATTGTTTTTTTTTTTAAAAAGCAGAAATGGTGAAATGGTTTCACTAGATCAATGTGAAAAAACTCTCTAGTTATTTTTGATGATGTAATATTGGATGAGCAAGATGAAGTCCACGAATATTTTACTAGAGGTTGACATAAAAATATTGATGTGTTTTTTTCTTGTGCAGACATATTCCAGAGTCCCCAAGCAATAAGTATGAGATAAAACAAATTATCTGTTTATATTTCGACAAGACGAAACAAATGAGATATAATCGATATATATATATATATATATATATATATATATATATATATATATATATATATATATATATATATATATATATATATAATATATCAATTTTGTTGGAGGAAACATGAAATTTGAGAAATTTAAAGAGATATGTGCCAAGTGCTGGGATGAAAATTATGGTTTTTTTTTAGCATTTTAACTCTCTGTCTTTTGTGAAATTTAATCGAGATTTCTTTATCTGTTTTCACGGCCGTCTCCCAGTCTACCGACTACCAGAAAAAAGCTATCTTTCAGTGCACTCTGTCTAGACATGAAATTTCCTCCACGATAGAAGTGCACTCTCATAGCAATAGGACAAAGTTTATCTGCATAGAGGTGCGTGTCCAACCACAGTGAACTTTTGCTGCAACAGGAAGCATGTTATCACACAATCACATCGCTATCTCTACTTTCTGTGAACACACTGCAGCCCACAGCTTTTGCAGAGCTCAATTTCTTGCCCTGTCGTGTGGCTCGAGTGACAGGGTGTTTGGTTTGTAATGCAAAGGTTGGGGTTTCGATCCCAAGTCTGAGCAGAAGATTTAATATTGTGGATATGTGCCGGCCATATTCACAATATTAGATTATCACCGAACCATTGAAAATTTGAGGCAAAAACTCGCTCTGTTCCTCTTGTGTAGATGCTATGCAATAGGAACAGAGTAGAAAAAAATCTCCATCTCCTCATCATAACTTTCTAGGTCGTAAATATTGCACATTCAGGAAATGGAAATTTCTCCACAGGAGTTTTGCAATTTTTAAAAATTGTGTTTATATGTAAGCATTTTAAATCAATTCAGTAGATGTCTATTGAGGATATTGGTGCAAGTCAATAATTTAACTAGAAATCAACCAATTTCACGCTTAATTAAAACAAAATTTCTCATTCGCCGTCAAGTCTTTCAAAACACAACTCAAAATCAATTATATTTGGTATCAAAGTAAAAATCAATTTTCGACTTGTGCTCACTCTTTGTGTGTGGTTCTTTAAAGACTCTATTTCAAGCTAAATCATCATATTTTTGATGA
Source organism: Dryococelus australis (assembly GCA_029891345.1). NCBI lineage: Eukaryota > Metazoa > Arthropoda > Insecta > Phasmatodea > Phasmatidae > Dryococelus > Dryococelus australis. Next base: position 165,910,605 of record CM056994.1, on the reverse strand, counting down.
AATTCCAAGAATTTTAATACTTTTTTTGTGATATTATTAGTTAAAATTTGCCTTTTTTTTCCTAAATTTAGTCTCATTCACCATGAAAATGGACGATTTATCAAAGAGTGAACAAAGCATGTTTCTAAAAAAAAGTGTGCCTGATTGAGAATGCAAATTTGGGTCAAACTATCTTGTTTTTGGGGGTGAAATTGAAGAGATGAATAGTGTTTTCAGAAGAGATTGAAAAATTGATGCTTGAAAGTGAGAAATTTGTGTGAATTTTAGTTAAATTATTGAGTTGTGGCAACATAAGCAATAGTCTTCTACTCGCCTGGGCTCTAAACATTTAATTAGAGAATGAGAAATAACTCTCTCTTTTGATTGAGAATCTAGTACATGCAGTTAGAGCACATAGTGTTGGCCAACCTTTCCTTGTTAATTTAGAGCAGTTTCGCAATTGGACTATTTGGTGAAAAACATGTCATATGTTTTACACTTGTGTGATAAAGAGGGCAGTGCCCCTATTGGAGACGGGAAATGGAATGCTAAAAGAGAGGGTGAAATGAATACATTAGGCGAAGAAAAGCATAAATGGTACAAATGTATTTAACAATGCAAATTTGAGTCACAGTGTAAGAAAGGTGGAGTAAATCGGAAATGTTGTAAATGTAATTTGCCTGCGCATCTAGCCAGATATTGTAAAACTGTGGTACAGAAGGCTGACACATAAATAAGGCATTGTTAAGAGTTTTGAATTCTGTTAATGCCTAGTTGATTGGGATTTTCGGCATATGTTTCATTTCAATGTGGTTTGTGATTCTTACTATCTGATCTTGATGATCTTTTAATTGTTTCTGTAAATGGAAGAAAAAGTTTAGTTTACCTTTAGATGTTGTACTATGAGTTGATATCACAGAAAATTGGCTTTGAAGAGATGGTGAAGTACTAGTATTATGATTCAGGCTGGTGTGAGTAAATGTTTGTTGATGATGCACTGTGAATCATATACCCCCACTTAAAATTAAAGGGGGTGATTGTGATGATATAATTATTGTTACCAGAAATGATTAGGTTTTGGTTACTGTTGGTAACTCATGGTATACATAATGGTCAATCATTTATTACCAGTTTTAGTATATATGATTTTGGGTTACCATTGATAGTTTTTGGTAACCAGAGTTGTTAATATTTTGATAACTAGGTTTTAGTAAGTATTTTTATAAGAAAAGGCTGGCCTCATATTCCTATGTTATCAGCATTTATTGTTGCGTATTTGTGAATCGCGTACATTTTATAGCATGGAAGTATATATAATTATTATTGTGATATAATCTTTATGTTTGTTGTGCACAGAAAATTTAAGACTTAGTGTGAAGAATCGTCGTTGGACTTCGCTCCTAGTGGGTGTGTGACGACACCTGGCCGGGTGCGGGGGTGTAGTACCAGTCAGTGTGGCAGGTAGTCGAGTGACGTCCTAGATACCGAGCGGAGCACTTGTTTTATGCGTCTGGCAGTCGTTGTGCAGTGAGGCAGTGCCTGTGCCTAGTTGGATGGTGGGCCAGTAAAATGCTGACAGCTCCAACCGACGTGAAGTTTTAGTGCGTGAATTATTATGAGAAAAAAAACAATGCTTATTAAATGTACGCGAATATGTGCACTCGAGCTGGCATAAAGCTTGGGGCCAACCAATCACGTATTATGATTAAGACAGAGTTAAGCTACGGGCTTATTTCAAAGTAGTTTTCTCGACAACTAACTAAAGTTCATGACGTGTCCGATCTTTTTCTTATTGCCACTGAAGAAACTGCCTACTCTGTAATTATGGACAACTCGCCATGATTTTTTGGCGTGTTCAGGACAATCAAATCAGCACTCGTTTATCAAAAATATTGTAGCCCGATATTGTAAAATTTATCACCTTGGTTGTAAACAAACTATCGTTAAGATGTGCACGGGGTCTTGTTATGCACAAGATGTTTATTTACGAGTATGTAATAGTTTTCACAGGTGTGGAAGACAAGTCGCCGGGCAAGGCAATTACGCACACTGGTGTGTAATCAGGGAAGAGTGATCCTGGTAATTTTCTATTCGCATTTGATGGCGAAACAAATTCTTAGAGGTTGTTCTGGAATCGTAGCAGCTGGTTTTCTGTGTTCCTGCGAGCACATATTGACGTACCTCTGCATCAGGTTTGTGTGCTACGTCCTTTTTATGACGGGGTTTGCTGGAACGATTTCTTACATAGTGAAGACATCGTTCAGTGAGAATATATGTGATCCCGATTTGAGCGAACACTTGCACGACTCCTATTTATAATAACTGTAGTAAATTGATAGGCCAAACAAAATTTTACATATCATTTATGATTATTTTAGGGAAGAGGGGAAATTTTTAGGGTATTTTGGGAATTTTTTGCTGGAAAAAGTGACATTTTGAGGGTAAAAGTATTAAAGATGGCGGACGGGTGACGTAACAACATTGCGGCTGTCTAATCCTGCCCGACGGTCTTGTCCTCAACTGATCCAAATCCTACTACTGACCGTTGAGTCTACTCAAGTAATCGCCTCGAAAAAATTGCCTAGGGCATTTATCACACAAAAAATCACATGTGGTATGTGTTTATAAAACATTCGCTATTCCTATATTGCTTTAGATTGTAGTCGGAGGCCTTAAATTTGTCGCAATATCGGCACCGACGTAGATTCTACGATGAAGGCGTTGGTCTCGTTTCCGTTTTCTTCACAGTCAGTCGTAAAACTTAGAATGCACGAGTAATCTTCAATACGAGGAGAGTGAGCTCTTCCAAATCTATGATTACATCTAAACTCCTAAAAGAGTGATATGCTACTACTATCTATAATAACCCTATACACACGTAAGCATCCAATCTGAAGTTGCATATTTTCATCATAAATTAAATGTAAAAAAAAAACACTTTTAAAACCAACCTCTTATTTATAAATGAACTAAAACGAGAAAATTATTATAATAGTTACACAATTTATAGAACCTGCAACATGTGGTCGAACAGACGTAATAAATTTTATTACAAATGAATATGTGTGTCAATTAATATTTAGTATATAAAAGCTTGGCGCAATATAAAACGTATACCTCATTCGCGTAAGTGTAGTAAGCACATATCTTGCGTAAGGCTCTTAAATATTCACAATATAGAATTTATACCACATTTGCGTAAGCATAGAAAGAACATATTGTGCGTAAGGCTCTTGACTATTTGCGCCGAGCTTTTATATACTAAATAAATATTGATACAAAGATATTAATTTGAAGAAAAGTTAGAACGGCTGTTCGACCACTTCTTACATGTTCGACAAATTGTGTAACTATTGTAATTATTTTTCTCTTTTTCGTGTATTTATAAATAAAAGGTTGGTTTGAATTTTTTTTACATAAATTTTATTTTTCACTTTTTAGTCTCCAATCATGTGTTTGTATCACGTATTCGGCTTTCCCTTGCTAAGGAAGATCCTCATGATGTATCGTGATCGACCAGTGGTTCGCTTTCATTCCGATATGGGACATACTGTAGGAGCAAACTATAATAATAGCTTTCAAAATCATTTGCCGCTACAAAAAAAAAAGGCACGCGCATAACAGCATTGGCACTTATAATCTCCATTTTACTGTCACTCGATTCTGTAAAAGAAACTCGATACGACGTTTAATGCATGTAGTTGTAGAGTTCCTATGGCTACCTTCCGGCTCCATCACCAGATTAGCTCAGTGGTACCTTGACATTGTATTGTCATGGGAAATACACATCTATGCGAAATTTCAGCTCAATTGGATAACGGGAAGTGGTTCAACATACATACACGTGAAGTTACATTAAACACTTGTAAACTTCCGGCTCCATCACCAGATCAGCTTAGTGCTTGTTAAAAACCTACTCTCTAAAGCCATAGAGCAAAATAGGCTTGAGTTGTAGAGGGCTTATCAACGTCCCCTTGTGTTCTGCCTGAAGGTTTATAAGGATACGTCATAAGCTATCTTAAAACCTAACTTGAACTAATACACATGTCTTACCTAGGATTCGAACCAAGAACCTATTGCACCGCAGACCAGCTGCGCATCAACCGACTGCGCCACAGAAGATCGGCTAGAGCAAAATAGGTAGGTATAAATAACACTGTAAAAATAATGGGAAAATTACCCGACAAGTGTAAGGCAATATTCGCAAACTTGTATAGGTAACAGTTTACCTTACGTGCACGGTAACATTACCGCACTCTGGAGTAAAATTCACGTACATGGTAGTGGAAAATCTCATATATAGTTGGGAAAATTACCTTAGGACGTGTGAATCTCCTGGTAATTTGAAACTATTTGGATATATATATATAATGTACGGTATAACTACCGCACTATGGAGTAAAATTCACTTACATAGCGGAGAAAAATCACAAAAAATTACCTTACGACGCGTGCATCTCTTCAGCAACGTCTCAACAGTTAGTGGTGAGGGGAACGGGGGTTGCAACGAACAAAACGAGACGCCATGATGGACAGCTGGTAGGACTTATATATTTTACGAAGGCGTAATACTAAGAAATAAAAATGAAATAAGAAATTTCGCAAGAGACTGTGAAAAACTTATAACCTTTAGTTTTGGTGCTCTAATTTCAATATACGCAGTAATATTTAATCGCATAGTTTTTTGTTCGCTTAGGAAGGTATTGCTGCAGAACACAAATACAGCCACTAAGGCTGGTATTCCAGAACATTTTTATAAGTGTTTTGTTACAGCTCAGGTCATACCTAGGCCTTATCAGTATTCCAGAACGTTATAATTCCAGCTAAGGCGTTAGTTAAAACACGGCCGAAGCTTTAATCTAAGGGTTTCGATCCTTGGCGCTAACGAAACTTACGCATGCGAAGAACGCATATAATTTTGCCTGAGCCGGGAAGCGTAACGAACGTTCATAAACAATATGACGCGTCCAGATCCTTATACGTCGTGATGTACTTATGTATCTAAAAATTAGGGAACTAGCCCAATATAGTTGTTTTGCAAGTTAGAGTTAAAGCCGGCAAGAATACTGAGTAATGTATAAGACATCATTAGACACAACACAAAATTATTAATCGGTGAACTTTTGTTTGTGTGTGCGCGCGCGCGCGCGCGCGCGTGTGTGTGTGTGTGTGTGTATATATATATATATATATATATATATATATAATATATATATATATATATATATATATATATATATATAATTTCCAGTCGAGCTACGTGTATATCGCCTGCAAGTGGTAGCGTGTTAGACTACCACGTACTAGCTTCGGGCTCGAACCCTGGTATAAGTAAATATTGTTAAGTTTTTGAAATTAGGTAGAAGTCTCATATTTTCACAGGTATTATGTAGAATAAAGTAAATTAATTTTAATAACTGCACTAAGTATTACAATACTTTACGATGGATTATTAACAGTACGATATAGGCCTAAAACCCGTTATTTGACAATTGGGCTCTTTTATTGGTAATAATTACATCTCTCAGAACTTATTCAACAAAACCCACTAAGTCACGTTCGAAAGACTTTTTGCGTTTCTCTCTCTTTTTTTTTTTTCAGACCTTACAAAACAAAAGTAAATAATATAACGTGTGTGCAGATTATTTTGAGCTACACGTCAGTGGCGGGACGAACTAGGACATTACGTTAACTATTGCATGAGTTACAAAGACGTGTTTCTAACGTATTGACGTTTCAGTGGAGGCTTAGTTCAGGGTGTGTTGTGTCGATTGCAAAAGAGATGTGCGGGTGTACTAAATGGCGTTGACCCATGAAGTAAGTAGCTTTCGCTTTCATACGTGACAGCGAAAACTGCAGTCACAACGTTTATATCCGTGAACAGCTATTTCGACTGTAGTAACACCATTAATTAGTTTGCCTTGTCTTATCTATGATATGAACATTTACCACGACTCAACAATTTGCAAAAAATGCTGAATTTCTGCCAGTAAATTTCATGAAATAATACTACAATAAAACTGACGGATGCAGTACAAAGTGTTTGAAATGTGTACTTCTGGAAATATTTAAAACTGCACATATATCAGTAGAGACATTTTCGTGAAACACAATATTAACAAATTTTTATTATCAGGACCTAAAATAAAGCTATATATTTAGGCTCCATGCTACCCACAGCACAGATCAAAGACGGTATTATTGTCCACAATATTTTGCGGATTTATTTATTAGCATTAACATATAAATATAGAATTGCAATTTTGCTGTTAAAGTGCATGTGCACCACTAAATATTTATGTATATAATTTTCACATTACAAACATGAAACATACCATAAAATGTTCCATTAGTTATCACGCTATAAAGAATGAAATAAATATTCCACGTCAAAGGATAATAAAAATTAGTCGTTTTTATTGCTCTATGCAATGTTATTTCAAGCCTGTAATAATTGCTAGCGCTTCAGGTAACGTAATAAATAAACCACGCAGGTATTTGCTTATTTTTGCATAAGCTATTGCAAGTAAACAAGTATCTGTCGCTTTCATTTGTATATAGCCTCGCACAAAGTGGCGAATATTAAACAGCGGCACATCCATTACCATCACAGGACAAGATAAAACACATTTAGAAGTACGTTCTACGAGTTAAGGATAAGTCACGGTTTTTCTACCGCCCGAGATGTAGCACATGTGTTATGCTAAACTGAACGTTCTGGAATACCGGCCTAAATGAATCCTACACAATCTTGGCTTTGTACCACATAGTGGCAAATGCACAACATGTTACAAAAATAATTATTATAACCAGTACCAGGAGTATAACTTTTTAAGTTGCTCTTAGGATAGCGGGAATGTTTCAGGTAATTGTTGAGTACTACAGAAAATTACCAATCTTCTGTTCTCACTCCATTTATTTCTAGAATTGGTAAATACCTTCATTATGAAAATTCCTTCAAAATTTTTTTACACATACACAATAATAAACTTTCACTAATCATAACATTGCTTCTCGTCATAGAAGTCCTAGCCAAAGACAACATACACTCGGCGAATACAAGGAATAAGAGAGAAACTGTTCCCATAGAGCACTCAGTCTCATAATCAGAGGATCACAAACATTAAAACCAGTCTAAAAACTGGTGTCCTTAACATCCTTCCACCTTGATTGGGCGTATGTGACCAATGAACAATAAACACTAATGATCGTTTTAGTCTCTCAGTTTCTGGGGAATTTTAACCACTCTGCAATGTCTAGTCACAATAGGTCCCTTAAATGACATAGTCCTGGAAGTCCCTTTTTCAACTTGGTGTGCCACTCATGCCTCAAACTCTTCTACAGGTGCAGATATATCTAAAGGATAAATTCACTGTACAGGTCGAACAAGTTCTCCAGAGAATGTCTTGACATTAACAACACTAGCATTTCCATCTCTACCACGGTATACTTCAACAACTCTTGCTAAATGCCGAAATATTGTTACCTGCTTTTCACTTTCCAGCAAAACAATTTTTCCAGTCTTCAGTTCGTGCTGTCCAGTTTTCTTTGGACATAGCCACAGTAGGTTTAAGTACTCATCCCTAAACTTGTTCCTAAAATCTGCCCTTAACCTCTGTTGATAAAGTCGTTTCTTATTCAGATCTACTTGGTCAAGTTGGTCTAAGTCAGGAACTCCCACTGTGCAAGTCTCCTGAAGGATCATTTCTGGTGTTAGTGGTTGTAAGTCTCTAGGACCATCTGAAACATAAGAATGGCCTAGAATTGACCACTGCTTCGTATTCACGAATCACAGTCAATAACTCTTCATAGTGAAGGGCAGCACATCTAATCTTAGCAATTTCTATATCATTTGTATCAATCGCTCCCACCATACACCCCACCAAGCTGCAGTAGGTAAGTTGAACTTCCACTGGATTCGTGTTTCAGCAGCTTCAGTTTCAATATTTTCCAATTTATTTTGTCCAAATGATTGTTCACCACCACAAAATTGGTTCTCTTATCACTTTATATGATCTTGGGACGCCCTCTATGGGATATGAATCTTCTCATTGCAAATAAGAAAATCTTTGTAGACAAAGTCTCGACTAATTCCAAATGTATGCAACGATACACAGCACACGTGAACAGAACTATCCAGAACTTTTTGACATCCTGTAACACTAAAGGTCCAGCGAGATCTACTCCTGTCACCTCAAATACAGCAGATTCTCTCACCCTGTCTTCTGGAACTGGTACTGGTGCTCTCACAATTCCCTGTGCTCCACGTCTTCTGCAAGGTATGCAATGTGCAATTGCCCTTTTTACCATTCTCCCTTTCAATAGCCAGATTTTTTTTTCTCAAGCTTGTGAGAACGGTTCCAACTCCAGCATGACACAGTGGCATGTGTTCTTCTAGGATGATTAGTTCAGCCAGTTTGTTTGCTTGGAAGCAACATTGGATTTAGAAAACCTTCATCTGTACATTCAGTTATCTTCGTTCTAACTCTGAGGATATGCTGCTCATCCTTTAGAATGTTTATAGAATTCAAATCAGTTTGCCTTTTTACAGTGAAAACATCTTGCTGAACAATCTTCATTAGTAGCTTCTCAGCCTGAGCCAGTTATTCCACACTCAGGTCATTACTGGCTCTTGAATGTGTCTGCTTGACATTTTTCACGACCCTTGAGACCCATGCAACCTTCCTCAATATCATCGAATAACTTTAAAAATGTATGCAATACCAATGCTTTTCATCTGCAGCATAAACTAGTGTCGTTATCACACTCAACTTTTACTTTATTTACTTCTTCATTTACTAAACTGTCTGATTATGGCCAGTCACCTTCTTCTTTCTTCAACCAAACAGGCCCTTACCACCGTCTGGATGTCAACAACTTTCGCATTGAACATCCACGTAATGGCAGCTCTGTTGGATTCTATTGACCTGAAACAAGATGTCACGCTTCGTGTTCGTTTCAAAATACGAATTTCCTTTACTCTGTTGCCAACAAAGTTTCCCCAACATTTTCCACTTTGAATCCGCCACAGTGCACTTGTTGAGTCTGTCCAGTAATATTCCTGCCTAATTTCTACATTAATAGTATTCTTTATTGAACTGGCTAGGCGGATTCCAATACAGCATGCTAAAAGCTAGAGTCTCGGTATTGTAAGATTTTTCAAAGGAGCAACTCTTGATTTGCTCTGAAGCAATTGTACACATATATCCTTTCCCCTCTGTCCTCTCAGGAACACTGCAGCTGCATTAGTTACCTTTGAAGCATCACAAAACTCATGTAACTCATTAGCTTTTGCATTTTTAAGATTCACATATCTCGGAATTTTCACTTCACTCAGTCGATGTAATTCATCCATCCACTTCCTAAATTTTTTCTCAATATTTTCAGGTACCTCTGCATCCCAACCGGCCTTACTCTTCCAACATACTTATAGCAAAATTTTCGGACACAAAGTGAAGGGACAACTGAAATCACTAGGATCAAAAACTTGTGGGAGACAGAAAACATTTTCCTTCGCGTCATAACTTATTCTGATGGGCAACCAATATCTAGTGTATCACAAAATGGAACATAATCTTGTTTGTCCCATTTCAACCAAAGAACTGAAGTGTGTTTAGGTATTTTTTCGACCATTTTGGCGTATTCTCAATTTCTCAAATAAAAGTTTGCATCTTCTAATAACCCTTTTGAGTCTTCTACAAAGTTATGCAACTCTTCAGTATTATCTACTGATGTCACGCAATTGTCGACATCAAATGAATGCTTGAGTTTCAACGCCACTGCTGAATCACATTCTGTAAGATGATGATCAAGCCCTTCACGAAGAAGAAATGGACTATATTTCACACAGAACACAACCCTGCAGTGTTTGAAAACTTTAATATTCTCATAATTCTCCCAACACAGGAAGCACAAATATTCTCTGTCCATTTCTTCTATGGAAATTTGTATAAGGGCTTGTTTGATATCTGAAACAACCCCAATTTTATTCTCGCAGTATTTGAGCAACAGTGTAGGGAATGACTCTAACAAATTGGGTCCATTTACCAAACAATCGTTCAGTGATGATGTTCCTTTTGACATGCGTAATGCATTGAAAACTGGTCTAACTGGTGCAGTTGCACTATCCTTGAAGACAGCCCTGTGGGGTTGGCAATAAGGAGCATTAACCTGTCTTCTGGTAGTTCTTCAATTATGCCTTCCTGCTTCCAACAATGCAATGCTGCATCATAGTCTTTGAATTTGGATGTGTTTATTAATCATACTGTAGTGCAGTTTAATCTTTTCTCTGCAATATCCTTGTTGACAGGTAAATCATCCTGGTTTTCCTTTTACTGGAATTTCACTTCATACCGTCCCTCGGAGTTTTCCTTGAGGTTTCTTCTGATATGGTTTGAAACAATGACATCTTCTTTACTTCGTTCTAAATCTCCCTTTGTGTCTGAAATTCCAAAGACTTCAAGTTTCCACAGGTCTGTAATACTAGCCATATGGGTCAGTAGGGTCGTCAACATTGACCAAATACACTCTTTCAGATCAATATCAATTCTTCCCATCATTACCCATTTAAGATACGTGAGTACAGCAACCAAACCAGACGACAAATTTAGGGTTTTGCTGGAATACAACACCCCATCAAAATCAGCTCCTAGGAGAGGTTCTATCGGTGGTTAATCTTCTCCGACATCAGTGAGGTTAATATTCTTCATCTTCAAGTCTCTGACATGTGGGCTAGACTTGCTAAATACGGTTATGTTTCCACAGATTACTGATTCATCCAGCAATTCACTGATACAGAAATTGTTTTCCCTTTAATTCTTCACTAGGATATTGTTGCATTTGTGTTTCATGCTCTGTAATGTGATTCCACCATCAAAGCATGTGCAAGACATTCAGAGCTTATTGCCATGCAGCCCATTTATTTTGCAGTGTCTGCTAGAATGTACGATCTTTGTGAACCACGATCAATGATTTATCTAACAACCTTTGTCTTGCTAGACATTGTAAGCTTGACCTGTAAAGTTTGAAGCAGAACACTTCCCTTCTGCCACTGACTTGATAGTGAAGAACTAACCTCTTCATCTCCAGTTTCTTTAACTTTCATAATCTTTAATTTCTCATATTTTGATGAGAAATATGGACACACAATATACCAGTGCATCTTAGCACAAAGTAAACATCTTACACTGGTCTTGCATTCCCTTGCCTGATATCCTGGTTTAAAGCAGATAAAACATCTTCTTGAATTTTTCAAAATTTCTTGTTTCTTTCCATGTGACATCTTTTGTGCCTGAAAGTATTCCTTAGATTCATGTCTTTTCACAAAACACACAGTTCAACTTATGTTTGTTTGTAATTTTCCCAGAAAACAGCTCACTTGCTGTGTCTATATTTCTGGAGTCCTTTTTTCTCCTTTCGTGGACATCGATTCCTTCATGTGGCTGAAATACAATTTTTGCTAAACAAATACATTCTTCTCCTTCCACTTCACCTTCAGGAAGGACAGTAACTGTTTTAAGTTCTTGCTATGGGCATTATCCTCGTCATCTTCAGCATAATTGTTTGATGTACTCCTCAGCCAAACTCTCAATAAGCCTTCGGGAATGCATGATTCTACAAAGGGAAATAACATAGCTGCATATTTATCTATTGTGTTTCCGATTGACTCTAGTGATCTTAGATGCGACTCCAACTTGTCATACAGATGAACAGAGTCTACCATTTTCCTGCTATTTCTAGCATTTTCAATAACTAACCTCAACAGTTCTCTTACATAGATTTCAATAAGAAGTTCTTCACGACAAAATCTGTCCTATGAACATGCTATCACTTTAAGATAATTTTCTGCTCTAGGTGGAAAACCTTCCACAATTTCTCTTGCCCTCGTTCCTCGCTTGCATTAGACACTGGAATATATCTTCTACTTATATCTCCTTATCTTCATCAATGCTCTTGAACTGGCTCCAGAAACTTAACCAATTTTTGACATCGCCCTTAAATTTATTCAATTCTATCTTAGGTAATTCTAGCATCTTCTGTGATGTTGGTGATTAACATATTAATGAAGCTGGATTGCGAGAATTTATTTTACACATAAACAACTCTACTTCTACTCTGGTACTATCTAGTTTTTCCTTGTGTTGCTGAACAGTCATGTCTCTTCCTCATAGTCTAATTCTGTTTGAGCGTCAGCTTGTAACATGACCACATAAATTTCTTCGTCTAAAGAAAACAGTTATCTGCCTAACCATTCTAAAGTAACGACTTTTGTTATGACTTCACTTTCCGTAGAATCATTTGACAACAGACCAGTAAGTGAATTATAACATTTGTTATAGGATACACGCACTCGTTATCGTTTGTGTAACAACTTATCTATGACTTCAATTTCAGCGATACGATGAAGATTATAGAGCTTATCTAATACACATCTACTGTCAAATCAAGCCATGAGTCACCAAATGTTAAGTACCACAGAAAATTACCAATCTTCTGTTCTCACTCCATTTATTTCTAGAATTGCTGAAGACCTATATTATGAAAATTCCTTCAACAATTTTTTACACATACACAATAAAAACTTTCACTAACAATAACTTTGCTTCTAGCATCATAACATCCTACCCAAAGACAGCATACACTCGCGAATACAAGAAAGAAGAGTAAAAACTGTTTCCATAGAGCACTCGGTCCCAGAATCGCAGGGTCACAAACATTAAACTCATTCTCAAAAATGTTGTCCTAAACAGTAATAATAAGAAATATTTTTGAGAAATCTTGTATAATTTTCTGTATAAAATTTTTTTTCAGATAACGTAAATATATATTTTTATTTATTTGTGGTGGAATCATTTAACATACTAATGATTACTAATACTGATACACTGTCGTCGCTGTGTAACGGATAGCGCACCCGCCTATCGTGTTAAAAAAACTATGGTTCGCGTCCGCCACCCAGTAAATATCGAGGATTTTAATATTATAATAGACACTATTCGTCAGAGGATGGAGGTTATAAAAAAATGACTACTTATAACCCAGGACGTTTATAAATATATTTCATAATTTAATATATTTAATATTCCCTTACTTGTATGGGATTTCTCCCACTTGTATCAGATACTTTTTTCGTACGATTAGGGAATACTAGTTGTTATGTAAATTTACTCTAGATTTGAGGGGTAATTTTGCCTTTCATGTAGAGGTCATTAGCTACCCTTACATGTAAGGCAATTTTACCTCAAATGTTTTTACAGTGAATATCTGCTCATATGATTCACTTGTAACGATATTCAGGCTCCAAAAGACGTAAAAGCAAATTGAGGGGCACATAAAATCGACGGAGACGAAGAGGATGTTAAAAAAATCTGAGCGAGTCGCGAGAGGTAACAACTGATATAGGCTATTCGCAGTAAAGTGAGCACAGTTGAAATCCCTCTCACTTGGAACGATAATTAATAAATATATTTTATCTTATACTTACACGTTAACTTCCGAGTGCGGTGATATAAACACGTTGTGTTTATTACTTATGTAGCAATATTTAGTTAAAAAGGTGGTTCGTAGTAGAAAATGGGGAATGCGTTTCGCAGGATTCCAGTATTTGGAGCAGCGGAGCCAACCCCACCTTCAATTCCGCCATTTTGGATTTCTTCAAAAGCGACTGTTTTTACCCAAAAATCGCACGTTTTTACGCAAAAATGTCCTAAAAATTTCCCATTTTGCCCAGATACAAAAAGTCTCCCCCAAAAAATCCTCCAGGGGGTTCTGCCTGCCATCTTGAATTTCCGTTTTTCCTTCAAAATGGACTAAATATCCCAAACAATTTCCCTTTTCCCCTAAAAATTTCTCTAAAAATTATCTTTTTCTCTAAAAAAAAAAAAACCTTTTTTAAAACGAAAAATTATTATTAAAAAGTTATAATAAAAATGGTAAACAACTTAAATAAATGTGTCTCAATACCTCGGATTTTTATAAGATTTCCTTTAGAAAACTCCATGTGTCAAAATATCTCCACTTGCATGGCAAAGGCAGCGTTCGCAGGTCTGCATCGGAATGATGTTAGGTAAGAGGACGTGTGAATGCTTACAGAGTCGTTTTCGCATCTCCTTGGTGTCGGTAACCATGAAGTCAGCACAAAGCATTTCTGTACCCGCTTGGTGTTAGGTAACTTAAGTCTGTACGTGCTTACAAGTCGCTTTTGCACCTCCCTGAGGTGGTCGGGTAACCATGAAGTCAGAACAAATCATGTCTGTGGCTACACTGTGTCAGCTACCAGGATGTGTATGTGCTTCCAAGTAGTTTTTGCATCTGGATGATGTCGAATAGTATAAGTCACAACATAGCAATGTCAGCAGGTTTGCACCTAACGATGTCGAGTTACAATGTGCATGGGAAGAGCTGTGCTAATTTTTCACATGCTTGCACCTGAATGGTGTCGGATAGGCTAAATCAGAGAAGTCCCCAATGGTGGGGCCTACTCTGCAGGTACTATGTCCCTTGTATCTATCCGCGTCTCCCCCAACTCGGCTAGGATATATTGACTCTTGACTCAAAATGACTCTTCTTGAGGAGTTGAATGTGGTGCTGAGTGCTGAGTGCGGAGGGAGAGGAGGAGGGAGGTGCAGAACTGATTGCGTAGGCGGAGCGGAGCTGATCGTGGAGGTGGAAGTAGAGGTGGAGCTGATCGCAGAGGCAGAGCATTTTGCGGTCCATATTGCAGTGCTTATTGTGATTGTGGTGGTAACTGTGGTGATAACTGGAGTGCTGCAGTGCTAACTGTAGTGCTAATTGTGATTGTGGTGCTAAGTGCAGTGTGTTTGTGGGTCGCAAGTTGAAATATATTGCCTATAATTCTCCTCAATTCTCACTAATAATCCTTAATCATCCTCAGTTCTCCTCAATCCTCCTTAATCCTCCTCCCTCCTCAATCCTCACCAATCCTCCTCAATGTTCGTCAATTGTCACCAATCCACACAGCAATCAAGACTAATCTACACCCCAATCCACACACCAAACCCCACACCTATCCACCTCTACCTCCACGTCCGCATCCACATCCATCTTCGCCTCCTCCTCTACCTCCACATCCTCCTCCACATCCACCTCCACATCCACATGCACCTCCACATCTACTTCCACATCGACTTGATCCCCCTGCTACTACATTTGCTCCACTTACTCCAATTGCTCCACCTACTCCATTTGCTCCACCTACTCAATTTGCTCGACCCTGAGTAATTTCCTCACTTGTGTAGAACTTGTAAAAATTTCCACTGAAGTATGACTTATACTATCTTGCACCATGTGTAAAATCTTAGAAAAATGTCCACTGTATATGCGACCTGGAAAATGTTTCATGTTGTGTAGATCTTAGAAAATTTTTAGCATTGTATAGGAATTTCTGTATATTTTTTCCTCCTTCTATAAGAGACTGAATATATTCCTTTTAATCACTAATTTCTCATCTCTACTCGACATTCACTTCACTTAACCTAACTCCAATTCATTATAAACTTAACTCGGCTTCACGTAAGCTAATATAACATAACGTAATCATTATGTAAGAACTCCTTTAAACACCTCGTGTAGGAATTGGAAAAATTCATTTAGCTATCTTTGTTTCACCCTCGTGTAAGACTTTGGGAATTTTTTTTCACTTAGTCAACTTCGTTCTACCTTTTGTAGAACTTGTAATGTATTTTTTATTCTGTAGGACACGGAATATTCTTTCAACTCAATCAAGTTCATTCTACCCGATATGTCAGGAATTGTTAATTTTACCTCTGGTGTAGGACTCAACCATTCACATTGGACTTTAGTTGGCGATGATGCAGGTTGTGGCTCCATGGCCGTCGAGGTCAAAGCAGATCTTCGTATTAGCAATTCATATTCGCGGTATGCGAGCACACTGAGTAATCCAAATACTCTTTCGCCCCAGATGAAAACACACAAGTATTTTCATATCAATGTGTTATTTAAATATGCTTGTAGGCATATGTATATATATTAATTAATTAATTTTCTATTCCCATATTTATATGTACATACTTATACATAGACAGTTAAATACATTTTATATTCCCATATTTATATCTACATAGTTAAGTATAAAATGAATTGAAATTAATTTTTCATTTTCATACTTATATACCCATACATAAGTGAGTGTAAGAATAAGTGAAAATAATTTAATATTTACAAACCTTTATACCTATAAATATATATAGTTATGTATAAAATAAATTGAAAGTAACTTTATATTCTCATATTTTAATGTATAGGCCATTCGCTGTAAAATTAGAACTTTTGAAGCCCTAGTTACTTTTTTCTTTTAACCAATTTATATCCTTCCATTAATGTAAACCCTGCCATGTGAGTAATAAACACAGTGTACACATTCACAATTACCAAAACCAAAAGTCCGAAGACACAATGAAATTAATTTATTGGTTATTATTTCAGAAGAGAGCGCTTCAAAAATAGCTCACTTTAACATACTTATATTTAGAAATTAAAATAAATTTTATATCCCCACATTTATATTTACATAATTATGAATAAAATAAAATAGAAAATAATTTAATATCTACATACAGATAAATTAAATTTAAATTTTATATTTACTTACCTATATACCAATACGTATCCATAGTTACTAACATATACATGTGCATATTTATTTATAAATAAAATATAAAATTATTTTACATTTACATACATACAGCTTTATATATCTTAAATTGAATATTATTTAATATTTACATACTTACATACCTATACGTATTCAAAGTAACTTATCTACATTTATATAATTATGTATAATATATTTCAAAAAAATTATATTTACATATTTATAGACCTATATCTAATTATAATTACGTATATTACTAGCTTACAAATGTTAAAATTTTATATATTCCTATGTTATATATATAATTTTATATTGTATATAATAGAATTTTCCTCCAGGGGGAATGAGTTTTTGGGTTTTCTAAGAGTGCTCGCATGCTGTGAAGATAAATTGTGAATACGAAGGCCTGCCTTTGACCTCGACGGCCATTGAGTCGCAACCTACATCATCGACAGCTAAAGTCCTACAAGAATGGTTGATTCCTACACCAGAGGTAAAATTTAAAAGTCCTGACATCGGGTAGAATGGACTTGACTGAGTTGCAAAAATATGCCGTGTCCTACACTATATAAAAATATGTTACACGTCGTACACATCGTGGAACGAATGTGACTAAATGAGAAAATTTCTCAATATCATACACGAGGGTGGGACAAAGATGACTAAATGAATTTGTCCAATTCCTACATAAGTTGTTTAAAGGAGTTCTTACATAGTGATTACGGTATTTTATGTTAGCTTAGGTGAAGCTGAGTTAAGTTTATACTGAAGTGGAGTTAGGTTAAGTGAAGTGAATGTCGAGTAATGATGAGAAATTTGTAATTAAAAGGAATATATTCAGTCTCTTATACAAGGTGGATATATATATATTCTACACAATGTTAGAAATTTTCTAAGATCTACACAACATGAAACATTTTCCACTGCAGATAGCACCACAAAACTGCAGTTAGCACCTCAGTTAGCACCACAACACCGCAATTAGCACCACAGTTAGCACCACAGCACTGCAGTAAGCAGCGTATTTACAATAAGCACTACAATGAGTACAGCAATCGGCTCCGCCTCCGCAATCAGCTCTGTCTCTGCCTCCGCCTCCGCGATCAGCTCCGCCTCCGCCTCTGCCTCCGCTTCAGCACTCAACACCACACTTAGCTATGCAACAAGAGTCATTTTTAGTCAAGATTCAATATATCCTTGCCGAGTTGGGGGGAGATGCGGAGTGATACAAAGACAATAGTACCTGCAGAGTAGGGCCCACCATGGGAGACTTCTCCAACTTAGGCTATCCGACACCATCCAGGTGCGAAGACGACTTGTAAGCACATAAAGACTCCTGTTATCTGACATCAAGTGCAGAAATGCTAACACTGCTCTTCCCACGCACATGGTAATCCGACATTGTGCAGGTGCGTAAAGGACTTGGAAGCATGTACACATCCTGTTATAAGCTGTTCACTGTAAAGTGGGCACTTTTTAAGGCCCTTCTAAATTTTTCCTTTCATCCAATTTCCACCTTCCTGTTGCTTTTTAATATAAACGTTGCAGTGTAACCAATAAACACAGTGTATATATTTCACCACCTTCAAAATTTAATGCCTGAGGCTGCAATAAGATATATTTATTAATGGTGAATTCCTGTTGGGAGGGCCTTAAAAAGTGCACACTTTACCGTGAACAGCCTACCCGACACCGTCCAAGTGCAGACCATCTAATACTGCTCTTACCATGCAAGTAGAGATATTTTGACAGACGGATTTTTTTTATGAAAATTAATACAAATCCGAGTTATTGGGACACAATTATTTAGGTTATGTAAATTATTTTATAATTCTTTAATAACAAATATTTTGGTTTAAAAAATTGAATTTTTAGAGAAAAGTTAATATTTAGGGACATTTTTGAGAAAAAAGGGAACTTTTTAGGGAAATTGATTCGATTTTGAGGGAAAACGGGAAATTCAAGATGGTGGACAAAACCCCGTGAAGGATTTATTTGGGGGAGCCTTTTTTGCAGCTGGGCAAAATAAGAATTTTTTTTTTGATTTTTGGGAGAAAACAAGTGATTTTTGGGTAAAAACAAGTGTTTTGGATAAACCACGCGATTTAGAAAGAAAAATTCCAAATTGGAGGATTCCAAGATGGCCGTTGGCTCCGAGGCTCCGAATCGTGGAATCCTGCCAAACGCATTCTCCATTTATTACTATTGTGGTTAAAGGATAAAAACTTGCTGAAAGGAAAAAGTAGCTAGTTCCTCAAAATGTTTACTTTAACTGTGAACATACTATAGGTGCCATCACTGATTCAGGCAAGTATTTTTGTAGGGTTGTAAGTTATTAAGTGAAGAACTGAACAGTGTGTGTGAAATTCAGGGTGATATGAAACGATCTGGTGCTACTCTTAGGGATAACACTTGCGTCTCTGATGCGAAGCTTGACCACCTCCATGCCGCGCCCCCAGTGGAAGACAAACAAACTCTTCGCCTCTCCCTGCATGCGATCCTTGCCTTCGAGGACACAGAATAACGGCGCCTAGAGCTACAAGGAAAGTCCATATGACCTCTATCCGAACTCGACGGCCTGTAAAGGGGGAAAAAGGGTGCGAGGTCAAATTGTCACTTCCTACTTCGTGGTTCCGACGCGACTGGAGGCGTCTTTCATGCGGCGCAATGCGTCAGTGTGCGGGAGCCGAGACTAGACATTCAGTGAAGTGATTAAATCTGACTCGTGATTGTGTATTGTAAAGAAATTACTTCAGTTGTGTTGGATAAAAAACATGCTTTATAAAGTAAATGCTTGGCATATACAAATGTCGATCAATTACTTAATTTTACCTGCGAAAAAAAATTCTTTAATATTCTTAGAGCAGTTTTTTTTTCTCAGTATTTGTACTCTGTGAAAGGACACGATAACGGGATGGCGATGTTTATGCAAGTGCGCGAGAGGATAACCTATATTGAGTGTAGATAAGTAAGTGAGTGCAAACGGTTCTGAAAACATCCAATTTTGATTGAAGAATTGTCATCAACTATTGTTTTAGAGTGGAGTAGCAAAAGATCTTCGAATTGTTCGTTCCGCAGTACACAAAAACAATAACCACAATAATGGACTCCATCATTAAGAAAGCTGGAAACTGGGTTAACTTTCTCTGTACTATCACGAAATTTAAATATTCTAAAATGTTGTTGTTAGTCCGTTTTCGCATGCCTTCAGTGATAGATATCTTTTCTCCTATCAAGATTTAAAACCCTACAATTTTTATAAAATTATTATATAAGCCATTAAGGATGCGACAACAGTAGTAGGGGAGTAGGGGTTTGAAACCACTTTTGATTAATTGGAACATAAATTTATATCGAAAGGTTAATAAAAATCTAAAGGGTTGATCAAAAATTGAAAGGGTTAATAAAAATGGAAAGGGTTATTCAAAAGGGATGAAATTTATTGAAAGAGTTCATTTTAAATCTGACCAATTTTTTTCTTGATTTATTATCTTTCTTTCTTTTTGAGTGGGGGTAGTAGGAGCTCTGCCCGATGTTGACCGTGTGGTGCCTTGCAGGCGACTGACCAGAGTGGTGGGTTATGATGCCTTATACAGGTGTAGAGTTAAGAGCAAGAGTGGACTAGATCTATTTTTTTTTAATTTTTCTAATTTTGATGTGTTTCGAGGGATGTTGGTGACGGAGTGGTTAAACGATTTATAAGAATGTAAGTGCTATGTTTTTTGGGGTCGATATTGCTTGGATGATAGGCAACTTCGAAAGATGCGATTTACATGTTAAATAATCTGTTTTCGCAATGCAATTAAATGTTATAGAAGTTCAGAGTGCTGTATGTATGAATAAATTCATGCATCGAATTGCAAAATTTCAGACTACTACATGAGTAATAATAAATGTAATTACATGAGTCTTAAATGTAACATGCATCTCGAGCTTAGAAAATTAATTTACATGAGCGAGAATTTTAACTTCGAGAATAATGTCTGGTTTCGACAAGTGCTAATCGATGACAATTATGTGTGTGTGGAATTAAAATCTACAGCAAAATGTCCCTATAAAAAGGCGAACATGATATATACTACACCTCTGACATATACCTCACATGTCTGTCTGCCTGTAAGGCTGGCGAGGAGGAATTTTAGAATCATAATCCACACATAAAAACAATAACAAGAGAGACAAGTGCAAATTTTGTAAACAAAATCTAGATACCCAGTATTAGTAAATAACAATTTTACACAATTTAAACGAGACACAATACCGTAATAGAAATACACATATACTACTTAACGTCTCTTGCACATACCTTGAGAATATTTCTAACATGTCTGTTTGATGTGGAGTCCAGCATTGCGATTATGTCGTCTTATAAGCTGTGTGTGTGTGTGTGGAGAGTCTGATTATATATATATGTAGCAAAACCGACATACAAATGAGTTGAAATTTACGAAAAATACTAGGCATTCATCCTATAATGAAATTATAATTTTACTAACTAAAATTTCACTATTTTCAGAACAATTGACTTTTAACACAACTTATTTCCATCGAAGCATAGGGACACTCAGGTGAAGTGAAGAAGTACTTAAGCCATCAACATTTTATAGAGGCGTACAACAAATTTCCGTTAAATCTGTGAAATTCACGTCACTTGGTAACACAAACTATATTTTCGTCTACCGAACACAGAAATAAATTACTTTTCGCAATATTGACTTAACACACAAAAATTTTTATTTTCCCGATAAAATACTACGTAATTCGTGGGTAGCAGTATAGAGATGAAGGTAGGTGCGATGATCGCTGATACGGTAACCCCCAAGTGTGGCTACATCGGCCGTCAAGTGTTTAGAGGTGCGGTGCTTGTGTAGCTGACAACTAGCATGTCCGTCTCCTCCGAGTGTACATGAGTGACTAAAGATGGCACCAAGTGGGATAGGCACCAAGTGGGATAACTGAGGTCACTTTGGTCCCTACACCCCCTTTCCTCGTCAGTGCATGCTGACAGCAATCCTCAAATGTTTTTTGGCAAGATCGCATCATCTGATTAGTTGCATTGCGATCGGAGGAAGCTTACCTGCCACCCCTACCAACCACCCCTCACTTCGACTCCAGAGGTGTGTGAACCTGTCAAACCAACACTACCACCCCTCCTCTGCGAGATCCTTGAGGTCAGTCACCCAAACTGCCTGCGATTCTCAATTGTCGCAACTGATTCATGATGGTGACAACTGCCTACTTGTGTGTGCATTGGGTCCTGCTCGCTCGTAGGTACCCCACACTCCCAGAACTGCCCAAAGTTCAGATTGTCAGCCACCCACTCCCACCCTACCCCTCAGAACTGACCAGAGTCCAGAGGTACGTGACATTGTCTGAGTACTTCTCCTCCGCAAGGTCCTGTGGATCTGTCACCCAGGATGCCTGCGATTCTCATTTGTTGTAACTAATTCAAGATAGCATCAACTGCTTAGTTGCGCTCCGATCGGGTCCTGCTTGCTTGTAGGCATCTGCTATCCTCAACTGCTCATCTTCAGAACTGGCCAGAGTCAACAATACCAAACACCCCCTCCAAACCCCCCAAAACGTGTCTAGTGGGATGTGGCCCCTACTACCCCACACCCCCGAAGGCGACTTTTTGTCTGAAGACCTCCGCTATCGAGACTGGAGCTCGCAAAAACCAGTTTTATGCATCCCAGCAGCAGCCCTGGGAATCCTTTTTTGTATTTTCCGTGAGTTGGTGTCCCTACACTACTTTTTCAAAGATAACCCATCCTCCCCGGCTACAGTTTAAGAACATGTTTTTTCTAGTGTTTTCTAGTGCTTTGAGCCTCAGCCATCTGAATGCACACCCGATGAAATTTTGCCCGACTTGCTTTACCTTCAACGTTATGCAACAGCTTAACTATATGAACAGTGAAAAAAAATGTTACAAGTGTCTGAAAGCAAGTTCCCAATATAAGCCCTAGATTTAACATTTCATCAACACCAAATGTATATTTTGCATCAAGCAAACTACGATTTGTAAAATTGCAGAACACATAATTTATTTACATGTTAAAACAGAACTATTATTTTTAAGTATTCAAACAAGATTTTTTTTTTTCATTCAACAAGAAATGTTTTATTCACTTGTTAATAAACAATTTTACTAACAATTCAATGCATAGGAGAGAGAACATTTTGGGAGAGAATTAAATGGCTCTTAACATCGATGCCTTGAAAGCTGATAAGGGGTCAAGTGTCGAGTTGTGTACTAGAGTGTGAGACTAGAGAAACAAGTGAGAGATTTCCGATAAAAACCCTTATATCAATGGCTAACATGACTTCCACACATTGTGAAATAATTTTGTTTTAGGGTATAACCCTCCCGGAAAGGCGAGCATGCTGACCAATGTGTTCCCTCTCTTTTAACATCTAACTAAAAACCTTCCAACAGCAAAATAAAATTAATGTATTTAACAGTTTAACTGTTCCCGACATAAGTTTTACAAAACACTATGAATATAGCAGAATATCATGTTTTTTGGAGTTGGAAAATAGCGATTTCAATGTTATTTGTACTTTGTAACTAAATAGTCCAAATTCTTGTAAATTTATGGGAAAATTGCAGCCATTTGAATCCTTACAGTATACAAAGAGGGACAAATTAATTTTTTTCTCAGTCTTAAATCAGCATCTGCCAAGGTCACTTTGTGTCCATGCGGGTCCATTGCATTAGCATAGATATCAATATCAGGTGTATAATACAGGCATCCGGGAAGCATCATCAAGTGAAAGCATTGATAACATGAACGATGCCAGGTGTCCACTGCAACAACAGACGCTCAATACAACATCTACTACAACTCAAGACGCCTACTACAGCTCCATCAGGTACAATCTGCTGTGACAATTGCGACTCTGAATGCATTGAAATGTTCAATACTATTTTAGCCTGTGGGAAAGCTAAAACCTTAGTGCTGCCAAAAGAATTCATAATTAGTTTTACGCCCACAAAATAAAATTAGTGCATCTATTCCTGCCTGACCATTTAGAAACCGATGAGGATATCGTATCCTATTTACCTTGCGAAGACTCTCCTTACATTATGCCTGCCTTTGCTAATGATGACAACTTACAGCATATGCGGAGGTATTGTATGTCGTGCAAAATGGAACAGATGCTTGAAGCTAGAATCATTCCAGATATGGTAATGGACTACTCCAGAGTCGATGAAGCAGATTCCAAGGCGAGCACTGTCATCTTATAAAATTTAATATGAGAGAGACACTTTTTTTTTGTAAATAGTGTATAAAAAATAATTTACATTAGAATGATCTGTTATGTTCAGGGATTTGAAAACTGTAAAAACAACTTGTTTAATTAAGGAGCTTGCTCTTTCTTATGCAACTGACGATAATGACTCTAAAGTGCTATGCTTTTAATGACCCAGACTTTGGTATAGTAGCCTGAACTTAAAATTATGTTTTGGGAACAGACTTATGAGATACATAACCAGATATGGGACTCAGGTGACAATGTTTTCACTATGTAAATTATGTGTTACTCGAAGACTATCCCATATAAATGCTTGGAACAAGACGAAAGGAAATTTTAATAACCTAAAAAAATGCAGAAGTAATAAATATTAGGTGATACCACGACTGTTCTAGTATTAATGTATTAGTCAAATGATATAATACAAGTCACTGTGAGGAAAAAAAAATTCGGCTCCCAATGTAAAAGCGAAGCTTTAAGAGAATATTTGTACCAACATCCTACCTAGGTATAAAGATATTAAATTTTTTCCAAAAAATTGTTTGTTCCAGGTATCATAACATTTCGAAAAATTGAGAAATTCGACCCACAGAAGACGTACTGTACTATTTTACAAAGACACAAGAAAGTATGGTTCCAGTCACTAGGCAGCATATACTTTCAAACACATATGTGCAACGGCAATTAACATTGGAATTTCGCAAAAAGTTTCCAAGAAAGTCTTCTTTACAGAACTAGTGGTCTGTGATGAAGAAGAAGACTGTCCTGTTTTTAATACGAGACCCGACAGCGAACTGCCCTTTCCTTGGGACCTACATTTTAACAATCACAGTGCAGAAATAACCAAAGAACCATGTTAACATCAAATCAAATATAAATTGATTAGAGAATTTTATGACACAACCACAGGCTTATGGACTGAAACATGTAATAATAAGGAGCACATTATGCAAATACAAGGCAGTAGCAGACTTTTAAGAGCACCATGTGGAATGTGGGACTGTGAGGTATGGAATAGTATTGTTTGTGTCTGTAAATTTGATTTAAAAAGTTGTTGATGAAGAATTAATTTTAATTGGAAGAATATATGTTTATATTATGACAATCGTATAGCAGAGATTCAGTTAATATGGAGAGGTTCAACTCATCACTTTAGTATTCTAGTGTTACTCCAGGACTCAGACGAGTGTGGTTTCGAAATTAAAATGATTATAGTCTACTACAGATACAGATATGCAACGGAGATGAGCATTGGAATTTCTCATTAATCAGTCCAACAGAAACTTTTAAAGTGTACGATGAATGTTTTGGGCGAAATGATTGTCCTTTATATAATTTACGCCATGACAGCAAGCTACCTTGTAACGACGGTAAACTGGAGTTTGAAGTTCACAGTGGATATATCACCAAACACAAGTCCTACAAGAAAATCAAATGCATTATGCAGAAGGAGTGTAGTTGCTGTTCTCTTACTACAGTATGTACAGAACAATGCAACAACAATCCACATTATAGGCACATTGGTGACCAAGAATTAACTTCTCCCTGTGGCATGCGGGAATGCAATGTTTTTCAAAGCAAGAACACCTGGCAGACTATATAACGGAGTGTGCCTAGTATAACATCGCCAGTCATGGCTAGGATCTTCAATTCTACAGACATATACGAGGTCCTACAAATTGCATACAGAAGAGTGTTCTTTAAACCGTACGATTGTCTTCTACAAGTTCATGTATGTAACAATATAGAACATTCGTGCTACATTTTCGACAACAGTATCGGCATTCACTTTGGTGAAGGAATAGTAGGCAACAATTGTACTGTGAGATATCTTCGCCCCGACAGCGAATTACAGTCGACCTTAAAAGATTTGATGATTGCCAGTCTCACCAAGGAAATAGAAAAGGAATAATGATATAGAGCAATAGCGTAAGAGGTCACGAGATCTCAACAGGGAATCATCGTTCTTTGGAAGGAGACCTGTGATGGAGACATTCACAACACTATTTCGAACAAAGAGGATTAGTTTTTCTGCAGATGTGTAATTTATATGCATGTGAAGTAGCCAATTCAGAATAATGATCCCAATGTTCCTATTCTGTCCAATGAAATACAAGTATACATTTTTTACTGAAGGTTTGCATTATGTAACTTACAGCTTATTATATCCACATTATGTTGTAAAGGAAATGTGTGAGTCAGATATTAATTTCGAAGATACATATTTCTCTCAAGTTTTGTCACCACATAGTAAACCAAATACTTATGAATCTACTTTAACTAACTGAAAATGTTCTGAATGTCTTGTAAATCAGTACAGACCTCATGAAGTAGGTCATAAGTATAATCTTAAGGACGAACGTATTGTAACTTCATACTGTGAGGAAGAAAAATGTTTGAAACATCTTGTTTATAATACAGACTTTGTTTTGCCTTATCAGTAATTTGAAGAGTGTGATAATAATTTTCATACTTTATATCATTCTAGCAAAGACAAGTTTGGTTACATGTCTCATACTGGGTATGATTCATCAAAATGTTATGTACATCGAGCAATGAAATTAGCAAAAATAAAATTTTACCATAAAACACATTTGATATTGCAAATTTCAAGAATTAATATACATATATTGTGCCTAATTAAATCTTCTCAGTCGAGTGTTGGATGGCATAGTGGTAACATGGTGTATTTTCATCCTGCTAATCATTATGTAAGTGTCAAACAAGGAAAGTCCAATATAACTTATGCACTATGATGTCAGGGAATTTTGTGAGAACTTACAGAAACCTGTGACAATATATTTCATTTTAAAGTAATTTACTTTCCTCTAGTAGACGAAAAGAGCCACGAACTGATACAGTGCGGTGACAACAAGAAATGTCCAGTGTTTCATGTGACTGCAAACACACATCTTCCATCTAGTATTGAAGATGTATACTCTCATTAGGTTGAATCCTATTCTGATTTGGTCGAAATCGTTGTTTTACATTGCCCTACTTGTAAAGATGTAAGTGTACAAACAGATATGTTAAAACCAGGGTGTAAGAAATGCTCACTCCTTGAAAGTAGATGTCAAGAATGGTATCTGGATCCAATTTTATGAACATGCATGAAACGTTTGTTTATGGAAGTTACTGATAGTTTATAAAAATATTTATTTTAAAGAAAAATATTGTATTTGATAGTGTTAAGATATTTTTTATCCTGTAGCTGTTTTGGAGCAAGGTGTAATTTTTGTACATGTTGTATTTGCTAGTATTAAAAACTGTTGTAAGTATATTGTGAATCCTTCTGTATTTGTTTAACATGTTATTGTCTGTTTTGGAGTAAAATATATCGCTTCAGTGATAAAATGTTGTACATATATTTTGATTCATCCTGTGTTTGTAAATATTTAGTAAATAAATATGATGTTAAAATGAATCCATTTCATACAATTTATTTACCGTATTAATTTTCTAAAAGTGAACTTATTTCAGTAAGAAAAATATTTTCTCCTCAGAGAGGGAAAAGTACTTAATTTGTCTTTAACAAAGAGATAGAGCGAGATTCTTAAGTTTTCTATTAAAAGTATGTTGCATTAACAAGAAAGAGTATTGTAAACAAAAATTCAGATAGCAAACATACTATTACTTCGCCAAAAAATTCTAATAAACTAAATATATATTTGAATTTGAGAAAAAGATATCTGCTGGAACAAATTATAAATACATAAAATAGGTTGTTAAATGTCGCCTGCCTCTGTAGAGTTGTAAGATTATACAAGGTGGCTCTGGGTTCGAATCCCAGGTGAGGTATGACTAATATAACTTGGGTTAGACTCCCACTTAGATCATGTATGAATTTAGTCTAGTTTCTCACTTTCAGTGTGGGATAGATACATAGATTCTGGGTTCGATTCCAGAATAGGTTTTGTATGATAGTAGCTAATTTTTAAGCCAGTAACTAAAAGGATTTATGAATTAAAATTACGAATAAATGGTAGTAAAAAGAGGAATTCATACATATACGTAAAAAGTGCTGAATTGTAGCATTAAATTGATTTCACCTCGTAATGCAAAAAGTTCGTATTGTAATGACAATTGTTCGTGTAAGAAATAATAAAATAAGACTGTAATTCAAACCCAATGTCTTAAAACCTGACAAGTGCATGTTAAATTCAGATATAAAGTCTAAAATACAGCATATCCAAGCAAAATTGAAAAAAAATCATGTTCATGTAAAATGCTTTTAAATGCATTAAAAATACATAAAAAAACATATTAAAATGTCTTAAAATGTGTTAATTGTTTATTTAATATCTATTTCAGGCAAATTGCATTTAGTTTAATTTATGGAAGAAGGGAGGCTGGTGAGGATATAAATAGCATCTCCCACTCTCTGGAGCTCATTGGTTTCTGTGACTCCATGGAGGCAACACCTCCCTTCCAGTGCGCACACAGTCAGTGAACCGGTTCATCAGTGCCTAGGTCAAGGGCATCTGCTGCACTCTCCTCGCCTCTTGCTTGTCGCTGTGGTGCTTTGCGACCGAGGGAACCCGGCCATCTATAATTTCTCCCGCGACGGTAATAGCCTACCGGAGAAGGCTCCCAGTGCATTCTCCAGGGACTGCAGTCGTCCACCCTGCCAGCGGCCCTGCCGCAACGGTGAATCCAGCCCTCCTTGTCCTACCATCTTCGAACCTGTCAGTTCCATGGAGCTCTCAGGGAGTGCGATCGCCCGGCCGCCTACCCCAGCGCTTACCCGACAGAGCGGGTAGCGCTCATATAGCTTGGCCTGGGTTCAGGTCTCTTTCATCAACCAACATCTTCACTACAAGAGTTTAACTAAGTGAATATAAAAAAAAATTAGGGTTTTTGTTAGAAAATTTTCGTGTTTTTCAGAAACTTGAGTAAATGTTACATAAATCGTTGAACATTTGAATGATTTCATTAATCTTTTATTAAATCATTAAACTTTGAACAAAATCATTAAGACTTGAAAGAAATTAAAATCTAACCGAATGATTTTTCTTTAAAATAATTAAACATAAATGATTTTCATTAAACTTTTTATTATATAATTAAACTTTTAAGAAAATCATTAACACTTGAAAAAAAATCCTTACCAAACCGAATGATTTTTCTTTAAAATTGAGAAACATTTTGATGAATTTCGTTAAATATTGTTACACCCAAATGATTTTTCATTAAAATCATTAGGCCCGAATGGAATGTCTTTATAAATCGTTTCACACTTCAGAATATTTGTTGTGTTTGGTATTTTTAAGGATGTTAAGCGAAGTTTAATGTTATTTAACGAAGTTTAAGGGTGGATGTTTAAGGTTGGGTTTTACTTATGAAAGTGTATGACTGAGCATGACTGTATGAATGTGGCGTAAAGGTCATGTGAATTTTAATTCCAGATGTAATTTTGTTATGAATTTTTGAGTTTATTTAATAGTGCTGAGAGGAGGGGTAGACGACCAGTAGAAATATCCTTCGCTGTTTAAATATTTGCAAACTATTTGAAAATACATCTAGAATGCATGACCAAGTACTTTGATGAAAACGTTTTGGTTAGGTAGTTGTATTATTGTGTGAGTGTGTATGAGGTATGAACCATTGAACAGCTAAAACAAGGGAAGAACTACGTCACTCATGCCTATCTTGAGGGGCAGGGGCATAACCTTAGCTTCCAAGCGTGTTCATTATGAGTTGACTGGAGAAAGATGTATGATGACGAACATACGAGCCTTGAGTATTTCTAACAAATGAAATGTTTTTGATGTGATAGGGTGGTTTGGGTAATTAAGTTAATTTTAAGATATTTATTTTTCAATGTTGATGAGTAAATGCGAGTGTGAGTCAGAGGGAGAAAGAGAGAGAGAGAGAGAGAGAGAGAGAGAGAGAGAGAGAGAGAGAGAGAGAGAGAGATATTTTCAGTTTCGGTAAATTTTGCTTCTAAAATGCTTGATTGTAAGATTATAAAATGTGTACTTGCTATAAGTATTGCATGTTTAGTTTATACCATTAAATATTTTTATTTTAAGTTTGTTTAAGAATTGGTTAAAACTATATACATGTTTTTAAAATGTTTAGAACATAACAGAGTAATTCTCCTTTGCTAAAACTTTCGTTATTAAACTTATTTTAAAAATATTTTTTGGAGTAAATTTTTTACAATTCAAGAACTACTTAAACGTTTTGGTGGTGTAATACTGCTTAAAAATTATAATGGTGTAAAAGTATTTAAAACTTTTTGATGGTGTAGAACTTTGACAGTGTAAGTTGAACGTATTTTGACGATATTGAGTAACTCATTATTGAAAAATGTAAACTGGGCTTCAACAGAAATCCAATATCGACTGTGTAAAACAAATGGTTTTCGCTAGTCACAGTCTGTGCACTACAAACGTGTAGTTGGGAAAGATAGGCGACCCAGGTCACGGTCAATTCATTACTGAAGACAGGCTGTTTGGTAAGAAATTCACGCTGCAGAGAAGTTGATGGAGGGGAAGTGGCCAGTCTCCCTTCCGCTGGCATCACCAGCGTGTTTTACTCGTTGGAGTACAGGGGTTGGAGGTCAAGTTCCCAGTTTCTCCTTTTCCCATCCCTCGTCAAAACACATAGATGCCTGCAGGATCTACGTGATGCAGCATTGGTGTGTTAAGGGAGCGGGCGGAGGTTCTCGTTCGGGTTCAGGAGGGGTATAGTGACCGTGAGGTGGCGCACGGGGCTGCTAGCTGCAGTTAAGTGTACTAGAGTTGTCCATTATTTCGTCCACTTCCCGCCCTGCACATCTCCCACCCGTGTGTAGTGGCCCGGCCTGCCTAGCTTGTTCCCCATCACCATGTACGCGGCCCGTCGGCCAGCCAAGGTCTTGGCCCATCAATTGTTTCTCCCCGCATGCTATCTACCTGCCTCTCATCCATGTTTAAAAGTATTTACTGTATTTTTAGCCACAGCTCCGTTTCTGTCTTGCCCCAACAAAAAAAAAAAAATATAAATTGTCTAGAATGTTAATAATACAATAATTTTTCCACTTATATATTGTGTGTAAGTTATAAAGAGTGTTTACTTTGTTTCAGAACGAGGGGTCACTTCAGTGTATTTATTGTGGTGCTTAAACAGTTATATCGGGGAAACAAAAGAAAATTTTTAGTTAGGTGTCAAAATGGGTGGGTGTAAGCAATCCTGTGTTGTCATCTTGCTTGAAGATCTTTACGCAAGCGATTCCGATTCGGAATCGCAGACGGAAAGACAAGTAAGCTGTCGAGTGTCCCTTAGCCTAAGTGGACACAAGTTATTCCTTTGGAGGATGATCTCTACTTAAGCGATTCTAGCACAGATTCGCTTGCGAAGAGATTGTCAAAACCAAAAGGTCAAAACGTATCTGCTTCCCCCAAACATGAAAAGGTTGATATTTTGAATGAAGAATTATTTATATCAGAGTCTTGTGATTCGGAAAATGCTTCAACCATTTCACAACCGACTTTCGAGTCGAGTAGAGATATTTTGCAAAAGGAACCGGGAAATAATTCCTTTTTATATTCCTAAGCCTCAGTGGAAGCTTTGTTAGATCTGACATACCAGCTTTTGAATACAGCGTTCGCAGGAAGACTAAATGCCACACGGATACGTAATGATTAATTAGTCTGACGCTGATTTTTCTTATTTCTTTGAGAGGTGTAAAGTCCCTTTATTAAGCTTAATAATCGCATCACCCCGGCCAGTTAGATTATCTGTTTCTGTAGCGGGTAAGTATTTCAAATCCCTCACGGCGGAAGAAGGTGCTACAGAGAATTTTTATTTTCAAAGAAAAGCACTCCCTATTCACCACTCATCCAAAGTGGGTTTAATCTATGATGATGATATCGTTCCTTATCTCACAAACAGACTTGAGGAGTTTAGTGCCGTGGTTCCGGCTGGAGTCTCTAAATACTGACGTACATGGATGTCCATGGTAGTCAATATCGACCGTTCACCGTCGGTGCTGTGCACACTAAACTGCCCAAGTTAATTTCCAATTGTCTTGCTTGTGTTGATGTAGACTGCCTGGAGTCTATGTGTTTCCACTACGCCATCATAGCATTTTTGTTTCCAGCCACACGAAATGCCAAGAGAACTTCTTCGTATCCAAAACCTCACCAAGTTTTGAAAATTGTAGGTCTTTCGACACCTGTAGTCATACAGGATATTCGTAAGACTGAGGAAAACAATTCTATTTCTATCAATGTATACTGTGTGGTGGACAAAGATAGCAATATAATTGACGAAACTTGCGAAAAGGGTGTGGTTGTAGTATCCATGTGTATTTCTCCTGTACGACATGACAAAAATGTGAATATTTTGGCAATTCGTGCGAGTGGAAATGCCGCTAATTTGCATTTCGCATGCTTTCGAAATTTGTTACACAGCTGGTCTGCAGTTGGCTGAGTAAGATGAAGTGTAAGAAACATGTTTGCTAGCGTTGTCTTCAGTATTTCAGAACTGAGGAGAAACTTGCTAGTCACAGTATTCTTTGCCAGCAATAAAAGGCTGTTCGGAGTTCTTTCCCCATTGTATTTTCCAGTACATATGTCTTGCGATTGTTGGTGTGTGTCGAATGATGTGGTCAGTATGTGTATTTTGATGAGACCTGTAATACTAAGGCATGCTTGAGTTAAAGTATCTGTTATGGGTGGTCAGTTAATTTTGATTTGTGTCAGTAGGCATGGTGGATGGTATGAGAAGGAGTTGATTGTGTCATTGGTATGGGCTGTATTTTTGCTTTGTATGGTCTGTGTAGACTTATACTTGAGGTATGCTATAGTTATAGTGAATGGTTTAGTTGGTAGGAATAAGTGGTGGTGGTTGGTATAACATGTAGAATATGTGCTAACTTATGGGCTGACCTCAGCTGTATAATTGCTTGGTACAGTAAGGTTATGATGGATATTGCGCTTAATTTAGGGGCTGTGCTGTTAATTAGTACAGCTGATTTTTTTTATTACAGGAAATTGGGTGTTTGGTGGTCTGGTATTACTTGGGTTATAATAGATGGTTGGTTGGTAAGGTGGTATAAGGACTAGTATATATTTGGCTGGTGTCGACCAGTAGAGCAGAAAGTATGAACAGTAATTGAATTTTTGGTAAGGTCGGTGTGTAATGAATAGTTGAGGCATGCTTCAGTTATAGTAAGAGGCATAAATAATGAGTATTTTTTTGGAGTTGTTTGAAATAGCAGATGGCATGCATGAGTTACAGTGGCTGACGGTAACTATGTGAGGGTATATAAGGAGCCATGTTCCAGTTAGAAAGGTTGGTTTGAAAGTGACAGTCGTGAAACTTTGTTGAGAAGAATAAATGGCCAAGGATTCTGGTTGGACGCTTGCTAGCATAGCCTGTCTTGAGATGTATATAATCCGATTATATTTAATATGTGAAAAGTGAGCACACAGTTATAAATTCTCTATGTAAATGGTGTGGAGTATGTAAGGATACTCATCATGTTTGTAGTCTGAAGTATGTAAATATTTTATAATTTCAGTTACTAAGTTGTTAATTTCAAGCTGGTGTTGCATTTTGGCTACTTCTCCTGATTTTAAGAATTTAACGGCACTTGGTTTAGTTACATTAAAATACATTAAAAAAAAGCAGAGAAACACACTTTTATTCCTAGAAAACCTTCGAGATATTGAATAATTAACAGATACCGACATCGTGCAATAATTAGACTGCAAGAGAGGAGACCAGAAATGTATAAATATGACGATAGGATTTTGCATAGTTCTGCTGTATTCTACGAACAATTTAACTACAACTTAAAAAATGAAATTAAATAAATTTTTTACTCGAATAATAAATAGATTTTTTATTGGCATACCCTAAGCATATGAAAAATAATATGGTGACCAGAAACAAATGTGGGGGCAACGTCAACATCAGCAGGTATATAAGTGTGTGGGTTTAGTTTTTGAGTGTTTTTGTAGTTATATATTTTAATAAATTTTATAATAGCAATGAAATATATTTTATTTGTAATTTTAATTCTGTTTCATAAGTAGCTTCTATAAACAGTTTTAGTTAAAAACATCATTATGAAGCAAATATATAGGCTAATTACTATGGTTATAAAGGTCTCAAACATACTTTCCTGGATCTAGAAATGATACTTGCAAAATAAATTTAAGACTGCCTGTCTCCAAAGACTACGCAAATTGCATTCACCTGTGAATATAAATAATAATTTGCAATTCGATCATAAGAACATTAGATTCAGAAAGTAACGAAAGGTTTTTAATACAATGTTTAAGGATGCTGTTAACAGTGACTCTTTAGGTGAGAGGGCAGCATACTATAATCATATTCAAAGGGTCGTGGTTTCGAATCCTCATCCCTCCATGGTAATTTGTTTCGGAACTTTTCAAATGTCAAATAAAATAAATTGAAATAAAACATTTCCAAATAATTTATAAGTGTTTCGATTCTTAGATGTCTGGTTGTTTTGACAAGGCTGCACAGCAGCTGAAGTGCGATCACGGTCAGTTCACATGCACTTGTCTCGGAGGTCATTTGCTGGGCCCTCCTTTCCCGCAGAAACCTATGGACGCCCCCCAGCACTCTTCGTATTTCAAAACAGGCGTGTCTATTGGTGCGTGCGTGCGTTGTTACAAGGCTAGACAGCCTTTTTTTAAATTAAATTATTTATATGGACAACAGTAGTAGTGAGAGTGGACGTGTTCTTCTACCAAATCTACCAAAGAGGTCACTGGCAGGCATAGTGCTGTATGATGTGCGGCTATGTCAAAATGTAAACAAACCACCTCACTCTAACATAAATGCAGTTAGTTTGGTACCCAAAAAATATAAAGGAACCACAACAAATTAACCTAGAATGTTGTTTCAGATCATAAACAAAACCTAACGACTGAACAGCCAATAATTTCGAAAGAAGTGGCGAAAACACGAGGAAGTGATATAAACATATAATTAATAACGGTGGGTGGTCGCACAAGTCACAAATTAGTATTTTTACAATAGGTCAAAACATTAATAACAATCAGAAGAAATCATTATATGCCCAGAGAAAACTATGAATTTATCCACTAAAAACACTCAAATTGTGGTTGTGCATTACCTTTTTTTTACATTTATTTATGGATTCTTTGTTTATATGCTTTCATCAAAACCATAATATCCCATATGTTATCCTTGAATGAGAACATAATTAATTCCAGTGAACTGTAATACAGTAAATTTATGTGTCCTTCCTTTTAGGACAACAAAACAATTTATAGTGATCTTCACTTAACACACAAAATATACTAAGATATAAAGTTTTAAACATCCAAGGAAAAGTGTAGTAAAAGCATTATCGTTATTTATACATTATTGAGTAAAATGATGTTATAACCTTAGGGTGAACCCGATGCATTGTAATTAAACGGTGGACTAGTTTAAATATTAAATACATTATATTTCATTTTTCGGCAAACACAATAATCTCAGGAAAAAGTAAAATCATATGTGCATAACACTAAAGCAATTTAAATATTTTCTTTAGCACTAAACTGTGCACCAAATGATCAAAATAAATAGAATAAATAGAACTGTCTTGGGAGACAGCTATGGCATTAGATGTAGGAGACCCAAAATCTTACAAGCTATAAAAACCATCAAAGTTAGGCCATCACATACAAGTCCAGGTAGCTATTTCATACAAGACGCCGAACAATCACGGGCAAAACGAGGAGCAATTCCATTCAAGACAGGGACCATCACTAAATATAAAAATGAACAGAAATATTAAGTAAACATCTAATATGGCACATGACGAAGCAAAAGTAAATAGAACAGCTACTCACCAACAGAGAGTAGATTAAATTATCCGACATTCTGAATTGCCGGTGAAGCACCCAAATTAAAACACACAAACCAAAAGGGATAAATAAATTAATAAATATGCACACCACAAAAAACTACATCTTAGCTCCAACTACTAAGGCTGTTCGATATCACAAAAATTTACCATCGATATTTTTCCAAGCAGTTGGTGAGAATTTTCGGTATACCGAAATTATATATAATACTGAAATAATCGATATTAGCAAAATCGTCGATACTACATAAATTATCGATAACACCGAAATAGTAGATAATATAGAAATAACCGAAAATACCGAAATAACCGATACTATCGAAATAACTAATCATATCGAAATCATTAATGCTATCGTTAAATTACATTATTATCGTTAAATGCCAGTATTTATTCAATAGCCAAATTCCAGCAGTGTTGAAAATATTGGTATATTTCGACTTCTGATATCACTGAAAACATTTACGTGATTATGTATCAATACTATCAACAATTGTAAACTACCACTTCAATATGTGACGAAAACACATGTAATACAGTACAGCGACAGTCGGCCACACAGAAACCCAAGTGATCGCCTCAAAGCAAAAGAAACCACTGTTTGTCAATACATGTCCGATACCGACTATCCTGGTACCTTAGTGTGAGAACCAAAACAATCGGAAGTAACATCTAACTGACACGTTGGTTGATCGTGAACCGCTATTTGTTTACACACGTGCACGGACCGAAGAAAAACCGAAACAAAACATTCAACTAGTTAACTTGAACTTTGCGTAAGTCAGGCGATGATGTAAACAAGTTATAAACATATAAATGGGTTACAATTATGCATTATTGTATTCTTATTTGCACACAGCAAAAAGATACTGAATTGCAGGTGACAAAAATGTTTTAACTTTACAATTACATAATATCAAGAATGTCGAAAATATGGTGAAAGCCGATTGTATCGATGATATTGTAAATTTCGATAATATCAGAAATATCGATAATATCGAAAATTTCGATAGTACCGAAAATGAAAATTTCTATAGTACCAAAAATTTCGATAGTATCGAAAACTTCAATAGTATCGAATATTTCGATAGTACGGAACATTTTGATGGTACCGAACATTTCTATGGAACCGAAGATTTCGATGGTACCGAACATTTCGATGGCACCGAACATTTCGATGGCACCTAACATTTCGATTTAACAATATTTTTCAAAGTTACATATCATTCGATAAGTTATTTTTCATATCGATATTTCGAACACCTCTACCTACTACACGATGCTGAACTGCGCTAAAACACTGAAAAGGTAACTAAGTCCCAAAAGTATCCACGACGGCAGGCACCACCTGGGAAATCAATATGATGCCAATGAGCCTTGGACACAATGTTTGGGCAAGGAAAGTCACAAGGCATGCCGTGGCGGCAAACATCAGCAAAACGAAAAGCGAAAATACAGGTACAGAAGTTTCTGAAGTCACCGCTAGGTGTCGCAGATGATCCACCAGAGTCGAAAGCAACGCATGCGTTAGCGAAACTGGCCAACTTACACGTGATCGAAATAGGTTTTTTTTTTATGTGAAGTCACACGGAAAATATGTGATCACACAAGGAATTTTCGACCACAGCCATGCCAGAACCGGAAGTGTGGAGGGAGTAGTGACGGACGTCGCGACAAAGAATCTGCGAACGATGCAGCTTACATCTGTTGAAACATGAATCAAAGTGATGTAACACAGGTTCGAATGTCACTAGCAAGATTTAAGATTGTAATTTTCAACGCAAGAATTCAGAACAAAATTGAAATAAAACTTACTGGAAAATCATCCAAAAGCTAAAATATATAAATAAAATAATTCTTACGGCTAAATAAAACAAATATCAAAATATATAAAATATTTAACAACACGAAAACTGACAAATAAATGTCTGACCACTAGATTCCCATTACGAATTACAGGAGTCTTAAAAAATTTAAACAGGGAATAAAATAAACATTTACTGGACAGTTATACATCAAAGTTTAACTATATGAATCTTAAATAGTTAAAATGAGAATGAATAAATAAATAACTCCAATAATCACAATTATAAATATAACCAGCCGATTAATAAAAACACAATCGTGGCAATGACTAAGAGTAAAATAATATTCTCAAAACAAATAAAAATGAAGTTAGTTATCACGGACATGAATATTTATAAAATTTGCAATAGCAAAACTAATTAAATATTAAAATTAAGTTTTTAAGATAGATAAAATATAGCTCATATCTGTGACATGCCAAAAATTCTCAGTGGTGCAAATAATAATAGAACTGTCACATATAAAATTACGATGTCGTCCCATAAAACGACACACACAATCCTGCCCTCAAAGGGGACCTTGGTGTTCCAAAAAAAATTTCATAACATAGCACCCAATAGATGTGAAGTAAATCTCTCAAGCCTTCACCAAAACAACAGGTGACTTACAAAAAATTGTAAACAAATGACCAATGAAAGATGAGATTGGTCAAATGACAAATAATAATTTTGAATGAAGATTGAAAATGGCTTTCAAAAGTTAGTAAACACTGACAGATCAATCAAGGAGGTACAAGTACCCAGGACAACCAGTCATAATACCACAAACGAGTCAACACCAAACCCTAGGACAAGACTCAACAAAAAATAATAAAGCAGGGTGTCAAGAAAATTCCCATGGCCCCAAACAACAGGTAAGTTCAGGTGCCGAAGGACCAAACAAAGTGTTCGGTCCCTTACCACAAAAAGAATCCAAAAAAAAGGGCGCAAACCAAAAGGACGAAAACCCAAACTGGTGCTGGCACAAAAACAATCAAAAGTCCTGACTGTCACTAGTCACTAGCTAGGCTAGGAACTAGTGTGTGTCCTGAACTGCAGATGGGTGATCAGAACACCAGCAAAGAAAAAAAAAAAACTAAGCCAGTTCCATACTGACTGACACAAGTGACAAAAATTTAAACTGACAACCTACACGACCGAAAGGAAACTTGAAACAAGAATTAGGGTTAGGTTGCCACAAGAATTTCGATGAGACCCCATGCACTAGTACCGTCTCATACCATCTCTACAACACAAAGCCCACCGAACAAAACAAATTCCACCCACTGTACAAGCTCAAGGAAAAGGTAATGCAAATACATGTTTGCAACACCAGCTAAATATGAGCAACAAATTGTCTAAATGAGAATAAAACCATAACCCCGAACAAAAAAAAAAACAAATATTAATGAAACCAGAATATAAAAATACAAAATGCAACATAGATAGGTTAAAAAGCCAAGGGAGGTTCGGACGAGATGCTACGTGACCACATTGTCCCATATCAACCCAACTACGCTACCCTTACCGAAGAATAAATAAATGAGAAAACTGAAAGAAAATAGAAAGAACAAATTTTAGTTACTAAGAACACAGCTATCCAAAGCCTGCGCGAACGAAGTGTTACATACCACTCCAAAACGCAAGACCAAATAAATTAACTGCAAAAAAATTCCTAAAGAAACAGACTGAGAAACAACAGACATAGATGTTAAGGTCACATAAATAATAAAACAAATTGGAGTCTATCTCAATCCCTGGTGACACACAGGGAAGCTCACACAGTATAAGGCCCGTAGTGTGGATCCTACCAGGAGACGTTGGGAGCAGTGTGGTTATCCTCCAAAATCACTGCTAGAAAGGCAGAAGCCTTGGCGAACTCCACAGTGCAGACAGCTTCCACTTATAAGAAGCCATGGTGCACCGAAACTAAATCATAATCCAAAGAAACAAGTACCAAATAAATAGAATGCAAACCTGAAAGAAATAGTTACTCAACAATCTATATTTCAAACAGAGAAGACCCTATAACTAAAAAATGAGCCTGATAAGACTTACAGAAAAAAAAAAATAATAATAATAAAAAAATAATAATTAGCTTAATGTGATAACTATAAATAGAAACAGATAAAGTTATCAAACTTAATTACAGAAATACTAAAATGCACCTATAAGCATGACGAAAAAACGACTAAAAAAGGACTAAAATAAATACCTTGCCAGTGACAAAGAGGGAACAATACTGGTAAAGAGATTTAAAGGAAATAACTCCTTACACTTAAATAGCTTTTAAAACAAAACAAACACGAGCCAAACAAAATTCAACAATCAGCTCGCGACCAAAATGTAATTTCAGAATAGGACAGAAAAAGACGAGCCAAAAGTTAATAAAATCTACATAAAAGAGAGCCAGTTAGTGTAGCACACCTAAATATATGCATAGATTGAACCAAAATAAACATTAGTTGAAGTAATTAACAAAATAGTCGCACATATAACACTAAAAATGCCGCGACACAAATGTAAACAAATCCCGACACGGCCATAGGGCTATAAGATATTGTCAGGATGGTAGCACTGCGACACTAGAAATCCCGAGCGCAGCAATGTTGTAATTCTCGCCTCGAACGAATCAAAATAACGCCGCGAAAGTTACGTGATTGTATGTAAACAACAAAGTGAACCAATTAAAAATTGAACGATATTTTCATCACCAATTTTGCGCGACACACAGAGAGATAAATAATATGCGCAGTATAATAGTTGCGTAAAGGAAATATTATTAGCCGAATAACAACTCGTTGAATAAAATACAAGGGCACATTAGGAACGTAAACGAACTGTTAAATGAAACTGTAATAATAACATAATATGTTCCTGTATGAAGTTCGGTAAGCTTTTAATTTATGCTTAGCCCTTCCATTAAATATTGTAGACTAATATTATCATTCGTGCTCCTAATTATAAGTTCATTCCATATTGTATTGTGCAGAACACTTATAACTTTAAATGTTCAGAAATATTAATTCCGTTTTTTTTTTGCCCTGCAGAGATCAAGATGAAACGAGCATTTAATGGCGTGCCTGCGACAGGCGTCCCGACTTCGTCTTCGGGTGTACCATTGCTGGCTTCCAGTAGACAAATCCTTGCAGATATTAATGTGTTCCCTAATTGTATCACCTTGCATAAACTGCATGTAGCCATTGTCGTAATGCTTCATCATGCGAGATCCCTCGTCGTCTGAAAATATTTTATGTAGTGCGCACCGTACTAGAAGGCGGAAATATATGTACAACAACAGTAAACACTGCGAATAATCTTACTAAATAACAAAAAAATACATAAACCCGTATTAATCATTCAAGGATTTATTTATGTTCTCTCAAAAATTCTCCTACAAAAATATTCATTGGTAAATCATCACTGGCTTGCAGAGCCCAATAAATTTTCCAATATGGAATTATTAGATACAATCTGATTACAAACGTGCTTTCATTATATAAAGCTATGGCGTGAAAAAAAAAAAAAAACTTAAAAAACTAAAAAATATGATACACTACACAAGCTCTCGAAAGGCCGAATTAAGGGGCCTGACTAGAATGAATTGAAATCATTATTTTGTGCTGAATTTAGTGTAGCAACTTACAAAACTTCAATGAGTTTACCGTGACATGGTGTACAAGCACTGTAAATAAAAATTATAACTCTGTTACATAAGAAATTCAGGCCAGAAATGGCCAGGCGTGATAAAAATTACTAACCATATTCATTTCCAGTAACAAGTCACAATCAATCACTTAACTTACTACGATACTGAGCGCAAGTGCCGTGATGTTAAACAAGAATCAGGAAACTAAGAACTCCCTAAACTTGACTAAATATTGATATCACAACTAACCTAGGTTGTAAAAGTAAATTATCATTACAATGTGAAGCGTGCATGAAAGCTGCTTTACACAATCTGCAACATAAAGAACTCTCTCTCGAATAAGACATGAGTATTAGAGCTTCACTACACTCCTCAACGTAATTTCTGTTCAAAACTATGAGCCATAATATCACGTTATTACAAGGGCAGATTAAATAATGTAAGCTTGACGTAGTATATTACTCACGCGTGCATTCTCACGTACGAAATATGCAAAAACCTACTACAATTGTATTCAGGCTCAAGACTTAATACTAGAATACTGGATAATTTCTTCACAAATATTTGTCGTGTAAAATACAAACATGATGTCAGAAGTTTATACCCATGACAACTCACACCATCTGGAAGGTGGCGACGATACACCATCAATGAACCTCCGGGACTAAAATACATATTTAAAATCTTATTAAAATTCTCAATAAAATATATACTCGACGCAGGAGCAGCAAACAACACCTTGCACTTGGCCCGTCGAAGCCCTAGGAAGTAAAGGAATCACTCACACATAAAAAATGATTACGACAGTGAACTGACAGCGACACTAACCCAATATAGTTCGCTGTCGGGGACAACTTGGGCAGTCAAAACAATTACAACGGTGGTTTACTTTCACCACAAATGTAATAAAAACCGTCTCTGTCTTGAAGGGACTTACTAAAATGGTACTCACACATCACAGCAAACAATATAAAGTGCGTAATCCAACTAAAGTGAAAAAAAACATTATGCGAGAGGCATCTACTCTAAGTTAAAGCCCACTGTAATGAATTGCGTCGTCGACTCACTGCATACGTTCTGCTACCTCTAACACTCCCACGCCGTTCACAAATCATTTGAATAAATTACCCGAAGGATGACATTATAATTAAGTGGCAAGCAGCCGATTTTTAGTGTGTCCAATTCTGCAGCCGGATCACGTCACACCCATGACGAAATGTAGTAGGCCTCCCAATGTTCCCAATATCCAGGAGAAGGTGTCAGGAAGGCTTTTCGCCGTAAGACAGTAGTACAATGAAAAAAACGATAAGACATACTATTTAAAAAATCCTGAACTCTCCTTTGTAAGGGATCTTGCATATGATGATGTGCAGGGGGGGGGGGGGGGGGTGGAAGGCAGTGTTGCTGAAGTGGCTGAAGAAGGGAGAGGGATCGAGAGTTATTGTATAGAGGTCGGGCAAGAGCAAGGCGGGCCAGCGGCGGGCACAGAAACGTATTCTGGATGCACTAGTGTATGACAGTAAAGTTCAGTACTATACACTATAGACAGCGGTGGTAACATACTGGCGTTACAAATGTATTAACAGGAGGTAAAGAAGTCATAACATGCTTTTTCTTAGTGGGCGAAAATACACTACATATATCAGCCTTGATGTGTTTATTTAAGTTATCACGCCTACTGAACTGTCTGGAACTTTTATTGAAGCTCAGAAAAACATTACATAGGTTCTTAAAATAGTCACTCTTCTCAGGTCGCTGCACATTGCAGATTTTACTGAAGCATTTGGTGCAGTAATTGCATTGTTTTACATTTAATTTTTGTTCAGTCTTTGAGGTATATATGCAATTGTACAAGACATACCAGATTTCACATCGTCGGTGACTCGCATCTTCTTCAAGCATACATGATTTCATACACTTTACTCCTGCCGACTGACTCATACAGACTGAATCTTGCAGACTGACTCCTACGAATTGACTTATACATACTGACTCTTACCAAGATGTTACTTCTTTGCCGGTTTATTAAAAACTAACTTATGAGACATGAATATATTCAAAAATATTCATTAAACGTTGGGTAGGGTATCACTCATTGGTTAAATGGTGAATTGCCGAAGCTGTTTTAAAAGTTATAGCCCGACGAATCTCGAGCTAAACCACCAAACTGGATAACTCACCGTCGATACTGCGCACTCGTGAGCACCATCATCCGATCGGTATTCGAACCGGCGACTCAGTTTCAAACGTATTCGATTCCCAGAAGCAAGTCAAACCGTTGCGATGCATTTCGCAAGACTTTTCACGAACCATTCATCCATTGTACGAACTTACCCTCTCGTATTACTTCATGAAGCGCATTGTGAATTATCCTTATGATTAGAGGTACATTTCAGGAACTGCTCTTTTAAGGAGCCCATCCTATTCTCCCAGAGGGCCTTCTGCCAGACATTATAAATGTAAAAATATATTGGAACTCTCTAAGAATACCCACATACCATGTCCACACACTGAGAATACCCGCGTGTCCTTTTCGCACAAACAGATGTGTTCAGAAAATACGCAGATATCTATACTTGTGTGATTTATCATTACTATATATAACATGTGCATATGAGCAGTTTCACATTCTCGAAGCCACAAGCATGTTTCTACAAAAAAAAATACTCTGGTCTTTTTCGAATTGGGATCTTCATTCGAAATTATTTATGTACT
This sequence comes from Dryococelus australis, assembly GCA_029891345.1. Classification (NCBI taxonomy): domain Eukaryota; kingdom Metazoa; phylum Arthropoda; class Insecta; order Phasmatodea; family Phasmatidae; genus Dryococelus; species Dryococelus australis. The sequence continues at coordinate 165,866,686 of CM056994.1, read as the reverse complement.
CCAACATTATCGGACAGGGAGAGCAGATATGCCGGCCAATTTCATCATAAGTTTGCTTTGGCCTCATGTTATATGTATTTAATTTTCACTTTAGGTCTGTTACAATTATTATGTTAAAATATCGATTTCCATTTTCGTTTACAGTTTTGTCAGGTATTTAATGCATTTTTATTGCTATCATATTTAAAAAACCTTCCCCCATCACTCAGATAGACGTCAGTTTTTTTCTAAGACCGATATAAAATTAATATTGTTTTTTATCATTTAGAGCTTCGAACTCAGGGCCCTGAGCCATGCGTCGCCTTCGTAAATTGTTAAAAACTTTGTATCAGTTAGGCAAATATACTAAACAGTGACAAATTTATGTACCAACATTGCTAAAACGGCTTCAAAATTTAGGTCGTTATTCGAATTGCGAACCACTTATCTTACCCTGATCCCCATATGAGATTGATAAAACCATCGTTTCGCATTTATTACGAGTTCCTAAAACATCGTCAGAAATTATTTCGAAGTCTGATAATTGAAAATTAATATTTTCTGTTATAATTAAGGATCTCGAACTCAGGTCCCTACACCATACCTCAACTGTTGAGATTACATAAATCTTTATATCAGGTATCTACGTACAACCACTTAAACATACAGAAAATCATGTACAATGTTCGTTAAAAATGATCCAAAAATCAGGTCTGTATTCGAACTGTGGACTCTATATCTCACTATATCATCTTTATTTTCATTCGAAATTTTTTTTCTAGCAACATACAAAATAAATTTCATATATAGTCAGCGCGTCACGTCTAGGCAGGCGAACTCTACAGTGCGTTATGAGGTGCATCTGCCTAGACGTGGCGCGCGGACTATACTACGTACTTATACGAGATTTATTGCAGTATTTTTTATTAATGTGTGTAACTTAGGTGATTCTTGCACCTAGAATAGTATAATGAAAAAGCGAATTTTCGGACAAGGTCGTTGGGGGTCACAGCGATGCATATGTTCATTCTCTGTTCTTCCGGTCCCGCGGCGGCTATCTTGTCCGCCATGTTCGATCCAGGTGACCTTGACTTTGACCGTGGTGGATTTTGACATTGAACAAACAAAAACCCAATAAATACAAAGTAATTAAAGAATTTAGAAGATTTACAGGAAAATGTATAAGAATGGATAAAACATTATTAAAGAATTAATCAATTATATTAAAGATTAATTTAAAAATTACTAACAAATTTATTTAAAAAATTTTATTTCCAGAGTTTTCCCCAGCACCATGCCCAACAGACTTCTGGCCCCCAACACTCTCACCAACAACCAATATTAACGTTGTAACATTCTCCCCCTCACCCACCCTTCGAACCATGATCCCCTCTCTTCTCAACGCCTTACCTCTCCTCCCCAGCAATTCACTTCTTCGTTCATATCGTCCTCTGCGTATCAGCTTTAAGTCGAACCCCCACCCATCCCCTACACTACTTAGCCGACAAAACGAACAAATTAATTTATTCTGAATTAATTTAATTATTTCTAAAAATATCCCCCCTCCCCAACAATTTTGCAAGAATTCAATACAGAAGACATTCCTATTGGGATGTCTTCTGTAAAAGTCAAGTTAAACGTTTGAGATCAAACTTCAAACATAGGTCGGAATCCAGCACACCGTGCCACAAACTCACCATAATCGTTCTACTAGTATACATGCAAGAACCATCTAAGTGACACTTAAGTAAAAAATGCTGGAATAAATCCCGTATAAGTAGATGGCGTATGAAACTTATAATGTTTGTTGCTAGAAGAAAAAATTTGAATGAAAATAAAGATGATAGAGCGAGATATATAGTCCACAGTTCGAATACAAACCTGATATTTGTATAATTTTTAACGAACATTGTACGTAATTTTCTGTCTAAGTGCTTATACGTACCTTATATAAATATTTATGCAATCTCAAAGGTTGAGGTATGGTGACGGGACCTGAGTTCGAAACGCGAAGTTATAAAAAGATTTTGTATCAATTTAAAAAAAATTTCTGAGACTGTTTAAGGAACTAAGGCAAAGCGAGGGTTTTAGCGATATGGGGATCATGGTAAGATAAGTGGTTCGCAATTATATTAACGACCCTAGTTTTCGAAGTCTTTTTAGTGACTTCGGTACATTAATTTTTTACTGTTTAGTATTTATGCGCAACTGATACAAAGGTCGAGGTGGAAGGTCGAACTGTCAATTAAAAAAAAGTAATTATTATAATATAATAATAACTCTCGGGCTGGTTATGAATTTTACCTTGCAGAGGAGACAAGATTGTCCAGCTAATCTGTGCTTCCTGTCTAATAATGTTGTTGCACATAAACAAATTCGAATGAAGTTCGCCATTCTAATAATAACCAGAGTTTTTGTGTAGATAAATGCTTGGGGCATTAAAATGGGAATCTGCTTATATATGTGTTATTTTTTTTAAAAAGGTGTTATTTTTGTAAAAAAAAAAAATAGCTGTTATCTTCTTGCAACAAAAACTCAGGTTACTGCATGAGAATTGCTCTAATTTTTAATCTGCTCTTTATAAAGACATACATAATTTCAGATATGTCAGTATATTCATAAAACCTGAAATTGGCAATGTTATTCCTATTGATAAGCGGTGTTTTCTATCTATTGTTATATCCGTGCAAAAATTCGTAACTCCCAGAGAGATATCCAGTTATGGTTTTAATACAGACAACTGTTTATCAACAGACAACGTTGAAAACAAGTTCAGCTTTTACTTAAGATTTTGTATTCTGCCTATCACGTGGAACAACAAACGGTCGCAATGCACTGGCAAGGGCATACTGTTTCATGAAAAGAATAATGTAAACAATTGATACACATCTATAACAGCACTGTCAATAAAAATTATAAAAAGTGCCTTGTACGAACAGCAAAAAAGAAATAAATTTAGAAAAATCTGCCTATACGTTTTTTAACTATCGAAACTTTCAACAAGAGATTTTTTCGTTAGGCCCACTGACAAAATTTTTGTTTCTTCAAAACGTCTCATTTTTTACCGCGTACATTTAAAGAATGTGTTTGATAAAAACACAGTTTACTGGACAAATACAAGTTTACAATACGCGATAAATCTATTTACAAATATATTCTACGTAAGTGAATGCATATAAACACATGTTTCAACGCTGCACCATTCGCTTTGTAAAAAAATAAAGAAATGTTGGTTAAAACGTGACAATGATACGATACGAATGTAAACAACGCGTGAATTTCATAAATAATATGGTGTTTGGTGGAAGTGAACACTACAACGGCGTGTTTTCCCAATGAGCAAACTTTTGCAGGACTGCAAGTAGAATGTCCACTCAAAGTGACGCATCATCACTTGCGCTCATGTTTTCTATGGTCGTAAATACACGTGATGGAAAGTAAATACGTTTTCGTTTAAGGTGATAAATCGAAGAAATCTACTGACCAACTTATGCATGCATTCGTATTCGAATATCCAAAAACACATAAAATACGTCTTAAGAAGCTACTATGTGACGTAAAACAATAATAATTCGCGAAAATACTACAGGATTTTGTACAATTCGTGAATTACAGATGAAATTCTCAAAAATCGTAATTTTTGGTTTTTTATGTCAAAATTCGCGTTATTTTTCACTTTTTATATTTTCTCTAGCTATATATAATAATGTTAAAACACTGAAGTGTCGATAACTGCGTATTTTCTGAACACATCTGCTTGTGCGAACAGGACACGCGCGGGTTTTCTGAGTGTGTGGACGGGCTCCTTAAAAGAGTAGTACCTAAAATGTACATCTAATCAGAAGGATAAAATTACAATGTGTTTCGTGAAGTAATTAGAGACGGTAAGTTCGTACAACTAATTAATGGTTCATGAAAAGTTTTGCGAAATATATCGTAAGGGTGTGACTTGCTTCGGGGCACCGCAGATGTTGGCGAGTGTGTTGCCGGGTCGATCGGATCTTGCTACATTGGCTATCATTGTCATGCTCGGAGTGCGTGGTTCCGATGATGAGTTATCTAGCGTCTGTCCATTTAACTAGGGAATTCTTTGGGCAATAACTTGTAAAAAGAATCGGCCATGCGCCATATGACAAATGGCTCAATACCGAAACTGTATATAATGAAAGCCTTGAATTATCTGCACATATAAATAAATGTATACATGCCTCATAGGATAGTTGTTATTAAACTGGCAAAAAAGTAACATTTTGACAGTAATCAGTGTGCAACCTTCAGTCTGCAGGAGTCCGTATGCATGAGTTGGACGTCATGAGTCGGATGGCGTGAGCCAAGTGTATGAATTCAGGTATGCTTGATGACGATGCGAGACACTGACGATGTGAAATAGAGTATATCTTGGGTGACTACGTGCTTACTTTCAATGACTGCGCAAAAATTTAATGGAAACGATGCAATTACTGTGCCAAATCCTTCAGTAAAAGCTGCACTGGTTACGACAGCAGAAGAGTGACTGTTCGCAGAACCTATCTCATGATTTTCTTAGCTGCTATAAATGTTCCAGACAGTTCAGTCGACGTGATAACACAAATAAACACATAAAGGATGATAAATGTAGTCTTTTTTTGCCAACTGAGAAAAAGCATTGATGAGTTCGTTACCTCCGGTTAATAAACTACATACAAATGTTTGCAAATGACGAGGGAATTCGCATGATGAAGCATTACGGTAATGAGTACATTCAGTTTATGCAAGGTGATACAATGAGGAATACATCAATATCTGTAAGGGGTCGTCTACTGGTAGCCAACAATGGCAGGCCATAAAATGCACTTTTCATCTAGATCTCTACAGGACAAATTAAAAAACCTTAATTAAAACATATGATAATTCAGTACTATAAGTGTTCTGCACCATCCAATATAGAATAAACGTGTAATTACGAGCACAAACGATAGTATTAACCTACCAAATCTAATGGAAGAGCTGAACATTAGTAAAAAGCTTACGAACTGAACACTAAGAAGGTCAGGAGCGAGAATACGACCTATCACCTGTCGCATCAAAGAACTGAGGCGAAGCGCGAATCTGTCCCTATATACGCTATATATACCTACAGAGCGTTAGATGTCACGTGACCAACAATCAATTACAAGCAGGCAATGTGACATAATTTTACCTTATCGGCGCACGCTAGGAGAAAATGCGGAAAACATTAGTTTAAAAAATGTTAAAAAATTGGCCAAAACTAAGGTTTACAAGTTGACATAACCAGTTCCCATACTACCAATATGGTTAGCAGAAAGACATATTTGCTTGAAGAATTTGTTGGTGTAACTGCCGAGCACCTTCGGGTACGTTCGACAAACACGAGTTGACGGCTTACGAGCATCCCCTGAGTCGAGCCAAAATTACCGAGCTAGTCCAAGTGGAGCGAAAATTATTGAGCTCGTCCGAGTCGAGCCGAAGACCGCCAAGTACAGCCCCGAAGCTCCCATTTAAAATACATTGGGCGAGACTTCCAATAACCCTACTGCTTAAATTAGAATATTATGGATATATCAATACAAATATATAAAATAGAAGTGTCTGTCCGTCCAAACGGATTTTACTCAAAAACCACTGAACGTATTGGTATCAAATTTGCAGTCAATAGATAATAACACCAGGACCATCTTAGTATTTATTTCATCGAGATATCTCAAACGGTTCCGGAAAAAATGATCATCAGGTATGTAAATAGGTACTGAATTAAGCTTCTCTTAGGATTCCTTACTGCATAAAAAAAGCATTGTTAAAAAAAAGTTGCCATTTCTACTCTTTTTTGTTTACGGGCTGTAAAACTTTCCTTGTGAAAAGCCTTAGTGGCCCAGTGGCTAACATTATTCCAAGTGGGGCCGCAGTGACCCAGGGAGAGATATATATATCAAGTGGGGCCGCAGTAATTCAGTGGCTAGAGCACCCATTACGCGATGCCGCAATAGTTCAGTGGCTAGAGAACACAATGGTGGGGCCGCAGAAACTCAATGGGTAGAGCACCCAATAGTGGGGTTGCAGCTGGTCAGGGGCTAGAGCACCTAATTAAAAAAAAGTGGCTTGATCAATTCTAAGAACTAAATATCCTGTTATCATAAAACATGTGGAAGAGATTTCAGGGTGTCATTTAATAACTCCATTTAACTTGAAAGAAGAAATATTAGTATTTTAAACATAAACCCATAATGAAACCATGGCTGGGCTTTATTTTAATAACTTTACAAAAATATGATGCGAACGAAGTCGCACGGGTCAGCTAGTATACAATAAAAATAATAGTAATGTAATTGTAAAATTAATAACTAAATATTATAAGAATTTTACTAATAATTAATTATAAATAACAAGAGAAAGCGACTGCTGCAATCCTTTTACTGTGAAATAATTGTCGTTTTGAAGTATTCTGCCACGCGGGTTTCTCGGAAAGACTTCGTGCGACTTGGATATGGCGGGTTATCGGGCGCCTATTACGACTTGAAATATAGCATATAAACCGAGTGTCGCTGCTCTTATTACCCCGCAGCGAGCCTGATACTCGAACGAGGCCAGCTCTGGTCGTCCTCTGGGGCAGCGCATATCTTACATGTCGATGCCATGATGCTGTGACAGTCGGCAGAGGGGAATATGGCTTATTTACACACACAGGAAATGCGCTGTCGATACACGGCTGTGAGGCCTCTATAAAGAACCGAATGTTGTATACATTCGGTCAGTTTTGTTCTTAGCATTCCAGGAATGCATTTCAGGAAATACAGCAGTTCATGCGTAATATACTGTTAGTAATAACAATGAAGTGGAGATGTGAAACTAGTTGTTACTAAGTTACATTCTAAGTAAAACTGTCATTATCATGAAAATCACTACAGAAATTACACTTTGAGTCCCCATATTAAATTTAATTGCAAAATTTCACTATAAAATATATTATGTTATCAGAAATTTTTTTAATGTATAATTCTTTGTCACTGATCGTGTTAATAAGAAGTCAACGTAAGATGTATTTTTTAAATTCTCGTAAAGATGAACTAATTCTGTCAAAAACGTGCTGAATATTTGCGTGTCAATATGCAAGAGTAAAGGAGACAATTATTTTTCAGCCTAATGATTTCGCAAACTCACATGCATCTTTAATAAAATATTACCAAAGAAGTGACGACACTGAGGCAAAATGAAGGTATTTTAACTAATGTTATTTCAATAAATATTCTATTAATTTACTTATTAAAAAATGTTTATATCTGCAAATGTAATAGAATTAATAATCGTGTATTTTATAAGAAATAGAATTTTTCAGAAAATCTGTAACTTATGTAGGCGTGTAAACAAATGAAAATTCATATTTACTATACACACGCTGTTGCTTAACTTTTTTATACGAGCGCGAGCGTAATATTAAACGAAGAGCATAAAGCGCTGCACATCTGTCCTTTGGTAGCTAAAAAAAAATACCTTCTACCTAAGGGTATTGGCTATCCTAACGATGTAAGATGTATGGATGCAGGATGATTAGACGCATACCATACACCAGTTGATAACAGCCATGCCAAAAAAAAAAATACTGATACTTACTGCTAAAGTGAGTTAAGCTCACTTCTGAGTAACATGTTTCTTGGCGACTAAACATTTATAAAGTCTTTCAAAACTGTCATACGGCCAGTTTTAAATACCGAAATTTACTTTCGGTGGTCTCACTATGTGAATATAATTATTGTAAATTCCCATAAATTGGCATTAAATTATTATGGCGATGACTTGATAGGTTTAGATGGCAGTAGAATGATTTGGTTCCTGCTGGTACAAGGGGATTGGGAATAGGAGCGAGGAGCTGAGAATCACCCTGTTTTGGTGACACCCGTCGGATTTTTCTTTTTTCCCTAAAAATTCCCCTGTATTCCATTTGCACAAAAACGACCCTGGAATATTCCCGTTTTCCCCGGAGCAGATGAGCCGGTCTCAAGACCTTTGACCTTTGACCCCAAAAAATAACAAATTACAGAAAATACCGAAAATAAAAAAAATCCAAAAATATTTTAAAAATCCCCCAAAAAATTATAAAAAAACATTACAAATAATTAAAAAAAATTACAGCGGACCCCTCACCCATAACCATCCCGCTGTCTTCATAGGCGACCACCATCTTAGCAGACGACCACCATATCGGTAGATGTTTACATCCACCATTGGATACAGGTGACCTTGAACCCGTGAATTTGAATGACCTGGAAAACAAAAATTTGAGAAAAAATACATAAAGCATATTACGTTAGTGACTAATACAACCATATTGGATGCAGGTGACCTAGACCTTAATTGATGATCTTGAATGACCTTGAAAACCAAAACTCGATAAATAATACATAAAAGTCAGCAATTATATTGCATTACTGACTACTACCACCATATTGAATTCAGGTGACTTAACCCCATGACCCTGAATGACCTTAAAACCGAAGTTCAAAAAGAAATAAATAGAAGTTACAAAGCACGTTACATTACTGAGTTTTACAACCATATTGTATGCAGGTAACATTGACCTTGACCCCATAAACTTGAATTACCTTGAAAACATGACTTGTGAATAAAATCCTAAATTTGCCAGCATACTATATATCTTGTTGCTACCACAATATTAGATGTAGGTGACATTGACCTTGTCCCTGTGACCTTGAATGATTGTTAAAACAAAAACCCAAGAGTAAATTCATATGTCAGCATGCTAAAGGCTACTATCATGGTTTTTTCGTTTGTCAATTCTTTATACACAGCTGGAGCTTGTTTCTCACCTTCCTTTAACATCCATATTGGATTACATCATCTAGGTGGTGCTAGTGTGTTGATTCGTCCATAAGGTGCAGCCATATTGGTTCATGTTATTAATATATAGTTTGTGTTGTCAGCGCCCTGCTTATTTGATGATATTTTAACGCATAGGCAGTATTAAAGTCCTGATTTCACTACCAAGCAAGTTGCCGACACTAATATTTGCAGACATAAAAAAATGTAATTTTCAATCTTAATTTATGAAGGAAAAAAAACATGTTTAAAATCAACAGTATACCTTCACGAATGATGAGGACTTTGACTACCTGCATAATTTATTCATTATACATAATTTTTAAAATTTAAATTTGTTAAATTAAAAAAAAATGTTAATTATGCACATATACATATAGTACAATGGTATTTTATGGAATAATTTTAACAAAATTTATTTTATATTTGTACCTTTTGAAATTCTAATTATATTCTGACAATGTAGGAAATCATGAAATGAAACACAATTTTATTCACAGGAACTTTTTATTAATTAACTTTATTACAGTCGCTAATGTCATCATAAAATACAATTTTCTTTAATATGTCTAAGTAAATGGTCGCCACGGCTGATCTACTTACCACACCTATCACACAAATATGATATGTAACAGGGATTTTTAGCATAATTAAAGTACTCATGTCGCCGAACATGGCTAATGCCAATGAAGGTCTTTTCACAAAAGTGACAGTGATGACGATGTAGTTGTTCGGCCAAAGACTCGGATGGACCTGTTGGAGATATATTTGTTGGAGTTGAAGAAACAGGTAACGCCAGCAATGGTGTTCTAGGTACCACAGCCGAAGTCGATAGCACTGCTGGTACCACTCCCGAAAAAGTCGATGGTACTGCTGTAGTTACCATTAGCTCAGAAGTGCCTGAAGACATCACAGATGCAGAATGCGAATTAAATGTGAAGCTTCAGAAGCTATCCGAAACAAGGTATCTTTCACAGCAGCCATTGTCAAACTAAGCCTCTCAGCTCACCCCCCACTGTGTATAATATACGTGTATGCAAGCCCAATGTCATATTGATTTTCAGCCACTCATATTACACCATTACTATATTGTTTGTACACCGCCCATCGAATCTCAGTTGCGACCTGATTGCAGCAGACCAATCCCGTAAAGACACTCGGACAACACATGCGGTACTCGGTCTCTGACTCCTGCCATACCGATCCCTCACAAGACTGCCGCCTAGATGACTCCTAATAACCCTTAAATTACATTTATGACTTCTAAATTTGTGCCTAATTTTGGTGCATGTGGTGCTAATTGTGGTGTGTGTAGTGCTGATTGTGGTGCTGAATGCAGTGCGGATTGCGGTGTCAAATGTGGTGCATCTAGTTTGCTAATGAAAATAAATTCCCTCTATTTAAAGCTGAAAGGTAGAAATTTTATTCACTAATCTCGCTTTAAATTGGAATACATCCAGGTGATTCAGTATATTTTATCGCTTCCTGGATAAACTGTATTTGTACATTTCAATAAAAGTTCCTAGAAATACAGGAGGCTGCCACCATACTTTGCCATTGATCGATGCACAATTTTGACTTTGTACACAATGCAGCACCATGGAAGGCCACCGCCATACTTTCCATTTGGTCGTCACGCTAAAAGAACTGTTTGCACATACCACCTTCTCATGCCGACGAGCATTTTGAATACAGGTGAAAACACAATCGCAGAATCGGCATTGTTCACAACCAGTTAGTGATGATTCATGTCACAGCTCCATGATCGTCAAGGTCAAAGGCAGGCCTCCGTATTTGCAATTTACCTTCGCAGTGAAGGAGCAATCTGAAACAGAAAAAAAACAAATATCAGTTTGCCCCAGAAGTAAACACACTGGTACAAAATTTATTATATGCATAATTATGTATATTCTTATCATATACATAAGCATATATATTTTATATATAATTATGTATATTCCTATCTTTATATTCCCATCATATATGTCTTATTTTACATCTTAGATGTCTTCGGGCACTCATGAGCTAATTGTAGCTACGGCATTGCCACTGACTTCTTCGGGAGTGGTACTTGCAATGCCATCGACTTCTTCAGGTGAGTTATCTACAACAATGTATACGACTTCTTTGGCTGCGGTACCTATAACACCATTGCTGGCGGTACCTGCTTCGTTAGCTTCCTACTTTTCCAATAGGCCCGTCCAAGTCTTTACCTGAATCACTACATCGTCATCAGTTTCACTTTTTGAAAAGACAGTCATGAGCAGAAGTCATACTCGGTGACATGAGCACTTTAATTGTGCTAAAAATCCCTGTTGCAAATCAAATTTGTGTGAAAAGTGCACTAAGCAGATCAACTGTAGCGACTATTTACTTAGACATATTAAAGAAAATAGTATTTTTTGAAGGCACTAGCGACAGTAATTTTAAATAAAAATACCACGAATTAAACTGAGCTCTATTTTATGTTCTCCTACTTTGTCAGAGTATAATTAAAAGTTTAAAAGTACAGAAATAATATAAATTTAATTAAGAAGTACTGTATAAAGTACTGTACAACTGTATAGTTAAAAAAAATTTGAAATTGAACAACTTTACATTTTAATAAAAACATGTATTAAATAAATTATGCAGGTAGTTAAATGTCCGCATCATTTATGCAGGTATGCTGTTGATTGGAAACATATTTTTCTAAAGAAAATAGGTTCGAAAATACAGGTTTTTTTATGTCTACGAATATACGTGTCGACAGCTCGCTTTGTAGTGAAATCAAGAAAGCAATGTTGTCTATATGTTGAAAATATAATCCATATAGAAGGTGCCGACAGAACAATCTATACTTTAAAACTGAAATAAATATGGCTGCCACCTGGTGCGGTAATTAATACACTAGCGCCACATAGGCAAATAAATCCACTATGGTAGTCGGATGAAGAGGAGAGACAAGCTCCAGCAATGTATAAACTAACGACAAACGAAAAACCAAGATGGTGGCGTTAAGCATGGTGACTTTTATAAAGTTTTTCTATAGTTTTTGTTTTCAAAGTCATTCATGGTAATCAGGTCAAAAGAACCTGAATCAAATATGATTGCAAAAGCCAGTACCTTAATATGCTTACAAACTTTTATTCATTTCTCTAGAGTTTTTGTTTTCAAGGTCATTCAAATTCATGGGGTCAAGGTCAAGTTGAGTAGTATCCATATGGTGGATGGGTAACATCTGCCAATATGGTGGTCGCCTACTAAGATTGTGGTAGCCTATGAAGATAGCAGAATGGTTATGGCTCAAGGATTACCTCGGAAAATTATTTATAATTACTTAATAGAATAAATTGACAATTTTTGAGAAATAATTAAGGAATAAAAGTTAATGTTTAAGTAAAAAAAGGATTTTTTTTAGAAATTTAGTTGGATTTGAGGGAAATGGGAAATTTTTAAGGGGAAAAAAAATATGTTGGATATGTGATGTCACAACATGGCAGCCCCCAGCACCTGACTACTATCCCCTATCATCTTGCATCAAAAGGGACCAAATTATTCTACTGATGGCCTAATTTTACATTGTCGACCATAGCTCCGATATTAGGCTTTGTTCAAATTAGAGGGATGTTAACAGTTGTACAAAAATGTTCCTTCTGCTGCACGTGGCATCCTGCTGAAGACTCGAGGTTATCCATCCGCCATCTTGGATATCTTGGATATTGACACGAGGGAAAAATTCCTTCTTCCCCACAAAAATTTCCCTCTTCCCGGGAAAAATTCTCTTTTCCCAGGAAAAATTTCCTCATGCACCTAGCGAATGCCTAAGATCTATTCCTCCTGCTCTGTCATTCCAGAGCTGGTCATGCCCTCCACGTGCTATTACACATTATTTCCTTCCTATCACAAGTGTGAGTTTCGTGCTTTCGCATTACAACCAACCACAGTTATGTTTGGAGTACCCTACTGACCTGCAAGATGGCAGACCCTTGCACAATATGGCAGGGATGACTCTTCAATGTGGTGTTTGACTCATGTGGGATGTGGGGTCGGGATTTGGGGTCACACTGTCCGACGTCCATCTTGGATCTCCTGCTCTGTCATTCAAGATAAGGGGTGCCCTCAGAGTGCTATTACTACTTTCCATCTTAAGCAACTCAAGTGGGATTTCACCACAAAACTCACCAACATTCGAGGGCTGCCATCTTGGAATCTAGCTTCGTGCGAGGTGCTGAACCTACATCGTCCAGGTCTCTAGCCACTGGGCTCTCTGAGAGCACTGGACCAGCCACATGCGATAATGAGGGAGCCACACACACCACTTGTTACAGAGAGCAGACACATCCTTTCCAGCCATCATGCTCATGATTACCGTCCACATGGGACTATAAGATATAATGTGTACAGAATCTGGACTTGCGACAAGCTATTCATTATTGTGTCAACCCAACCAAAAGTTAATTATTTTAACCGTATATATATATAATGTATATAAGGCTTAACAAAACTGATGGCAGAATATGTAATAGGAACCCTTACAATCCCCGAAAGGAAATAAGAACATGCTAAATTGAACAAAAGAATGTAGAGTGATAAGTATATTAGTTTCCACACTCACATCACTCCCGATAGGATAGGTGTTGAGTCCCCGGGTCAGAGATGCAAGTTCAATCCCCTGCGAGTAGATGAAGTTTCGGACAAGTTGTGGTTTGTAGATAGTAGTTTAGAGAAATTGGTTTGCAGATATTGGTTACATAGATAAGGGTTTGTAGATATTGTTGAAGTAGAAAGATAGAGGTTGTGGTGATAATGTTTTCTATGCAGAAACAGAGGAATAAAGTTTACAACTCTTGTAGTAGGCACCAGTTAATTACTAGTCATCATCTTCAAAAGTAGTAGCAGCAGACCTGATATCAGTATTATTCAACTACCATGTGTGATCTAGAGTTCCGTTGGTGAAAAACAAACATGCACCAGGACATGGGTAGTACACATGTACTATACTAGATCTCATCTCCAAATGTTCTCCAGTGCACAACCAGGAGACATACTTGACAGCAGAGCTCTGTCTCCTGTATGTTCTCTGGAATGACAGAACCAAGCCACAAACAAGTATAACAGACACATTGAAGATTACTTATGTGCATTATACCGAAGGAAAGCACTGGAGTGTGGGGATAAAACTGGTCATATACTTTCTGCCAAAGCTTACAGCTGGCCAACACACCTGACAGATCTGTAGTATGTTCTCCAGTGTGCTGAATAAAGCTCACCATGCAGACACATACTGGTGGAATGCCTGGCAAGGATATTGTATAGCCCCTAAATGTGGTACAATATGCCATCCAGGCGATCAACGCACTTGGTGAGATTTATATGAATCCTACATGAGCTATGGTGTACTGGAACTCGAGTAGGAGAATGCCAGCATACCTGGCAGTATTTACATATAGCTTCAGCTTCAAGCTGCAGTTTGCTGGCGGCAAATCTAGACACACACAAAGGATAGTCGTTGCTGGAGAGGGGAAAGGAAGCACTTCATCCTAAACAATCCTGGGGAGAGGAACTGCCTCCTACTATGCATGCCGACCCATGGGGCCCTCCCAGGGACATACACACATGTATTATATGTGCCTGCCCCAGAAGTGTATGTCTTGACTTACTCATCCACATAGTTGTTAGGGATGGTATGAATGGAATTGTTTAGAATCTGATGTTTGCCATCCATCCATAACAGTTCAAGTTAATTGTTGCATTCTATATAGACCACATGGTGGTGGGACCTATTGCTGTTGACCTGCACCCTAATGAGTTGGTGATCCAGAAGAACATTCCTGTAGTCCTCGATTGCGATATCTCTTTGGATATTGCTCTTCTGGACCTCTTTTATCTGCTTCACTACCTTATCCCCACACCTATATGCATAGATTTTCGCCCTCAGGCCGACAATCTCTATCGAGCCATTACCCCAATATCATCATTAAATGTTCTGATTACATTGCTGTTGGTTGGTGATTAGCAGAGATGAGTGGGAGGATAGCCACATGTGTAAAATTTGAAAATTAGTGCCAGGTCTGAGGCTAGGTTGTGGTAGAAATTAGAGCATGATATGGGTATGATGAAGGAATTGGTATCCATGTATACCAACACAGATCATGTTCATACCATACATGCTTGATCTTGTAATAGAAGCAATATTTGAGGGTTTTGGACAGGTCAGGTATGGGAAAGCCATCATATATTGGCTTGTCGAACAATATGCTCTCATGGTCGAGCTTGAGGAGGGGAAGTGATTTGTTGCATATTGCCAGACAGTGGGACACTAGCTTGGTGATGAGCTGCTTTGCCCACAGCTCTATGCAGACAATCTCCATCTGCTGAAATCTCCTCTAGTTCTCCATTAGCTTGCTGTACATAGCATTGTTCATCAGCTTGAAAATGTACTGCTCGAAGGCATTCATGGCAGCCAGACATTTTACAGTGCTCAGCAGAATGTACAGCTTCTACCACACCTTTGGGCAGAACTTGAAGACAGAGTGGACATCTTTCAGCACTGGCCCATTTTCTAATGCCTGCTTGAGGTTGAAAAATTGTACTATATAATGTGCCTTATTCTCAAGAGTGGTCATTAGCTTGGGCAGTTTGGACCCAGGAAAACATGTATTTACAGGAAGCAATGTAAGATCTGTTTTTGTGTAGCATAGCAGTCTATTCTACAACCACCTCCAGTACATAGTCAATCCAGCATGGACATCAGATCAATATCCAAGAGAGTCAATTCAAATTCTCCATAGGGTAGTGGCAAGGACATGGCCCACCCATATAAGTTGTTAGCATCGATGAACTGGAGGTAGGAAGATGGCCAAGTGGCATTGTATGTGGTGGGCAACTCCCAGTTATTTGTCACGACATGAAGTGTAATACATTGGGCCACCCCTCCTCGGGTACCAGCCTCGATGAACAGGTGGGTGATGTAATCTACCAGGAGCTCTAGCTCCACACCTATCTTGCACAGAATAGCATCGAATGAGAGCACAGGGGCACTAACGTACTGGACATAGTCCAGTACGTACATTGACAGACATAGTCTCCAAAAGATCTCGAAGAGGTTGCTATGCTATATATCAAGACATTGTCGGGAGGTACAACTAGGAGTAGTAGTC
Source organism: Dryococelus australis (assembly GCA_029891345.1). Lineage (NCBI taxonomy): Eukaryota > Metazoa > Arthropoda > Insecta > Phasmatodea > Phasmatidae > Dryococelus > Dryococelus australis. The sequence goes on along the minus strand of CM056994.1, from coordinate 165,850,736 downwards.
TTGGAGAGTATTGCAACCAAATACCTCCCAGACTGCCTGCACATGATGTGAATCTTTGATGCTAATTACACAACTGGTGAGCCAGTTGTGGAAGGTGGCGATGTTCAGCAGCTGTGGCTCATCGACTGACCCCAATGATCTGATGTATTGATAGGGGGGCACTCATTTGCAAGTCACCAACTCAAGCTGCTGGGGATCGGAGAAAAATACAGGTGTTGCCTTGAAGTTGACAGCCAGTAGATTCTGCACAAGTATCACGAGACTCGCAGACTTTAATCTGTAGGCATCTATGAACTGGATCGTGAAGATGAAATGCAAACATTTGCTTAAGGAAAGTAACTTCTCTTCAGCATAAGTAATAATAAATATGTTCTCTGTTTCATAACCAAGCTGAGTGATAGTAAAATGTGCACCATATGCCAAATTGTGGAACAGGATTGGCATGTGCTTGAGATGGCATCAGAAATTGTTGCAGTTCTATATGCCCCCAATAAATGCACAGGTGATGTAGTCATGATCACAAATCTTCCAGATTTCTCCAGGAAAGGAGCCAGAACAGAGGTAACAGGAGGTGACTGGTACATAGCCAACCAATTTGCATGTGGTAAAGGGACAGATCAGCTTGGAATGACTATATATGTCCTTCACTAGAGAGCCAATCCTAACAATCTCCTTTATTTACTTCTTGGCCTCACACTCCCAGGTATAGAATTTCACTTTGGTTGGGAGGCTGGGGGTGTTGGCAGCTGGTATGAGATTGTTGTCTACATAACATACACACCATAGCTGTGAGCACTTGCTGTTGGTACCTATAGGTATATGATGTCAGGTCAGGTTAACACATCTGCATAGAAGCCAATAGCACTTCAAAACCTACATACACTTCTATATATACCACCATGAATTTATGATATTTCTGACACTTGAGCATAGGAGGTTGACCATTCTTCTCCAACCTTTGCATGTTGGCTTGGATGGTGGTGTGGTTGGTACAGTATCTCCTGTGCTTAGCCATAGTCTCAGCACAACAGAGCCCTGGTACCCATGGACTGTAATCATATTCTCAGGCAGCACTTGCAAATATGTAAAGTACCAAAATGTGTTATTGCATTAATGTCATTGCCTTCTTCCATTATCACAAGGAAGATATTGAAATGGAAATCCCATTCTACCTTTCATAACTTCATTTGAACAATGGTGTTGTATTCCTTATGATTATAGATATTTATACTGACCCCTGGGTTAATCATCTTGTACAGTGGTATCTTTCATAGAGTGGTGGGGAATTCAAATTCTGAGAAGTCGAAACATGACTCCATGTCATAGTACCACTGGTTAAAATGTTTCAGGTTCTCCCCCTCCACATATCATACCAGGATCACCCATTTAAAGCTCTGATGGTGTTGGTTCCAAGGGTTAATAACTGTTCTTTTGTTGTTAATGGACATATGCAGGGCTCTGTAGGAGGAGGCACAGAGCAAGTTCAGTTTGTCGGTACGCAGCTGGAGTATATTCACAATGGCCAAGGTCCAGCCACTATTCTTCCCAATGTACTCATCATCCTCTTGACATTTCTTTGCAATAGCACTTGTCATGGCATCTTCAACGTCGGCTGGGTTGAAGCAAGGAATGTTCCTTAGCTTGAATGAACACATGCCTGTTTCTACTTTGTGTAACTCGGGCTTACTGTAAGTACACTAGAGGAAAATGTTGAACTTAATGGGGCCCTAGCCAACAATAGTACTACCTTTCATACATTTGAGGTAGCTGCAAATGTCAACAGCATTGCTCGATGTATTCTTTGTGCTGTACATCTAAATCATGCCTCTAAACAGGCTCTCTGCTTCCACAAAGCTGTGCTCATTGGCCTTGCCTGCCTCAATGCTGATAACTGGGCGACATCATCGGTCCTCAGCAGCAGTCTGTCATGGAGGCATGAAGGGCGAGGGATGCAGAAAATTGTGTGTTCCTGGATGGGTTTCTGATGGGCGAGCATGTTTAGCTGGTGGAGGGGTGGTTCCAGTACTCTTTGATCTTTGAGCACACAGGTTACCTTTATGAGTAAACTGTCATCTGCAGTACCCACACTCCAATAACTCACGGTTTGGATTAGGCCAACAACTATGCTCACGACATTCGCCATTGTATGTATGTTTGAAACATACATTTAAAAACTTGCAATTAGTAGACACAGCTTCCTTGGTCAGCCTTGTAGATGTATAAAAATGTCAGGCAAAGTGATTGGCACTGGTATATATCTCCCCATGCCGATCACAGATGAGTAGCTTGCCCCCTCCTGAAAGGATTGAGGGCACCATTACATTCATGTCTATGACCATTGTGATAATTGATGAACTTATGGTCACAGAAGCCACAATATGTAAATATGTGTCTGACTGAGATGACGCGATTGATGAAGCAGAAGATTCGCATGGTGTTGGTGATTGTGGGTGTGATGAAGATGATTACAAAGCAGCAAAAGAGAAACACATTCATTCTACCATTGCTCCATCCTCCCAAACAGAGTGTAGTAGCATGTGAGTGAGAGAAAACAAGTCCTTTTTAAACAGTTAACATTCATTCGAACTAATGGTAAAAATTTTGTGTTTACTGTGAGGGTAGAATGAATTGTGATGGGTAATATGAGGGTATAGAAAAAAAACTTACAGCTATAGAGGCAGTATTTGTTCGAGTAGGTTTTTCTCAGGGCACTTCAGAGTCCTATACTCAGTAATATAATCACCTCCCTCACCGACACTTTGTACAGCATGCCCAGAGGCATGAGCAAAGGAAAGAACATTCCTCTGGTAACAAAGAGAAAAAAAAGTAATAATTGCAAATATGTAACTACTGTTTTTTGTACCATAGAATAATGTGGGAAGGAAACATTGTATAATATGCAGTTTAAATGACAATTAATATAGCTCTAGCCCCTACCTCACTGCAGCACCACTTGGGAGTGCTGTAACCACTAGGTCACTGTGACCCCACTTGGGATTGTTCTAGTTTCTAGGTAATTCCCCCCCTCCTTTTTTTTGAGAGTGCTGTAGACCCTGCATGACTGTAGCCCCACTTGGGAGTGGTATAGCCACTAGGTCACTGCAGTCCCATAGGACTCTTATGTAATAGTTTAAAAGACATGCAATATTACTATGCCCCCACTTGGTGCGCTCTAGCCGCTACATCACTGCGACCCCCACTTGGCAGTGCTCTAGAAACTGAGTCACTGCAGCCTCACTATGGAGTGCTCTAGACACTATGGCCCCACAGCACTCACATGTAACCTAAAGAGTTTTAAACTCACACTTCAGTACCATATAGCTGTCAAGCACATGCTAATGATCTGAAATAATATTACCTGCTATGATTCTCGAAGCTGTAAGTAGAGTGGCTGCTATCAGTGAAGCCTTGAAAGCCCTGTGGCACGACAAGTGAGCAGAAACACCAATTAATGTTCCAGGCCATATGTTTATTGTGTTGTCTTGTCCATCATACACAGCCAAGAAAAAAAAAACAACCTGGCTACCACCACTGAATAAACACATCACTTGCCACCAGAGAGAAACGATACTGGAATATTATTTTTAGATGTGGTTAGTCACTATTGAGCACGATGCATGTTATTAACTGTTGGCACCTACTTCTCCAGGGAAATGCATAACGTGGCCATATACAGGTAGTGCATGCTGTAGGGAAAACAGTCTGTAGAGTGTGCAGAAACCATCGATGTCTAAAGAATTGTACATAAGCAACACACAAGACACTCTGACATGACAGGAGACTGGCAATGCTGTGAAAAACTAAGATAGCGCTCTTTATCTCAACACATACATATGCTAGAGTAAGCTATGACTGTAAGAAACACACAGTGCACATATGTCTGGAAGAGAACTTGATGTTTTAATAGGTAAAAAACATATAGTATTGCCCGAATGCAGATGAACACAGTGAGTGTTTAGAATGAAATAATGTGTGAAGATGTACTTGTATTAGTCGCATATAGAAACTAGGACCACAACAGTTCCTATGTCATATAATACATTACAAGTGTAGGCTAGTCATGGGATTGATCACTTAGGCATACAAATAACATGTGGCCACAGTCACAAAAAATATATTTAACCTTATATGTGAACCTGAGAGTGTGCATTACTTACACAATGACTGAAAACATAAAGCTACCTAAAGGACAGCTCACATTTACCATCATCAGTATTTAGCAGGAGGTTGGTGAAGCTGCCATGAATCACTGTTCATGAGAATGGCTGCAAAGTACAAATGTGAGGACACAACAAACTGAAGTTGATGTCTAAGGATAGAAATAAATATTACCTATTTGAATACATGGTTTTCGAATTAATTTACTTTTACCATAAAAAAATAGCACTCAAAAACACTCACCAAGAAGCACTGTAGTAGGAGGTGTAGTGGATCCCGGAATGGACTGTGGTGGTTAGCTTGTTGATGTGCCCAGAGTAGGAGCCAGAACACGAATGAAGAGAGAATGGTAGAGAACATACCTTATACGCATATGATGTAGGCTCGGCGCCCATCTTCACTCATCGACACAGCACACTTGCGGCCAACCTCTTTTCAGAACATGTGATACACGCACTCTCGGTACGTGCCTCGGCTTGCTCGAATTGCCACCTACTACAAGTCGCCTTCTCTCCTCCAGCACCTCAGGTACAGCACCCAGCCTCTGTCTACGGATCTTGTAACTTGCTCTAGGTACAGCTCCAATGAGGTTCCCCCACTCCCTCTTAGATCCAGCAGCCAATCACAGCCTCTTAGGTGCCTCCTCCACAACTCATAGTCGTTACTCAGTACTGCCTATCGCTTCAGAGAAGATGCTGTGCAGTACTTGAGCAGTGCCCCCTCCCCCCAAACCACAAAATGCTCTCTCTTTCGCTCTCTCTCCCTCTCTACACTTCATGTGAGATAAACCAGCTCTCCCTGACAAGTCTTATGCAATACTTGTGTGTGTGTGTGTTTGCTGCTCCTCTACCATTCCTGCACTTGGTGCAGATACATAGTTCAGTAATGTATATATGTGTTTCACACTTTCTCTCCCCGACAAGTCGATGTATGTTTTGTCAGATTAACCCTCCATCGATTGCAATCAATATACTAGGCACTGCTCTGATATTGTAAGGTATGTATTTTTATAATACCTATAACTTTATTTATTTATTATATAAATTAATAAACTAATAAATACATGAACTTAAGAATTATAATTAAATTATGTCTTTTTAGCAATCTGGCCTATCAGGTACATTGCACCTGAACATGATATTTATTGTTGCCTTTCTTTTCGATTCACATTATGTGCAAAATGTTAAAAAAAATTCTATAATTTGAATAATCCAGATTACTTCAGAGAAGTAATTAATTATATACAAAATTATAAAGATAATGAAGATGATTTTGGAGAAGAAAGGGACATTGCATCATAACATGAAGATGAAGAATGTCAGTGTTCTGAATCGAAGCAAGAGGCTGGAGACACGGACAATGTTGACGAATATTCAGCGGCGGGTAAGAATTATTTTGTAGGGAAATATAAAATTTCAAAATGGAAGAATGATCCTCTACAGAGACACAGAAGAAGGAAACCTCGCAATATACTTTCTCATTTGCCTGGGGTTATAGGAAATTCTAAGTGTGCAACGACAGCTGTTGATTGTTGGAGAAATTTGAATACCGTTGAAATGTTGGAAGATTTAGTTAGATTCACCAATCAATACATAGAAAGAATCAAATATCAATTTTCCAGAGAAAGGGTCATAAAGACCACATATATTATTGAAGTAAGTGTTTTCATTGGATTGTTGTACCTAGCAGAAGTTTATAAAGGGAATAAGGAGTCTCGATAAACTTTGGGGAGTAATGGTGATGTAGTCGAAAAATTTGCCTTGTAATGAATATAAAGAGGTTCTAGACACTGATACGTAGCCTACGTTTCGATGATCATGATACCAGGTTAGCTGGAAAAGCTGTAAATCGTCTTGCTCCTGTTCGTGATATTTTCACTAAGTTTGAAGCCAATTGCCAAAAAAAAAATTACTTGGAGAATATGTCATGGTTGATGAAATGCTTCCCGGTTTTCGTGGTAGATGTCCTCTTTGGCAATACATTCCATCAAAACCGAATAAATACGGTATAAATATCTATGCTTTAGTAGATGCGAAGATGTCGTATGCATATAATTTTAAAATTTATCCCGGGAAGAGACCAGAAGGGTCTTTTGTGCAAAGTAATAAGCCAACTGATGTAGTGAAGGGATTGGCTGAGCCTTTATTTGGAACAGGATGTAACATTACAGCCGATAATTAGTTTAGTGACCTAGATCTTGTCGAAGAACTGAAACAAAAAAAAAGGGATATGTTGGTACTTTGAAAAAAAGGACAGTTACTACAGCAAATTGTTGCTACCAAAGGAAGAAAACCGCATACTAGTATTTTTGGCTTTCAAAAAGGTACTACTTTAGTGTCATACATACGATACTACGACCACAGAAGAATGTCAGACTTGTGTCTAGTCTTCATAATGACCAAGAAATTGATAAAGCTACTGGCGAGCAAAATAAACCTGCTATAATTATGTTTTATAACTCCACTAAGGGAGGAGTAGATACTGCAGATAAGATGTGCGCTGCATTCAATGTAGCTCGAAACAACAGGAGATGGTATTTGGTGATAATTTTTATGATGTTTAATATAAGTAGTATCAATGCACTGGTTATTTACCTCAGCAACAGTTTGGAAGCAATGAGGGGAACAATATTTCTCAAGCAGCTGTCCCTCGAATTGGTAATTTGAGAAATATAACACAGAAGTATGAAGACCATTGGTATGCCTTTGGAACTCCTACAAAGATTGAAAAGATTTCGTCCATGCCAGGAAGAACATTAGGACAAGGAACCATCTCCAAGACCACTGAAAAGCATAGGTGTGCTACATGCACCACCGAAACCTGTATCAGAAGACTGCGATATGTATGTCACATACAAATATTGTTTGTGTTTTCTGTTGCAATGAAAGTAAAGAATGAAATATTTCAACAATTTACATTACATATTTTTTATTTTGTAGTTATTTTGTAATTATTTAGGTTACTATAAATGGGTAAATGAAACAAGAAAACCTTGTTTTTAGAAATTGCTGTTGTACATTGTATTCTAAATTTGTCATTGTTTGTAAAAATTATTTTCAAATATATGTTGGTTTTATGTAAAAAAAAATGTATATGAATAATAAACAGTACACTTATATGTATGTAATATATATTACAACCAGAAGAATGTGTAAAAAAATGCAAAAATGCAATCTGTCGTATACAAATTTTGTTTGTGATTTGTATAACAATTCAGTAAACAGACCCGCCAATTAGAGCTTGCAATACTTCTATATTTACAATGCAAATATTGTTTACTTTGTGATTATTTTGTACTGATTGCAGAACACTGGTTATGGGTAGTGTAAATAAAAAAATTAGAATCAGTTTTGGCGTATAACTTTCCAAAATTTGACATTGCTTTTTATGAAGCCTATATTATGATGTACGTTGTTTTAAATTGAATTCAAAGAAGGATTTTATTATTCTTAGAATGAAAATATTTTTACAGCATATGAAACATATTTTACAACATTAAGAATATGTAGTTGTGGGTTTTACGGTTAAAAACAGACTTTATATGGGATGTACCTGTCAAGCACATTGCGCCCGAAGACGTGATTTATCATATTGCGCCCGACGAAGGGTTTAAGCAACTTTGACTCTCCACAGTTCCGTATGCAGTACTGCTAACATGCCTTTGCCTCACAGAGGAATTATTCGTATCACTACATCAGACTGTTGCATGTTTCTGACATGTATGAACACAGCAGTTACCCTTCACAGATAATGAAGAATGCATGTTTGGTGGTAAGTGTTCTTATCACCATGGAGCACACATTTAGTTGTTTGTGAATAAGTACATGATGGAATATATTCATATAAACACAGTTTTGGCTTTTACACATAGCAATCACCGCTCTCTCGCTCTCTCTCTCTCTCTCTCTCTCTCTCTCTATCTCTCATACACACAACACTAGGTTAGCAATGGAGACATTATTGTAAACTACAAATTAACTATTATTATTTCAGATGTAGATAACATGAAACAATGTGACAAAAGCACTTATGTACATATATTGACTTATTACTTCCAACTTTTTTTAATAATGATTCAATATTATTACACTCAATGTGTACACATATAGAACATGGAAATATTGTAACAAAAGTACTTAATGACATTACTTTAAACTATTTTTAATTATAATTCATTTTTAAAGGTTTATCAATGTCCATCTCCAACTACCCATATAAATTACATGATCAAACCAATTTTAAAAAAAATTCTCATCTCTCACACTGCTGCTGATAACATGCACTTACATGCCTGCTAGTACGGAATTGAACAGACATCGCAGCAAAAGTTTTCTCTCATCCTATGTGAGGAATCGAATATCTGGTAGTGGTAGTGGTGCAGGCTGCGGATGTTGGGGTGCCATATGAGTAGCTGCTCTATGCTTGGTGGTGATGGCAGGGATAGCCTTAGCCATCTGGTTAGCTGCATGTCTGGTGGTGAAGGTAGGGGTGCAGGTAGCGATGCCTACTTTCGCCAGATGCTTGTGTTGCTGGCAGTTGCTGAAAAAATTATCCAGAATGTCTCCCAGCTCTACCATAAGCTTCTGGGAGGCACTCAGCTCTGGCCAGGCCGGTCGCTTACAAGCAACCTCCATCTGCAGCTGGATGGCGGCACCTTTCTCTGCCTGGCTGACATCATCTGGCCATCCTGAAGTCTCCTGGCTGGTAGTGGTGGCATTCTCCTCCTCAAACAGCGAAATTATCACCAGTTCTCGGTGTTGCATAGCACCGACGACTGAGGGTAGGTCACTTTCGTCGATGCTACTGTCGGGCATCGACCCAGCCGGTGCAGCAACGGCTTGGAGGGCATCGTATAGCAGTGCTTACGATCCCATTTCATCACTGCTGCACGGGGGCAGTTTATCCGGCCTCAAGTTCGGTATGACACACCACCCTAGTGGCGTTTAGTCAAGATGCTGCTGTCCTTCCATGTGAATTACAGGATCCAGTGCTGTCAACCAATGGGCCACACCATCACATTCCTCCATGTATGTCCTCACCTCCCCAGCATAGTCCAGAATATTGTAGGGACACCTTCCCGACTGGGTATCACATTGAAGTGCTTCTCCTCCGCCACGAATGGCAGCCTCATGTTGTAGCACTTATGACGGCTGGTCGGGCACAGAGGGCTTATATAACTCACAGCCGTCTCCACATTAGCAATTCGAACACTCACAGTAGGAGGCATTTAACAAGGACACGAATAACTTTCCAGCATCTTTATTTACTGTTCCAGGCCAAGTTGCCCTCGGCGGTCATCACAGCTTTTGTGTCCATACTGTTCAATTGAAGTATGTAAAATGTTTTCCACTTAAATACGGAGAAATGTTGTATCGAGCAGGGCAGTATCCACTTGCTATCTTCCATTTATGTAGTGTGTAGGTGACCAGTACACTCCTCGGTCCATTGCCAGATCTTACCGCTGTCTTCGTCATTTTGGGCAAATTCAACTTGCCTGTCCAGACACTGATGGTCACTAATGTCATTAAACTGTCTACAAACTTTGATTATGTGACCATTTGTAGGCAACAGACTGTTGGGTGCCAAGTTGCCGATGGTATATCAGTAATATTTGCTGCATGGCCGCACCTTGCTGTGGAATTCGTCCTATGCATCGTGGTATACCCACATATGATTTTTACCATCACACACCTGTACTTGCTCATACCCAAGCTCTGATTTGAACACTACTATCTGTAGTCCATATAATATCGTTCATAGAGGTTAGTATCTTCTGGCTGGAACTTCACACAGTCGGCGGTGGCAGTGGTTGTCTGTCCATGAGGCTGGAAGCTGCACTGGCACCTACTGCAGTTTTGATGCTCACTTCTTCTTATATGTTCTTTGCAGCCAGAAAAACTTTGCAGTCAAGAAGCGAACACACTGTCTTCCATCTCACTGTGCCGTTCTTCATGACTGTTATATGCTATTCGCCTGTGCATGTCTCGGTCTAGCAGGTATTTCAGGCAAAATATTAGAAGTCATATGCAATAGTCCTGTGTAGCCACACCTGAAGAATATTCTACTTATTTGCAGGTCCGTTAGGGTGACAGTAGTGCATGGTAACTCAGAATATGGTCTCCAATAGTAAACTGGTAACCTGAAAATACTGCCTGGGGTCGGACAGAGAACTAGACATTCCCCTACATATTGGTTCACCCAATTATCCAACCCGGTACAATATTCTACTTGCCCAGTCCATCCAGGACGTTGAGAATGAACATGTTGGTAGCTGCTCGTGACACCTTTGTACCTACTCATGTCCAGAATGTTAAATTAAGTATACATAACGAGCAAGAGAAGCAGTAGTTATATGCTACCTGCATTTAGTGTAACTCTAGAATATGCATAGTCTTCCCATTGCTGATTAGTTTAGTTCCACCATATACAATTTGGACCTTCATCCCATTTAGCATTACCATATCAGTATCACTGATAAGCGGCACACAGCAGGATGGTAACCGTATTCTGAACTCGGAGTCTAGCATACAGGTTCCACACTTGCAGTTTGATGTATTGGTCTACCGAAAATTTGTCGCTTTATAGCACTTACCTGTTGTCAGATCTCTGAGCGCCTTGTACTGCACATTGCCATTTAACTTCGTGAGGAACATTTCCATTGTTTGCGAATGTGTGTGATACAGTGGTCAGCCCTAATCGCTGGATATGTGTTTATAAGTTCACCACTAATTGTGAATTTAGTAGTGTGTAATTATGGGCTAACATACCCAACCTGCAATGCTCTAGAAGTGGTGATACTCTCATGTACTGAGCCTGCAGGTCATACTCTGTCTTCATGACCTAAATTCATGCTGAAATAACACAGTCTCTCGGTCCTGTGCACCAAGCCTTTGTTCTCTGTCCGACCTTCATTGTTCGTACTTTTCCCCTCGCCACCACTGAGGTCTCTTTGCTCTGTGCACCAAGCCTTCGTAGTTCGAAATTGACATAGAGACACGCGTGTGGTTTCTGAGTGTACCAAGAACTCAGTACATTTAAGGAGGAACATTCATACACAGTCTGTACGTCACAAACATCTGTGTTGCAATTAATGCTCAGCCATCGCTTCTGTTCCAGTCCAGCAATGAATAAATCATCTGTCACCATATAAGAGAGTTATATGTTATCATATTCAACATTACGATTGCTCCAATAAAGGCTGTGATAATGTTTCTCCAGCAATGTATTTGCCATCATACTTTTCTTGTTGAGCTTGTACCACGGTAAGTGAGGCAGGAAGGAACATGTAGATGTTTGACAGTCCGTGTATGCTATGCAGGTTCATTTAATTGTTAAACCATGCTGTGAAATAAAGCCCTGAACATTCACGAACATTGTGACAGATGAGTGCTGGTGAATATACCTATTATGTTTATTTCTGAACTATACGACCGTGAATGTTGTATTTCACAAGGCGATCATGAACTATCAGGGCATATGACTGAGCATTGGCTGGGAAATTAGCTGCAGCTGCCAAATCGATTCTACAATCAACAAAACCACTCTGTATTCTATTGTCCTTCTTTAGTCGAAAACAAGCAGAGGGGTCGTGTTCATGAACTTGGTGGGTGTTAGTGTAAGAGACTGTGTTTTGCCCGTAGTACACTCTCTGAAAGTCAGCATACATTTGGTATGGTACCATAAACACACCCCTTGCATTATCTATATTTAGATCTCCATAAGTATTGCTTTCAGAATTGAAGTGAACTTTCATGTTTTGTTAGTAGCATGATTAAATTTCAGGGGTCTGTGTTGATAACATTTTGTTTACTCGTTTGAAATGCTATGATTATATAACATGGCTCCTTATTCTGAAAGCTTGTATTCACATTCCAGTCTATGCTCATAGCTTATGGCACACTACGCTAAGTCACAATATTTCAACTCCAGAATGAAATGTCGACGTTCCTACCTATCTGTGCATACTTCAGAAATTTCACTTGTTCCGACAGATTTACTTGAACATGAGGTAACAGCCATTCAATATAATGAATCGTCAGTGTCATGACTTCTGGCATGACTGTGGTATCCAACAAGGCATTGGCTTGCATGTTGGCTATGAGGAAAATTAGTTCTTGCTTGGAATTAATTATTATGTGTTTGTTATCCTCTGCAAAACCCAGCAAAATTGACTGAGGAATACAAACTTCGAATGTTCTATTCGGATAAACTGGCACTTTATAGTCTTCTTCGATTCCCCAGCCAGCCATTTTGGCCGCAGTAAGTTGTTTGTGTATTAGCAATAGGTAATTTTTCATACTGGAAGTGATTCCGATGTCTCGAGTTACATATACTTCGCTCCCATTAAGCTCGTACGCCATCCGAGTGATAACTGTGTAAGATCCCGTTCCTAACTATCCGAGTCATTACAGGTATAATGTTTCCAGCCTTTGTAAACATATCACTGGGATTCTTACCTCAGATAAGGTGATCTAGAGGTCTGGCAGATATGGTCTGTACGAGTGGGTTCCCACCTTGGTGATTGAGACTGACTCTGTCACTTTTAGAATTACGCTGTCCATAATGCTGGACTGATAATCCAAATATCTGCAGAAAACTCACATTTGTACATGTCAGTATACTGCACGCTCGCCATTTACTGACTTCTGGAGTAGTATGGTAAGCAGATTTTATTACTTTTCTCTGCTTAAATTTTAGTGCCATCTTTACGTAAATTATGTCCAGCTGTGATTTCTTCACCTCGGAAATTAATCAAATAACAATCTTGGTCGACAACATACACAAGTACCACTTGTATACTCTCCGTTACAACAGAGATGTAAATAGGCATCTTCAGTATGTCCACATGGGTGCCAATGCTGCGAATATTTGCAGTGTTTGGCTAGACTGGCCATTGAGGTACGAGCCTGTAACTAAATTGCAATTTATTATGATTAAATTCACAGGGAATATATATATAACCGCAAATTGGATTTGTGTAGTTTACTGGCTTTGTACATAGTGTTCAGCAATCCCAACATTGCTGCAATCTTGTCATTTTGTGTGAAATCATTCTGAGCAGTTCTAGACATTTAACTATGTAGAATATTAGTGATTCCACGCAGTTTCACTGCCACATCCGTTCCCAGTTCTCGCTGTAAATAGTAATATATGTTTTCTATTTGATACAAAGAGGTTGGAATACGTGCCTCACCTCTATTCCCATTCTCCTTGACATACCGGAACATGCAATTGTGTTAATCGATATTCGGTATGGAGAAATATGTTTGGAAATAGATTAGCACAATTTTCCACACTCCCCTGATTTCAGAGGCAGCAAGTGTTAGGAACGCTGTCCTGAAATATTACTTTTCAAGATCAGTGTTAGAGACATCACTGATTATAACAGGCAGTGCAATCTCGTTAAGCATGAGACAGGAAGCGCTGACATAAATGACTGCAGTTCCATTTCCAGGGATGTTGTTCTGTCTTGTAATTGTAATATATTCTCGCACCTCTCTTGAACATTTTCAGTTCAACCAGGGCTTTTAAGTTGCCGTAGCTTTCATAGTAGTCTACTATATTCCCACATTTCATATATGCTACCCAGTGTGTTCCACATCCTCGGCTAGTATATAGATTTACTACATCACTCTCCACTCTCCATGGACGGATCAGGAGTCTGTCCTGCATAAAAAGGCCTCCAAAGAAATTTACTTTTAGTAGTGTGAGCGCATGTATGTATCATAAAATTCATGAGGGGCACATTGAGCAGTTCCTTTAAGATTGACCTGGTTCTTAGGAACATATCTTTTTCATTTCATTCATCTTTCCACTGCCCTTCATTCCTCCCACCTCCTACTTCTCCCGTCTTCTATGGGCGAAGATACAGGCCCTGCCATTGTTTGCTACCCCTGCGAGTGTTTCCATCTTCTCATTATGTCTGATTAACTCTATGAGTCTTTTACTTTCTCCCTTAGCCACGTTCATGGTACACGCAATGCCGCAATCCCCTCCAATCAAACTGCTGAGTAGTCAGATTGCTGACAGAAGGAAGGGCAATATCCTGCCATGCTTAACTTAATGGTGTTGTTTCCTGGCAACTTTCCTCCTGAACTGGAAACCCATTCTCCATTTAATTTAAGTATTCATTATCTTGCCAATACACCAGGCAACTAGTCGTTCGCTGAGTTTCGCTGCAGGTGAAACACCTAGCATTTGAGCTTTTTCCACAAGTATAGCGTCAGCCTTATGTCGATTCTATAGCAGACTACTTGTCGCACAGATAATACCGTGCTTTCAGCATGCCCTACCCAGCGAATTGATAGGAACGTCACCACGTTTTAATCTCCGCACCAGTCGGGTCCCAGACCCGCAAAATGTATAGCTGGGAATGTGCACTTCGAAGGGGAGGTTGTTGATAAATAAATTGACGAATCCACATCCACACTTGCATGATGCATTACAGCGTATTTAATCTACTTGATTGCTAGACTTTTTTATATGATTTTTTTCGTACTTGGTCCCTACATTAAGTACTTCTGACTTAGCTTTCATGTCTCAGTGAAATGGAGATCGTGCTCCAGGCCATTATGCTACAAGTTGGCATCACTGCTGAGGAGAAATCTACAGCATGTGAAGCATGCTATGGCAAAATTCTGTCTGCTACTGTTAGTAGTATTAAAGCTGGTCCAAGCAATTGTGGGAAGCCATGTGTGTTTCTCAGCCTTCTGGAGCATCCCAATTGTATTCACTTAGAGAATGTGTACGTCTTCTCAAAATCGCTCCAAAAACCAAAATACTGGCACCTGGCGCAAGTTCTACAGGCAGTGAATGGACTTCAGTATTTATATTCAGTAACAATTCAGATGTGCTGCCAAGCAAAGCCCGGCTGAACTCTGTGTTTATTTTCGATGATGTTGCTTGCTAGAAACAGAACACAATACAACAGTACTTCAGTATGGGATGGAATGTTGCTGTGGACTCAATTTATCTCTGTCAGATATATTCACGCATGCCTACACAACTTTTGCGTGACAATACTAATTTCCTTGTTATGTTTCGTAGGGTTGACCTGAATTTATGTCATGTGTACTTCGACTCTGTGATTACCGATATAACTTTTGACAGTTTTAAGAACATGTGCTTGTGTTGCTGGTGTGACCCGCATGATTTTTTCATAATAGCCAAGGATTTTTCTCCTCTTAAGGGGTGGTATCGCCTGGGCTTTAATCAGTTCATTATTGCACATCAGTGAACTATGAGTTATGTTGTGTCCAAGTTCGGCCATAGCAGCCTGAAACATGCACCAGAAATTTTTATCACTTCTATGAAAGATGGGAACTGCAGTTTTGGTGGCAAAAGAGCCTAGCATCTTGGCAAGCCTAAACATGATGGTGATGTGGCGAATGTTTCCTTTGTCCGAAGCATTACTCCCAATACTTTAAGACCTCTCACCGCACTGCAGACTGCATCTACAAGCACCAAGACTAATCTTCGCTCACTCATGTCCGATATGTCTCGGATTGTGTCATTGGAGCCAAAGCTCACAGGTCTGAGCGAGAAAATAGTTGGCAAGGTGACTACTGGCCTCCAAACACTGACTGAAAATGTGTGCAAACTGGCCGTATTACACGAAAAGCTTGCTGCTATGGAGAGCCGAATCTACAAGACAAATGTATTGGCAACTTATATGGACATGAGAATTTTCAAGTTGATAGACACGGTGGCCAGTCTAACCGATTTCGCGTCCGGCGATGCTTTTAGAGTTGCATAATGCTGTATAATAACCAACAAAAATGCACTGTGTGCCAAAATTGAAGCCCAGATTCGCTCATTGACTTCTACAAATGCCGACACATTGACCAATCTCGGGGGAAGCTTGAGGCTTTGGAGAAGAAACTCGATGTTGTGGGCACACAATTTGCCAACAGCGGCCTTACAGATATGACTATGAATATATACAGGACCCTTAATTTCAACACTGAGGATGCCAGCACGCTGGTCGCTTTGACTATGAAGCTGGCCGACCTATAATCGAACTTCATGATTGTGAAGAAGAAACTGGATGATTTAGGCTCACAGTTTGCTGCTGGTGGCCTTACAGACCTGCCCTCCAAATTAGATAAGACCATTAATGTGGTAGCTGAAGGTGCTGGTGCGCTTTCCACTTTAACTAAGAAGCTGATCGACCTTGAATCGAACATCGATGCTGTTGGTAAGACATCCAGTCAAATAAAAAGTCGGAATATCCCTAACTTCCAATGTGCAGAACCTGAGCAGCTTAGGCAGTACGCTTGTTACTGTCGAGGAGAAAGTGGATGACTTGGGTGGCCGTGTTGACAGCAGAGTGATCACAGCTTTAGGTGCTAATCTGAAGGACCATCTGATAATGGCAAACGGCAGTACATACAAATTGGCTGCTCTGAGAACTCAGATGGAGCATGTATCCGACATGGTCATAAACCGTGGCGACCTGACAGTTAAACTATCTGTGAAGCATGATTTTGTAGGCAGCAGTGTGGCGGACAACAAGAATATTACCGATTTGTTGGCGAAGCTGGACAGGTACATTACTGCTACTGCGGCGAGTGTATGCAAGCTAGGGTCTCTGGCTAACCTGGATGTGAAACTCAGGTCTGTCATGGCAGACATAGTTAATACCATTCGTGATAACATATTAGACGAGCTCAGATCACAAGTCCATCTCTTGGGTAAACAGATCACTCATGTGGAAGAAGTTGTGCACCACGAGATTGTTCATCAGATGTCTGACATTTGTATTGGGGATGAGAAGTGGGCACACTGCGAATATGTGCATGATGCCGTTATTCAATACACTGGTGAATCAGAAGACTTGCTCAAGAAGCTAATCAAGTGGTGGCACTAATTATAAATACATTGTTTATTGGACATTATAGTTCAGTGCTATGTCTGCCCCACTAAATATCTGCAGTTTGATGTTGCAAGTATCCGTCATAGGTATCTGCTCGCCAAGCAAGCACAAATGGAATGTGATTCTGTATTGGCGGATGTATTATTCCAATCAATAACGTCTTGACTCGAACAACAACCTATTCCTCCCATTTTTAAGACTAAACCGAGCTTTAAACCCAAGAGGAAACACATGACAGTGGTGAAGGGGATCGAAGGAGAATATGAGGTGCCCCTGGCGACTCTGAAACATTAGAGGGAGTGGTCTAATGCACACTCAGTGGCTGTTCACAATTACCTAACTTCCTACACGCCTCTCTTCAACGACTCGACTTATGGAGTGTATAAACAAAGTAAGAAGTGATTTCTAGGCGACACCCTTTTTTTCTTTCTGCCCAATGATGTTATACAAGTAGACGATGACATACTGCAAGTCTCGCCTGGCCTTTAGGAGCTGCTGTTTAAACGTGAACCAGGGGATTAAACTCGTGCTCCATAGTGTCACTACAAGTGCTTACTTAAACTCACGAGTGCTCCTTTGACTGGGAATGATGCTGCCAGCAACACTTACAATATCGAAACACATCCATAGTTCGACATTATCATCAATATTTTCCCCCACCATGTGCCAAGTGGATCGGGTTTGACTTCAAAGCTTGATGGTGTCAGTTGTCTAGAATATGTCTACTAGGACGACATCAACGAACTTGTAGACCATCTAGGCTACTCATTACATCTCAATAAGCTGTAAATATGTCCCATACGAACTGTAATGGTCCCATATGGGGCCATTCAAAGTATGTGTGTAGCGTGCTCAGAACTGATAATGCGAGATACTCTACTATTTCATTTATATAAAATTGATAAACTTTCAATGTTTTACATTGTAATATACAATTCACATTACATTATGTTAAGACCTTAAACTAATACGGAGGAGCTGTTTATACTGTTACGGTTTATCTGGAAGAATTTATATTTTAGCTTATATTTCAGCCACGTACATCTGCTTAAAAGTCTCTCATATAACTACTGGAATGACTTTACCTTTATGATGCTGAAGGCTGATCACAATGGCAGCTTATGGTGGACGAAACCCCATTCTTTGGACTATCTTGCCCCATCTTTGGCTGGATGTGGTAAGAATTCTGCTCGACTCTCAGCGACCTTAAATATGGTGGCCGTTTACAATTCTTGTGTTTAATTGCTAACAGTTTGTTTCCTATTTGCCGCGGCGGTGCGACACTTCCGTAACTTCGCTCTTGTTGCATCTGGGATGGCGCGTTCATGCCAGGAACTTAAATAGGGCCTGCCCATGCCATAACATTGCCTTTCTTTCCAATTAAGAGCTGTCATCAGTTCTTGTGACGGCCTGTGGTACAGTAGTCTTAATCCTTGGGGTCCTCGTCTGCTTCCTGTTAGTGGGAGTAAAGTGGGGCTGAAGCCCTATACGATATGGAAAGGAGTATGTGGAAGGAAAAATTGTGATGCAAGGGAAACTCTGGAAAGGTACTGCCTTTCCTTCTCTCTTGCATTTAATGGCTTTTCAATGGAATGCGTTGCTTGCAGGTTTCACTTACTTCTGGCCGCATTTGCTTTCTGCCGAATGAATTGGCGGTACTCATTGCCGTGAACTTGGCTTGTGGTACGGGTGTATAATTCTTCCTTACTGTTGACACGGCTGTCGCATATGGTCCCTAACCCGTCAGATTCTCTTGAGGTCTTAATGTACCTACATTTTACTTGCGTGTAATAATCAGATTATTTTGTATAGCAAACTTGACGTTTACTTTTATGACACTTGAAAGATATTTAAAAATTACATTTTAATGTTTCGAATAGTTACACATTAAATACTCCTTCTGTTACAATATATATTAAGTGTTTGCATAATGTTAAATATGATTAGTCAGTGAATATATAGATTCTCGAATGCTGAAAATAAATATGGAAGAAAAATATCAAGAAAATCTGTTGCTAAGTATACTACATCGCATAAAATTGGACTCACAGCATAAATCCATTCAGTGTATAGCTGTGTAGCTCTTGGCAGAAGTCTTCAATAAATCATTGCTGTGTAGTATGCTCATCCCATAGCAGAAGCTTTTATTTTATAAAATACCCCACTCATCTCACTCTGATTCCATCCGGCTGGAGACACCTCGACAGCACAGTGAAATAATATATAGACTCCCATCTGTCCTTCGGATTCTACTGCCGACAGAGCCTAGAGTTTTGCACTCGTGTGCAAAACACAATGCGTGGTCATCATGGTAAGTTTGCTAACATGCCAGATTCCACATTCCCGCTCGTGCGAGAATCGATTCGCGACCACCTGGGAAAAATACATGAACGGTGTAATTAAAGTGAACAAAAGTCACTTCATTGTATCTTATTCCTTTATTATTTAATCGCCATGTGTGTGAAGCTTTTTGTACATTAAATATTGCAAGCAGCAGGTGAAAGGCAGTGACACATTTACACATTTGACACATAAAATTGTACTAGGCATGTATTTCTATACACTGTGTCACACATTCGAACACACACTGTGTCAACACAATGGGTCGTGCAGCAATGTGTCGCATCAGCTAATCGCAGGCGTCCACTTGATGCCAGAATCGGAGGCTTGCCTTGAGGTGTGTACTGGGAGGGACGTGAGGTGTCGTATGTCGTGGCAGTGAATTGTTAAACACATGTGTGGGTCGCATCGCCTTGCCAACTTGGGGTCTTCATGCACCTCGTGCCGCTGTACTGCTACAATTTGCTGCCAGAAATTTGAACGCTTCTAAACTGTAGTGCCCCTACACTTTATAATTAGATACTTTATTTAATATTTAGACACAATAAATTACCTTATTCCTAATACAGCTCTCTATACTGTACTAATATGGTTTCAAAATGTAAGCATTTTAAAGTTTAACTATTTATTTTCGTGCAATTTGAATATAGTATATTAAATGGCTCGATATGGCTCTAACTCATGTTTCCATGTAGCTTGAAATTTCTGTTTCACTTTACAAAATGCCTATGTAATGCACACAGACAGCTTGATTCAATGTAAATTCCTATAACATTATATATAATACCCTAATTCGTATTTATAATTTTTCATTAATAATTCTATATAAGCACACCTTTATATTTATATTAACCTTTAACTCAATTTTCCTATCTACTTGAGACACTTATATTAATATAGTATACTTGTGCATGTACTATCTATAGTATATTTACTACTTATTTAAGTACTTGAATATTTCCCCTGGCAACTTTCTTTGTTGTTCTTCAAATTTTGTGCAATTTGTAATACTTATCTGTTCTTCTATTTCTGTTCTCTAGGTGTGTGGCTTTGAAATAAATTTAATCCATTATATTAATAACTAGTTTTTATTGATGAATATCATTCATAACTTTTGCCACTTTACTTATTACTTTTTCTAAACACTTACTTATTTTCTATATTAAGCTGACATTTTCCTTAGAAAAATAATGATTTTAGTTTTCCACACTGAATTAAATGCACAAAATATTTCAATTTACTAATGTTTTGCAAATTGATTAACATCTTGCCGCAATTAACTTACACGTTGAAACTTATCAGGACTCACAAGATTTTCCTGCTCTCAAGAGTTTACCCCAGGGAGTTAAAATTGCAGAGCTCTCATGGGACACTGCACAGTACTGTGGCATAGAAAGGACCCCACAGTAAAAAGTCCGATTCATCCCGTACGCTCATACAGCTTGAAATCCCTTCCACGGGTCAGTGGTGCATTTACCAGGCCCCTAAAACTTCGGGTCAGCTTCCTGAGAAGAAACTTAAAAATTTCGCACTCGTGCACAGAACAACACATTTTTCGTGAGTTCCTTTACAAGAACTTAGTTCTACTGCAGATGTGAGTTTGCCTGCATAATGCAAGTGCAGGTGGAGTGGGTGTGCCTCGTGCACTATTTCTCATTCTGTTACAACTCTTTCCGTTACACACAATCAACTAGTTTTCACTTCCAAGTCCATAATCTGTGCACTCATAAGAGCAGGAAATTCATATATCTAGCATGGAATTGAACCACAGGATTGGCTATGTCCAGGAACACAGTTCCGTCAAGACCTGGTTGCTTGCTTTCCAATGAGCTCGATTTTCATACAATGAAAATGATTTACAACAATGTAACATGACTGCAAGGGAAATATGGAAGTTACTGAATAAAATTCTACTGTGATCATT
The DNA here is from genome assembly GCA_029891345.1 of Dryococelus australis. Taxonomy (NCBI): domain Eukaryota; kingdom Metazoa; phylum Arthropoda; class Insecta; order Phasmatodea; family Phasmatidae; genus Dryococelus; species Dryococelus australis. The sequence continues at coordinate 165,829,440 of CM056994.1, read as the reverse complement.
CTTGTGCGCTATCTTCGCACGCAGACTGCCTGTTACTTGCCTTTAAAGTTACTATCATTTTTCACCTTAAAATCTTATCCATATCTCTAATGCAATTTATTCAACGTGTTAATTGCCTTATTAAACTCAATACCTTATTTCATATTGTTATTCTCACGATATTATTTAAATTAGAAAAATTACCTCAGTGTATTACATATTTACATTTCCTTACACGTCCGTTGCGCACAGAGGCTTTACTATTTTCTGTTAAATTACCATATTTCATTTGAAATGTAATCCCATTTTCATAACTTACACATTTTGCACATTTTAATTTACTAATTTTCTAAAGTGACATTATAACCACATTATTTTATTAAGCTTGGTGGGAGTGGATTTTATTTTTATTTGGAGTGGTGGTATATAATTTTTCTTTCTATCGAATTATTATTCACGAAGTTAATATCTTGCAAACTTTAACAACTATAATAAAATTTTAACTTGTGAGTTTTGCAAAAGTTATTCAAAAGGGATTAGCGCAGCTTTTAAGCATTGTGTGCTAACAAGAGGTGGCGAACAAACCCTAGTCTCCACCAATGTAATGGTCCCATATGGGGGCCATTTAATGTTTGTGGGTAGCCTGCTCAGAATGGATAATGTGAGATACTCTTCTTTGTCAAGTAATTAAAATGGATAACCTTACAATGTTTTACATTATAATTTACAAATTACTTTATATTATGTAAAGACCTTAAACTACATCGGGGTTGCTACATATACAGTTATGGTTTATCTGCAAGTATTTATATTTTAATTAATATATTTCAGCCATGTGTATTTTCCTAAAAGTCTCTCATGTAACAACTGGAACGGCTTTACCATTATGATGCTGAAGGCTGATCACTATGGCAGCTTACGGCGGATGAAACCCCATTAACCCCATTCTTCGGTCCATCTAGCCCTGTCGTCGGCTGGGTGTGGTAAGAGCCCCACTCGACACCTCGGTAGCCTTAAATATGGTTGCCATTTACATTTCTTTCATTTATTTGCAAACTGCCCACGACTTGTTTCCTGATTGCAATGGTGTTGCCACACTTCCATAGCATTGCTCGTGTTTTCATTTGATTGCACGTTCATGCGAGGAACTTAGCCAATGGCCTGCCCATGCCATAACAGAACGAAATTGTCAATATCTTGGTGGAACTCCGAGAATCTGGTTACATCCTGTGAAGGCCTACTGCATCACCTGCCCTCAACTATGTCACGAATACAGATCGCCGAAGAATGGCATCGCCCCGCACACAGGAACTATCCCAGACATAATGTGCTCCTCTTTAGGTTTCAAAACTTCTACCAAGCAGATTTAGTCGAAATGCCTCCTTATGCCAAAGTCAATAAGAGCTATAAATACATTTTGACTGTTATCGACTGCTTCTTGAAGTATGGTTGGGCCATCCCTGTGCACAGGAAGTGTGGTGCATATGAAGCAGCTGTTATGAAATTGGTACCAGTCGAGAAAGGTGCACCAAAGAATATTCAGATGGACAGTGGGAAGGAATTTTACAGTCCTGCATTCCATGTACCTATGGCCGCACATAAGATTAATCACTACTATACGTTTTCCGAACTCAAAGCTCCAATAGTTAAAAGATTCAACCGTACTCACAAGACCATGGCGTGGAAACTGTTCTCGGCACTAGGCAGCTATAAGTGGTTGGCCAAGCTTCCTCGCCACTTGCTCAGTACAATGGGTGTAAGAACCGCATAATTGGTATTAATCCCCCCTCAAGTTGCTGCTAAAATACCCCCTTTCTACATCGCACTGTGTACAAGACCTCCAAGACCTTGAAACAATGTATACCAATAGCTAAGGTTGGCAACTATGTCAGAATATCATGGGTAAAAGGTGCCTTTGATAAACATTACTTTCCATTTGGAAGTGTGGAGGTATTTCATGTAGTCAAAGTGAGAGGTTATGAAACACGTATCTATATGCTAATCTGTATGGCTGGCTTATCGAGCAGCAGGTCTTTTTATGACTTTTAAGTACAGCTTACTCGCTATCCACATGCCTATCTGGCGGAGTGTCATGTGCAGATGTGGAGATAAATTTGACATAAAATGGCTTTGTTTTCCATCCCGATTCTGTCAGTGGGTTTCGAAATAATCGCTTATGGCTGCATATTGTGTAATGCTGTGTGCATTTTGTATATTTTGTCTGAATAAACTTTTTGTTTGACTGTGTATATTATTTAAATTTTGTTTCTATAGTTTGCCCTCTACTATCCCAGTGAGTAATGCCTCTATTGCTTCAAATGAGGTAGTGTGTGAACATGCATTTGTTTTATCTCCTGGCATCCTCTGGGGGCAGCAGACCTGACTGTGGAAAGTAAAGTGTGCTCTTTCCCCTTGTGTCCAGAGAGAGAGAGAGAGAGAGAGAGAGAGAGAGAGAGAGAGAGAGAGAGAGAGAGAGACTGGCAACTAGAGGCTGAGAGGATGTCTGGAGAGGCTGGGCCCACATTCCAGGTGGCCTGGGAACCAGTGGCAGAGTGGTGTTCTCAGGCATTGGCTGCATTATTTACGCTCGCCAGACCCTGGGAAACAAGCCTATTCTTCGACGTTTTCGTTTCTTGTTGAACTCCAAGATGTCACTCCTCGCTGCAGACCTGATAGCCAGCTATAAAAGGAGAGCATGAAGCTGGAGTCGTGGCCTTCATATGTTGTTTAGTGCTGTGGGGTATTCCCACATGAGTTGCCTAACACAGAAAGTAATAGTAGCATGCTGAGGGAATCCCTGCTCTGAAATGACATAGCAGGAGGTCCACGACGGACATCGGCAGGGTGACTCCACACCCCGTCTCCACGCCGATGATAAGTCAAATGCCACATTGTGGGAGCATCACCATCAGATCGAGCAAGGGTCCGCCATTTTGTGGGTCAGTGTGGTGCACCACACACAACTGTGATTGGAATGCGAGAGCGCAAAACTCACGCTAGTTAGGAAATAGTGCATAGCAGCATGCGTAGGACACCTACTGCTCTGGAATAACAGAGCAGGATATACAAATCCAAGATGGCCATCGGGATCATGAGGAATTTTCCCGGGAAAAGGGAATTTTTCCTGTGAAGAGGGAACTTTTTCCTGGGAAAGAGTGACATTTCCCCTTGTGTTGTCATCCAAGATGGTGAACGGGGGTCCTCGTGTCCTCAGTAGGACGCCACTTTCAACAGAAGGAACATTTTCATACTACTGTTCATTCAGAATTCTCCATAAAATATTCCTAGTTTTCCGTAATTTTTAAATATCTCATGAGTCAATTTGAAAATATGTAACTTCTAGTAACAATTTTTAACATTATACCGCAAATTTAGAAATGTATATAGTCGCTCTTATACTGTGTCGGGAACTTCCTTACAAATCTGGTTCTTTGCTGAGCAAATGAACGTATGCTGCCACAAATGTATGGAGGAACTTTACGATTCGAGCTTTGTTAACAATGTTGTGGTATATTTGTGAATAATGTGTTAAAGCGTGTGGTCATATATATATATATATATATATATATATATATATATATATATATATATATAATCTATTGACATTTATGCCTGGTGATCACAAAAGGCTATTAAATAACTAAATTAAAATATTCTTGTAAACAACAAGAATAGATATTTTTTGTGAACATGTGTACTCACAAATCATTACAAATAAAATTTATATCTACAGGTGGGATGTAGAAACTGAAACAGAAATTCGCAGACTCATGATGTTTTTCTAAAAAAAATAATAACATGCCTTTGTTTTGAAATCACGTGTCTATATAGGTAAGTAACTAAAGTCCTGCAGAAACGTATATTGATATGTTTTGATATAACAGGAAAAACCTGTGAATATAAATATGCCGGCACCTAAATATTGAAATTCGTGTAAGACTCCAATCTGGTATATTTTCCAATATTTTGTAGAAATGTTACGTATTTTTTCTCGTAGCGCTGAAACAGCAACCACTACTGCAATGCTTAAAAAATGTGATTTTCTATCTTATGAGACCAGTAATACCCAACTAGAAGTTATCTGTGTAAAAAGCTACAAAAAGAAAGACAGCGAATGAAGCTTATTCTCGTCATGAGAATGAGACCACTAGAAGTTAGTATGAATCTTAACTCATCATTTAACGTATGCTCTTATTGAGACGATTTGCTTTTCCTGATACTAGTATAGTGCTCAACTATGTATATTATTTGATTTTGTTCAAGAAGCAAGAGAATCATTTGGGCTCCAAGTAAAAAATTATCTGAAACATTTCTCGTAATGAAACTAAATACTATCATCTTGGTCACCATAACGAATAAAAAGATTGCTTCTGCTTTCAAGATAGCCTGTTGATCTGTAATGAAGGTTATTCATTTATCAAATAATTTTACCACAAATATAATGCTGCTGGACAATTATTACTGATTCACCAAAACACGTCCTAAACGAAATTGCTCTCAATAATAGAAATAAGTTCACCTTATTCCTCTACTCCATGCAACCAAAATGCAGTATTTATTTGCTAAAGTCAAAATATTTAAGAAGAAATTAACATGTGGGTTTTTAGCGCAATTTGTGCTATAATCTGGAAAATGTATTTTGCATACAACCATACTTATTAAAAGATCTTTAGTTTTTTCTTTCTGAAAAAAAAAAAAAAAACTAGGAAAAGAAAATCATTTAATAAAACGTGACTACAGTTATAATGGCAATTTCCAGAGAACTATCACATACATAATCTGTTCTCCTCTTGTTAATTCATATAAAAAATCTAGGCCTTTATCCTTGTGTAGCTTGTCAAGTTTGGGCTAATGAAGAACTTTGGCAAAGGTGTCGTTAAAAACTGGCAACGATATCACATACTTGAGTAATATGTTCCCCGAAATTAATGATACTACTTTATGGAGAAAAATTTGTGAAATCTCAGAAAAAGTACATTGAGTAAAGTTCTTAATGAGGAATAAAAATTAACTTATATAATTTATGTTAATTTGCAAGTAATTTTTAGATACAAAACATTGTGGAACTAACAGTCCTTTGCTAATTTGTACAAAACAAAGGATGAAATAAAAATAAAAATATAGTTGTCACACTATCACTTATATATTTTCCCGGATTCTTACGGTATTCACTAATGATCATTTCTATGTATTTCAACATATTTTGGGAACAGAAAATTTTGTTCCAACTCAGTTTATGCCCCAACAAGTAGGCAGGTTACTGTTAATTGTTGAAGATGACAGTAGTTGACAAGACGACGAAGCCAACTCTGGTACTGCTAGGCATGCGCTCTTGGCTGCTTAAGCCATTATAAGAATGTTATACTCTCAAAGTCCAATCCAGCATTATGAGTTACCATCTACCATCACCTACAAGTGTTATTCCTAATTAAGCACGTCATCTCAATGTACATCCAATTTTCTGTGCCAATTATAGATACTTAATAACCAGCAAGATAAGTCACAGGCTTGTTTTAACTGCATAGAGAAGTCCGTTATCATCCTCTTGGATCCATTCTCACTGAAGTCCTCGGCTTTGGAAACCCTCATTTGCGGACCAACACTGATGACCAATAGCCTCATTTATACCATACCGAAGCACATTGCATGAATTCAAATTTCTACAATATATAAATCTAGTCATAGGGATTTATATGAATGTACGTGGTATCCATTACAATTACAAAACTCCTACCCAAAAAAATAAAGCTATGCGGTAGTTAATTTATATCTTAAAAAATTCTTCACATTTAAATAACGTGTGTTGAGACTCGTGTCCTGGCGAGTCAATGACTTGACACCCGTTGTCTTATATAATCCACTCTAACTCAATATATCACACGTAAGTCAGACTTCAAAACCCTTTGCTGGTAAATGCGGATACCAGCGCTAAAGGTGTTGGTCATTCAGTGCTGCAACGAGGTAGCAGAGGTTTGCCTTTCACGGGCGCTTCTGCATTGCGAGTGGCACTCTCATGAATTTTAGGGGCAAAAGCACCTCACCACTTAAAATTAAGGGTTAAGCTCACGAAAAGAGGTCCCCCTAATCAAGATGCATGCCCTTTGTGCCAAGATAGTAATTTGACAACACAAAACCGTTAACCTACCGAGATGAGATACATTTTCTGGGCCGTTCCGGGGCTTTGTAGCTCAAGTTTCAAGTGGCCGCCTCGGAGAAAAGTTAAAGGCACTCTCCCACGTTGTAACAACCATACTTATTTAATGTTTATCTCTGGTAACTCACGTGGCTGCAATGCAAGCTCGAGCAGAGTCGCATGGCGGCAGAGTGTGGACAGCTCTTTAGAAGGTTAAAAAACGTAGATTAGCCGCCTTTTTTTCGTAATATGTAAGTAATGAGACAACACAGTTCTCAGTCACAAACCCAAGAAAAAATTGCGTATAAATATTTATATAAATATAATTCTGGAACTGTTGGTTTACTAGCTAAACACCTTGGCCGCCAAACATAACAGTCGGTCACAAATATGCTTATTGATAATTGAGTTACTTTTTTCATTATACTATCTCATTTTTGCTTAAAATTGCGGTAGATATATGAATTTATATATAAAGACGGTATTCGGCGTAAAAAAAGTTTTGCGCAGCTATAAATGTGATGCCAATTATCTTGAGCATATATCATATTACCGTAGAAATAATAAGAAGTGCAAACGAAAAAATTAAACGTTGTTGCCAAAGATATTAGAGATAAAGTGACAATTCCATGCCACGCGTAACATTTATGTAAAACAAGACACATATATGAAAGCTTATAATCCACACTGCGTTAATAATGAATTTAAAATGACAGCTCTAGAGATCACTCCACTGTTTCCATTCGTGGTTTACAGAGGTTACATTTATATACGCGTCTAACAAAAGCTGTATCATTGTAGTCTTCCTTTGTATTACAATAGAAACAGTATTCAAAGAGAATTTAATAATCAGTGCCTGATTTATATTTATGGACTACTCACGGATTGTGAGCACTTCTTGAAGCCTAATCATTTGGAATAAAAGCCAATTAATATATTTTATTATAGCCTGAGACGTTAACTTTAGAGTCCGGTGAAATATATGCCCAGTATTTATTATTTAAATTGCAATATTTATTTCATAAAATTGCGGAAAGATAAAAAATGGATAATAGTAAACAAGTAACTAGAGCCTCAAAAGTGCTCACTTTACCTTTAACAGCATATATTTTCTTTTCCGTATAGTGGCCCTGTTGAACATGAGTCATTTGTCATTCTCCGTGGCATAGACATGGATTTTAGACGATGGTGTGAAATAACTTATTTTCAAATACCAAGTACAGCCCTATTATGTTTTAACGGCCATTAGATTAATCAACAACTATAAAGAACAAGGTCATTCGTACGACTTAGTCGACCACTTACTATCACTTAATTACTTATGAGTATTTGAGGCGGGCGGATCCCAGATCAAATTTGCTTTATCGGATTATAAATTTAAAATCAAATTTATTGATCGGATTAATCTTTAATACGATCTTAATTCGATAATTTCTTTTAATCAGCAGATCTTAATGTGATAAAATATGATTGATTTAATTAAAATAATTCAAGTAATCTATCCAATTTTTTAAATTTTGTTTGAATTGATAAGTGTGTAGTAAGTGCCTTTCTTTCTTTTTTCTTTTTTTTGGGGTAGGGGCATGGTAGTTTCTCGCCCTCAGACATCTGGTGTTGTACTTATGTGTGATGTGTTGAGAAAAGGGCATGTATTGTATAATTTGATTATATGGTCTGTTATTTTTATTATTTGGGGAGAGCAGGGCATAGAAGTTCCTTCCATATTATCATCTGGCAGGCGACTGAGGGATAAGACATGTGCAGTGCGGTTGGCATATGGTTGTCGGATGAGGTTATGGCGTAATTTGGAAAGGCGTATTTTAAAATAACGAAGTATTTGATTCAAAATTATTAGGAAATATCTATTGAAAGAATATGTATTTTATTGAAAGTCAATTAAACAAACAGAGACCTAAATATGATTTCCGCCCAGATACACAGCAACAGTTTACTAACCAAATTACAATAAATGCAACTATGTGACTCTTCGACAAACACAAAAGGAAAGAGTTAAAAAATAACTTATTGTATCACTTGACAAATCAATAAAATTTATGTTTATGACACAGGTACGAGAGAAATGAAACAACGAACATAAAAAAATATGAACAACAATTTTCCTAACAATATAATTTACAACAGACTAAATTACACGAAGGCCTCATCGAATAAAATATTAAGGAACTGAAAAGAGAAATCAAAAACAAATTACAGAACCTAATTCCATGACAGTGAAATGCCCAGCTATCCTGGTGTTATAAAGAGAGCAAGCAATGGAGCTAAAAATTTATTTCCTTAGCAATATAATTTAGAACAGAATGAACGACTATTCCTACACTATAAGAACGACATATTCTACAACGATGCCAAAAACTATTTCCCTACTTTCTACAACGATGCCAAAAACTATTTCCCTACTAATTTAAGTTATGCCAAAGATCATGAAAATAAAATATGAATAACACCCAAAAACTATTTCACTAGCACTGTAATTTAGAACAGAATGAAATATTTACTACATACAAATAAATTAATCATGGAAACATGTACTGAATCGTACAGAAAAACTTACCCCATTTCCACACATTCCATAGGAAATAAATTATCTAATTTCTCAAAGCAATGTCACTTTTAGGCAAAATAGACTCCAGATGCACATATAATTTCAACTACGTACGAAAAATTAAATAAAGATCTAGCAGTTAAACACTGCCACTGAACACAAAAATATGTTTCAAATTAAATTTTAACCATGGACAAAGAAATATTAGCTATAAAATCAGTCACGCAAACAAGCACAGAAATCGAAGTTACCCCATTGCCAAGCTTTAAAATAATTTACTTTTATCAAGCAATAAAACCCTAGTTGAAGCCTAGCATGATGTTCTGCTCGTATGGGAGCCGACGACATATCAGTTTAATTATCCAGACGTTGGTGAGTTTAAAAACGGAATTCACAAACAGGTATCCCGATAAATCACTTATAATTTATCACAAAATTAATAAATGTTCAAATCCTAGCCAAACGAAAAATCACACAGATTATTTAAAAATAAGATATATGTATATGTTAATGTCTTTACATAATCTCACATCTTAACACAAAGTATGTATCTACAAACACAGTTTATCGATTGCAAATAAGTTTCCTTATTGTGATAAAAGTAATAAAATAATTTTAACACAACTTCTGTCTATAACCTATTGCAGCTAACACTCTTAGGCTATTTTCAGAAATGCTTTTCATGCTCACTTCTTTTCCCATTATAATAATAACATGCATAAAAAGGAATTTCTATTAACACATGTAAAAAGGAATTTTTACTAACCATGTAAAAAGGAATATTATTAGCATGCAGAAAAAGTTATCAATATATCACAATGTGTTTAACAAAGACTGTGGGTAGGCTTCGATGTGTAGAGCACAAGGGTGAAGATACACTAGGACCGGCTCTCTGAGGTCCAGTGGAGTGGAGCGGGTGAGGATTGGAATGTTCCAGTACTCACCTCCCCAAAGCGCATCTTTGTCCAGCTCGGCCCTATGTACCCACCCTCCGCTGCCAAGCCTAGATGCTGCTGAGGTGAACCACCTTTAAACCCGTGTCACAAAAACTGATGAAAAACTTCGCAATACCCAAATGTTTCAACCGTTTGCTGCTGGTGAATATAAATTAAAAATTCCCACTGAAAAATTATTTCTTCAACACTAAAGATTATGTCCCAAATGTCATAAATCGTCAAACTTACAAGAAAATGTTTCTATAAATTATGAATAATTTTGCACAATACCAAACACAAGAGATATTTTCACTTAGTAATTTTTTTGCGATTCCATAGCTTTTCATTGTGTTGTTAATATTCAAAGAACATCATTCTCAAATACATATCATTGGATTTGATAAAAATACATGTTCACGATTCATAAGTCGAAGGCTTTAACTAATATGATGGCATACATTTGTTAAAGAAACTTGTGTGCATATTCCAACTGTCAAATATTTGTGTGTGGATTCTTCTATAAGGTAAAATTTTAGTTAGATTTGCAATAAACAATGTTTCATGCCCATGAAAATAAAGTATGAGCTTATAAAGTTTCCATCCGAGATCTTTGGTTCAACCATCGTATATATAAAAAAATATGTATACTTGGACAAACACAAAGCGGTTTTTATTTAAAAACACTTCATTTCGACAAAATATTAATGAAATACCACATTTCGAGCCTGAAATGAGTTCTATATGAGCTATAATATGGCAAGCTGAACAATATTTCAACAAATTTTTGAAAAGACACTATTTTAAGCAAAATTCAAGGAAAATGGCAGCCATTTTCGATCCAAATACTATATAAGAAGGGAATAATTTAATTTTTTCTCAGTGTTAAGTTAACAGTCACCATTGTCACACCGTGTGCATGCATGTGCACTGCAATATATGTTTACAATACCGCAAGCTATGCTAGACATCTGCAACAGATCTTAAAATGACACCAGGCATCCACAGCATCGAGAGCTACACTACACTCCACAGCATCGAGAACGACATCAAGCATCCACAGCATCGAGAGCTGTGCAAAGCATCCAAACCAACACCACAAGCTGCACCAGACATCCACAAAAACAATATCGAGAGTTACGCTGCAAAATCTACAGGGATTACTTCACTCTGTGCCAGCATAATCTTGCAACAGGTACAATGCACGAGGGCCACTGCTATGATAACTGTGATCAGGAGTTCGTATAATTTTTCAATGTGATTTTAGCTTACAGATGAGCGAAATTGTTGAGTCTAGACTACTCTCAATTATGGGTGCCACCGACATAGTTTCTTATCACCTTTGCAGTCTGCAAAAAACAATTAGTTTATCCATTCCTTGATGAGCATTTAAGAGCAGACTAAGATATTGTGTCATATCTTCCATGTGATGACTGCCCATATGAATGCTCGCTTACATTAACTGTCAACCAGCAACATATGCAGAGGGATTGCATGTCACAAAGGTTGCAACAGCTAATAGAATCTATGATTATCCCCGATGTAGTAATGCCAAATTCCTGGGTATATGAAGTGGATTCGGAGGCAACCACTGAGATATTGTAAAAAAGAAACGGCTAAGAGAAATTTTGTACATAGTGTGTTATTATGTTACTTGAACTTTATCGTGTAAACACGGTAAAAGAAAGAGCATAATTACGATTTGTTATGTGGAAGGATTCGAAAATCATTATGAAATTACTTTGTTATTAAAGAACTTGCTATGTCACATGCGAATTATGATAATGATACTAAAGTATTAAGCTTTAAATCACCTCAACTATGGTTAGTCCTAAATCCAGAGTGAAAATGATGTTTCACCATCAAACATATGAAGTACATTACTTGAAATGGGATTCTGGTATTTTAGAATATGAAGACAGGTTCAAACACATTAACTGTGTGTTCCTCGAAGAATATCCTGTTTGTGCATTAGGAAGAATGCAAAAAAAAATGCATGATTACACTAACTAATGCAGAAGTTATATACATAAGAAGGTATTATGACTGTTCAAGCATTAATTCGGTATTAAAACACTATAAAATTAGTCACTGTGAGAAAAAATGTTTTGTTCTCAGTGTAAAAGACTTCAAAGAGTATACATATGAACATCCTAGCTACATAGAGAGATAATAACTTTAAAAATGTATTGTTACAAGTACATACCTATGGAAGACATTGAAATGGAGTCATTCAATCCAGAGCAGGCATCTAATGGATATGAGGACAGGAACTTTTCACAAAGTCTTGAAGGAAACATCTTTAAAGAATGAGTATTGTGTTATAAACAAGAAGGCTGTTCGGTTTTCAACATGCAACACGAAAGCAAACTACCATGTAGTTCAAACCATCTAAGTTTTAAAATCAGAATTTAAGAAGTAACCTAAACAAATAAAATATAAATTAAGTAGAGGGTTATACGACAGCCCTAAAGTTTGGAAAGAAACATGCATTAACAAGCACCACATCGTGCAAATCAAAGGAAGTAGTTGACTTCAAATGTAGCTTTGTAAAATATGGGAATATGAAGTATGGCTAAGCATATCTTTTGGCTGTAAATTCGACGTAACCAAGATGTTGTTAAATAATAAGTCTGTTTTTGTAATGTAAGAATGTATAATCTGTCATACTATATAAAGGAGAGTGTGTAGTAAGAAATTATCAGCCATGGTTAGTTTCTTCGAGCCTACAGACGTAGACGAGGTCCTGCAAATAGGATACAAAAGAGTTTTCTTTAAAACTTTCGACAGAGTGTTAAAAGTCCAAGTGTATAGCAATATAAAACATTGGTGCTACATTTTCGATAATAGTCTTGGCACTTGCTTTGGTGTAGGCTTAGCATGCAACAATTGTACTGTGAGGTATCTCTGCTCCAACAGTGAACTGCCATCTACACTAGAAGACTTATTGATAGCCAGACTTGCCAAAGAGGTGCAAAAAGAATGAGGCAACAGAGTAATTGTCTACCAACTTACCAGAAATCACCTTGGAAACACCTTCCACTGGAAGGAAACATGCGCTGGGGAAATCCACAACTTCATTTTCGAACACAGAAGTTTTCCATCGATGCGCAACATATTTACACGTGAAGTGGCTCATTCAGAAGATTGTTCTTGCTGATTTGCCAATATTTGTTCATTGAAAATGGTTTGTATTCTGTAATTTATGGCTTAACATATTCACCTATTACTTATAAGGAAATACTTTTAAAAAAATGGGATAACTAAGCCACTTGCATGCAGCACATTTGGAAGTGCACTCCACTTTGTCCTATAGTTTGCTCAGAAATATTTTGAATGGTTATAGATGCATGAATGATGAATTGAACTGATTGAATGTGTGCAAGAATGTAGTTATGATGTCTGAGGTGGTGAGTAGTTGTAATTAGTTTTAAAGATATTCTGAGTGAGTGTTTTTATGAATGTTTTGTGTTTTTGATGTAGTAGAGGAAAAAAATATGAAACAGCTCTGTTATGTTTATCAAGCCTTTTTACACTGGTGTTTCCATTCTTGACCTTACAAAATTAATTCTATGAATTTAATTATCAGTATATGCATACCAAGTTTCCTCCACCAGCCTTGCACCTATTGTACTGCGATACTGATATCTTGATCTGTTCTGTTGCTTGTGATGATGTATATAAAGTAATTACCCCAGATTTAAAAGCATGGTTTGATACATCCAACTATGCGCTCAATAACCCACAGAAATTTGCCCACAAGAACAAAGGTCGTACAGGGTTTATGAAAGACTAATGTGCTGGCTGCATGGTCACATATTTTATAGGTTTGCACCCCAAGCTTTATGGATAATTTTTTGCGAATAAGCAATGTATTTGTAAGGCAAAGGGCATAATTTCTATCATCTTACAGAATCTCCGATACGAGGATGATCGAGATTGTCTCGAAAATTGCACCTAGGTTTTGGGGACCCAATATCACTTTCGTTTGTGTGGTCACAAAGTCTAAACCAAATGTGTTGCTGAAGTAGTGTTGTAGGATCTCGACAATATGCTACATTGAAGCAGATGGAGTATCGATCTTTCCCTGGGGGCAATACAAAATCCCTTCCTAATATTTTTCTCCATCATTAGTTTCAATAATACAATAAAACAGCTCTATGAACTATACCGCAACTGTCAGCCCCACACCACCAATGATGGCCATCTGCCAACATCACAAGCTGTTCGACAAGCTGCCCCAAAAGCAGCACAGCACTTGACACCACAGCTCTCTGCAACATCAACTGCATCTGCTGCATAAAAATCGAATCGATGCCCCCCTCTCCACTCGAGAGGACATTACTACTTGGAACAAGCTAGTATTTGTCTAACTGCAGACCATGTTAAAGGCTACCTTTTAACAGATACATCTCTTCAGAAGTGTATCCAACATATTTTCGATCCAACATTCCTTGTGATTCTTCTTTTATCAATATTCGCTACATTGCCCCTTGTGGTTCTCTCCACAGCATGGCATCACATGATGTGAAATTTTTTTTTACATACAAATACAAAGTGCTGCGAGTGTTATAGGGCATTGTTGGTGTGTGTAGGAGTTGGCAAATCTTTACCTGGATGTGATGTATATCATAAAGAACGCCTCATTTGTGCATCATAATGAACACCCCACCAGTGTATCGTTAAATGTGTATTGTTTAAAAATAGCGACGTTCATCACAACACTCAGGATTTTAGTTTTAATGATTGTATATTATGTAAAGAAGAATGTTGTATGTAGATCGTTTGTGAATATTTGTTCTTAATTTTTAGTGAACATTCTGTTTTTGTAAATATTTATTTATTTTTTTTTTTTTTTTTTAGTATATGTCGTGCAAATAAACTGTTTTTAAAAATGTAAACATGTTAAATTAGAGATTTATAAATCATGTATATGAATGTTAGTGTTTATAAGTTTTTTATGAGTCTTTTTTGAAAAGATTGCTAACAATCTGTCTCTTTATATATGTGAGTAAGAATGTTTGTAAATATATATTTTTGTTTGTGTATGATTTAATAATTTATTATTTTAAATAAAAAAATTTATTTGTTAAAATGAATAGTATGTCTTGTTATCTAATAGTTTAAATTCATTATGCAATTGTAATAATAATATGTTTGCACTATTTAACTTTGTATGAATGGGAACGATGAAGTATTTGTGAATGATGAAGTGTCTGGTTAATACTGTTTTACCCAACACAATTTTACTTACACGATTTGAAAAACCAATGAATATGTAAGAGTTTTGAAAATTGAAGGATTGGGAAAATGGAAGTGTTCTAGAAAGTCCTGTGATTAATTATGAAAATTAAAGGACTGAGGGAGTTTGAAAAAAAAAAAAAAAAACTCGAGAAAACCCTGTCGGCTCAGCTGAAGTTGAAACACTTTGGTTATACAACCTACATTTTTGTACTGGGCAGGGTAAGCTTGCCAGAAGGAGAAAGTGGTGTGAGAGAAATACAGTTATAGACCCAGGTATACGACCTCATGTCCGCACAGCATGGCTAAAGACTATTGCTTCTCCAGGATGACCTTCATCCTGCATAAATATGTACTGGCGTGCATCAACTTTGTCTTATAACAAACTAAAATTCTCTCCAAAAAAACAGAAACACGTAATTATAAATCACTCAATAAATCAAGTGTTATTTTAAAATATATAAACATACAAAATTTACTATGATTATGAGTTAATATGTGGATGTCTGCTGCTACTTCTGGAATAACACACACACTTTATACAAACACCGAAACCTAAAGACATTAACGTACATGCGCATGTTTCATTTTCAAAATAATCTGTGCGATTTTTAATTTGGCTAGGATTTGTAAATTTACTAATTTTGTGACAAATTATATGCGATTTTTCGAAACCTGTCAGTAAATTATGTTTTTAATGCAGTCTACGTCTCGATAATTATACTGATGTGTCGTCGCCTTCCACACGAGCAGAACATTGTGTTAGGCTTCAACAGAAATGTTATTACTTGATAAAGCGTAAATTATTTTGAAGCTTGAAATTGGGGTAAGTTCGTTTTCTGTACCTGTTTGCGTGATTGATTTTATAGCTAACATTTATTTGTCCATGGTTAAAATTTCATTTTAAACATTTTGTGTGTTCAGTGGAAGTGTTTAATTGCTACATCTTTATTTAATTTCTTTATATGTAGTTGAAATGTTGTGTGTGTCTGGAGTCTATTTTGCTAATTTTTTTTCTAGGAAATGCATGGGAATGGAGTTAGTTTTTCTGTCCGATTCAGTACTTGTTTCCATTATTAGTTTCTTTGTATAAGGTAACGTTTCATTCTGTTGTAAATTATAGTGCTAGTGAAATAATTTTTCGGAGTTCTTCATATTTTGTTTGTGTGATCTTAGGGATAACTTAAATCATTAGGGAAATATTGATTTTCTTCATTGTAGGATACATTATTATTGTGTTTTAGGAATAGTCGTTTATTCTGTCGAAAATTATATTGCTAGGGAAATAGATTTTTGGCTTTGCTGCATGCTTTCTTTATAACGCCAGGATAGCTGGGCTAGTCATTTATGGGGAAATAGGTTCTGTAATTCATTTGTTACTTGTCTTTGTGATTCCTTGGTATTTAATTCGATGAGTCCTTTGTGTAATGTAGTCTGTTGTAAATTATATTGGTAGGTAAATAATTTTTCATATTTTTTTCAACATTCATTTTTTCATTCTAATACATACATCATAGACATACATTTTATTGATTTCTCAAGTGTTTCAATATGTAATTTTTTAACTACTTTTCTTTTGTGTTTCTCGAGGAGTAATGAAATTGAATTCATTTTAATTGAATTAGTAAACTGATGTGGTGTATTTGGGAATAAATCGTATTCAAGTACTTTCATTTTATTTATTTTGAATAAAATACATCTTCCTTCAAAAGTTCACTTCACATACTTCCTTATTTTAAAATACTCCTTCCTCAACCTACGCAATAACCTCAGTCGACGTTCAATTGCCGACCGTTCTGGATGTGTCTCATCCCTCAGTCGCCTCCAGACATACAAGGGTGAGGAACTAATATGCCACTCCCCGTAAAATAAAAAATAAGGACCCTATTATCAAATTACACAATACATACCCCTTTCGCAACACATCACACTTCAGTGCAATGCCAGACATCAAAGGGCGAGGACCTACCATGCCACTCCCCAAAAATATTAAAAAATAAAGAAAGACACTTAGAGCACTTTTGTACCCAAAATGCACTTATCAATTCACACAAAATATATTTTTTAATTAGCTTATTCAATAAAATTAATTGCATCATGCAATCTAATTATACCAGATTAAGATTTGTGGATTAATTTTTTATCGAATTAAGGATTAGTCCGAACAATCAATTTTATATCAAATTGATAACCCGATTAATCAGAAGTGATCAAGGACCCGCCTTCCATTACTACTCTTATGCTATTCACTTTTTCAATTACGAAGTTATTTGTACGACAGTGGATTCAGATTTAATAAGGATTTTATTTTGACTGTTATAATCAGACGTAGGAAAACCTGATGTCATTACTAACATAGACATTAATCTTTGTTTGAAGGACTGCCGAAATATTTTTTTTATATAATAAACGTTCAAAACGCTAACAAACC
Source organism: Dryococelus australis (assembly GCA_029891345.1). Taxonomy (NCBI): domain Eukaryota; kingdom Metazoa; phylum Arthropoda; class Insecta; order Phasmatodea; family Phasmatidae; genus Dryococelus; species Dryococelus australis. The sequence goes on along the minus strand of CM056994.1, from coordinate 165,812,161 downwards.
AAGTACCACCGAAATCATATGAAATTAATGTTGAAATAAAATCGTACTTATAATAAAAATGTTCTGCCTGCAGCAGTGCTGGTTGTCTCTTGCTGTATGTTAGAACTGTAAGACAAATTGATAAAGTTGATTCAGTTCCTCCGGTTTTTCATAGGTGTATACGGTCTAATACCTTAAAATGGAAATTTTATAAAGTGTTATATATATATATATATATATATATATATATATATATATATATATATATATATATAAATCATTAGCATAATTTTGTTTTTATTCGCTTTTATTTCATATTTTATTCTTATCTCAAGGTTCCCTAAGAGTTTTGTTAATTATTCATGAACACATGTATATTGGCTTTTTCATTACTTCAGAGTACAAGACTATTAAAAATGATCACTAATCACACAGAGAAATTCCCTCTACTGATAATAATAACTAATATATATAACGTCTTAAATTAATTCTTCTCGCACTATATTCTTTGTGTAAGTATAGCTGCTTGTTTACCTTAACTTGCAAACGTGCAAAGAAACAAATTTAAAACATTTTTTCATTCTCGTGAATGTTTAACTGATAAAGGAAATTGAATTCTAAGGAAATCTGATTAAATTTAATTTACATCTTTATTGCATGGATTTTGTTTGAAATGCACCTGCAATATATCACTACTCTAAAAATGTATATGCGTACCATTCATGGAAATATTTTGATATGTGTATTTTTAAATTGCAATCTTAGAATTGGCTGTAAAGAGTTTCTGTAACGTGATATTTGAATTAATAGAGCGAAGGGGTTGAATGATAAGATGGAGATTTTTGGATATTCGCCATTGCAAATCATACCACTCAACCCCAAAGAGACCGAAAAACCAGACGGAACCCGATTTATCCCTTATGTTCCATGTCTTTCTGAAAAAAAAAAATACATCTTGGAAACAAATATGGACTACGAACAGCATTCCAGTCAGAAATCACAATTAAAAGTACAGTTACCATGGTGAAACCAGAAACAGGCAAACTACAAGAAACTCACAACTATATATATATATATATATATATATATATATAGTTGTGAGTTTCTTGTAGTTTGCCTGTTTAATATATATATATATATATATATATATATATATATATATATATATATATATTACATACACACACACACCAGATCCCTTGCGAATGTGGCCATTTATACATTGGTGAATATGGCAGAGCACTTTCGACCCGAGTTAGAGAAAACAAAAAAAAATTGCAAGAAAGTTGAAACTCATAAATCCAGACTTGCTGAACATGCGTGGAATAAGAGCCATAAAATTCTTTGAGAATATTCAACTCCATGCACTCAGGACCCGAACAGTTCAAAGAAAAATCATGGATACAGGTTTTAATATTAGCAATAATAATATTTTCAGACAACAGAGTGTTGAGTAAAAAAATACGTGGATCACACTAATTAAAAAAATATATATCTTTGCAGCACAAAACAACATGGATTGTACATTCATACAAGACCGCACCATCCAATCGTAACCACTCATAGCTGCACACACAATACGGAGACAGCTTAACTGTCATTGGCTGCGGCTGGAAAACAGTCTAAAACTATATAAACCCACGTTTTTCCGGTCTTCTCGTCAGTCGCACTTGTGTTCCCGGACCCTGTGTGTTGCTGCCTGAAGACGAGAACACATAGCAATTACCAGAAACGTCGCACTATGTTCTGGGAAAGTTACCGTGTCGTGGGAGTTTCATCGTTGTGTTATTTTTTTATTTGTGTAGTAGATAACTAGCCTGTGTCGTTTTCGGTAGGTTCTCTGTTGGTAGAATATAGAATTTTTGTATACATATATAGTATATTAGTTTTTCGCATTTAGCTTAATGTCCTGTTTTATTTGACTCGATTCCTTGATGAAATTTTCTGACTTTTTGCTTACATATATTCTTGACTACAAAAACCTGGCTTGCATTCTGTCGTGTCGGGTAAAACTGCTTTGTTCGGTTGCGTTTTCTTCGTTGTGTTGTCTAATTTTGTGCTATCTGCTGGTTGTGTGTATATATATATATATATATATATATATATATATATATATATATATATATATATATATATATATACGACAAGTAACTACGGATGAGAAAATTAATATATGTATGCAACACTGGAAAATACCAAGAGGAGATACAGTCAAAAAACAGAACAGCAACTAATCAAGATAATTGTGTGTGTGTGTGTGTATATATATATATATATATATACATATATATATATATATATATATATATATATATATATATATATATATATATATATATATATATATATATATATATATATACTCTTGGAATATTTCAGTGTTGTATACATATATTAATTTTCTCATCCGTATTTACTTGTCGTATTTAAGTATTATTTCGTATTCAGTTCGGTTGTTTTTCCATGACAGACATCTGCATCGCAATCACAAATGTTCACAAAACTCCATGTAGCGTCTCTTTAAGTTTTTCAAAACCACTTTCATTTATGGTTTCAAGTGTTGCAAATCATAAATCATCCTATGTCTTCCGTATTGAGATCGATGCTACAATTGTTTCATAAACATAACCAAATAGCTAAAGGCTGTGTGTTCGTTATAGCAATATTAGCTACTCAGAACCTATAACAATAGCTCGGTTTACAAGACTGTTACCCGCAGGAAAAGTCAATGTACACCGAGCTTCGTAGTTACAGCACTGGCCAAAAATTACCTTCTTGTGCGTCGTGAGTAGATCTACTGGATATTGTATTTGCTTTTCTTACGGAGCTCTTCCGAGAATAAACATGTTCTCAGTTGGCACTGACGGAATTCTGAAATCGAATATTGCTACAATGAATACAATTTTTTTTTCGGATATTTCTAGGGATATATTTACTAAAATGATAACGTAATGTGAAATTTTCAATTATCGCATATATTCGACGATAATTACTACTACCAGCAACTCTAATTTTCGCGTGAGAAGTGCAGTGACGCTGTGGAAAGCTAGGTAATTACGGCAGTGGTAGCGATGGTCGCTCAGAAATGTGATGTGAGTGGTTGAGGGGACGTGTAGGTATCCGATGTCCCCCTGCGACGCCAGTAACGAAGGGCGTGGACGGTAGAACGGGCAGCAGCGCGATGCGCACAAGAGGGCGTGTCTGGCTGGAGTGATAATGGTAATGGGAGACAGCGACACACACATCCAAACACGCACAGGACGGCGCCTGTAGGGTAGGCCGCAGTGCCGCGCATGGCTGCGAAGCTGGTTGCCATTACGGTGCCCCTGCAAGCCCGCCAATAGGACGGGCGATGGCCGGCGACGAGCGGTCGCCACGCCGGGCAAGTGAGGGAAGCCACGGTGGTATTTCATCGCCCTCGCCCGACCTGCTGGCAGGCCTGCTGTGGTCCGCGAACTCCGTGCTGTGGTCGTGGCAGCACTGGACTCTCCCTTGCTTCAGCTCCCGCGCCCCAAGAACAGTACGTACAGAAGCTTCGCCTTCCTCGCACCGCGCTTCTTTACCTTCCGCTCGAGTGCTGGCTATCTTTTATTTTCTATATTTTTCTATCCGTTACTGTTAGCTCACGATTAATACGAATGGCTCTTAGTCATGGTTTATCAGACTGTTCAACGAGACCAAAAAGATAACTCGTGTAAAAGCGTTTATCAATATATTCTTAAGGGTGGCGACGCCATCTGCCTGGAGTTATTTTGCGTGTATTCCTAAAAGCGTAGATGTGACAAAGGCGACGTAGGTGCTCGCTTCGAATGTCTGGTCGCCTTTACGTGCAAGGCACTTAACTGCAGTGCAGTCTTTCTCTCGTAGACTAGCCTCCTAGGATTTTCCGTGGTGGTGACATAATAATCACGAAGGCATGTTGCACGTGCCTATGCAATGTTAAATAGCTGGTACAGGAAGTTTCATAACTACAAAAGATTCTGAAACACTCGTCTTAGGCCTTCTTTACATAAAAAGAAAATTTAAACTTAAGATTCGTAAATAGAATACGCAAACTGGTACTCGGACAGGAAACAATACTTACTTTCATTATTTCCATAAGCATACGTCGCTCAAGAATCTGGACATTTTTAAAACTACTACTGTAGCACTGTATCTTTACGATCTTTTGGATACGTGGGCAGACGTCGCCCTTTACTAACGCTCTTGAAATTGGCATTGAATTTTTTTTTTTTAGACGAAGACAAGAAATTTATTTTGTTGCTAATGATATAAAATATCCATACACGCATCATAAACATGCATTTCTCAGGACGAAATCTACAAACAAAACATATAATTCACGTTCACGTAGTAACACTTATCTTGACACACGTTATTTACATAGCCATAAATTCAGTCTGTAGAAAAGGCTACTAAAGTTTTTAAGCATCCAAAACGTATTTCAGCAGGACGTCTTAAATTGCAATAGCCCATGAGGGTATCAGGAAATTGTAAGGTTTCCCACTCGCAAATTTGGAACAACTTGAAATTTTGTAACGCTTTTCCTTGGTTGCAATCGAGCTTATATCCAGTTGTTATTGAGGAGAATTCGTATGTGAGTTGCGTACAAAGTAAAGTTTTATAGATCCCAGTCACAGAAGCATCTTCCCTGTGCAGACAGTTCCAGCGGGTGCTTGGTGTTTTCCAATATCGTTTTCCTTTGAAAGTGTTTACGTTCAGAATATATGGCCTAGCAACGACAGTGCTGTCAATTAACAGCCAGTCATCTTTCGGTGCTATATATGGAAAAACCTATATGTATTTATGGGTTTTAATGAACAGTTCAAAGGGCCGCCGCCCTCTACATTAGCGTATATTGTAAACATTGTGTCGGTATTTCATAATGTTAAATCTAATATTCCTGAAATTTTAAAAAAAGCCTACATGGAAAACACGCTGGCAACAGTTACTTAGTAGACGACGCCTAAATTAGTCGATGTGTATATCACATTTGTTTCTGTCTCTAATTATTTTTTTTCCAGAAAGGTTGGTGGGTAGATAAATATTAAATAAATTAACTGTGGAAAAACTTTTAAAACCGAAATTTTATTTAAAAATACCTATCAATTAATATTTAGTATATAAATGCTTGGCGCAATATAGAACGTATAACTCATTAGCGTAATCGTAGTAAGCACATATTGTGAGCAAGGCTTTTTGCTATTCGCAATATAGAACGTATAACTCATTTGCGCAAGCATAGTAAGAACATATCTTGTCTAAACTGTTAACTTTTTGCAATACAGAACGTATAACTCATTTGCGCAAGTGTAGTGAGCACAAATATTGAAAAAGAATCTTTACTTTTCACAATATAGAATGAACTTATACCTCATTTGCGTAATCGTAGTAAGCACACATCGTGCGTAAGGCTGTTAACTATTCGCAATATAGAACGTATAAATCATTTGTGCAAGTGTAGTAAGGACATATATTGCGTAAGGCTCTTAACATGTGAAGTTAAATAAAACCTAGTAAAGAACCGACTGCTTGAGTTGGATTCTTGGCAGAAACACGAATTTTCGATCAGCACTTCGCATATAGAAGTCAGTAAGACATCACGATCACTAATTGCCTAATTTACGTTAGGTATATGGTGAGATAAATGTTAATGTCTTCAATTATATTAAGTTTGTATTACTTACGAATTTGCTATGACTTTTTTTTCAAATTTCTCTATGCATATCGAGATTATGTTTAGGTTAGCAATGCGTTTGTGTTTCTTATTTTGAGAAATTACAAATAAAGCTTTGAAACGGCCATACACAGAAATTCAAAACTGTATATGTGCCTCTACGATTTTTTAACTACATTTTGTAAAATTTTTGTGTGGTAAATTTAAAAAAATAATTTTCAGAATTTTTGGCATGTTGAAAATCATTTTGTGTAACAGGAGTTGCAAATAAGGTGCCTTTATAATGCCCAATTAATATTTTACTTATTTTAAGAAGAGGGAATTAAATTTCCCTTTTAAACAATGTGAAGTTTTGTAACTCTCAGTTACCATTGTTTTGTCGGTAAGGAATCGACTGTGTTTTCTAATCCGGCTCAATTGCGTATTTATGCGGAATTCCGAGGCCGTAAACAATAGAGGAGAACACATGAAGAAGTAATCAAACACTCTGTTTATACAGAACTTTCGTGTTACAAACCGAGAGAATGTGTCCCAGTGGGGTCTTAACATAGAAGCAAGAGCCTCGCGGATTGAAGTAAATATTCTCAGGGCGACAATGTTACAGCACTCAACGAAGTGGTTAGAGTAATTTGCCGGTGTAGTATCTGACGTAAAGAAAATCGCTACACCTCCCTGAAGTTCTCTTAATATCTGCTGATCAAGAATTTAGACAGCCTATTGGATAACCTAACTATAATTATTTTTTATTTAATTGAAGTTTCACATTTTATTCTACTGATATAGTTGGGAGAAGGTGATGTACACGATAACATAACTTAAACTTGGAACTAAAATAAGCGCAAAAATCATGACGTACGCGGAATTCGAACCCGGAATTTCGCTGTGCGCAGACACTTAAATCACCGATTCCTGGTTTTATAGATTGAAAGAACGAGCCATAGAATTTTTCACAACACGAGAGAAAGTTTTTTTCTGTAGTTCGCAAACTTATTTGCGAAAATTAATGAATGTTCTTAGAGTCAGTGTTGCTGTGAAAGTTTTTAATTTACGTATATGTCTTTCACCTCCTACCAGGATGTGAACACGAGCGGCTCGTCAAGTTTGAACTTCCCCAGCATCAGTAATCCGAGTAGCGGCTGTTATCGTCACCCTCAAACTTACACTTAAAAAAAATAACGCTATCGCTGTGAATTGTACTGTTTTTAAATCACCCTGGAACGTGTCATGAAATGACGCACTTAACGTGGAACGACGTTTGAGTGCGCATAACAAGAAACGGAAGTACGCCGATAAACTTCACCGGCCAATGACAGAGTTCATCCATATTTCTCACAAGAGATATTTTGAATTCACTTTTGCCGAGAACTTAAACCGCGTTGCTATGGTGGGAATTCAGCGTAATAACGTGTGCTGTTACCGAGCTACGTAATCGTTAGTAGTATCTGCTTTTCTGCATTCGTTTGACAATTGCTAAAACGCAGCTTCGATCGTGAAGCTTTTCGCCCAACATTTAGGGACTCTAAGTATGGAATATAATATGAGTTCCCACAGTCGATGATGCGTCTTTTCTGTCATTGTGCTGTTGCTCCCATACGGCGATATCTTATACCTAAGATTTCAAGACACACTCCGAACTTCATCCCAAAATTATTGGGCGTTAGGCACTGACGGTTTTTCATGCATTGCTTTCTGCGTTATACTTACTAAACAAACTGCATTACTAGGTTTTAATCATTCGTTTAACTACCTATATTTATTGAGTCATTGGAAAAAAAATACATACATTTTTATATGTCGTTCCCATGCAGTTAACTGAGCTCTATTGAATCTAACCTTTAAAAATACCCCATGAGTTTCATGAAATCCCTATGTTTAATAGCACATTACTTTCTGTTTCATAATAATGCATGTACATAAAATGTTGAAAATAAAAAACAACTGCGGGCTACATTTAAACTTAAATAAAATAATCTGCCAGCCACTCGCACCTTATCGTTTAACAAATACCTTCATAATTATATATGACTTTTTGTGTTTGAAAGTCCAAAAAAAGAAAAAGAATATGTATTATCTATGTTAACAAACGAGCTGACAATACCCCAAAACAAACAAAAAAATTTGGTTAAAAGAAATTTCAATAAATCAAATTACTTTTATTCTTAAAGGAAGTTTTAAGAGAACGTCAATAGTAAGTCATTGAAGTAAAATAAAAAATATATAACAGAAATGGTTAAAAGATATTTAAACCGGATGCTATCATAAACACACAAATTTTACCTATGGGTATTCTTGCTTGTTATGTTCATGTTTTCCTGTCACACGATGAAATATTTCAGACTATAATTTTTGTTCGTGTGCATATAATTTAAAATTCAGCAGACGTGCAGAAAGTATTTACGTGTGACACGTCTTACCCTGCCGTTTTAGCCTCAAGAAACAGAAATTGCTTTAAACTAGACATACCAAAAAAAATTACAAAATTAAATTTACACATCAATCGCCAAACAAAAACATTGTCTCTGTTGGCGAACTTCCACACTGGAAACACATCTGGCTCTACCCACTCAAAATTCCCAACAAACAGTTTGTGTTTCAAGGTATGACTATGCAGGCAATTTACGTCGAAATAACAAATGTACTTCTCTGTCACATTGGGATTATACTTTTCACCTATGTAAATGTTGTTGGCTTCCGTATGCCTTTTTGAAACTTGGGTAATACCACACCTGGCCCCAACTTCCTCAAAAAAGATGATGTATGGGTCCCCTATCAGTTTCAGCCGCACGCTTGTTTTAAGTAATAGAGTATCCCAAGAGAGAGAGCGAGAGAGCGAGAGCGGGAGCTGTCACGTACAAGGTGGTGTCAAGATCGTATATTGCCAAGCATATGGTTCTGAAATTCTTAAATACATCAACCAATAAACTTATGACCACATGTAAATACTGAATTGCATACTCTAGCAAATTCTGACAAGGGAATGCGTCCCATGCAGATTGAGCATGAGCATAATATGCATTACTAATGCCCTCGAATTTCATTAGAATGTAAAATGCATCCTTGGGCTGGATTGAGGTATGGTTGAGACATTTCATACACTTAACAAAGTCATAAGGAAACACCCCCTTTCTTTGAACCGAATAAAACTGTACGTTATCTGTAAAATGTGAGCAGGTGATACTTATTTGTGCAGGCATCAAATTTCCTGCAAAATTCTCCAGAGATGCACTCATTAAATTTAATGAGTTAATGAAAAAAAAATTGCACCTCCTTGGGAACATCTCCCATGGGGAATGTGCTTGGTAATGGATTTGTTTCTCTCCGAGGTGTTTCCAATCACCTTGATATCACATGGATTTTCGATTACCACAGTCCCACCAGACTGCACGATAATACCCGGATTTCCGATTACCAAGTTTCTGTCTGGTTGCATGATGTGTCTTTGAGCCAAGGGCTTCATAATAAATTGGGCATCATTCTGGATATTATGACATAGAGAGACATGTTGGTTCTTTTTCAGTCTAGACAACATATTACATTGATTATCTGCATAGCATCTGATTTCGCCCATCAGATGACATCTCCCACCACAGAATCAGTGCTGATCACTTTACGACAGATATGACTACTTTTTTGAGCTGCCGACCTAGTTTCGTCAGGTGTGGTTTTTGGCTTTATTGGAACTGTTTTGCTGTACATGTCAGCAAACCACTTTGTCAATTTAACTAACTTGTAAATCCTCTTATACATGCAATCTTCACCTACACACTTGTGGTACTGTGACAAACTAGGATCATAAGAGCACACAAGCAGAATGCTACAAGCATATGGTACAAATTGGTGGATGATTGCTGTGCTGCTAATGTCATTATGTGAAAAGCAAGTGGACCTGGATCTCGGATAAGCTTCGGTATTTCAGTACACAATAAAACCCATTCTTTGCTGTTTGTCAATATTCGCGAATTTCAAGTACTTGTTTTCCTAAGTCGGGAAAGTACACCTCACAGCATAGTGTTGTTGACACAAATCATTGTTTTGCGAGTTTCTCTTCAGCTCTAAAATACTTAAGGCAGCGGTCGCAAACAAAGTTCTTGTGTTGCTGTTTACTTAACCGACTGTGAAGCAGTCGTGATAAACTTTTGATCATTTCAAACTGCAAGTGGGCAGTACTACCATTAGCACGAATGGCCAACATATTCATATGGCGATCGCATCGCACAGTATAAATGTGGTTAGGAATGATAATCCCCTCCCTAGCGTTGCCAAACGATTCGTCAACAATATTCCCATCTTTGTCTACTATAGAGTAAATTTTAATAGAATTATCATTGAGCTCCTCGAATAGTTTGATCTAATGTAACACTACAGGAGCCAACAAACCTCTTGGTATTCACAAACTAGTGAGGATTTGGATAGAGAAAGGATCTCTCAGCATGTATTATGACAGGGAATAAATTTTCTAGAATGGTGTACAGAAAGCACTGATCTCATGAGCACTGCAAATTAATGCAAGCTACTATATTGACAATGAATTCTGGATGCTTTGTGTGATGAGCACTAACAGTGAATGGTCTGCATTGCAAAATATGAACATCCATTTTCAATATCAGTTCCATTCCTCATCTGCTACTTCTTACACAAAACTCACTAATATTCATAGTGCGAGGAGGGATAATGTATTCTCATATTCGAACATCAGGGATTTTATGCCCAAATGCTGTATCCAAAATGATATATTGCAAGTATTGGACCAAAGATATGTCGGACAACTAGGAGTCAATATCTGAATAGGATTCTGTTCCAGTTGCATCAGAATAACTATCTGAAATGGACGAATATGGATCAGAAGAGCTTTCTGTTCCCAAGACAATGCACCCTTGCTTTGCAATGGGGGATCCTGACATCCTGAATGTGACTCTACTCACCAACACCAGCAACCAACCCAATGGGTAAACTCAGGATCTGTAACAAAAGAGAAAAAAATTATAGCAACATGAAAAAACAGAGTAACCGTTAAAAAATTTATAAACATATTAACAGAGAGAAACAAACCTGAAACAAACGCAAAAATGTATGTTTATGTGTGTGTGAAGCAGTCACAATTCCCAAATTAATTGAGCCTACTCATTTAAGCAATGCCTTTGCATATCGAATTAACAACCTTTGAAGAAATGCACATTTCTAAACCCTGCATCTAATTTTATTTATACCGAGAAGTGATTCGAAACCCTACCAGGGATACTTCCTAATCTATGCCCTAAAGAACTATGCTATCGAAGCACCTCTGAATTGAGAATGCTTAAAACATGTATTAAAAACAAGTTACAACCACTCACAACAAGTTAAGACCAGTGTTTTTTTACATTTCAAATTCCTTGTGGTGATATAATGCCCAGTTCTGGCAGACAGATGTGGAAGTACCAGTAAACCAAATGTTCAACGACTGATACTGTTGTGAATAGGTATTGCAGATAATGTTGATGTGGATGCTACTGCGACCAGAGACACAATGAGATCTAACTAACTATATCCAATGTCAGAAACCAACCTCCCAGCTCAGTGGTTGGAGGCAGACTGACAGTTTTGGGGAATTGCACCCTCCTTTGATAGTGTCCACCTGACCTTATTTCAGAAAAGTATATACTCCCCAGACTTCGAGCATTACATTACTGTTACTTTAAACCTTGATGTCCTGTTTGCCACCCAACTAGCCTGAAATTGTGGAAAACCTTCCCATTCGACCGAACTCTTGTGGTTTCTTTGAGTTATAATTTTACTAACCAAGTATACATCTGGCGAATGTACTTTCGCAAAATCATGTTCAAATGATCCACCAGTGATTGGTTCGCCATTGTTGCTTTCAAGTTAGTAAACTCTTGGAAATAATGTCTAACTGAAATAATTTTAAACATTTCATATTACAAATTTACAGTATATTTATTTTCAAAGATACCCTCGACTTTAGATATATGTACATATGGCCCAACTTTGAACTTTGGTATTCCCTTGACCAAAAATTTAGGATTATTATACATTGTCTTTAATAAATAATTATTTTTCACATCGATGGGTGGCATCTTAATTATTCTGTGAAACCTAGCATTGTAAAATAATACCACCTTAGGCAAAACATCCAGCCAATTATAACTACCCCAAAATATAAAATATTTGTATATTAGCTGTTTTGAACTCTTGTTGAAATATTCAGCCACAGCACATTTTATTCCAGAATAAGGGATATAATGGTATATGCCATAAGTTGTCATTAACCTTTTGTATTTGGATTTAAAAATTCTGTCCCTTCAACTATGTGGAGGTGAAGAGGCAACATTTCCTTCAAAACAGTAGATATTGCTTGAGTAACTTGTTACCAACTTTTATTCTTCACTGGCATGCCCCAAGCATATTTTGAATTTACGTCAATTACAGTTAGAATGTGCTTGTATCCTCAGTTGTTTAGAAATTAAACTCGTATCACACAAGCCAGCTTCAGAAAGATAATTTAAAACATTAGTAATAGCTTTCTTCTTCGATAATTAATTCTTGCAAGAGAATGTAATTTGGTGGCAATCTTGTTGGACGTAATTTAGGAATAGATATAACCAGCCTCGTCAGCTCCTTATAATTGAAACTATTTTGTTTGTATACACATTATTGTCTGTGTGGTTTGAGGCTATAAGTTATTTCAAACAAGATACTAATTCGTTCGGGTTGTCCCAAAACATATGTGAAATATTATAGCCAACTTCATCTTTAAATTTTCCATTGCCAACAATTTCCCTCATAAAATGTAATTTGGGTGATCTTCATCAATACTGCTTAACCAAGTATGTGTATTTGTATGTTTGACAAGCTCCTTATATTGATCTTAATCAGAGTTAGAATACCCAGTTGGGAATTTTTTTAAATAATAAATAAATTATTCCTTTACTTAATCAAATACATTATCATTAGTTTGAGTCTTGTCTTCGCGCATAAAAATAATCACAGAATCCCCAAGAAACCTTACTTTTCCGTGCTGATACACACCTAAGTTGTGTCACGAGCTGCCGATGTACTTTCAAAACAAAATATTTACATGTTAATTGTCAAAGTTTAACATTTTCAGGTATTTTAGTCTTCAGAGTTGGTTTGATCTTAATTTAGGACCTTGTGTCTTTACATAATGCTTCCTGCAGTGCTTCCAATACTTGTAACATGATGAAATACCTGCTCATTAAAAACATCTCTATCAATTCGTGCTTGCTTAGCTTCTTAATACTTTTCCTTTAACAGCACTTAAAACAGTGTGTAAATCAGACATCTCAACAGACATTATGCACTAAATCATGTATGTGTGAATTTTGAATTTTACTTAATACCCACCTAATTTATTTGTAATGTGTGTTCGCAAATCATTAATTACAACTCTTAGTTGATTTTGCATTTCAGTATGTTATGTTTTAATAAATGTGTTTGCCCCACTATGTTGATGTCAATTGCTAAATCATCTATGCCTTTGTGTATTACAATATTGTTATTCTGCAACTCATTCAGTATATTGGATACAATTTTCGAAATAATACTTGTGTTCTTATATACATTATCATTCGCTTCATTTAACTTTATTAATGTCTCTTGTTTACAAGCCATTTGTGACTTAAATACTATTAATGTAACACTGTGAAAGTTTTCTACATATAGCTTATTTGCCACATCACTATTTTTCATTGACACATCAACATTACGTAAAATATGACCATTAATGTAACAAGTCCCATCGTGTGTTCTGCTTAAACATATGTTGTACCTATGACTTATTCGGCTAAGTCAAAACTTTGAGATACTCATTATTTGTCTGGTAGTATAAAAGTGTAAAAATCACAACAATATATACCGTTTTATAGTGGAAGTTCAGCAATAAGTACTAGGAAATCGTACTTTTTTGCCAGCAATAGAAACACATTTCTTTGACCTTTGTAAATGATATATCCCCCAAAAACATGGACATTGTAAATATGCTGCAGTTTTAAGTTGTCAATTTTTAAGGCAATTAACATGTTTGCATTGACATGCAAATTTTGTTTTGGAATTAGAGCGTAACTTTGTGACAGATAAAACCAATTGACATTTAAATGTCTCCCAAGAATAAAATATTGTAGAATTTCTCCCTGCAGTCTACTCCAGAAGTCGACAAATTTAAATACTTTATTTGGTAATGCATCACTTGAACATACATAGCTGTCTTTAATGCTAAAATGGAATTATTGCATTCCTTCAATTGACGACAAAATACTAGCTAAATATTTATATATGTCTTGATCTATTATTTTATAAAACACATACATGTTTTCAAACAGTAAGCTGTTTGGATGTTCTTATTAACATAATGGCACATGTCTTTCTACACGATGAAGTACCACTTATAATACAATGTTTGTTTGACGAAAAGTATGTAGTGATTCTGTTCAATTACGTTTTCGTGTTTTGGCTCATTTATGGGGTACTTGTATGTTTTGTTTCACTACCTTCATTGTAAGCATAACTGTTACATATTGTCGTAAAAACTATATAAGCACCTATAAATATAGATTCGTGTTCAGTTCTTAGTTATCTCATTTTCTGTTCAATAACATTGTTTACTTGGGTGCAATTTGGGTAGATTTATGTTTTGTTTCACTACCTTCATTGTAAGCAAAACTTACATACTGATGTAGAAAATATATAAACACACACACTTATATAAATGTATATATATATACATATATGTGTGTATATTTATATATATGTGTGTGTATATCTATATATATGTATATATGTGTATATATGATATGTATGTATACATATGTATATGTGATTTAAGTTTGCATGCATTTGTTCATTATGTATCATACTTAACACATAAAAAGGGGTAGAGGAATTTTAAACACATTTATTTCAAACGTACCTTTTCAGTTACATTTATCTAAATACAATAATTTTGTTCTGGGATTGAAACTTGCAGAAAGATTGCCATCAAACGACCTGGGAATAAATAGATTAGATAACACGTGTAAGCAACAAAACATTGCATATTCTCAAAAAATAACTTTTTAAAACAGTAACATATTGTGGACACGACATTGGCTGACAAAGCCAGCAGAAAGTATTAGGAAGAATCCGTTTACATCCCCTGGAGTAAAGTTAGGGGCTTGGGTTATTGATAAAGTAATGCGTGCAAAAGTTAAAAGAGGAATGCGAGTTGGCAAGTCAAAATGCAAAGGGATGAAGAAAAGCAGAATATTGCCATTATTATTTCCAGCACTCGCAACTCTCGGATTACTCCTGGGTGGAGCTTCGGCATTTGGTACAGCAGTTAAATCAAGAGGGAAGAGTATGTTTCTTTAACTATATCAAGTTTGAAATGGACGAAAAACATTCACTCACAGACAAATACGTTATTGTATTTGTAAAGAAAACTTAAGATTCCGTGATTTCGCGGACTTTTTATGAGAGACGATTTAATGTTGAAACCATACATTCTTGCATGTATGGTCGTAAATTTATACTCACAACAAAATGAGGGAAGCCATGGTATCGAATTAATTAAAACATACATAATGCAGTTTATTATGACAGTTTTGGCGACATAATACTACCAACTTAAATACATAACTATTTAGGGAATGTGCAATTAGCATACTATTACGAAATAGAACAGTTACCAAACATGTATAATTGATAACACTTATGTTTTAGATTTTTGAATATAATTAGTTTATGCATGTATGCGAGTGAGCAACAGCATATCCACAGTATTAAAACATGATAATAAATGTCAATTATGTTGATTTATGTGGCAACTCATCGCAACTGCACTCAGTTTATTTTCAACTATTGAATTTAAATGGCGAATGGCAAATAATTTTAACTGAGTTTTTTCGTATAACAGTTTTCCAAACGTGGACACACGCAACTAAGCATGTACATTAATTATTGGAGATTAGAAACACACAATAATTATACTTTTTAGTTCATTCAAACTCGAAGACCTGGAAAGTTACATAAAGTCTAGTGTTCCTGAATATGTCAAATTTGTATTACAAGGAAACCCAAACACTTTAAGGTGTCTAATACATACTAATGTCGAAATTAATTTCAACCAAAAGATTGAATTGAATCAATGCTTGGTTATAAAAAGGCAATTTATCTAGCAAACCAACAACACGAATCATCTATCCAAATTAATATTCTAGCAGTTAATGTGTGTTGTATAAATGTAAATATTAGAGGCGGTTCGTATTTAACCTGAAAAATAATAAACATGGTACATTAATTTATATGTTCAGTCGTGACAGGATACAAAATAATTGAAAAATCAAGTATTTTAATTTATCTTCCGGTAAAAATCGTTGTTACAATTGTTGATCAAAACAGAAAACTTATAAACTTTAGAAACGAAGAAGTTACAGTGCACTTACACTTGAAAGAGATGATCGTACTATATAAGGAGACAATATCTGTCTGTCCATCTTTAATACTTCTAAGTCCCTTGAAACTCAACAAAATTTCTTCAAATTTTGCAGAGCGAACCCTCAGCATCTAATACAAGTCAAGTTAGAATTTCAGCAAGATCAGATTATGCAATCATCACTTTTTACTCTAAAAGCTAAATTTTTAATTTACATTTCCTATGTAAGTTTTGTATTAATTCATAAATATTAATGTATAGCGATATAAAGGTAATGGATTATCATTTTTGTTTACTTTAAATGTCTCACTTCAATGTTCAGTTAATTTCACTTTCCAAAGAACTATATCAAGTGGGGCCTCAGTGGTCCAGTGAATAGAGCGATCACAAGTGGGGTTATAGTTGCTCAGTGGATAGAGCGATTCCAAGGGGAGCCGCAGTGGTTTAGAGGCTAGAACTATAGCCAAGTGGGGCCCGAGTGGTTTAGTGGGTACAGCTATATCAAGTTGGGCCACAGTGGGCAAGTGGATAGACCGATTCCAAACGGCACCTTAGTGGCTCAGTGGATAGAGCAATTCCAAGTAGAGCCTTAGTTGTTCAGTGGATAGAGCAATTCCAAGTGGGGCCTTAGTAGCTCAGATGATAGAGGAATTCCAAGTGGGTCCTTAGTGGCTCAGTGGATAGGGCGATTCCGAGGGGGGCCGCAGTGGCTTAGTGGATATATATATATATATCAAATGGGGCCTAAGTGGCAAAGTGGCTAGAGCGAATCCAAGTGGAGCCGCAGCGGCTCAGTGGATAGAGCGATTCCAAATGAGGCCGCAGCGGCTTAGTGGATATAACTTTATCCAATGTTGAATTAATTTCACTTTCTTTTTCAGTCTTTGAATGATAACAAAAATTTGTAACATCGTAACTATTTTTGGTATGTGACCATACTGAAAACACTGCCATGGGCTAACTCCTAGTAGTATTTAATAACTATCTTTGTGTGAAATGTAATCAAAATGGGGATTGTGTTGTTGATGTTGTGGATCAAAAGAGAGTACGCATGATATCAATCCACACCCTTTTATTACATTCATTATTATATATACACATTTACACATCGTATTATGACTGCACTGAGGACGCACCACAAGAAGTTCACGGTAAAGTAAATTCTGTCCTAAGCAGAGTTGCCAACTGTGCTAACACAATAACAACCCCTCTCAATAATGCAAACCATATGAGTAGGTGGTACAGTAACTTAGCAGTAATACAAACAAACAAAACTGGCATAAAAACAAACATACACCATAAGTGAAGTTCATAGAACTAGATAAACTTTCAAATTAAATTATAACAGCATTCAAGGTAATCACATTCATGCTATCCCTACAAGACATAAACTTAGATGTAGGTAGTGTTTTTGTAAGGAAGTCAGCTAATAGCTCTTTTGCTGGAACATATAAGATAGTAAATTTTCCTTCATTAATTAGGTCCCTAACAAAGTAGAACTTAACGTAAATATTTTTGGTTCTCTTAGTCTTATATGTCTAGGCCATCTTGATACAAGCTTGATTGTCCTCATGAATGATAATGGGTTCATTACAGATATCAATTAATTTTGTTAGTTGTGATATTAACTAACACTCTGACATACCAGCAGCCAAGGCATAGAATTCTCCCTCACTACTTGACCGAGAAATTATATATTGTTTATAAGAACTCCAACACACAATTTTTTAATTAATTATTACTAGAAACCCGTACACACTTCTTCTGTTGTTAAGATCTGAAACATATTCGGAATCTGCAAAACCACAAACGATAAACTTAACGTTATCATCATTTTTTTACCACAAGCACAAATCCTTACTTGACTTTAATTATTTCAAAACACCCTTCAAATGTTACCAGTGAGACTGATTACAAAAGGTTTGAATCTGACCCGAGAAAGATACACAGTAGCTTAAGTCAGGTCGGGTTCCTAACATAATGTACATTAGGCTACCCACTAGATCTCTATAAGGGTACTTGCTGTTTACTTATCCCCCTTTTCTAGATTCGACTTTGGTATCAGTAGAATAGTTTTTCCTTTGAAATAATGTGTATTAAATCTGTGCAAAACTTTATAAATTAAATTTTCCTGGCCCATAAAAATACCTCGATTCACTTTACTAACATAAATTCCATGAAAAGTGATTTTATCATGAGAGTCTAAATCTTTCATTTCAAAACTTTCCATAAACTTTTGCTTTACATCCACAACTTCTGAAACATCACATTCAGAAAAAAAAGTTCGTGTAAACAAATTAGAATTTATGTCCTGCCTTTTGAATACAGACATGGGTAAGACTTGAATCTACTAAAATGCATATTTACTAAATTATCATTAATACATTTGTTACAGAATTTGGGACTTACACGCAAACCATACAATGCCTTTTGCAATTTCCACACACACATGTATCACTTCCATCACTATTACTCATATTTGCCATTTGGTAGTTTCATGTAGATCTCCACAGCCTCAGTGGAGAACTGTTTAGAAAAATGCTCTCTTAATGGTCAGTTGGTGGATGACCAGGTCGTGGTTAACGGCCACAGCTAGCAGGCATCTGAGAGTGGTCATCCTGGCCACTGGTGCATAGAAATCCTCTTCTCCAAGCCTCGGTTGTTGGTATCCACATGCCACAAGCCTTGCTTTCTCCTCAGTAATTGCACCACAGTTTTTTTTTTACAGAATACACGTGAGTCAATAATTTTAATTCCTTCAGGATGCTCAACTAAGGTCCAGATTTTGTTATCATTGAGTGCCTTTAAATATTTTATATGGCTTGCCTCTAATCTGGTGACTTGAAAGCTTCACAAAAACTAATAGGTGGAGAATTTTCAGAGGCTGAAAGTGCCAAGTAAACATCATATTATTCGATATACTGAGGAAGGTGACTCTCCCTCACACTGTGGCGCAGTCCTAATTCCATCCCTGGTGGTTCCTGTTCTGATCTCTTCTCCCATGCCATACACTTTGCTTACTCCTCATATACAGGAGTACCACTGACATCTTGGTTATACTCGGGACAGTACTAAAATTATTTTTATCAAATATCACAGACCTTGCAGCAATAACTTTCTTTTCGTCTTGATCCCACTGTCTGTAACCATTACCACAGTATCCAAAAAGATATAGTTTTTCGAAATGTGTGTCAAGATTCCCTTGTATATCTTCCTTAGGAACATAGGCATAAGCAGCTGAACCAAAAACCTTAATTTTGCTTACACCACGGAATGCATGCCATAGTTCTGCCTGGTTAGCTTTTGTAGGTAGCACTGATGTCTCTAGGCAGTTGGTTATGTAAGCAGCAGATAGGACAGCTTCTCCCAACAAGCTCTTACTTGCACATGCATCGAAAATCCATCATCTTGCACAACAGAGTCTTGTGAGATTGTACCATTCAGATTTTCCTTTTTGGGAATTATTCCTAGGTACTGTATATTGGATGTGTATTCCCTTAAAGGTACACAGGTCCTTAAATTCCATTGAGATATATTCCCCACCACTGTCACATAATAGACGATAATAATAAAACAAAATTTATTTATCAGAAAAAACTTATATCTACCGATTTGTAATATAAATAATGCTAAAAATGTCTACCTATGTGTCATGAACACACATATTATAATTTTTAAAAGTAAGCATTAAAAAATATTTTAAAATATCTCAATTTAGTTCATATAATATTAAAATCGATTACAAGCAAGTCCGAATCTACAACACAATTTAAAGCAGTCCTCAATTTATTTAATATAATGTTTAAAAAAATTTAAACCAAATCCGAACGTAAAATACATTTTAAAGCAGTTCTCATTTTATTTAGTATAATGTTCAAAACAACTCTGTAATTTATTAGGTAATTAATGAAACACTAAGTTACTTACAGTTAAAGTAGATAGTCTGGACTGGGTGTTGGTGGCGAGGGCCTTTCCGTCGGACAGCTTTAAGATTAAGCTCCCAGACGATCACCTCGCCAGGGGCTGGTCTCGGAGTCGTGAAGGGAGGACTCGCAGCAGCGTGGAGATGATGTCAGTCACAGCAACGCAGACTCTCAAGTCACATATCGGAGGTTCAACTAGAAGTGACAGGGGGTAGGGGGAACACAGTTGTCTTTTATACTTTTATTGCGACCTCATTTGCGGGAAATAATAATAAATGACAGGGAATACACGCCCTCCTTCCGAAGAAAAAATAATTTTACCCTTATGACACTCCCACGCACACAGAAAAAACATCGGCCTTCAAAAAGAGTTATTCAAAATTGCTTCTAGCAAATTACTCCGAGCAATGACAAAATAAGTGTCTGCTCGAATTATTGTTACGCATTTTACCATTAAACATTATGCCCTGCGAAATAAAAGCTGTTAAACTATTATCACGTTTTTTTAAATAAGCAACAAGCATTCGTCCCTGCACGCCTTTAAAAGTTTAGCCTTAGGAGAAAAGCCCTTTATTTAAATATTTTAAATAATTCAGTCTTGTATGTGATTTGTAATTGACAGGACCATCCCTGGGAAAATATCTGTCAACCCATGTCACTGATAATAAGCGTGAATGCTACACATTTGCTTTTTAAATACTTGTGAAGCAGCGGAACGTAAGTAATGAAAAATACACTATGGGGCAAACAACTGACTGTGTGTGCGTGGTCGACGGTGCTATTGTATACTTTGACAAACAAGTATTTCTCTAATAAAAATCACTCTTTCTGAAGTAGCCAAACCTAAATAATGAATATGAAGGTTGCGCGAAAAACAACTTCGGGGTGTCCATCTATACTTTTAAAATAACTCTTGAGTCAGTGAAACGTGAATATTGTGTTTTGTGTGCTTGCTAAGAATAAAGGACATCCCTACCATAATAAAAAATACCTACCCCTTTTTTCGCTTTCATGTGACACATTTCACTGGGGTATGGACTATTGTACACTTTTTGGATGGAGCATTATGTTGTGTGATTTGAATTACAACTTACTATGATCCCACCTCCTCGTTAAAATCTTGTGTGGTCAGCCATAGCTTATTTGTGTTGTGTAGTATTTTCGAAAAACAGAATATTTTTTTTGTTCTTTGACTGATGAGTATGTCTGTGCCCACATATTTTTCTACAGTGCATCGAAGCATGAAAAATAGTTTTTGTGTGAATAATGAGTCTCAGTAGTTCTTTGGTTGTGGATTCATAGGCGTCATTGCATGTTCTTTTCTTTGACTGGCATTTAATTCGCGCCTCCGTGTTCGTCACGATTGTGATCTTAAATAATGGGTTGGCAGGCATCGTCCGAAAGACTTGGGTGTGTGTGTGTGGGCCTCACGCAGAGAGCGACATCTGGGCATGTGTGGCACGACAGAGCGTGTCGCAGTCTAACAATGGGTTTGCACACACGCGGCCGCATTTGGGTTGTTTTTTGTAGAAATGGTATGGGGGGTGTGAGGGCTAGCGGGCAGTGGTATCCCAGCCTAGCGATGGACGACAAAACTAGTCTTGCAGGGATAAACTGAATGTGATTACCTTGAATATTGTTATAATTTAATTTGAAACTTTATCTAGTTCTACGAACTTCACTTCTGATGTATGTTTGTTTCTGTGCCAGTTTTTTTTTGCATTACTGTTAAGTTACTGTACTACCAACGAATATGGTTTGCATGAGCGGAAGGGACCGCAGCGGGCTTAGCTCATGTCTCGGGCGGGTTGGTGTTTGAGGGCCAAAGTGAATGGTGGTACGGGGAGTTTGACAAAGATCGCTGTGCTGGCGACTTTCGCGTATGGGAAATGCATTATATTGGCGAAGGTTAAGAACAAATCTAATAAATATTTTTTACTCCTGCAAAAAAAAATATCCCAACTGCATATAAAATTTATTATTTTACTTGCCCGAATGAATAAATAATTTAACATAATAAGTAAAACGTTGTTAGCTTAAATTTATTGTTGCCGGATACGCAGATGTCTGCATGGACACTCGCTAAGTGCGCGATGAAATATAATATAATAGGATATTTAAAGGGATCGTCACTCACTTGAGGTAAAAATGTTCTATACATTTCTCGTAGCACACACACGATATGAAACTTAGGTAATTGGCAAATATACAAATTTAAGTAGTTTATAACCTGAAGCGATATATACAGAATATTCTACACTGCAAATGTCTGTCGCGCATGGGGCGCAAGTGTCCTTGACGACTGTTAGACTTGAACCGAAAATTATTAAAATAAACTCTATACCTTATATATTAAAATACAAAGCAATGTATGGCTGCCTATGGTGTAAGAAATTAAAAGCATTCGTTATGCATACTTGTGTAATTATTCATTGAGATATGCACTATTGCAAGTCTCATATTATTATAATCAATGCACTGCTGCATATGCAGGTGCACGAATATATTTAATTAATATCATTATTTATTCAATGCGATATGTACTATCGGTAACAGATACTTCGTTTAATCCTGTACATTCAAGGGTATAACTACGCTACTGCACATGCAAGTGCGCGTAGTAAGCTATTGCTGTTGGAAACTAGTTTAGTCAAAACCTTTGGGACCCGACAAACTGCTTCCCTGCACAATCCTGAGAAGGGGAGCGGTGGAAGCTGTGAATGAATCTCCTCGGTGTGGGGGGAAGAGGAGGGAAAAAGGGCATTCAAACGTGCTGGGGCTACCTGGAGGGGTGGGGCAAACAAAAGTGCATTCAGAAGTGCAACGCTGCGATATAGCACTTTCCTACTGGAGCTCCGAGCTGCGGTGTGGTGCGGATGTGCACTTAGGCTCTCATAATTGTTCATTGCGACATGAAATAATTATTCAGAGTAACATGTACTCTCTTTGTCACAATGCATTGCTGCATATGCAAGTGCGCGTAATTAATTATTGTATTTACGTACCTATTTATTACATGCGCAATTTTAATCCTATTCACAACCCCCTCCCCTCCTCAACAACAGCATCACACTCATTCCAGCGCCAGAATCCGAAGTTTCAACATCTAAAATGATCCTTGTGACATTCTCACTCCAACACCGAAACGACCAATCACAGAAGGTGTAAAGCCATATATGCTGCAGCTCCCACACCTCGCACCTCAGTCTGGCAATCTGACAACACCAGTGATTACGTAATTGAAAATTACGCAAAAATTAAATATAAGTAACCCCCACAAGAATGGAAACAAGTATCGTTCGCTGCCACTGTATCGCCACCATTTTTAATGAATTTAATCTCGGAAGATCCCTAGATCCTAGATCACTTTTTATTAATTGGATTATCAAGTTGATATCAAAATGATTGATCAGATTATTCCTTAACCTGATCAAGCAAGGTTTAATATGCTTATCTTAATCCGATAAAATTTGATTTATTGATGTAATTAATTTTATATAATTAAGCAACCAAATTATTTTAAGTTTTTTTTTTTTTGCGTGAATTGATAAGTGTGTAGTTTGGTGCAAGAGTGTGCTAAGTGTATTACTTTATTTCTTTTTATATTTCTTGGGGGAACGACATTAGTTGGTCCTCACCCTCGGATGCCTGGCATTGAACTGATGTGTAATGTGTTGGGGGAGGTGTATGTAGTGTGTAATTTGATTTTAGGGTCCTTTATTTTTATTTTTTGGAGACCGGCATGGTAGATCGTCACCCTTGTATATCTGGAGGTGTACTGAAGCGGAGAGCAGGCCATTGGTGTTCCTTCCCGTTTACCATCTGGCAAGTGACTGAGGGATAAGACACTGCAGCACTGTCGATGTCTGAATGTCGACTGAGGTTATGGCGTAGTTCGGAAAGGTGTATTATAAAATAACGAAGTATTTGGTTGAAAATAATTAGGAAATAGCTATTGAAAAAATAGGTATTTTA
Source organism: Dryococelus australis (assembly GCA_029891345.1). Taxonomy (NCBI): domain Eukaryota; kingdom Metazoa; phylum Arthropoda; class Insecta; order Phasmatodea; family Phasmatidae; genus Dryococelus; species Dryococelus australis. The sequence goes on along the minus strand of CM056994.1, from coordinate 165,788,181 downwards.
TTGAAAATTAATTATACGCAAATAATAGGCTGACATCCACATTGTCAACATACTAACACATCCTGTATGGTAGGAATATAATTTATGACAAACAAGAGAGACTCTTACATGACTCCTCTACAAACAGAAGATATTAAGTGTCGTAAATAAAAATAACTATGTATTTCATTGAAACTGATTAGGAAATTGCTATAAAAAATATGAATTGTATTAAATAATATGCTGAAATCCACAAAGGAGTTTTACTAATTTAGTTAAAACGAATGCTAATACATGAATTATCGACTAGTACAAAAGGAAACAAGTTAAAAAATTGCGTATTGAAACACTTTACAAATAGATTGGCCTGTTTATGATGCATGTACAAGATGAATGAAAAAAACGAATGGACCACACAGATGTTAAAAAAATATGAAGAACTATTTCCCTACCAATATATAATTTAAGACACGTTTAATTATATGAATCAAGCACTAAAGAATCGCAAAGACAAATTACAAACAAATTACAGCACCTATTTCCACATGAATGATTGGCCCAGCTATCCTGGTGTTATAAATAAAGTAAGCAAGCAACAAGCTAATATAATTATACCTACAACAAAGCCAAAAAACTATTTCCATACTAATATAATTTACGAATATTCCTAAACACAAGAACAACACATTCTGAAGAAATTTACGAAGGTGAGATATTAGATTTATTTATTCATGATTATGAATTCACCAGTTTATATTTACAATGGAAGCTAATCACAATAGTAAACAAGTGCCTTCTTACACATAGCTTATAATTTTATATGGGGAACACGTAGGTTGACTTGGGAAGTTGCTTGCGACTAGTGATAGGTTGAGTGAGGTGTAGTGAGCAACCATACATCTGTTTCCACCGCCATCGGATTGTAGACTGAGGTTATGGAGGAGTATTTTGTTGAGAATGAATAATAGTGTGAAATCCACAAAGACAGTTTACTAACCCGTCCTGTATGCTAGGAATATAATTAATGCAAACAACAGAGACTTGTACGCAACATATTGACCCCTCGACAAACACTAAAGGAACAAGTTGAAAATTTTGGAATGAAACATTTCACAGATCAATCAAAATGATTTATTCTTGGTTACGAATGCATCACTTTAGATTTCCAGTGCAAGCTAATCACAATAGTGTACCTCACCTGCACCCTCATGAACTCTACAACATAATGTGTGAACTATGTACAAAGAAATAAAATAAAGATGTACCACGCAAAAACTTACCCTATTTCCAAGCATTAAAATATTTCACATTTAACAAGCAATAAAATTTCCATTGAAGCCTAGCGTGATGTTACGATTGCGTGGAAGCCGATCACACCTTGGTATAATTATGATTTAAGTTAGCTTAGAAACGGAATTCACAAAGAAGTTTCCTGAAAAAATCGCACATAATTAGTGAGAAAATTAATGAATACTAGATAATCACGATCTAGGCGAACAACTTAAACATTCCGTGTAGTTCCTCGAAAAAATATATATTTTTTTAAAAATCAATATTAAGATATGTTTAAAAATAATAATATATGTATGTACCTTAATGTCTTATGGAGTTGGCCAACTTACCGTGTTCCAAGAATAAAATTATTTAATGGCATATCTACAAACTCTGTTTATCATTCTGAATATGTTTCCTCATCGCTATAAAATTATTTGAAATAATTTTAATACAGCTTCCATCGAAAACCGATCGTAGAAAATGGTTAGCAAATCTAGTAGTGAACACTTGTAGACTCCGATAATCCACGTTTTATGGAAACCGAAATTATTATTATTTCTAACATGTGTAAAAGTTATAAAAATTTCACAATATATATTACGAATGATAGGGTAGGAGCGAAGCTAGCACAGAGAGTAACAGCCCCAGCCAGGTGTAGCACGAGCTCTTTTTGCAGAAACGCAATGAAGATGGATGACCTGGCTGTCTCTCGTGCTGCAGCAGGCTGCCAGATTACCGACCACAGGCGGTGAGATGCTAGTCCCTAACAGTGAAAGGTGGTGGTGTGTGGCGCGAGCGACCGACAGGTCTCCAAGAGTGTGTTAACATGATACTAAGCTACCCTTTCTGGACTGTTGGTGAGTGGAACATCTTGGGGTTGAAATGTCCCATTATTACTCTCCTCACCAAACCCTCGCATCACCCTTATTTGTCCATCTTTTCATCCCTTAAGCAGAAGCAATGACCTCGCTCCCCTGTCATCAGGGTATGGACCACAACAAAAGACTGTCTTCAGGCGGCAAGCAGGACTAGCTCGCTCAGTGGCAGGGCATTGTACTCAATGCTCCTGAGCACTCCATAGACCAACACACTCCTTACTTGTAGGAAACCATCATCAAACACATTTGCTTTCTGAATAAACACTAAATTAGCTGATATACACAAAAAGTGCAGATACAGAGTAAATTGTATCTCTAGGTGTTTTAAATATCCCGTGAAAACCACCTGTGTTTGTTAAAACCGATTAGCAATATTTTACATGTGTCTTTAAACCCTGCATATTATTATTAAATTATTTATTTTGCCACGTTTTCTGTTAGGCACAGTTAAGGAAAAAAATAATTGCTCTGTTGAGAATCTCCATAAACAAATGTCTTAACTGCATTAAATATTACCGATTATGCTGTTATAGGTGATATTCACGCAAACTGATTTCATAGTGAGACAGTATAGCTCGCTGATATGGAATGCGGCCAGACAAAATAATTCGCCAGTTGTTGTGAACACACTCGTTAAACTGAGTGAATGAAAAAATATTATGTTCACACCCAAATATTTAAACTCATTGAAAACATATCAATTAACCGGGTATTTTTGTTTTGTTATGTTGATATGTAATTTTTTCATGATATATCTGTAAAAAGGTTACATCGAAGAATAAATACATTTTCTTCACACAATGTATAAAGTTATGACCCTTGGTGGATAAAGTGATACAGTGATTCACTCTTTCTCTGTGATATATGTTAATAATATTCGAGATCTACAAATTTTTTGAAGGTAAATAATAATAATTAAAAAACAATTAGTTTCAAATACATTTTAATATATCCCATTTTTACAACCACAACAATATTTATTTACATATAAAAAATCAATCCTTCTTTACATACCAGAAGTTTGCAAAAGTTCTTTATTTATTTATTTAAATAGGCATTCAAATATTACACTTAGTGTATTTTATAACATATTTGGTAAGGGTGCAGTAAGATGTTGCTCCCACATCTGGGGAACGATGTTGATAACATTTAGTTCATGTTGCAGTTAGACAAATTTCTTACTCTCAAATATGTGAGAAATTGTCATTTACATCAGATTCTAGATGAGGTGTTGGTTCGCTGGCTGTTTTACTTTCAGATTATATGTCATTTATTGTAAGCTACTATCTTATATGTCAGTTGATTGGCTCACTCTTGATACAGCTGGAAGTTTAACTGACTTGTAGATTATATTGCGTCAGTTAACTTGCTCACTGGCGGCTGTTGCAGGTGTCAGGGCAGTATTTATAATGGTACTGAGTGTAGTGTTGCAGAAAAAATTTGGACAGGGATTCTATAGTGTCCCACAGGGTGAAACGGATACTCTAGCCTTGCACCTCTTGTATTGCAACACTTCATTCAGTTGGATGGCAGAGGAAATTTGGTACAAATATACTGAGTATGTAATTCATACAGGATTATGTTTGGAAGCTCAAAAATGACAACACCGCTGTACAAAGGCTTGTTAAACATAACAGAGCTCTTTAACGTCTCGATCAGGACTGGGTTTTCATTGATTATTTGCCATTTCAGGAATGCAAGCCTTCCTATCAGTAATAAATTTGAGCAACTTAAGTTTTGTATCACCAACAATAAATTGCCTGTATTGTGAGATAGGAATATCCATGTACAATATGAGCTGCAAAGTCCACCCACTCCCACACACACTAAACTCTTTAAGTCAGTTGGTTAGGGAAGCCATAACTGTCTCGTCATAAATTTCGTCAACATGAGACGAATTAAGGATGACAAATGATTCGCTTTTAAAAAAATAATTCTATGCTAATGTCTCTAGATATTTACACACTACTGTTATGTTAATCATAATGGGCCAGGATAATGCTGACTTAAGTCTAACAGAGGAACCCTGCACATTGTGAAAAGTCTTTCAAAATCTTTGTCAGTCTATTCTCGTATCAGTTCATCTACCAGCGAACACGCTAGCCAGTATCTCGTATTTGAGGCTGTATGATAAATTCTTCACTGACGAAGATGAGTCGGAAACGCAAATTACTTCTTAATCCTTAATAAACATATCAGTGTTTTGAGGCAGATAAAGGAATTGCAGTAGGTGGAACAGGAAATGCTAAGGGCTGTGCAGTAAATGTAGCCTGTTTAACATGTGGAGCTAACTGTGGTGCTGGTTGTAGTGCTAATTGCAGTGCTGATTGTGGTGCTGTTGTGGTGCTGACTTAGGATGTAATGATGTTAATCGTCCTGCCTCCGAATTTGGAGTTGTATGTGGAGGTGAATGTGGAGGTGGATATATTGTGAATGTGGAGGTGGTGGGGGATGTTGAGGGGGAGAACCAGTGTTGCAAGTTTTACAATGTCTCTTTAAAACATGACTCTAAGAAAACTGATTCTGGCAGAAATCACACTGACGCTGTTTTATGAATTTTACATTCCCAGGTCGTTCTTTCATGTTGTAAATTCCAAAAATCTGTAATTGTTTTACCACAGCAACACAGCAGATGCATTATTGATTCTGTAGTCTTCCAAGTATAGAATGAAACTGAAGGGTGTACAATTTTATAGCTGGCTATAGGTAATTCTAGGAATTGCTAAAAGTGAGCAACAATTATATTCTAGGTATTGTAAATTCGATTGTATTTTTCATTTTTAAACACAATGCTACTAAATCCTAGAAGGTGTAACATGTACATTTACAAAGTTTCATGTATTAATCGCTTTCAAAATACTAATGTTTTATTTAATCATTATCACACACACAAATCTTTGTATGCAAACACATTTAGATTTTGTTACATACATGTAACCAAAGTTTGCATAGAATTTCGTAGTGAGAATTAATTACATGTGAATATTGCAATTTGTGCTTACATAAAGTCTGTAAAACACTAAAGTATTCTCAAACTATTAATTTTATTACATTTTGTCAACATTGGGGGTTAGCAAAAACACTTTTTACTTAAGATCGTTCCAATTCTCTCCTTGGCCACACAAATAAATCTAGTCTTCTTATCTGTTCGGTTGTTAACATTTTTCATGTATTTGGGTGTGTGAGGTGTGTGTGTGTGTCTGTGTGTAATATTATACGTTCTGGCAAATCAGGAAAAGTGTCATGAAATTGTGAATACAATTTTTTGGCACTCGCTGGTAGACTTGTATTTGGACACATATGGTATGTAGCACATTTTATCAGATCTGGACGAGATATAAAATTATTTTATTTTTCATCCTATAATCGACATTGGATATTTTTTAAATGAAACAATCCATAGCAAGTCTCTCCAAAATCACGTAATAATCCGCTAGAAAAGCAAGTACATTTCACAGCTTTTAAAGGTAAGGGATAAATAATTGTACAAACAAATTCATTTTACAGCATATTTTATTGACAAAACTGTTTCGGAAATATATACACAACATTTAACAGGTATATGTTGTTTTGCGATTAGCAAATCTTTTTTTTTGCATGATGATTCAAAATATATGCAACACTTTTAAGAAGCAAAAATAAGTTTCACAAACTGTTTGAAAAAATCATAACACAAGTAAGTATATGGTGTTTGTCAGGTTAGAAAACCTTAGAGAACTATAGCCAATTGGTAAGGAAAAAAAAACATATATACATACAGCTGTAATGTTACAAAGATATTAAAACTATTTATTTCCAAAACAAGTTCTGTATGGTTTACTCTGTTGTGGAAATAGCTTGATAATATTTAATTTATACTTCGATTTCTGTGTGCATGAGCATGCGATTTTGTTCTCTTGATCCATCTTTATGAAATATTGGTTTACATAAAACCAAATACTATTTGTTCTTAATATGAGTCGATAAACCACAATGTTCTCTTATACCAAATAGTGCCATATTATTTGTACAATATCCACTGGAGACTCAGGAGAATCCGAATTACCCCCAGTCAGTCATCAATGACCAAGTTAGCATTAATTTAGAGTTTTCCTCTGCAGATAATAATGTTGCTTTATTGACATATGGTTCACATAATTGTTTGAACTATGGACAATTGAATTATTTTTGATTATCTGTTTCTCTCCCATTTCACACACTTTCTAGAATGTCTTTAGCTCGACTCCAAGTATGTAAATTTCACATTTATTTAACTATTTCTTACAAATATCTTCAATATTCTCATACTCTGTACATCCACTCGCCCAATTTAAATTGTGGTGGTGTTCGGTACCCCTTCTATTTGTTCTCTTGTATTTAAGACTTGGATATTTCCAGTCGAACGGCGATATGAAGCTGAATACCATTGTGTGTTATTCCATATCAATAAGAGCAAATTCTTTAATGATACATTTTTCTAAGGATTTAATTCCTTACACATTGTAAACATTTTGTCGGTATCCAGGTTCGTAGTATACTGACTCAAGTCATTATCTTCACCTGCTTAGCTCTTACATTATTGTTAGCCAATCTATCATGAATGATCAAAATGTAAGCTTGCATATTTTCTGGAATGGGTGTATTTTCACTTATTCCAATTCGTGAATCAATTGTTGTTGCTAATGGTGTAATTTTGTTTGCTTACATCAAATACAACTATGCTCGAGTTTTAAATACTTCAGGTTCTAGTATTGGTGAGCTGATTATGTTATAACATGTTTCCTGAAACTTTCAGTACATATCATAGCAAATAAGGAATTCCCCATTTTCAAAGTTTATGTTGAATCTGTATAAGGATAAGCTTGACAGTTTATATATAGTTATAAATTTGTCATATTATAATTATCTGTTTTTAAATTGTTTGGTCGATTTATTTGAAAACAAATAACAAGTAATCGTGGTTTCTCAAACAAAAAACTTTATTTCACACTCCACATTATGTATTGTGATGTTGGTAGTGTTAGAGAAGTCTGCAAACCCTATTCTCTGAAAGCAACCTAAATTTTTCCCTTTTTCGATATATTTTAAAAAACTTTACACATTTACAAGTGTTAATTTCAATATTTGTAATCAACCATTCAGCACTGTGTAATTCAAATGCTACACCTTCGTCATTATTAGCTGTATCATATACGGTGTTCAAATATATATTACTGAATAGAATAATTTATTCTTGTTTAGTATTTAATATAACATGTTGATAGTCTTCAGTGAAGCCAAGTACCATACTTAATAGCATAACAACTTCATATTTGAGCCTTTGTATATTTGTGGTTAATAATCACTAGCATTGCTCCACCGAGCCATACATCCTATATAAAGATTGCTTACACATCATAAGTTATAGTTTTTTATCGAGGAAGTAATTCCAAAATTTTGTGTTTGCTCAATTTAAACACCATTGAGCAGATATGCAATTTGTCGATTGTATGAAGTATTCAATTTCTTACTATTTTTGTAGTTACTAGATTACTTGCATCGGGTTTCTATTATTGTTCCTTTAAATCCTTAACTTGATTTCGACAGTAATGTGTAAATATCATGGCTTTGTATAGAAATCCTTATTTCCGATGTAAACGTGTATGGACCTGCTTGGAATGGTTTATACGTGCGTATTTCCGTATTGGTGATTGCATCTTCATAGCTTATTAGTTCTTCGACATTAAATATGTCTTCCATTTCTATTAAACATATACCATAATTCCTTTAAAAACAATTCGAAGCCTTATGTTAACTTCACAGGTAACTTATAATATGCCAAATTTAATGATATTTCAACAAATTTTCAAAAAGACCCTATCTTAAGCAAAATTAAAGGAAAATGGTGGCCATTTTGGACTCGATTACCGTATAAGAATGACAATAAATTCGGATTACGAACAAATTATTTACATTGTAAAGAGCTATCTGAAACAAATAACATTCTTCCATACAACTTATGCAGCTAACATAATGACTTATCAAAGAAAGTTTACTGACAAAATGAAATTTGTATTACATACATACATTTAAAACAGAACGTTTTTCAAACACAATTAAGACAATCCCAGCTCCAAAAGGGATTACTCAGCAGGTTAGCCTTCGACCAACATGTTTGTAGGCTTGACAAGAGTGAATGTTTGAAGAACGCATCTCTGGACATTTTTAGCAGCAAAAAATATTTTTTAGACAATTTACACAAGAGGATAACTTGAATCGGCCTGTTAAGATCTGTACAAATAATCTTCCTACAATTGCTAGAAGATGTACATTTTGTTCTATAACTTTCAGATTAACCAAAAAATCTTGTATGACAGTATTTGTCCACGGAACTTTTTAAAGCCATACTTTATTTTCACAAGCATTAAACATTGGTTATATAAAATATAACTTAAATTTTGCCTTGTAGAGAAATCTACATGAAAAAAGGTATTTTCTTGCCTACAAACACATATTTGACTGTTCGAATATATGCACATGTTTTTCATTGTATTAGTAAAACGTTTGACTTACATATTGCGAACATATATTTTTATTAAATCGAATAATACATGTTTGAAAATAGGGTTTTTTAAATATTTACAAAACAAATTACATAAAAAGTCCTGGAATCGAGTAATTTAAATTAGGGGAAATATCTGTTGTGTTCAGTGTCGTGTGAAATTATTCTTTGCTGAAAACGGGATATAATTCTATGGCATAAATTTTCCGAAATATGTTGTATTTTTTTGTAAGTTTGCGGGATAATGACATCTGAGACATCATTTTTAGTATTGAGAAAATAATTTTTTTATTGGGAATTGTTAGACTTATATTCGCTAGCAGCAAAGGTTCAAAGACAGTTGTACGAAGATAGTGAAGTAGGAAAAAAAATTTCAATGGTTTTTTTTACAAAGGCTTGGAGGTGGTTCATCACTGCAGCGTGCTAGCTTGGTGGTGGAGGGTGAGTAGGTAGTGCCGAGTTGGACAAAGATGCGCTTTGGAGGGGACTAACAGGATCTTGCCCACTCACAGACTTCTCACTTGCCTCGCACCATGTTCCAAGCGACGCCATGTTAGTATTGCAGCAGTGTTTGACTTCGATGGATGTGTAGAGCTCCGGAGATGGAACATAATTGTAATTTCATATCCTATTTTTCGTAACATTAAAGGTGTTAACTAATAAGTTTACATGTATTAATGGAATAATCTCGTTTTTTTTAAAATAAAATGTGGATTATCGAAAAGTGTGTGTGAACTACATATCTGAGGTCGACCTACAGCTGGATACTTATACCGAGGTACCGCCGTAATAGTTTGTGTTAAGAAGTGTGGTTATATGCTATGTATTTAATCCTAAAACCTAAAGACATTTAACATATCTGTCCATCTATTATTTAAAACAAAATAATGCATGGGATTTTTCATTAGTGTCATTTGGCTATTATTTGTAGATTAATGAATTTCGTAAGAATTTATATGCCATTTTTTGGGAAACCTGTGGGTGAATACCGTATTTAAGCTAACCTACCTCTGGATAAATGTTTGCTATTTTTCATCAGCCATGTGATGTGAGACTCGCTAAGCTTTCACTGCGATAGGTTTTCGGCGGAAGTAGTGTTAAAAATGGTTTTAAATACTTTTATCGTGATAGTGAAACATATTTAGATCGATAAACAGTGTCTGTAGATATGCCGATAATTAATTATAATATTGGAATATGGTAAGTTAGGTGATTCCATAAAGACATTAACATACATACATTAATTGAAGCTCTTCGCCTAGAATTTGATTATCTAGTATTCATACAGTTTCTCACTAATTATGAGCAATTTTTTTTTCGGATAACCTGTGTGTGTATTTCGTTTTTAAGCTAATCTACATCATAATTATACCAAGGTGTCGTCGGCTTCCATGGGAGCAGGATATCATGCTAGGCTTCAAAAGAAGTTTTATTGTTTGTTAAAAGAGAATTATTTTAAAGCTTGGAAATGGGGTAAGTTTTTGCTTGGTAAATCTGTATTTCATTTCTTTGTACATAGTTGGCATGCTACATCATAGAGCTGATGAGTGTGCAGGTAAGGTATGCTATTGTAATTAGCTTGTATTGGAAATATAAACCAGTGAATTCGTAAGCAGGGACAAATAATTTTTATTGATTTGTCAAGTGTTTCAATTCGTAATTTTTAACTAGTTCATTTGTGTTTGTCGAGGAGTCAATATGTTGTGTACGAGTCTCTGTTAATTGCAATAATTATATTTCTAGCATACGTGATGGGTTAGTAAACTGTCTTTGTGGATTTCACATTATTATTTATGTACAAAAAAATTCTCCACTATAAACTATGTCTACAATCAGATGGGCGGTGGAAGCAGGCATATGGTTCCTCACGACACCTCACCCAGCCTATCTTTCATCATAAGCGATCTCAGTCCTGCACCGACTTTCCTAGTCAACGGATGTGTTCCCCGTGTTAAATTATAAGTAATAAGTTGTAAGGTATGTGTTTGGTATTATGATAAGCTTCCACTGTAAATATAAACTGGTGAATTCGTAATCAGGGATAAATAGTTTTAATATCTCACCTTTGTTAATTACATCAGAATGTGCCATTCTTGTGTTTAGGAATAATCGTTAATTATATTGGTAGGGTAATAGTTTTTTGGCTTTGTTGTAGGTATAATTATATTAACTCGTTGCTTGCCTACTTTATTTATAACACCAGGATAGCTGGGCCAGTCATTCACGTGGGAATAAATTCTGTAATTTGTTTGTAATATATCTTTGTAAATAATTAGTATTTAATTTGTTAAATTAAGTCTGTCTTAAATTATATATTGGTAGGGAAATAGTTCTTCATATTAACTTAACATTCGTGTGGTCCATTCAATTGTTGCATTTATATACTATGTGCATCATAAACAGGCTAAATAATTTTTATCGATTTGTAAAATGTTTCAATACATTTCTTTTTCATTTGTTTCCTTTTATGTTAGTCGAGGAGTGATGAAGTTGTGTTAATTTTTATTAGATTATTAAAATTTCTTTGTGTATTTCAGCTTCTTTATTAATAAAATACATGTTCTTTTAATAGCAATTTCCTAATAAATTTCAATCAAATACAAAGTTATTTTCATTTCTAGCACTAAATATCTTCTGTTTGTTTAAGGAGTCATGTAACATTATCTCTTGTATGTCGTATATTCCTACCATACAGGATATTTAGTAAATTGACATTGTGTATTTCAGCCTATTATTTGCATATATGTCATTTTCAATAAAATATGTATTCATTCAATAGATTTTTCCTAATCATTTTCAATAAAATACCTCGTTATTTTTTAATACACCCTTCCGAACTACGCCATACCGCACTCTACATTCAGACACTGACCACGCTACACATGTCTTAACCCTCAGTCGCCTGACAGATCATAAATGGGAAGGAACCCGTACACCCTGCTCTTCCCCGCAGGAAAACCACCAGACATACAAGGGTGAGGATCTACCATGCTGCTCCCCCAAATATATAAAAAGGAATGAATAAAGTCACTTAGCACACTCTTGGTACCAAACTACACACTTATCAATTCACACAAAATTAAGAAATAAAACAAATATATTTTTATTGATAAATAAAATAAAATAAATTTCATCAATAAATCAAACTTTATCGCATTAAGATTAGAATAGGACATTTTTGATCTGATAAAAGATTAATTTCATTGATCAATTTGATATAAAATTGATAATCCCATTCATAATAAGTGATCTAGAAACTGTCTGCCGTACTACTATAATACTTTGAACGTTTATAAGGGTTTTTAATGGTTTTTGTAATATAATTAATTCTAAATACGGGGGATATGTTAAATTGTGTGATGGTAAGGGGGTAGGGGGCTTATTTTCCAAAGGTTTGTTTCAAAAAGTGTGACTGTGCCATGAATGGATATATAATTGTAGGTTAAAATTTCTTTTTGTTCAACTAAGTCGTTTTATATATGCCTGCTCTATTTCAAAATTATTTCATTACACTCAAGTTCGTCGAAATATTTTATTCTAGTAAATGGGTGGGTATGTTGGAAAATAAAATGTAAACTAACACGTTGATCACTCTTGAAATTGTGGCTTTGATAGATGTATTGGCCATGATCTAGTTATCATTGGGGATATAAACAGAAGACTAAAATGGGCCTGCCTCGTCTTTATTGTTTGTTCAAATGTAACTGGGCAACCGCGAAGCAGCTAGTTGTCAGTTTTCCACCGTGCTAGTTATAGTTTGTGGCTGCAGACGTGGGGGTTAGCTGACTTACTTGGGTTTGTTGTTTCACAGGTGGAGCTGAACATCGAGCCTGGTCAGTCGCTGGGGCTGATGATTAGGGGAGGCGTCGAGTACAACCTGGGAATCTTCATCACGGGCGTCGACAAGGACTCTGTGGCGGATCGCGCCGGCCTCATGGTAAGTCCCGTGGATGGCTGAAGAAGGGATTCCACCGTAAGTAACTGACAAAACGGTTGATCCCTTCTGACCCCTTACCTAGCTGTTCTACTTACAATCAACGATTAAGTTTTTATTACAGAGAGACTACAATAATATTGCCAGATATACAACACATTTGTAAGAAAGCGATCATAAATGTGGAATGGTGTTTTGGAGGGGTGGAGGGGGTGGTACGAGAAAGCAGATAGGTTCGCTCTAACACCGTAGCGATAGACATTCACCGCCAGACCGCTCGATCAGTTGACATCCTATCGTGGTGTCCTGTCGCCGACTGCAGTCTCGTCCTGGGTCCTGACTACAATTATCTTTTCTACCCTCTTGATATGTGACCCTTACGTATTATTGCTCCTAATTCGGGTTTTGCACGGGGCTACAGCCGCGAGACGTTGATGGTTAACGCAATCTTACTATCTCAGGTCTGCATCTGAACATTTCCCCACGTCTGCTATAGTTATGTAGACCTAACGGTCTCCGCTCCGTCGTGTACTGAATATGTTTTGGCCACATCCACTGACAGTACATTTACTGGCACAGCCGCTGCTCGTGGTCAGGCATCATAGCACTCGGAACAGCCACTCGCAACCGTCTCAAACCACGAGTTGTGAGCTGGAACAACAGGTGGTTGTCCGCGACGCCAATTTTCTCTTCCATCCGCATGCCACACATCCTGCTACCATCCAACGACGGAGCTCAGTAAAGAAAATAATTTAAATTAATTCTATACTTGAAAATAATGACTTAAAATTTATGTTAAGTTTTAACAGTAATTGAATATGTTAAATATAAACGCAAATATTATTTCTATGTTTCAAGATTAAAATATTTAGCATCAAATAACTATTTTTAACGATTCATCCGAAGTAATTACAGTAAAATGTCGCCATACTTAATTTTTTTTTCATAATTTACTCGTGTCATCAGTTTTCTTGTTACAGCAGTTGTTGTAGTAATTAATGACAGTAACTAATTGCGTAATTGCTACTCTTTATTGCTGTGTTAAAGCTATTTGCCGGGATTCTTGAACTCTGTTCGATTAAGTGATTATTTCCTGGACAGTAATTTTGACACAAGTCTCTGTCAACCAAACAATTCATTTGTTACCGCTAGCATTTGTGTAGCGACTGTTGCACCTCAAATATAGGTCATCGTCTCATCGATGATGAAATTCCGAGCATTGATGCTACATTAAATTAGGCTGAATGTGCATAGGGCAATAACTATTAAACGTCAGTTCATTGTCATATATTTGTGGAGAATGTAAGTTTGTTTACAGCAAAGAATAATTTTGGGAGATTAAGTATGCAAAAATCGGAACCTCTTCAAAAATAAAACAATAATAGGTGTACTGTGGCAGCAATCTCTTAGTTAAAATTATTGTTAATACTGTTAACTATCAACATAAATATAGAACAATTTGTGTGTGCAAAATATAGAAATGTACGCATAAAACCTTTTAAAAATTATAGCATTTCATTGTACATATTTTCTTTGCATTTAAATAAGCAACGTAATAAATAACTCAATTCCTACCTGCGTATTTTTATAATTTTTATGACCCGCCAATAAAAATACTGTGGTTACAATAATTGGTCACGGGAATGAATACTGTAAGCCAAAATTTATTTTATGTTTAGTTTCTCAGCGCCTATGCACCATAATTTGAACAGTATAGTTTATTACCTTCCCAGGGCCGGTAATTTTATGAACCCTAAATCTAGAATAATTCATTTATTAACAAATATGAAAGACGTTTATAACTAGTAATGGAAACACTTATGTTATCCATAGCAGTACTTAAGTGTGAGACATTATAATTTACAATTTGTTTGTAAAGGAACCACAGTAAAGTGAAAACTTTTCCAGCAAATTTACTTATAAAAGTGCGTTTATAAAAGTGTAGAATTCTAAGATTAATAAAAAAGTAAATGGTTAAAACGCGGTTATGTATTTCATTAGATGGAATAGTCCTTTCCATTGGGATAATATTTAAATCTATATAAATTTATTCCAATATTTTATAGATAATAGTTCAGTAAAGTTCATTTGAGTTATATTTAAAATAAACAATAATTATTCACGAACCTAATTAAAACACATAAATATAAATTGTTGGTATATTATTTCGGAACATCAAATCAGTTGCTTATAAGGTGGCAACTACGCATTAACGTAAATCGAGTAAAATTGCTTCGAACAAAAGTTATTTCAATAAATTTAGTACTGGATTACATAATTTAAATAACACGTTTAAATGTCTAAACATATCACGTGGAAGTTTCCATACGGAAAATACGATACTGCACTAACTTTTGTGAAAAATGCAATACCAAGGGATTTTAAAGTTATAAAGTTTCAATGATATACATGTAACTGAAATGAACTTTATACCACAGATGATGTACACGAAAATACAGAAATGATTAGGATTACATAACTGTACATTATCTCTGTCTTTGAGAATTCAGTATGGTGTGAAGAACCCACGTGTTGTAATCAGAGCCCCTACATATCGTGACATGGAATCAAAGAGACCCTGGATATGATCCCGGGGAATCTCCCTCCACCCGGTTTGTATGCGAGTCGACAAAGCATTAACAGTGGCTGCTGGAGGTCCGCGACGAACAAGACGCCCACCAACCCTATCCCAGGCATGTTCAATGAGTGACATGTAAGACGAACGTTCAGGCAATCAAGCAGTGATACCCGTCGTTCTTATAGAAGGCTTGTACATTCCTCACCACAAGTGTCCGGG
The DNA here is from genome assembly GCA_029891345.1 of Dryococelus australis. NCBI lineage: Eukaryota > Metazoa > Arthropoda > Insecta > Phasmatodea > Phasmatidae > Dryococelus > Dryococelus australis. Next base: position 165,772,798 of record CM056994.1, on the reverse strand, counting down.
CATTGTACTGCTGAAATATGGCATGTGGAGTTGTCTGAAGGAGGTGCAATACCTCGGAATATAAAACCTCCCTCACGTAGCGGTTACCGTTAAGATTGCCCTCGATACGTAGGAGTAGAGATTGCATGTTGTATACAATGGCGCCTCAAACCATCACACTTGGCGTTTTTCCGCTATACCACTCCACAAAGCAGGTTGCTAGATTGCTGTCACCACGGCAGTGTCTATATATGCGGCCATCACTGTAGGACAGATTGAAGCGGTACTCGTCTGGAAACACTACATTTTGCCACTCAGCATGCCAGCCCATTGCAGTCTGAAGCGTTTGTGGTTTCTAGACTATAGAAGCCGACCCAATGGCATGTGTGCCACCAGTCCAGCCTAGAGTAGACGGCGTCGAACCGTCGACGCAGACAGGTCCACGCCCGTAGTAGTGCTCCACTGTCGAACCAACACTGCGTACGAGGCTTTACGTTTTTTACGTTCACGCGAACAAAAATATGTTTATCCCTTGCTGTGGTCACATTGTCTGGTCCAGTACCCACTCGTCGCTTCGTACGACCATCTTCTATCAACTGGTGCCACACATGCATCACTGTTGTAGCAACGTGCCCTGTACGAACCGAAATGTCACGGTATAACAAATCCGTTTGCCAGAGAACATTCATTCTGCCCCTTTCGAACGCACTCACATACTAATCTGGCGCCCTTTGACGTAGACGCGACATACTGAAACTTGCTTTCACTTCGTTTGATGTCTATTCACTGACTGAACTTGCAGTAACACTGACCTTTCCGGTCACACAAGAGAGGGCGTTGCTGGGTTTACGTGTACGCAATCTCTCTGCAGATGTAATCATTTATTGCTGGGACACTGTCTACACATGATCCGAGTTTGGATTCATACGGACCATTTTAACCTGGTGATGCAAATTTCTCAAAAATAGTGTATGTATCATTGTACCAATTTTTATTTCTTTGATATTTCTAAGGGCCTATCGAAAGCGATAAGCTGTTAATTTCTAAACTGCTAGTTTGCTGATTCTTTAATCATTCTTAAATATCATTCAGATAAATGAATTAACTCAATCATTCAAGTAACCATAAGGGTTTTGCTCCCAAAATACGTATGTACACGCTGAAAATGCGAGACATTATATTTGCCTATACTTTTAATCTCAAAAATACTAGTTGTTTAAAAACAATCTTAATATTTACTTTTGCAAGCAATACTTCCGTTGCTATTTATGTAATACAATTCATTGCCCTGCACGATTCCATGTATGTGTGAAAAATTTAAGAGGGCAGTGTGGCTGCTATCAGATACGATGGAATCTACTACACCATGAAATCGAAAACGCATGATTTCTGCTGGGTTCGACAAGTAGGTGCTTCATAGCACAATTCACAGTAACGCATTAGTACCACATCATGAAGCATGAACCCGAAATCAAATTTTTTTGGGATATTATACGTTTAAATTTAGTGTAAATTTTTTGTTTTATGTAGTTATTTACATTTTTATAAACGTAGTATACCAGCAAACACGACCTGTCGACAAAGTGTCGGCAAATTGTCCGCCCTGATGGCAACTGAAGTTTAAATGCCAGAAGATAGTCATCTGACAACGACGTGATGTCTTTTTTGAGACAGGTTGCTAGCCATTACGATAAAGATAAAGGCCTGCTGTGTTATTTTGGATAACAGACGGATGTCGCCTAAAAAATTTTCGCATGATATCGCACAGCAAACTTGTTACAAGCGTCTTAAAAATGTTTCTGGGCCGATTCCCACAGAGCATCTTTGTCTTTCGGTAAGCTGGTGGCCATCATCTTATTTATTTAGACCCAGTAACGTTTTCGAGGCATGCCTCTTTATCACAATAAAGATATAAATATGATGTATTTTTGCCGACAAACTTTTAGAATGTGTTTTGAATAGGCACGATACAAAGTACCAGTTAAAGATAAAATGTATTTTTTGAGAAAGAATGTTTGCCCTTAGAAAAAAGGCAATGGACTACTGAATTTTTAGGATAACATATGGATATCACCTAAAAAAAAGTCGGCGTGATATCTCACAGCCAACCTGTCGCCAATAGCTCAAATAATATTTTGGGACTTTTCCGATAGAGCTTTATCAGGTTCAGTTATTAACGAATATACACTATTTACCAAAAAGTAATTGGGAACCCGTGAAGATAGGTAAAGGCTGTTCATGGTAAAGTGAGCACTTTTTAAGGCCCTTATAAATTTTTCCTTTCATTCCAATTTCCATCTTCCTGCTGATTTTATGTAAACATTACAATGTGGCCAATATACACAGTGTATACATTTCCCAACCATCAAAATTTAATGCCTGAGGCTACAATAATATAAATTTATTAGCGGTTAATGCCGGTTGGGAGTGCCTTAAAAAGGACTCACTTTATCGTGAATAGACTATAGTTTAGTACGTCAGTTGACTTGTGTTTCACGGCCTTCGGCGTAGGAGCGCTGGTGTTTTTCCGTGGTAGTGTGAACACAGAGGCCTATTGTAACATTCTGGATAATGAAATACTCCCAACATTATGGCGTTTTTACGGAATTGACCCGTATTACTTCCGGGATAATGCAGTGGTACACCGACAACAACGTTCGCCGATTGGACTGGCCCGCCCAGAGCCCCAAAACCCTATAGAACAACTTTGGGACTAATTGGATCGCCGGGTGAGGGCTCGTCAGGCACGGCCAAAACTCATTGCTGAACTCATGGAATGGTTGCAAGAGGAATGGCGACGAATCCCCGTGGATGTCCTCCAAACACTTGTAGTGAGCATGCCAGTCATGGTGACTTCTGTTATAGCCGCAAGAGGTGGCCCTACGAGATTCTAACGGGGTGACAACCACCGAGCAAACATTGAGGACAGGTACCCAATTACTTTTTGATGGATAGTAAATATTTACACCTTTTAATCTCAATTCTATAAATTTAGAGTGCATCATGTTTTATTTCATTTTCTGCACGCTTTTGACTTTATCGACTCTCTAATCGCAATGATAAAATCACAAAGTATTATATATTTTTCATAATGTAAATGATTTCTTATCAATTCTCAGTTACTGATTGCTAGCAGCTCCAGTTCCTGAATAAGTAGCACTTCTGAAAGTTTTACTCGCACTTAATTGTGTATTCACCGAGACTTTGATTTTGTTTTTAAATTTCTATAAAAAACCCTGAAATTCCGATTAATAAAATCGAACCAACAGCATGTAGATGCTGTTTTTTATTCATTGCCTTATATACAAATACAGCAAGAAAAAACATTTTACGTAGCAAAGAGGATCTACGGTAATATGTAAAGATTAGAGGAAGTAGGACAGAGGGGATGAAGATAGCAAGTCACAATATGTTAAGAAAAGATTTTTTTTTTCATTGACGTATTTACAATAGTTTTTTTTTCACAAAAAGAATTTACACTTTAATAAATTTCAATTTATTCTTTCTTGTTGTTCTGGAAAATAACTACGGAAATTTCTTCCAGTGTACATCCCATCAAAGTCACATAAATGTGATTATCAATGGTCAATCCTATACTACTCTGAATTGTATTTCTGCACGTAAATTGTATTGGAAAGCCGTATAGTAGCAATTTGCTGTTCTTAGTAGTTTCACACACGCGTTGAAAGGCAAATTTATCTATCGTGTAGATACACCTAAAAAAATATATTGGTATCAAAAATAGGTTGTGTTTTTCCCTCGTCGCACATGAGTATTTCGTCTCCAACGTGTCCCAAATAATATAAATCTTCACCGATGCATATCCCATTACAATGATTAAACTGCAGCACGGATCACCGGCGATCAGTGGCAAGCAAGCAGGTTTGAGGATTTCGTTATTTTCCGTCATTAATATTATTGTTATAATTTGAAAAGAAAATCGGAGTGAACCGGGAACGATTCTTGAAAATATCTAGAAACTTTACCCCAGGAAACAAAACCTGTCTGCACAGTGTCGGCAGATTCCGATAGAGCATCTCTTTATTTCTGGTAAGCTAGCTATCATCATATTTATTCCGGTCCAGTAACGTTTTCAAGACAATGCTCTTTAATTACAGTAAAGGTATACATAAGATGTATTTTTGCCGACAAACTTTTGGAAAGTGTTTTGAATAGGCAATATGAAAGCAAGCTGTTAAAGGCATTATGTATTTTATGAGACAGAATGTTTCCCGTTAGAAAAAGACAACGGTCCACTGTATTATTTATGATAACGGATGGATATCGCCTAAATTATTTCGCAGTGATATATTACAGCCAACCTGTCGCAAATACCTCAAATAATATTCTGGGCCGATTCCAATTCAGCATCATTGTCATTTTGGTAGCTGGCCAACATCTTATTTATTCCGGCATAGTAACGTTTTCGAGAAAAGGCTGTTTATCACAACAAAGATATTAACAGATGTATTTTTGCCGATAAGCTGTTGGAAAAAGATTTGATTAGGTAAGATGTTATCTAGCTGTTAATGGCATGCTGTCTTTTTGAGACGGTGTGCTAACCGTTAGCATAATTTTGTCGTGATTATATGTTTCAGTTGGTAGACCAACGCGTTTGTTTACTTTGATTTTTGTTTCATTTGTACAACAATCCGACAAATATAATAAAAAATAACAATAACTATTTTGTTTCAAGCCTCTAAAGAAATATTTTTTTAATGACGTGTGTTTTAAAATTATTTTTTTTATTTTTGTCATGGAATTTATACATTCCTTTATTATAATTTGTGTACTTTAATATTTTAAATTACTAGAAAGTGTGAGCAACTTACCCTGCGTAGTATAGGTAAGCATGCTGGACTGTTAGCTTAAGGCTCTTACGTTCGCATCCCACACTCGGTAAGCAAAATATTTTCATATAATATGTGTTCAGGAGTAAATTAAATGAATATATGTAAAGAGGAAACTGCAATAACTAATATTTTAAATCGAAAAGTTAGTGTTACTTTCATGCTTATACTGCTTATTTCTGGAAATCATGCTCCACAAGAGAATCTCCAAATTTTCTATGCATTAAGCACTGTTCAGGCTGTAATTTTTGGAACATCACTTGTTGTGGTAGATAATGTGCATCTTGTTAACAAAGATAGCTTATTTGAACGTTAGGGTTTTCCTTGTCCCTTTCTTCTATTCTAATTTGAACCGGCACATTTGCTGCGTCTTAATGACGAATTGATTGTTAGCCCAGATTGAAAACTTTTTGCCTCTATACCTTCTTAATTGTTAGATGATTGTAAGATACATGGTAATACTCTTTGCCCATGTGCTTTTCCCTTTTTTGATACACATGTGATGAGCTGTGAGATTTTTTTTATTTGGGTAGATCGTACATGGATCTGTGTGGCAAATCTTTAGTCAGCTTAAGGCTTCCTTTCTTTCCGAAAACTAATTCCCTTTAGCTCTTTGCTACTGAGTTCCCAATCGCTACCACTTTCCTTTGCTGGTCTACCTTACAAGCTTTTCCCCCTTTTACCCTTTATTTAAATGGATCAGGATCTATTTCTAATGCTAGTCATTGTGATATTGTTAGTCCTTTCTCAAAAGTTTTGGATCTATAAGCTCTTCCACTAATTTAAACCTATCATTTCCTATGGTTCATGTACCCAAACTCCCTACCAATTTCTCCTCCCTACATTTTGGCAAATTACAAAATTTTATCCCGAAATGATTCCATTATTAAAGTCTTGGAAAATATCCTAACTTCTCAAACTAGTGGGGCTGATTTTCATGATATTCTCCGACTTCAGAATCTCAAAAATCAAATCCCTGCTTGAGTAACATTAAGTGTTCCTTCTTTAGTGGTTCCTAGTGTTATTGGTACTTTGTGTCTTGGACTGTGCCTGTGGTTTATTTTACGTCTATATCGCAAACCACAGCCTACATTCTCTAATCCTCCTGTTCCCTCCAACGAATTGTCTGAAAGAAATCTGGTGGTAACCTTACCTCCCTGCCCCGCAGAATCAATGTGATAAGTAGTAATTTTAGTATAAGAATGTGCTTTTCCCAACAAACACGAACAGTACGACCTGGAATCAGGCCGGTAAAAGATAGCCGACAAACTCCGACCAGATGATGTCGTATGCCAGAAGCAGCCCGATGGAAATATGGACTGGTGGCTGACTGTTTGCCGACAGTGTCAAAAATACACCGTACCACGCAAGATACAAAATGTATTCCAGCCTGACATACACAAAAAGTAAGGGGCGGAATCGGGCCGGTAAAAGATATCCGACAAACTCCTGCCAGATGATGTTGGACCGCTATCTTATGCCGGAAGCGGCCCGATGGATGGCGGCAAGACGCCGGGCCAGCAACGGCTGGATGTCATTACGATGTCAGGCCTGCAGCGGCACGATATTCAGAAATAAGCACAATAAGCATGAAAAAACCTTGACTTTTTCGTTAAAAATTTTAGTAATTGTTATTTCCTGTTTACATATATTCATTTCATATACTTTTCAACACATTATATGGTAAGAAAATCTTTTGTTTGCCGACTGTGGGACTCGAACCTAAGATCCTTGAGTTGACAGTCCGGAATGCTAACCTACACACCACGGGGTTAGTTGCTGATACTAGCCACTAATTTCAAATTTTGTCATTACACAAATTATTATAAGTGAATGTGTAAATTCCATGAAAAATCACTAATAATTTTAAAACAATGAATATTAAAAATACTGTATCTTCGTTTCTTGCAAACAAATAGTTTTTGTTAGTTTTTAATATATCTGTCGGATGGTTGTACAATTGGAAAAAGATTTCAAAGTAAAAAATGCCATGGGCTACCACGTGACACATAAGTAATCATGAAAAAAACATGCTAATGGTTAACACATGTTCTTAAAAAAGACATCATGCCTTTAACAGCTAGCTAACATCTTGCCTATTCAAAAACACTTTCCAAAAGTTTGTCGGCAAAAATACATCATATTTGTATATTTATTGTGTTAAAGAGCCATATCTCGAAAGTGTTAACGGGTCAGAATAAATAAGATGACAGCCAGCTTAACAAAAAAAAACAAAGATGCTGTGTCAGAATCGTACCAGAATAATATTTTTGCTATGGGCAACATGTTTGCTGTGAGATATCACGCCGACATAATTTAGGTGATATCCATCCATTATCCTAAAAATGACAGTGGGCTTTAGTCTTTTTTCTAACGGCAAACATACTGTCTAAAAAAAGACTTCAGACATTGTCAGATGGCTATCTTCTGGTATTGAAACGCAGTTGCCGACAGTACAGGTATCGAGCCGACAATTAGCCAACACTTAGCCAACAGGTTATGTTTGCTGGGTTAGATTTTAATAAATTTTATTAATTCTGGGCTTTGACGTTTTCCTGTTTTTTTTTTTTTTTCGAAGTAGTTCACCATCGCAGGGGTATTTCCGCGTTGGGGAAGTGAGTGTTGTCCCATTCGGTGGCATTCTCTTTCTTAAATATTCTTCAATTGCTTTTCTAGCAATTAATAAATAATTTTGCTTAGCCTCTTTCTACTATCTTTCCTTGTTTCTTTTTTGAATATAATTTTATTTCTGTCTGTACACAAAAGTTCCTCTAATATGAAATCTATATTGAATATTCTTGTTACGCCCCTTTAGGGCATAGCAGAGCTAAAGGAAGGCAAGGAGAAGGATACACAATTTAAAAAAAATCAATAAATCATGGACACATAAATTCCAAAATCAATACAAATATATGTCCAAGAACAACAACTTCGCAATATAAATTGCATCTGTGAATTTCAGTTGCTTGCCACCAATCGGTGAACTAGGAGAAGGAGAGAACACAAAAGCACTGGAACAAACAGAAAAACAACAATTCTAATATATCCCGAGAAATCACCCAACCTGAATAAACACTCCTGAAATCCCATTAAAAAAGGTAAAATGACTCCCTGAGTAAAGCAAGCACCACCGCAACTTTAATAGTAAAGTACACCTGATGATTCACTAGAAAGTACACCATGGAATACTCATATCAAGAATACCATTGGGAAGGAGGAAAAACTCTCATTACCCTTAACCATGACCATAAAGGCACGCCATAATAAATCCACTAAACTCTTTGGCATTAAAATTATTTTGGCAAATCGTAGTCCAGGAGACCATTCCTACAGCACGCAAAAAAAAAAAAAAAAAAAAAATCGGCCTCTTACAAACATTCCCATAATATACCATATTGAAAATTCACACAAGCAAAACAGTGAAGAAGCACTTCCCTGCAAAAATCCATATACACAAAAATCGCTAAAAAAAAATAAAAATGAAAAAGCTCTACCCTAGGTATAACAACTATTTCGTTCATTGAAATACTTAACTTGAGTAGTACTCTCATAATACGCGAAAACACGTCTAGTATGCTAAAGCCCCGAAGTACGAAGTGGTGTAGACATGATCTTTCGTCGGCCAGTCCACTCAACTCAAAGAGGAACACTGCACATTAACTCGGACTGGGGACGAACATTTGTACGCGAAAACGCGGCTCGGGAAGGTTAAGGAGGTGGCGGGAATAGCGGAGAGGCGTATGGAAGGTGCCAGAGTGTGCGAGGCTGAACTCGGTGCCAGTAGTAGCCACCAGACAGTGCTAGGCCGCGCCAGGAGCGCCGCGCGCCTCTCTTCAGTATAGCTCAGTATGTGGAAGCGTTCAGACGGCCGTATCCCCTGAGCCGGTGAGGGGGAGGGCTGGCAAAGAAAACCCATGTACATTTTTCCTGCAGCAAAAATATTGCCTCTTCAAATAATAACCCCTCTTCAAACAAAATAACAGTTTTTTAATGTGGGCTACCAAATACAGACGTGGTAAATAACCAAGTTGACTTGCTAACCAAGTTCATTAGCGTCATGTAGTTCTGTAAACACACAGACCCCATAATAGCAGCATTTAATCGTACTCCAGAAAATTGTAGGCATCACACATTTCACCGGCTGGCGGGACGAAAAAACAAATCGTTCATGCAGGACAGTCTTTAGCAGGACAGGAGTACTCACATAAAATTGCTTGAGTTTGCTAATAGACACGTGTATCATACTTGAAGCAGGGCTTCATTCTGATGAAAAGACTGTGTATTTCATTTTGTTTTTTAAGATATTTAAAATGCTGCAAGTGACGGCGAAGTTGTTATGTATTCTATGTATTTTTATCGATCTCGAAGATACCTGGTTGGTATAGCTAATTTTCGTAAATATAGAAGGCATTACTTAAATTAAAGGTCTCACTTTCGTTTGAACTTTTTCAAAGCTGTTTATTTGCGTTTAAAGAAAAGTCTGTTAAATTAAACCAGACACCAATTTTTTTATCAATATTCATTTTTAAAGAAACATGATTATTTTTGGTGTCTTTCCATGTACTTTTATACTCCCGCATGGTCGTTTGATATGTATCGATAGATCATGTCGTGGCTGTTGAAACTCTTCCCGGAAGATCGTAGCTGAAAGAATTAGCTTAGTCCTCAATTTTTCACAAGAAACATGTAGTAAGTTATATTCACCTTGCTTCAACTTCAACGTAATGTTAAGTAAATTCCTTCCTACGACCGCAAAGGTGAGTGCTTTTGTTGTAGTCTGTGTTTGTATCTCCCGATAAATTTTTGTGGCGAAGACCGTTGATATTAAATGTTGTTTTTCGTATTTTGAAACTTCATTGCGGTCGTCGGTGTGGGCGACCATTCCCTTCACGATGATTACTTATTGTAGGTATCTGCTGCCTGCCCCCTGGCCATTTTGGGTTGGGAGCCGAGTTGAGACCTTGCGCGGTGTGTTGGAGTTTCTAGACCACCGTTTGCAGGATTGAGTTATATTATCTTTTGGATATTGCATGCAGCCCCTCTAATTTTCAACATGTAGCGGAAGCCGATATTTTTCGTCGTTCTTTTGGAACTGTTTCAACATCATTACATACAGTAAATGCAACTTTAATTGAAGATTATTGCAAATATGTTTTTTTTTTCAATTGGCTTAACTTTTTTTTTTTTATGCTGTTGTTGTACCCCTAAGTACAATAATTATATGAGAAGCTTTCCCCTTTATGGTGTTTAGGGCAATGACCCCTGAATTTTCTCTTTGTAAAATGTATATATTTTTTAAATCGTGGGTGCACCCCTTAATCTTAAAAGCTTAAATGCAACAAAGAAAAATAAGGAAATAGGAAATTGTAAACTATGTGTGGTGGTTATATACATAATACTCGTATTATTAACTACATATTGTTTTTATATATCTTGTTACCTTCAGGCTTTGAACATGTGCATTCGAAAAATATGTATTTTTTTTTGTTAATGGGTAATAAACCTATGAACTAAAGTAATGCTTTTATTTAACCTAACCAATCCGGGAGACAATATTACCACTTTTATGCAATCAAGTTTTGAGTTCAAGTAACCATTTTAAGCTTTATTTATAATGGATTAGTTTTTTTGGGCGTCAAAAGAAAAGTAAATTCAAAACATGATATAATTCAATACTGACACCTATTGCTGGTTAATGTGGGCAAGGCTAACACGGAATGTGACCGAGAGAAAAATTAGGTAAGAAGGTAGTATTTTGTGAGGGGGCTGGGTTTCTTTACTGATTTGTGGTTGTTGCACTGAGAGGTTACGCTTGCAGCTAATAATTTTCGTTTCACGTTGGCCTCTGGGACTTCTTGGTGTTTGGATTGGAGCCTTTCAGATGGGCCAATTTCTGTGATTTTGATTCAGCTGGTATTTTGAGGGGCTCTGGTCTCAAGCCCTACGACGTCAGCTCAACTGTACATAGTCCCTAATAGATTTTGCATTTTCACATGGATTTGTAGATCTGAGGCTACACGATTTATTAACATATATGTCAAGTAAATGTAGTAATACTGGTTTGCTTAAAGGTACTGTGTATACCAGTGGAAAGGATTCTTCATACAAAATTGCTGTCATAAGCGGTTCCCAGTAGACCCCAGCTTGCGTCCGGAATGTTGTCTGTGGCAGCGTCATCTGTATTGAACACTCACTAAGGACGACAAACGCTGCTTCTCCGCCTGGCATTTTTGTGAATCACTGGATATGTGATATACTCATGTTGACTTCAGCTTTATTAATGTAGTTTTATTTCTCATGCGTGCTAATATTACATTTCTGATGCACACAGTATCGAGTTGCTTTGTTCCTGTTTTCGCAATTCTTATAAGTAAAGTTGATGGACGATATATTTTTCCTATTGTATAATTTCTTTTAAATTTATATTCTAGGCTCTTGTGCCTAGAGTGTTTTTTTACACGTGTAATTTCCTTTTTTAAACGTGTCTTGGTCATATTTCTTATCAAAGTAATACTGTTGTGCCTTCTGAGTTTAATAGTTCCTGTTCCCTAGTTTTCTTTACCTCAGTATCCCAATAATCTGACCTTAGAATGTAACAACCTCTACATATTCGAAATTTTATGCTCAAAAAGATATTTACTACGCCAGTATAGAAGTTGGTAACTCTGCATTCCTTTTAAAATTGTTGGTTCTGCTCCAGATATATTTTAATTTATTTGCAGTGACTCTATACATTGATTGGTACCAAAATTATTGTCCTACGTCAAATGATAGGCGAGAAAAAGATAAACACACTAAATTAATTAAGAAAAAATACTCCACCTTTTTCACGGGAATTGGTCGTGGTTCCGCTTCTTAAATAAACCTACAACACTTAAGGTATGTCTGAGCAAAGTGTCTGCTTATAGAACGAAATACACGATGATGTCAGCTAACCACCACAGCGGACTAATTTGTATAGATATCATAATATTGTTACATACTGAGAAACGTGGTATTACCATGGCATATATTCTGAAACGCTCAACTGAATTGTGCTTAGTGTTGCTTCTCATGTTTCGTGGAAGTTGATGTTGTTTTATTTGTAATGCTGTATAATCTTTACTCGATTTGCTAAGTATTGACGAAAATTTTATGGCACTTTTTTATATCTCCGTTTATTTGTAACAACGCTCATAATTAAAATTTTGTACAGGTTTTCTTTTTCAGAAATGCCATATACGAATTATTTACAGTCGTTCGCCCCCAATTTTGTTTGCTTATTTTGGATAGTAAAACATTTTGTTCAGGTCGCTCTCTACAAATATCCTACGTTTCATACACACATTTCCAAAACGTGTATTTATACAGACTTAATTTTTATTACACAAATTTAAATATGAATTATAGTGAGAGCAACGGGTCAATCACTCTGTTGTTATAATCGCACTATTATCATGGCGATCGCGACTGTAAGCTATCTTTGCGTCACTGTGAGACGAGCCACAGAGTCGTGCCTAAGTCTCTGCGTCACGTCGAGGGGCATCTGCTAAACTTGGGAGTGTTGCCGCTAGAACGGTGGATAATATAACTGCGCGGGTGGACAGAAACCGTAGTCGACGCTGTCTAACGGATTCCAAGCGGCAGTACCTTCGGATATGTGTCGTTAAGTAAGTGTCTATTTTGAAATACCTACCCAAATTTCAATTTTATTTCCTTTTGTCCTCGATTATTTTGATAATACGACAAGGACACATCGGTATAATTATGCATTTCGTGAAGAGGGACGTAAAGTTGAGGAACATGGTATTGTGAAAAATATATATTATTATATATACATATATTTTTAAGTTTAAGGCAGGAATTTACTTTGAAATTATCTCGAAATTATATTAAATCTAGAAGGAAAATTTTGCTACTTACACAGCGTGTGAAAATATGTCTTGATACCTTACGAAAAGCGCAGTGGAGCCGGGCTGGTGTTGGGCCTCTAGTATGTATGTTAAAAGGATTCTTTAACTGGTTGGTAAGATATTAGTGAAATAAGTTCATATCCACAACAGTAGTACATTAATCTACATAAATACTCAGTAAAATTTTATGACAAATTATTTTATATACTGGATTATCCACTAACGTGGACACCCCCAAAATTTAGGAACTGTTGCAAATCATGAAATGCAGTTTTTGCTAAATTAAATTACGTACGGGGACAGGTAATTTTCCGCAAAGTGACTATCCGTTACCCGTGTATGGACAAAAATTATTACATTCCATAAATTTTTTTCCCCTGGAAACATACATTTATTTTAACGATAACTGAATGTTCGTGCAAAGAGGAATTCAGTGAGCGAGCATATGCAATGGAAAGTATAAGAGAAACGCAAAGAAATAATATGCGAATATAATAAAGTTAACATGTGGCAGTGGACCTGTACTCATAGCTGTATGCAAGCAACACGCGCCGTGATTCATTCTAACGGGACCGCTTCCTAATAGCAGAGCAGCGCCGCACCCCGTAATCTGTAATGGTAAGTGTGTGGCTGCACGTGCGCAATTAAGTTCACCAATGAGGAATAACTGGATGCTGTATTTATTTGCGGTGAGTGTGACAGAAATGCTAAGCAAGCCGTCTAAGTGTATGGTGAAAGGTATCCTAATCGGATGCCCATCTCGCGGCAATCGATACGAAGTATGTGCACACGTCTCTTATCACGAGGTGATTGGAATTCCACAACATGAGTGTATCGAAGACTGCTAAGGACGAGACGCATCAACACGATGTGTTGGCACGTATCGATGAAAACCTGCACATGGATACGCGAGAACTTTCCAGGATCGTAGGAATAAGTAAAACAAGTATGTTACTGATACTGCATCAATGGAAATTCCATTTGTATCATGTGAGTTTTCATTAGCCAGTACATGAAGGTGATTTCCAGCAGCACGTTCAGTTTTGGAGTTTTATTCTGTTGTCTGTAAGGGATGACAGCAATGTTCTGCAGAACATATTACTTACTGAAAAAGCGACCTTCAGAAAATATGGGTGCCCAAATTTACGAAATATGCACTACTGAGCGATGGAGAATCCACATTGGGTCCAGCACGTGGAGCCCCAGCTACAGTGGAAAATGAACACGTGGTGTGGAATCGTTGGAGAATACATAATATGGTCATACTTCATTCAAAGGACAATGACCAGCTGTATGTGTGCCCATTTCCTCAGATAGATCTTACCGGCACTTCTGGAAGACATATCACTCAACACACGTCGTGATATGGGGTTTCAGCATGATGGTTGTCCTGCGCTTTTGCTTTGGTGACAAGGCAAGTGTCAATTGAAACGTTTCCAAACTGGTGGTTTAATAAGTCTGACCCTATGGGGCGTGAGTTACAAGTCGTAATAAAGTTTAGCCATATACATAAAATAAAATTTAGAGTGTTCTTGGAAAGTTTTTTTGGGGGGGGGGGGGGAAGTGATCTTGCAAAAATGGCGCCTTTTTTGTGCTATTGAAAGTGCTTAAAATCAGTTTGTCTCATGTAAGTCAAGAGATACAGAAAAAATTTTCGAGTAATAAATTAAAGGCATAACATTGCCTACATTATTTTTCCAAATTTGTTTATTTATAAAATTAATGGTTTTGGAGATAATTTTGTTCCAGTATTGAATGTAAGTATGAGCTAAATGTTTAGGTTTTGGTTGTGAACTGTCGTTGCATGTAAGCTGTGTTCATAATTTTTGACATCTGTGTCAGTTTTACTGGAGAGTTGCCTACATAGTATTACTGCTGTGAAGGAGAAGAATTTTGTGTAAGACAAGTCAACTGTATTTATGAATAGTTTGAAATTTTTCGCTACCTCACTGTGCTCATTTGTCATTCACCTCAATGAATCCCCCTAGCTATTGTATATGATAAGCTTGGTTTTAAGAATAGTGTAAAGGTTACATTCCAATTCATTTTCATTCTTTTCCAGAATGTAGCTGAAATGGATTACAAGCTCTGTATAACAGCTAAGAGTGATAAATCAGCAGTTGTTGAAATATATAACAGTTTCATTGACAACTGGGAAGAATTTCGAAATGCTTGTGTAGCAGTTAACATATTTTTACCATTATCTGAAGCAACAGATGAGAAGCTAATTTCCAAAAAAAAAGATAAATGGCACACGAACTGCAGGCGTGAGATCCGTCAACGGCAGATGAAGAAGAATTCTCAGAAGAGAAAAAATGAGTCTCCTAGTCCATGTTCAAGTGGAAGTGTGGGTAGTGGAGATTCATATCTTGCCTCAGAAATCACTAGGAGTAGAAGGGCCATATTTTAATTAGCTGCAGATGTATGCATTTTTGCATGAAACCAGGAGAAACAAAATGTTCTGCACTTGTTTTAAAAAATTGGATCATACTGAACAGCTGAGAGAAAAAGCACTTTTTTTGAAGGACGATAATTTGTTGTTGCCGCTTGCCTCTGGTAATATTTTAACCAATGAATTGAAGTATCACAGTATCATACATACTGCTTTGTTAATTTTAATCGTCGTTTTCAACAATCTCAGGTAACGAAAGATGACAGTGAGACCGATAATATTGAGCAATGTAAGATATTGGAGGAAATCATTGGTATTGTGGAGGAGGACATTAGTGCTGGGAGAAGATACTCGCCCCTTAAGAAACTGTACGAAGAAATGTGCACAAGGGCTCTAATAAGTGGTACACCAGTAATTAATCGTACCAGGTGGAAATCTGAAATATTACAATGCTTTCGTTCTGTTCTGAAGGAGGAAGTAGGTTTTCGGAATGAAGTAATTCTAGTAAGTTCCCCTCTAATGAAGAACGTGGTCACAACATATTTGGTGCCAACATCTTCATGTGAAGGATATCGTATAGTTTCAAAAGCACCTTCAATGTGCCGATGTGAAATATTAAAGTCAAACTATAAGTTTCAAAAAGATGGGCTTCTTGCTAACTGTCAGAAAGATTCTGTTCCTGATTATCTGAAATTTCTAATATGCCTGATATTACATGGGCATTCTTATGAATGATTTTCTACAATACACAGATGCCCAAAGCACATGAGACTCCATTGCATATATACCTTGGTCTGCTAATTCACTCAAAGTTAAGAAATGCTTATCTGATAAATGAATTACATCAGTCAACATTGAGGGCATAGTATGTCCCACAGAAATGTGTTATGGCCTCTTTACTGTGGCAGCAGTGGACAACATTGACCATAATCCATCTTCTACAACTTCAAAATATTAATTTCATGGAACAACAATATCATTTTTTCAAGCAAGAAATTGTGAACATGCTGGCATTACGAGGAATTTTCCTCTTGCGAATGGTGCTCCAAAAAAGTTAAGGCTTCCAGATAATTTTATTGCTTTGCCTCATCTAGCAGAAGGAGGTTTGAAATCTGTTACAAATATGTTGTCAAGTGACGTAATCAAACAAACATTGACCTACTTCCTCAGGAATTAAATAAATAGAATAAATGGGCCAAGCATGTCACATTACATTTAGATCAGAATACAGAAGACACAAGATTGAATGCTAAAATTATTTGGTCTGCATATTATGGAGAACACTTAACAAAAGTGGAGCCTAACACCTGCGGGTTGTTTCCTTTATTTAAAGAATCATCAAACGACACAAGAATGACTCTACATTCGATACACTTAGTTACAAAACCTGTTCAGCATCTAAATACTAAGCAAATTCATGTCATCACTGGAGATCAGCTAATCTATGCATTAATGAAAAAACTTCAGTGGAGGCATGAGTCTGCTAAAGATATTATAGTAATGCTAGGGGGTTTTCATATTGAAAAACACACTGCTAAGACTATAGGTGATATCTTGCAGGGGTCAGGATGGACTGAGTCTCTTATCAAAGATGGTATAGCTTCTCAAGGAATCGCAGAAGGAATACCGAAAGCTGCTCATGTCACAAATACTAGGTATGCACACCAAGTAACCTATGTGGCACGGCATACACTCCTCCATGAAGCTCACAGTGAGTTATCACCTGACATTAAATTTATTACTTGGCTAGAAAATAGCAAAAAGTGTCCTGTATTTGCATACTGGCTTCATGTGATGCATTTAGAAGCTATGTTGATGTTCGCATGTGCTTACCGGGAAGGGAACTTTTAACTCTATGTTATAACCTTGCAACCTTTCGGCGTGATCTTCTTCGCCTGTGACCACTACCACTATGCTATAAGGGTATCTGTACATCTATGTGATATGAAACAATTGCCAAAGTCAGTCCTTGGTGAGTTTAAGATGGGAAGGTTCACTGTGAAGCTATCAAACGAACATTTTTCTTCTATCGCAATCGATCAAGGTCATGAACAACTTAACAAGATACTGAAGGGATCTGAAGTGTTACTTGGCTTAGCCTAAAATCCTAGCGCTCTTCTGAATTGGTCTGTCTTTGCTCCAAAGATATAAAACGACTTGAAGACTTCAGAATGTTATCAGGAATAAGAATGATTATAGATGATTATAATTGATGAATAAGATGATTATAATTACTTTCATCACGACGAAGCCATAAAAAGGCAGGAAGACTTTTTGTGTCCTGTTAAGAGTATGGTTGATAATATTCGAAAGAATGGAAATCCGTTCCATGAGTTAAGTATTGAATTTGTTAAATATTCAAGGTCACATTTGTGAAGACAGTCACACGGTGCTAACACTTTTAGAAAATGGTAAACAGCAATATGATAGGTTTGTCTCTAAGGTCCGTTTTGAGAAAAGTCTACCAATCTACACAATCAAAGCAAGCTTGAAATTTGAGAGCCAATATTTCTCTTCTGGGTCAGATGTACATAGCTACCCAATTTAGAAAAGATAACATGGAAGATTTATTTGTGCATGAGTGCCAAGAATATCCTCCTTCTATTGCAAACAGTGTTGAGAATATGTATCATTCCAAGAAATATGGTGTGCTTGTTTACTTCCAAAATGATGTTAATGCCAATGAAAATTTATATGTCATTTCAGTAGTACCTTCATGTTACCATGCAATTATTTGCGATGGTGGCGCCCTGTTACAAACATTTCAAGACTACTTTCAAGTGTGTTTTCTGAGGCAAATTACAGCTTAGTTAAAAATGACACAAGCACATAGTGTGGGATACTTATTTTGAATTTTCCTATTAAATACTATACAAGTGATGAGCGTTGCCATGGAACGAGGCTGATATTAGGTTCAAATGTTAGGCTCCCCAAAGATTGGTCTAATTATTTATGTGACTCGCAAAACAAGCAGGAAATATTTAAATATCTGAGTGAAGAATATACTTCCAACCTTGTTGAAATACAAAGTGATTTTTACATAACTTCATAGATACTGTTTGCCATGTTGGGCCTGTAAATAACATGTCAGAAATGTGCGATCACAAAGTAGCTCACACTAGGATATTGCTACACTTTATTCATGCAATTAAAGAAGGTGCAAGGACAATACCCATCCGGACTGTAGACTCCGATGTGGTTGTTATTTTAGTACACCATTTCAAAACATTCATAGCTATTGCTGAAGACTGTAAAGTGGTATTTTTATAGATTTGGGACAGGAAAAAACCAAAGGTTAATTGAGGTCCAAACAATCACAGCAACCGTAGGACCACTATAAGCCGCGCCCTGCCTTTGTGGTATGCTCTCACCGGATGTGACTCGACTTCTTCTATGAGAGGCAGGTCTAAATGAGTTGTATATAATGCTGGGAAGAATGGTTCAGAGTCTGTAACAGAAACAATGGTGCACATGATGGATAATCCGTTTACTAGCATTGATTGAAACATACAAAAATTTAAATGTATCGAACATGTTTTTTATCCACATGTATGGAGTTCATGATGAGGACACCATTAATGGCGCAAGGAAAATAATATTCTGTCACAAACCAAAATCCAGAAAAACTACCCCCTACATAGAATGCTCTTCTGCATCACTGTAAGCGTTCTATTTACCAAGCGAGCATCTGGGCTTGTACGCACATGGCTGCAATTCAACCTCCAGATACTTGCCAACATGGAGCTGGGTCTTCTTCCAGTATGGACCAATATTTCTACGGTTTCTGCTGCTTGTCAAGAAATGGTCAAGGGTGGATGCAAAAAGAAGTGTTCTCATTCATGTAGCTGAACTAAGAGATCGGTAAACGGTACCATTGTCTGCAAGTGTGCTTGTGAAAATTAAAGTGATATTTTAACACACATACCTTAGCTGTGTTTAGATTTTTATGCTAATTTTTAAATACCAAACAAATTATTTTCTGGGTATTATTTAATTACTTTTTATGGATCAATGTACGTTATTTAAATTGCTACATCCAGTAAGTTCCTGTGTTTCAACAAAGCTTTCATAGAATATGCAATGTTAAATATGAACAATTACTACCTTTTATTCCAATTATCTCGTTAACCATTACTTTTATTATTTAAAGCATTAGTAACAAAATTTTAGACAATGTTATGCTCAGCACTTTTACTTGAAAAGTTTCCTTCTAACTCTTCTCATTCTTAACTTACATGAACACATTAAATTTTTTAAAATTTTAACAGCTAACAGCAATTATTGGCCACCATTTTTTTTTGCAATGCTACTTTGGCCACCCTTAAAACTTATACGGAATGCCATAAAAACAGCGATCAATGTATGACCAAACTTTATCATGACTTGTGAACTCCCACGAATTTTTAACATTGCGATTCACACCTACTACTTGGGGTGTGGCGATGTTGTAAGATGGCCAGCTCGCTCCCCCGAACTCGCACTTCTCGATTTTTTTTGCTGTGGAGAAGACTGGAAGTTATGGTGTAAAACACAGTTCCTCCAACGCCAGAAAACGTGCAGGAACACATTGTGGCAGATTGCATAGGCATTAGCCAGAAACACTTCAGGTCGCTCATCGATCACTACATGTGCGTATACAAGTGCGTATTGCTGGCGATAGTAAACACATCGAGCAAATGCTGTGAAAAGACCTAATGTGAAGATTTTTAACCATAACTGCGCTCTTTTTGTGCTATGCAAGCAGATGTGACTGCATTTTACCTTAGGTTGGTTTGTTCTATTTCTCTTGTGCATCTGGATGCACTAGTTACTCTCTATACAGAAATAGTAGGAAATATATCTCCTTAAATTCGTTGGTAACTTAATAAAAGGTGATGTATTGATATCAGACTTTCACTCACACTTCCCGTCTTCCCTCCGCCGTGATGCTCTCCTTTATCGAATATTGCATTCCGTTCCCCTTGCTCCATTAAGGTAAGCCCTACGCTGCTATAAGGAAGCGGTCCAGCCAAATTGGGTGACGGCCCGTGTTGCTTGCTTACAGCTGTTAGTACAGGTCCACTGCCTCGTGCTACTGGCTCACTTAACTTATTTGCACATTATTTCTTGACGTTTGTGTGTTACTTTCCATTGCTATGATAATTCACTAAATTCCTCTTTGCACGTACTTTCAGATGCCGTTGAAATAATTTCATGGGTACCTCTGATCATACTAATAATCCTTTTATGCTTGCCTTTCCTCGTTATGCCTAGTAGTCATTTCCACATGCAATGATCAAATTGAGAAATTCGGTGTTTTGAATTTTCTTTTGTTAATTTTGCTATGAACTCAGATAAATGTGCCGTGAAATTATACTTACCTAAATTGAGAAAGAAATCCTCATGGTTATTATGGGAGTTAGCGTCCTAAAGTCAAGATCTCCTAACCACACGATAAAAATATTTAATAACTAACTATGTTGGATGAAAAACATAAGATATAAGAGGTGCAAGAAAGCTAGTGAAATTACTATTCTTTAGTGTGGCTGATTGTTTTCGGTATATAAAAATACAGTTTAAAGAAAATTAACTAAAAATGAATGTTATTGTTATTACTCATGAAGATATCCCGCTAACGATGCGGAAAATTCTCAGGGACAGAGCTTATTCATTTACTTTTATCCCATTAAACATCATTTCACACGTGTACGTAGTTTATATATGTAGAACCTATGATTTCAACTCCGGGCTCTGATTCTTAAATTTCGGAGGACAACTTACAGATAAGCATAAAATGTGGCAAAATAATCAAAATATTAATATGTGATTACTAACCCCAAGATACATACAGAGAAAATATTCCCCCCAGCATAAAG
Organism: Dryococelus australis; assembly: GCA_029891345.1. Taxonomy (NCBI): domain Eukaryota; kingdom Metazoa; phylum Arthropoda; class Insecta; order Phasmatodea; family Phasmatidae; genus Dryococelus; species Dryococelus australis. The sequence continues at coordinate 165,751,830 of CM056994.1, read as the reverse complement.
AGCCTTGGATCATCCAAAAAGCATTCCAATTCAGGTGTACCGAAATCCACGCGCATAAAATGTCTGATGTTTCTTCAAGAGTTATCACTTCCAGTATCCATGATTTATTATTTTATCTAATTCTCTGCAAACCAACATCCATTAACTGATTATATTGTTCTAAAGGGGGACAAAACCCTTTACGATTTAATTGTGACACTGGTACTTTTAGAGCTAAATATATGTGCATGTCACCGTTTGTCAGCCAGCGAAAAATGCAAAAAAAAAAAAAACATGATTATAATAGTTATGAAGTGTAAATCATTTCAGCTATAAAATCCAGTCAAAACCCTCCAGTAGTCGCGTCATTTGCTCTCACATGAAAGGGCGTGTGGGAGAGGTTTAACGCATTTTAATTTGATCTAATACCTTTATATATCCATGTTATCAGTGAATTAATAATTCCTGCAAGTTTTAGGGTGGTCACAAAGCGAACAAACTACAGATTTGATGTTTTTTTAAAAGTATATTTAAGAAAAATAATCTAATTTGAAATAACCCATTTACAAAATTGTGTAATACATTTTTTTAATGTTCGTTGGAAGTAAATTTTCTGCATTTTTCATGCATTTTCGTGTTTTGCTGTCCCTAAGGTGTCCATAATCTAAACAACACCATCTAGCACTTTCACACACTTAGTTACATATTTACACACATGACATACATTCCGCACATACATTAGTATCATCCTGCCCCTATGGCAGCCACAACAAAAACGATGCCCTCTAGCACCTTCATGGCTTTGGTTACATATTTACATATTTTATACACATTTTGGATTTACATATGTAAATGTTCATTGCTCATACATTTTCGGTATTTTTCTCGCCATTTCCCTGACGTCCTTTCCACTTGCAAAACAATGCCGTCTAGCATCTTCACATTCTCTTTGTACATTTACAAACATTCTGCAGATATATTTTTTAAATGTTTGTTGCACGTTGCATATCCATTTTCCGCATATTGCACACCATCTTAGTGTCGTCTTGTCCCTGTGGCGTCCACAAAGAAAACAACACCCTCTGGCACCTTCACGTCCATTTTATGTATTTGGATCAGCTACTGATTTTCCGAGTAGAATGTATGCCCACCGTCTCAATTGAACCACGATTTACAGCAATGTTGAGCGATCGCGGATATGCATCGTAATCAATTCCCAAGCCATATCTTCTAGGATCTTACTTTGAGTTATTGGCTTATCCCAATTTTAGGAATGCATTGAGAGCCGAGATGATCAAAAGGTCGAAAGAAAAAAAACACCGTTGACCGCCTTACTGTAGTTCCTGCAGCATCATAGTTTTTAATCATTTGATCGAGTAAATCAGCTCCAATTTTCCGCTTGTTGTAGAATGCAATTATTTCCGATTTTCAGAGGTCTCCAGTTTCCTTATTAATTTTTTTGTCCTGATGAAAATTTCATGACACCAAAATATCTTGAATTTTCTTAGAGCAATATGAGACAAATCAAACATCTTCTTGGAACCCAAAAATTTAAAAATTAGGTTCAAACTGTTTATTTGGTAAACATTCCACCTGGTTTTTTGAGAGTACCGACAAACGCAAGTCCTTGGATAAAAGGTTTTTAACTAAAAGATAACAGCTAAACGAATCATCGGTGGTTAGATTACGATATGAACTGCTGATATGCTCGCTCAGCCTTATATCAACATCTGTTGGCTAGTTACTTTTCCTGTAATGCCCTTCAGGATGAATGCCTATGTAACATTCCAAATTCATTGATGCCATTTTCGCACCCACTAGGGCAAACGTCTTTATTCCATTTTTGCAGGTTTCTTTGTTAAATAATGTCGGAATTGGCTTTTCCACGAAATGCAAAAAATAGTTGGAAAATGAGAGTGGTGGGAAAGAGGCATTGGAGGTGCGGTGCCGTGGTGCCAGGTGGCCAAGTTAGATTATGTCAAGCAGAAGTTCCTGCTCGGTCATTCTGCTTCGAGAGCGGCCATATTGGCAGTTGGTATGTTATTTTTTCCTTCATAATTTCCCTTTTTTCCCTCTGAATCTCCATCTCTCGGCATCCATATTTGATTCTCGACTTCATGCTCTTTCATTCCGACCAAGTTCCATCGATGACTCTACAATGTGGCTCTAAATCCTTGTGTGAGGAGGAGTTTGTGCATGACTTATCAATGCGGCATTGACCCCGCGTGTGAGGAGTGGGAAGTGTCTCGGTGGCAATCTTGGTAACCAATGCGAGAGTTTCCTCAGAGCCCTCCAGATTTCCTCGTTTCGTTTCTCTCTCTATTCCTTCTCTTCCTCTCTCTCTCTCTCTCTCTTCCTTTCTTTCTCTCACTTCCTCTCGGGGGTTTTTCACACATTCCTTCCATCCCTCTGTCATCATTCATCCTGTTTGTCGGATGCTGGAGGCGGCCATCTTGTTTGTCATCCATCTTTGATTCCTGCATCAGCCACAAGTGTGTGCTAATTCTCACTGTCCTCTTTGATTCTCTCACTCGCCACCAGTGTGTGATGTAAAGTTCTATTGGTGGCGATTAGATGTTGTGGCAACCATCTTGTTTCCATTCGTCGGCTGCCAGGAGTGCAGGTAATTTATTTTAAGTATGAACAAAAAATACCCGAGTCATGCAGTTTTGTTTCGGCGACCCTTGGGTCGCCAGTCTGGTATACTAAGCACATGACTATCATCGTATGTGGACCGACAGTAGTTGTAATAAAACATATCTGCACACTCGTATCAGATAATAAAATTGTAATCACGAAAAATCTATTAGTATTGTGCGTATACTGAGTTAGCTTTAATTTCCGGTTCATTTAAGATATAATCACCAAATTTATAACATAGGCATCCCCATGACAATGATAAGATAAACGGGTTTAAGTTTACCATATCTATACTTACAAGAATAGTTGGCAATAATTTCCGAACTGCCTAAGATTTTGTTTGCTGGTTCATAACAGAGGCATCAGCCACAACTGTAATAAGTGTCACAGCATTAAGCATACACTATGGCATTTTATAAGCATATGTTGCTTGTAATTTCTGAACCTTTTAAGATATAGATGTCAAATTCATCAAACAGGCATCACCCCAGTGAACAAAAATAACCATAGAGCTAAGTATGCACCATGTCTACTTATAAACATACTTGTCTGTAATTTCCGAACTGTGTAAGATAATACTACTAAATTCATAACATATACATCACCTTAGACAGTGAAAAGAACCATAGTGCTAAATACACCCCATATCTACATATAAGCATAGTTGGCTGTAATTTCGAACCATTAATGACACAGCTTCCAAATTTATAATAGCCATTCTCCCCCCTTTATTTCCCATCACCCCAAAATATTGGAAAGACTCATAGTGCTAAGTACACCTCATGTCTGCCAATAAGTGTAGTTAGCTTTAATTTTCGAACTGTAATATATACAAGTACCAAATTCATAATATAGGAATCACCCTCCGACAACGAAAAGAACTGTGGAGCTAAGTAAACCCCAAATGCATAGTTGTTAGTAATTTCCGAAGCGTTTAAGTTATAGTCATCAAATTCATAACATAGACATCACCCCATACAGCTTAAAGAACCATAGGGCTAAGTTCGCTCTATAAGCATAGTTGGTTGCATTTCCGAACTGCTCAAGATATAGTAATTAAATTCATAAAATAGGCATCACCCCAAACAACAAAAAGGACCCTAATGTATACCCTAGGTCTAGCTATAAGCATATTTTACTGTAATTGCCAAAACAGTTGAAATACAACTATCAAAATCATAAACTTATCAACACCACACACAGCAAAAAGGGGTGAAGGGTCAAATTTACCATATGTCTACTTACAAGTATAGTTTCTATAATTTCTCATCCTTTTAAGAGATATCGGCAAACTCATAACATATTCATCGTTTCAGAGTATGAAAAGGGTCGCAGGACTAATTTTTCACCTAAGCATGCTTACAACCATTGTTGACTGTAATTACAGAACCATTGAAAATACAACCATAAAATTAATAACATAGGCATCACACCCCACGACAGCAAAAACGATCACATGACTATTGCAAGTCCTAAGCGCACTTATAAGCACAGTTGGTGGTAATTTCCGAACGATTAATGTTATAGCCACCAAATTCATAAAAAAGACATCACCTCCGACAGCAAAAAGGGTCTCAAGTATGCCCTAAGCACACTTATAAGCAAAGTTTGCTCTAATTTCCGTACCATTTAAGGGACTGTCAGGTGTGTAAGAACATCACAAGCATCAATTAACAGTCACTGTATATGCGCGAGCTTCGAGCATGTTAAGTTATGATAGGAGGAAAAATTACGATTGTGAAGTGTGGGAATGATAAGTGCTACACGCCGATGCAAACATATTTATAAAAAACAGAACGTATAGAAAAATAGTTATAAGTACTTGCCATCCACGACAATCACATATTACACACGCGTGGGGAGCTTTATGCTGTGTGTCAAGACAAGGCTGTCCTGGACAGTACAACAGAATAGCAATCACCTTCAATACGAACCGAGTGAAACGAAACTGTCAAATTCAGCCAACACTCACATCGCTAGCAGCACAACGCGCCCATCCTGTCCACCACTGAGCGATCAGCTAATCTGTAAGTTGTCGCTATATGAAAACAAACAATACATGTACTTATTTTGAGTATGTATTATTTAAATGCTAGAACTGTAATCACATACGAAACATCATACCTTTAAGTCATCAGTTTTGCAAGAGAAATGTCGCTGCTGAGCACAGAAACAAATATATATAAGAAAAATATACGAGTATATAGTTATGAGCAATTAACATCAACCCATGTATATTTCGCAAACCTCGAACACCACATTTCACATTGGTCTAACCAAATACTTTCTCGAAGCCGAGAAGCAGAGAAGTTATACGATCAACACTGATAGATGCCGAAGCAAACAGATATAAAAAACTAAATGTAAAGGAAAATCATTACAAACACTTACCAACCACCGAAATCACATATTACACATGTATCGGGTGTTGTACACTGAGTTAAAAGATGCTAGACAATACCAGGCCATCCTAATCAGTGCACCATAACAGCATACGACATCCTTACAATCCAAATGAAACAAAACCAGCAAATTCAGCCAACACGTACATCACTGGCAGTAGAACACGTGCGACCCAGCTGACGCTGTGCTATCAACTAGTCCAGGGGACCGGCAAGCGACGCGAGCACAGTGCAGGTCTCGTCAAGTCGAAGGGATAGTACAGAACACTAGCCTAGAGAGAGATGCGTCAGGCTCCTGACTGACACATAAGAACTTCACTTTACAAGAAGAATTCAGTACAAGGTAACAATTTATTCTGTTTTAAAACACTATATATTTGAACACATAGCATTTATAGAATCAGAATCATAAGCATATACGAAACAACATGTATTATAACCCTTAGTTGTACTAGAGAGTTAGACGACGTGCACTGAATCGAAATAGTTATACGCGTTTACCTACACGCGCATATTGAGTAAGCATCGAATGCTGTACGTTATGTTAAAAAAATTACCATTGCGAATTGTGGGTAGGATAAGGACAACACTGCTACAAACTGTTATAAGCTCTTTCAAACCATTTTAATCACATGCGTATCGCCTTACAAGAGGAATGCAATTCAAGGTAACAATTTATTTCGTTTTAATACATTAAGCTGTAAATCTTAGCATGACTCTTTAAAAATATCGCTTCGAGTATACTGGTGTTGGTAGAGGATGTCGCTCCGAATTGCTTTATCTCTCTCACTGAGAGGACATGGTGAAACTGACGGCATGTTCAGTGGTAGAACATTTTATCGGCTATCGTGGCATATAAAAAGAATAAATCACTTTTAGAACCCTACAAAGATACAGAGCACACATTCCTGCCTAAATAGTTCCTTCTCGCACGATACAAAATAAAATCTGTCTACAAACACCTACCCTTCCATCTGTGACAGAACAAATATACCCTTGGCTTTCTAAGATGACGTCAAGGTAATTCTATCTTTACGGATATAACATATCGCAGGAGCTGGTGTAAGACACAATGGGAGAGACCAGCAAAAGAAAAAAAAACAAGCCATCTCCAACACGGACAGATGAATCAGTGCGTTACGACTACATTCACTTACTATTATATCATCATACCCTGCTACAACATAAAGTCGAAAGCAGTGGTTGAAGACTTACCATCTGTATCACTGCCGACATTGCCGTAAACGACGAAGAGCTCTGGAGAGTCGCCCAATGCATTATGATATAAATGTTACTACTCTGGAAAATACTTTTAGTACAAGTCGTAACCCCCGTCGGCATATAATTTGCCATTTCATGTTCAGCCCGGCATTTCACAATGATAACTGTGGTGATGTGTGTGTTAACCCGCAGTGATGTTCTGTGTAAACATAACAAGAAGCGAAACAACAATACATTTGCTCACTGTATCTGTGCCAAATGCCATGAGAAAAGTAATTATCCATTTGCCATCTTCTACAAGACCTAGCAATGCATTAACTGCTGTGTGGTATATTTGAATAAGTAGGACTTGAAAGCTCACTGCTAGGAATTTTCTACAAAAGAGCATGTATTAAGTAGTATTAGTAATGTCTGTAAATAAAGGTGACGTATATAAATTACTTCTCATCTACGCTGCCATTAATTTCATGTACATCATACTGACGTAAAATATTCCCATATAACTAGGATAAAATTACCAGATTGTGTCGCAAAGAGAATTAATATTTTTTTGTATAGTTTGAAGTCTCGAACTCAGGCTCCTACACCTTACCTAACCATAGAAGATTGTTTCGTTCTATGTATCGACAGTACATAAACAGTCAGCAAAACCATATGCAAAGCAAATCATGAATATGAAAAATATACACACGCAAATTACCCTCACAGCAATTACATGCACACACACACATTTCATATATGTATGTACTCTGTGTTTAGAAGATGCAACATATAAAAATAAGGGGTTTACCTGGTGTAGCTGTTTGAGAGGACCTGGGGACTGCGAGCGCAGAAACCGATGCGAACTCGACGAACGCACAGACCACAATGATCGTCCTGCCTATTTTTACGTAGATTACATTCCCCACCAAGAAAGCAACTCGACACTTGCAAGAACACCAATCTTCACAAAATAAACTTATTTAGTTTTCTCCAATGCTATTGAAATTTGCAAGTAGTGTAATTACATCACCCGAAATATGCAAGTACTGTAATTACGCCACTCTTGACAAAACGTACATATAATAATGAAATATATAGGAAATAACTCATGTAGCCTGACAAGTGTCCCTGGGACAGTGCATCGTCCTTGAAAATAAGATATCGGAGGTTCGATATTCCTATAGAGTCTTATAATTTCACAGGTACAAACATACCACATGATATGCAATTAAATAATATTATGTGTGTATCCTACATGCAGAAGTTTCGAGCACTGAATGCAACAGTCACAATGAATTATCCAACAATGTATGTTGATCCCAAATACTTGAAGCCTGCGAGACATTTTATAAGTAGGTAACAAGCAGGTCACAACACACTGTGACAATCCGAGATGGGGAACATCAACCGACAGACAATTGCACCCAACGAACAGAATATTCAAGCGAAATATTTCACAATAAATGAATATGTGAATATATACCCCTAGATATTAAATTATTAATCTGTAACAATGATGGCATCTTCAAGAGCAAAGGACTCTGGAGATTGGCAGCTTACATTATGTCAACATGAAAGTAACCATTGCATGTTCACCCACCGTGTTAGTCTGAACAGACATAGCAAGAAGTGAAAAGTCAGTGTATGTATTCCATCGGGAAGTGAGTGGAAATATTGTAGCAAGACCTCTTTTCTTGTGACCTAACAGCTATTTATAAACATATAAACACACATAGCAGAAGACACATTTCTTAGATGATAGGAGTTAAAACCAATTAGGTTTTTCGTATTTATTTAGTTTCTTAAACATAATCAGATGCATTATATATATATATATATATATATATATACATTATTTAATAAAGCCTCCGGTTCTAAGTTCATCAATAATTGAAGTTATCTCTTCACTGACAGAAAGAAATTCACTTCTCTGCTATGGAACTAACATCTGTAAGCTGTTAAATGTGTCATTATGGTATTCAGAAAATATGCTGGTAGAGTTCGCAGAAGGGTCACGATACTTTTCTTCTGCATCTCTGTTCTTCTTCCATGATGGTTATGTTGTGAGATACCTCTGGATCAGTGCACTAGGTTCGAATCCATGTTTCCTTCCCCCATACTTCAAGTAACTCTTATTTTCAGCAACATGTTTACGCTTTTGCTTTGCAGATGTAGACACTTCATTGCAATTATCATTAGTAGTGTGATACTCCTGGACCAGAGTACTAGGTTGGAATCCATATTTCTTCCATCCCAACTTCAAGTAACTCTTATCTCCAGCAACATATTTATGCTTTACAGATGTTCACACTTCATCAGCATTAGTAGTGAGATACCTCTGGACTGGCGCACTATATTCAAATCCATGTTTCTTCTTCCATTCCAACTTCAAGTAACTCTTATTTTCAGCAAAATGTTTATGATTTCGCTTTTCAGATGTTGGCACTTCATCGTCATCATCAGTAGTGAGGTACCTCCAGACTGGAGTACTAGTTTTGAACCCATGTTTCTTCTGCCCTCACTTTAAGTAACACTTATCTTCTGCAACCTACTTACATTTTAGCTTTGCAGATGTTGACACATCATTATCGTAATCCGTATTGAGATACCTCTGGATCAGTGCAATAGGTTCAAACCCATGTTTATTCCGTCCCAACTTCAAGTAACTCGCATCTTCAGCAACATATTTGTGCTTTCGCTTTGCAGATACCTGCACTCCAACATCACTAGTGTCTTGGAGGTCATGTGTTTGGTCTCAGTATACTGATTAACATATTTGTTTTTCACTTTACTTGTTATTGGTGCAGAGTTGTTGTTCACAACTTCTGACGATCCGTATGGGTCATATTAAATATCTTAATCACTTGTATTTCCTTCTTCGCACACTGGTGCGGAACATGATGCAGCCCCAGCTAATGTTACGGGTGCTTGAATTGTCGTTAGTTTACATGGCGATTCAGCAGGAAGGATAGCCTTGTCTTGGTATCTCGTTCCAAGCAAAGGCACATTACCTTTGCATGTACCGATGTGTCTCTCCGACGTAAAGTATACATAAATGTAACCCATGCTTGCAGTACTTGATGCGAACACTCTGAGAAAATCAGTTTGCCTCGCCCACAATACCAGGATCTATGATAACAATCAACCTTGATAAAGTGTTTTGTCCTTGACCTTTAGCCAGCATCGTACATATAGAGTAAGAGTGTTTTTTAATTATATTCATATTTTCACATCCTATGTGATAGACATGTCGATTCCCCGACAACAGATAAGGACTTTGAATGGAAATAGTGATTGGTCTGATTAGACCTCTGTTCTGGCAGGGCGATCTCTCACACTTGTTGATCTCTTCCTACTGACAGTAGGAGTCCTGACAGTGGTGACTGTTGCCGACGTTCGCACAGAAGAGACTTCAGTTCGATGAATGCCATGCAGCACCGATAGACATATCTCCCAAAGTATTGCTAAACTGACAATATACAATAGGCTGAACGACTCAATTACCATTAAGAATTTAATGAGCGAACATCAGCTGTGCTCTGCTTAGACGATGGAAAATATTAGTGAAAGTTATTTGTATTGCTACTGCAAGAAGCTTACTATGCCCACCTACATGAGACTGGTTGCCTACAAAATATGAGGCGTGCTATGTTATATTGTAAAAAGTGCAACTCGCATTTTCGGTGTGGTGATAACTTTAAACGGCATATTGCGGCATGCAAAACTCTCCTTCTTGTACTAGTCAATCGATATTTGCTGCAATTAAAGTAAGGGACGATACCTGCAAAGAAAAGACTTCGTATCCACCCAGGATAAAATCAGTGGCCAAATCAGATACATCACCTTTCTCATATGTCTGAACTCTGAAGAGACATATGAAGCATAAATGTAAGCTGAATCCGTTTCGCATGTGCTGTCAATGTGATTACTACCAAAGTTTCTTCACTTGCACAGACAGTTAAAACATACACATGAAAACGTGTAAAGACCATGTACCTGCTAAGCAACAAAGTGTTTTAGTGTCACTACAAACCTGTGACGGTCATGTGCCTGTAGTTTCGAGTATTGATACACAAACTTCCGACATTATTATGAACAATCCTTCGCCAATACCGAGGAAATAGAGTTTCTATTGCAGTAAGATATTCAGAAATGACTGCCATGCTCGCCAATATGAGAGATTTAACTGTATGGCGGAGAGAGGTCAGGTTAAACCATTTTGACAGAATTTGAAAGCATTTTTTTTTTCAAGGGACTGGATACAATCTGCCTTTACATGTGAACGATGCAAGTCTCAATTTGGTCGATGTGATAACTTAAAAAGACATCTTGCAACATGTGATGAACTCTCTACTTTACAAGATAAGCAATGCAGGTCTGCATTGGATTCTGGCGCACTCACACCATCGACAACACTGGACCTGAACATTACAAACAATTCTCAACCAGCATCAATAGTACGGACTCCACCTATTATATTGGATACTAGTGTATTGTCTCAATGGGCAATACCGATCCCGGCAAGGTACCATACTCCAAATGTATTAAGATATTTGTGTTCCAGCTGTGACAAGACCTGTAGTAAAAGTTTCAAGGCAAGTCAGCATAAGAAACCTGGACAGGGATCGAAGAAGTAAAGATGGCGCATTTTAATTACTAACTGTTTTAAGTGTGGTATGTGTTTACATGTTATAGAACAGCAATCATTCTAGCCAAAGTGCATGGCATTATATATAACTATCAGGAAAAATTATTATGGGAGGCGAACGCCTACCTCATGAAAAATTGTACATATGAAAAACCTCCTGCACCCATATGTGATGCAATCTTGGAAAATAATGGATTCATACTTAAAGAATCTGCTTTCCGTGGTCTAATGAAGATGTACATTGCATCAGGTATAGCGAAATATATTTGTACATACATTAAGCAAATGAAACAGAGACTAGTAGATAAACTTAAAGATGAGATTAAAAATTAAGGTGTGTTAAAATATATCACGTCGTTGGACTGCAAATATACCACATCAGAACCTCGCGATAGTGAATTTAGTCAGAGAGCCTTCAAGACATCGAATGTGACTGTGTACAACACGCACACCATCGAAAACAGTATTGACGCTAGTATACAGAAGATTTGCCAAGAGGAAGAAGAATGCATGGGGAAAGATTCTGGTTTGACATTATTTACGATAGATCAGCTACAGTTGAGAACAAATATATTATGCAAATAGACACACAACAATTTCCCCACTACAAAGGGAGAATTCCAACATTGCTTCATCTATGAGCAGCAAAATGGAGGTATAAACTATTACACCCACAGAAGGTAATTCAGTTTTTAAACTGTCATGTGCAGCACCAGTACTGCATGAAGGTAGCAGCAGTAAGGGGATAACAGTGAGGGGTTAGCAGTGAGGGGTCAACAGTGAAGGTTTAAGTGGCGAAGAGTTAGCAATGAGAGGTTTAAAGTTAGGGGTAAGTGGTGAGCAGTTACCTGTGAGGAGTTAGTGGTGAGGGGGTTAGCACTGAGGGGTTTAGTTGTGAGGGGTTAGCTGTGAGGGTTTAGTGGTTAGAGGTTAGTGGTGAGGGATTAGCAGTGATGGGGTTAGTGGTAAGAGGGTAAGTGATTAGGGGGTTATTAGAGAGGAATTAGCAGTGCTACTGCATGTAAAACCTTCACCGGTTGAAAAGTAATTACATGGAATAACAATAATGATACTGTGCCATGACCACCCATAAAAGTTACATTGCTGACATCGTAAATTCCAGGGGGTGAAGAACTTGACTGGATGAAACTGTAAGAAACCAATGCTTACATCTCGCTGATGATATGTATTAGTAACTATGTCTAAAGAGCAAGTGCTAGACGCAAACCATGCTGCTATTGTCGAAAGAACTTTAGATATCTCAAGATGATTACTGCACGAAGACTAAGGTAGAGCTTGGCTCTATGAATGTTCCTTCTTCTATGACTGGAAATCAGTGTCGCTCTTGTGGAAAGATTTTGAGCAAAAGCTGTCATTTCCGACGTCGTGAAAAAAAGCAACTGTTCTAAAGGACAGATCTCCAGAGTACTAGCATGCAATATGTGTAGTGCAACATTTGGTAGAAGCGATAATCCCAAGAGACACACAAGTAAATGTAAAGGTAACATCTCTTTGCTTGGCGCGAGACAGAAAGACAAGACTAGACTTCCTGCTGATTCGCTGTGAAAACAAATGATGCTTCGAGCGCCCATAACATTAGCTGGTACTTCATCGTATTCCGAACCAGTGCTCGAAGAAGGAAGTACAAGTGGTGCAGACATTTAGTGTGAACCGTATGACTCGCCAGAAGTTGTGAACAACTCTGCATCACTGACATGTAAATTAAAAAACAGAGATGCTACCCAGGAAGCTGAAACAAAAATGTGACTTCCAAGATTGCCGGTGGTGTTGGAGAGCCGAAATTTTCAAAGCAAAAGCATACACATCTGGCTAATGATAAGAGTTACTTAAAGTTGGGAGGGAAGAAACATGGGTTCGAACCTATTACTCTGGCCCAGAGGTACCTCACTACTGATGATGATGATGATGAAGTGTCAACATCTTCAAAGAGAAAGCGTAAACGTGTTGCTGAATATAAGAGTAACTTGATGTTGGGACGGAAGAAGCATGGATTCATCCTAGTACTCCTGTCCAGAGGTATCTCGCTACTAATAATGATAAGTGTCAACATCTGCAAACCGAAAGTTTAAAAATGTTGAAGAAGATAAGGGTTTCTTGAAGATGGGACGGTAGAAACATGAAATAGAAACTACTACACAGATCCAGAGCTATATCACAACGTACCCATCATGGTAGAAGTACATAGATGCAGAATACATGTATCGTGAACCTTCTGTGAAGTCTAGCAGCTTATTTTCTGAAGACCTCAATGACCTTGTTGACAGACTACGATGTTGGTTCCATAGCAGAGAAGTAGATATCATTCTGTCAGTAAAGTGATAGCTTCAAATATTGATTAACTTAGCGCTGTATTCTTTATTGAATTATATATATATATATATATATATAGACACACACACACACACACAAACACACACACACACAGGTTGGGGCTGAATTTGATCGACCAACTTCGTGCGGTGCAAAATCCATTGGAAAATATGTAGGACAGTTTGTACCTTAACAAAATATTAAGGCCGAAATAAGTCCCCGAAACTGGATATTTTGGAATATATTTTTGCGAAATATCGGAATATAGGTGAAATGAAAGTACAATTCGCGGAACATTTTTTTATGTAATCGGGATCTTCAACCTAAGAGCGATTGTACAATAATAACACTCCCCGTTAGGAAAATAACAGGGGTGGTCACCGTCTTATTGCCGGAAACTTCGTTACTATCGGGAATTACGCACATTTGATGCTGGTTTATTGAGCAGTATGACCTACGAAACAAAAATGGTCCCATTGTTTCAACTGCCTAGGACCCACACTTTTGGTTAAAACGCACACAATAATTCCACTAGATTCCGCTGCAGCGATACAGAGCCTAGTATGAAGGTAACTCTGGCTACATGCGTGTATGGCCACAGCACAGCCGTTGGTGGCGGACAAGGTTACCACCTACTGTAAACAATGCGTACCATACATTAATAAGCATACCCAAATGTTCGATTGTGGTGGCAATATATCTGTGATTCCATACAGTACGTAAAGATCAATTAGTATTGCCTACAAACCTGGAACCGTTTCGCTATTGATGTGTACTGTGCGGGCTTTAGAATGTTGAAACATTTGGTGGAGAAGTGTAGACCAATGCCATGAAAACACATTACATTTTTAAGTAGTATCAGGTAACACATTGCATTTGACAACAAAAGATGAGGCATTTCATGGGTTTTATTGTAGAAACATTTATCACCAACACTCTTACAGGAAACCTCGATGGTACAGCCGCTATGTTCGACGCACAGTTTACATCGCCACACCAACGATTGTAGGACACATTTGGAAACACCCCCATTGTCCCGAATAATCCTTGCAGCTGCAATAATGCAGGTGACGAAATCCTCTTCGAACTCCGCCATGGTTTCATACACCAGACTGCACATGTAACCCCAGAATAAATAGTCTAATGTATTCAGATCCGGGGAATGTGGATGCCAGGGAACAGGACCCCCACGGCCTATCCATCGTCCAGGGAATATGAGATTCAGGTGATCGCGTGCACGTCGCGACTGTGGATTAGGGCGCCGTCGTGCTGGAACCATATGGCCTCTCGTGTTTATAACCGGACCTCTTCGAGTAATGTCGGCAGAGCTTCCCGCAGAAATTCAGTGTACACATTGCCGGTGTGACGATATAATAACAGGTAGCGGCGAACCAACATGTTATGTATTAAACCAGCCCAGAGGTTGACACTGAATCGCTGTTGATCTCTATGAACGAATGGGGTGTGAGGATTGACATCCGCCCACTCATGGATATTTTGAGACATCTGTATTCCGTCACGTTAAAAGGAATGCTCGTCAGTGGAGATAATGTATTTGTCAATGTCAGGGTAGGTTTTGTATTGTTCCAGAAACCATGCTGCACATTCTATATGTCGAGGTTAAATCGCAGGACCCACGGCATGCACAGGTTGTACATGGAACGGATGCAGTAATTGCGCTTGAAACATTTGACAAATGGTGCGGCGGCTTATGTTGAGTACTCTTGTTATAATACACATATTTATACGTGGGTTATCCTCAACATGCCTCAACAAATACTTATCAAACCTCGCTTTATTCGGTCATGTCACGTCCAAACATTCACCTTCTCTCTAATGCCGCTCCACAGATGTAAACCTGTACGTTCTTTGTGCTTTTCGTCCATTTACTTCTGCTACACACGAGTAGCATATCTGTCAGATCTGGCCACGTAAAGAGTACATTTTGTAGACACCACATACACCTTTACTAATGGAAATGTAATTGATATGATATGACGTGCTCAGATATTTTATACAAATCGTCTCAGGGTTTACTGGGCCGCAAGCACTGTAGCGCCTTTGGTGCCGCAATAACAGTCGTGCCAGGAATGGTATTAAACATATCAAACCTTACAAAGCTGCCTGGTGTTATTAGTTCCTCAAGGCATGTAGACTGCGTGCACTGCCTGTACACTTGTGGTTTATACTACATACTCTATCTGACACCTAGTTAGATGTTTGCTCACAAACGAATGGCCAGAGAGCGTTGCATTATGGGCATCTTACTTTAGACTGTCGACATGTCGTTTGTAAAGAGTAACACTTATTTACATGCTAATAATACAGTACAGCTACCTGTACGTGTAGCAAGCTATGTAATTACACACAGAGCCATACAACTAAGCACTAGTAGTGAACTAAGGGATAATTCGGCTATGGCCTTTATTAAGTAACCATCCCAGCCTGGAGAGACTTCGAGAAACCATGTTAAAATTTACTCTTGAAGGCCTGACTAGGATTCGAACCCGCGTCCTCACAAATGCGAGTCCAACATTTTAATATTGCCATACTTCGCTCGAAGCCTGATTTATTAATTATGGGAGATGTTTATAAGTAAAGTCAAGATTCATTCCCATTTGATGCTTGTTTATTTAATACTATGACCTAGGTAACACACATAGCCTCTAGTCGCAACTGACTAGGATCTCCGCTTAGGTACAAAACTCATATAAATAAAGCTTCGGCTGCATCGATACATGTCCAGGCATATTAACAATAGCCTTTGCAGTACGCAGCAGTGACGGCAATAAGGTTTCAGGCACGTAGGCAGTTCCAACACTTCATGTACGGATTCTCTCACCGACTGATGCCCCGAATACATTTTCGGATGCCGCATCGTAGGCTTCTTAATACATGGTAATGGCTGTTTAAAATATGTAATAAATGTTCTCTACCATTGTTTGTACAGTGGGAACAGCAGCTTACTATACACGCATGTAGGCGTTTTTCCTACGAACGAGGCCTTGTATCGCTGCAGTGGAATCTAGCTGAATATTTGTGTGTGTTTCAAACGAAAACGTTGGGTCCTATTCAGTTGCAACAAGGGGGTCATTTTTGGTTCGTAGGTCATACTGCTCAATAAATCAGCATCAAACGTTCATTATTCCCGACGATAACGAAGTTGCCTCTAGTAATAGGGTAGCCACCCATGTTATTTTTGTAATGGAGAGTGTTATTAGTGTAAATTTGAATTTAGGTTGACGATCCCAATAACATAAAACAATTTTCTACCAATTGTACTTTCGTTTCACCTGGTGTCCGATATTTCGCAAAAATACATTCCAAAATCTCCATTTTCGGGGAATTATTTTGCACTTAATATTTGGTTTAGGTACAAAGTATCCTATATATTTGCCCCTTGATTTTGTATAAGGAAACACCTCACGAAATTTGTCGGTGGACTTCAGCCCCACACTGTATATTTTTCATGTGTATGAATTTGTTTAAGAATGAAAATAAATACGAAAAAGAACTAATTGGTTTTCATTTCTATCATCAAAAAAAGTATGTACTGCTATGTGTATTTATAAATGGCTGGTAGGTCACAAGTATAAATGCCTAGCTACAATACTTCCACTCAATTCCCGATGGAATACATACATAGCCTTTGCATTTATTGCTATGTCCATTCCTACTAACACTGTGAGTGAACATGCAACTACTCCATTCATGTTGATGTAATGCAAGCAGCCAATATCCACATTATTTTAATGTTGACGAAGTGTTCAAAGTTGCACATGGATAATATAATATCTAGGGCAATGCAACCACATATACATTTATTGTGAAATATAATTTTTCTGTAATACTCTGTTCGTTGATTGTTATTGTCTGTCGCTTCGTTTTGCACATCTCGGATTGTCACTGTGTGTGTGTGTGTGAGCTGCTTGTTACCTTCTTAAATATACATGTCTGGAAGACTTCAAGAATTTGGGATGAACGTACATACAGAAGATTTTTTAATTGTATATCGTGTTGTATTATTTTTCCTGTGAAATTATTAGACTCTCTAGGATGATCGAACCGGCGGTACCATATTCGAAAGGCTGCTGCACTATCTCAGTGACACCCATCAGGCTACATGAGTTATTTTATATATATTTCAATAGCATATGTACTTTTTGTGAACGGTGATGTAATTACACAACACTCAAATTTCGATGTAATTACACTACTTGTAAATCTCAATAAGATATGTAGAAAAATAAGTAACTTTATTTTGTCAAGGGTTGTGTACTTGCAATAGTTGAGTTGCCTTCTGGTTGGTAATTTAAACAGTGTACGAATAGGCAGGACGATCATTGTGGTATGTGCATTCGTCGAGTTCGCATCGGTTGCTGCACTCACTGTCCCCAGGTCTTCTCAATCAGCTATATCAGGTAAACCCCTTCTCTTTGTGTTTTATGTCTTCTAAACGCAGAGTTTACACATACATATATGAAATGTGTGTGTGTGTGCGTGTATTTGTTGTTGTGGGTAATTTATGTATGTATATATTCCACATGCACGTTTAGCTTTGCATGTGGTTTTCCTGACTCTTTTTTAACCATCGATATATGCAATTGAACATTCTTCTAAGGTGAGGTAATGTGTACGGGTCTGGGTTCGAAACATGAAACCATACAAAAAAATTAATTCTCTTTCAGAAAAAATCCTGTAATTTTTTTCCCTGGCTATGTTGAAATGTTTCAGGTCTCCATGATGGAAGTGAAACTAATAATAGCATTGGCGCAATTAGATGAGAAGTAAATTATACTTCACCTTAATTGACAGATTTCACATAATACAACTTGATACATGCTTTCTGTAGTATATTTTCCACAATGAGCATTCAAGCACTACTTATTCACATATACCACACTGCTGTTAACACATTGTTAGGCCTTTTATAAGATGACAAGTGGATAGTAACTATTGTCATGGCATTGGCACTAGCACTGGGAGTAAATATTTTGCCTTTGCGCTATTTGTAATGTTTATTCAGAACATCACTGCGGTAACTACACACATCACCACAGTTATTATTGTGAAACGCCGGGATGAATAAGCAATGGTAACTTATATGTTGAGGGGAGTTACGACTTGTACTAAAAGTATTTTCCACTGTAATAACATTCATATCTTATGCATTTGGCGACTCTCCAGAGCTCCTTGCTGTTTACGACTTCGGTGGTGATACAGATGGTAAGTCTTCAACCGCTGCTTTCGTCTTCATATTGTAGCAGGGAATGTTATTATAGTAGTACATGAATGTAGTCGTAACGATCTGCCTTTCGTGAACATTCTCGCTGATGGACTGACATGATGTTTGCTTGTATACTGTTCAAACTGAATGCTAATTGGCATTGTTCGTCTCGGATTGGCTCCGTGTATGACTGCTGTATGCGTGATGCATGTGTCTGTATGGATGGTAGACTATGTTATCTTATCCAGTCGTTCGCTGTCTAGCCTGTGAAGTTGAACTCTCAACTCCTTTACACTCGTTCATCTTTCCATGTTGAAGGTGCCTTGTTTTTTCTTTTGTTGGTCGCTCCCATTGTGTCTTACACCAGCTCCTGTGATATGTCATGTCTGTAACGATAGCACTACCTTGACATCATTCTAAGACAGTCAATTATCTCTTCGTCCTGTCGCAGATAGAATGGTATGTATTTGTAGATGGATTGTATTTCATTTCGTGCGAGAAGGAATTGTTTAGGGAGGAATGTACACTCCGTAACTTTGTGGAGTGCTGAAAGTGATTTCATCTTTCCATATGCCACGATAGACGATAAAATGTTCTGACCACTAGAACTACATGCCGTCATTTTCACTATATACTCTCGACAAGAGATAAAACGCAATTCGGAGCGATGTTGTTGCTATGAACTGCGTATGTAGACCTAAAAATGTGGATCTAAAAGTGAGAATGGTGAGCCGAAACGATATCCTCTACCAACACTAATTTATTCGAAACGATATTTTTAAAGACCCATGCTACGATTTACAGCTTATAATAATAACACGAAATAAATATTTACCTTGTACTGCTTTCCTCTCATAAAGGGAAAGGCATGTTTGGTAAACACCTATAACAGTTTTTAGAAGTGTTGTCCTTATCGTTCCGACACTTTGCAATGGTAATTTTTTCGCCTAACATACAGCATTCGATGCTTGCACAATATGCTTTTGTTGGTAAATACGTATAAATATTTTGCCTCAGCGTGTGGATTCTCTCTCTTGTACAATTTATGGTTTTTTAATACATGTTACCTTGTACTGAATTCTTTTTGTAAATGGAAGTGCTTGTGTATGTATGCCGGGTGGTCTGCCATCCTGGAACCTGATGTATCTCTCTCTCGCATAGTGTTCTGTACCATCCTTTCGTCTTGACTAGACCTGCATGGTGCTCGCGTGGCTTGCCGGTCACCTGGATCAGTTGATCGCACAAACTCGGCTGGGTCGGGTGTGTTCTTCTGCCAATGATGTAAGTGTTGGCTGAATTTGATGGTTTTGTGTCACTAGGTTCATAAGGATGTAATTTGCTATTCTGGTGCACTGACCAGGACGGTCAGGTCTTGTCTAGAATCGTTTAACATAGCATACGACACCCGACGCATGTGTAATATGTGATTGCGGTTCTTTGGTAAGTGTTTATACCTATTTTCAATTACATTTTGTTTTTTAATTCTTTTTGCATCAGCATCTTACAGTTTTGACCTTATCACATCTCTGCTGCTCGGCCTCATGAAAGTATTTTTTAGATTAAAAAGACGTGTAATGTTCGATGATTGCGAAATATACATAGATTTTTGTTAAATGCTTATAACTATTTACTCTAATAATCTTTTTTATATATCTGTTTCCTCACCTCGCATTGGCGACGTCTCTCTTGCAAAGCTGATGTTTTACATGTATTCTGTTCCGTATGTGCTTACAGTTCTAGCACTATAAATGATACATATTCAAAATAAGTCCATGTACTACTTGCTTTTATAGAGATTACTTATTGATTAGCTGATCGCTCAATGTTAGACAGGACGGGCACGTTGTTCTGCTGGTGATGTGAGTGTTGGCTGAATTTTACGGTTTCGTTTCACTCGGTTCGTATGGAAGGCGTTTGCTATTCTGTTGTACTGACCAGGGTGGTGTGGTCTTGTAACATCTTTTAACAAAGTGTACAGCACCCAACGTATGTCTAATATGTAATTGCCATGATTGGTATGTGCTTATAAATATATCTGTTGGTATCAGTATTGTCCTTATTGTTCCCAACCTTCACAATGTTATATTTTTCGTTTAACATACTGTACAGTGCTCGATGTTTGTGCAATATATGTGGGTTTTTTAAATAACTATTTGTTTTTATAACTGTTCAATGATTAAAATGTATGTTGTTTTGTATGTGCATATAGTTCTAGCATTATAAATGACAATGTATTTACATCGAAATAAATTGTTCGTTTTTACTATATAAATGAATTCCTCTCGTAATGGAAAAGGGTGTATGAATGATTCGACTGGTCCACCACCCTTGACTCCTGATGCACCTTTTTTCTCTCTCTGCATCTCGCTCGGCTAGTGTTCAGTAGCATCCCTTCGACATGGTGAGACCTGTACTGAGTCTGGGCTGCCAGTTGGCTGCTTGGGTCGTCTTACAGATTCTCATGATATTAGTTGGTCGCGCAATAACAACCGGGTTGGATTTGTGCCACTGCTAGTGTTGAGAGTGATGGCTGAATTTAATGGTTTCGTTCCACTTGGTTCGTATGGAAGGTGATTGCTATTCTGTAGTACAGTCCAGGGAAGCCTTGTCTTCACACACAGCAAACAGTTCTCGACGCCCTTGTGAAATATGTGTCTGAGCAGGTTGGTAAGTACTTATAATTACTTTAATTTACATTGTGTTTGTTTATATATGTTTGCATTGATGTGTAGCAGTGTTGTCATCTTATCATTCCCACACTTCACAACTGAAATTTTTGTTTAACATAACTCACCAGGCTTGATGCTCATGTATATAAAGTGGCTGTTCATTGATGCTTGTGATGTACTTGCATATCTGATAGCCACTTAAGTGGTTCGGAAATTAGAATCAACTATGTATATAAGTGTGCTTAGGACATACTTGAGCCCCTTTTTGTTGTCTCTGTAATGAATTTGGTGACTATACCTTAAATTGTTTGAAATTACTACCAATTGTGCCTATAAGAACACTTAGGAAATTCTTAGTCCTGCGCTTGTTATAATTTTCATGGTGGGTGATGCCTATGTCATGACTTTGGTGGTTCTAACTTCAATGGTTCGATAATTACTGCTAACTATGATTGTAAACATACTTAGGTCAAAAAATTAGTCCTGCGACCCTTTTAATTATCCAGTATGATGCCTTTATTATACATTTGCCATTATATCTTAAAGGGATCAGAAATTATAGACAAATATGCTTATAAGTAGACACATGGTAAACTTGACCCTATGCCTCTATTCTATCTTGTGGGCGATTCCTATATTATAAATTTGGAAACTATAAATTAATTGGTTTAGAAATCACAGCCAACTATGCTTGTAAGTAGACATATTGTAAATTTGGACCTGTTTCTTTTAATTTTCGTGGGTGTTGGCTATGTTATGAATTTGGCAACTATATCTTAAATGATATGTAAATTAGTGACAGATATATTTATAAATAGGCATAATGTAAACCTGGGCGTGTGTCCCTTTTCACTGTCATAAACAATGCCTATGTTATGAATTTGACAACTATATCAATTCGTTTGGTAATTACAATCAACTAGACTTATAGGGTGTACTTAGCCCAGTGGTTCTTTTCATTTTCGGGGGTTATGTCTATTTTATGAATTTAATTACTATATCTTAAACAGTTCGGCTGTTACAAACATCTATGCACATGGGGTGTACTTAGCCCTATGGTTCTTTTCCCTGCTGGGTGGAAAGGGGTGGTGATGACTATGTTATGAATTTGGTACTTGTATCTTAAAGGGTTCGGAAACTACAGCTAACTATGTTTATAAATATACATACGGTATACTTAACTCTACAGTATTATTGCTTGTCTGGTGTTATGCCTATGTTATAAATTTTACCACTATAATTTAAATAGTTCAGAAATTACAGGGTACTATGCTTATGAGTAGACATTGGGAGTGCTTGGGCTGCGACCCTTTATGCTGTTGTGACTGATGTTTATGTTATAAATTGGCCAACTATATATTAAATGGCTCGGAAACTATATCCAGCTATGCTTATAAGTAGACATATGGTAAACTGGACCTGTGTCCCCTATCATTGTTGTGGGCGATGCCGATGTTATAAATTTGGCTGCTATGTCTTAAACGGTTCAGAAATTTTAGCTTACTATGCTTATGTGTACAACGCTAATCTTTTTCACGATTACAAATTTACTGTCTGGTGCAAGTGTGTGTATGTAACTTATTTCAATTCCCGTACATCAACATGCAATGGTAGTCTCATGGTAAGCTCACTGGACTGGCGACCCAAGGGTAGCTGGAACCATTCTGTACAACTTCACAACTTTTTAAATTCACACTTAAATATATTACTAGTGCCCCTAGTGGCCGAACGAGTGAACACAAGAAGGCTACCAACACTCCTAGCTGCCACCAGTGGAACTTTACAACACACTCTTGTGGCGAGTGTAAGAGTCAAGGATGGCTATGGGAATCAGTACATTGTTAATGGCTGAAGTGGGAGTCAACGATGGACGACAAACAAGATGGCCACCTCCAGCAGACGACTGCATAACAAGATGTTCGCCACCAGCAGACGTCACCCAAGATGGACCACAAACACGATGGCCACTTCGAGCAGACGACAAACAAGATGAACGATGATAGAGGGGTGGAAGTAATATGGGAAAACCATACCAAGAGGCAGTGAGAGAAAGAAAGGAAGACCAAGTGATAAATTATTTTGACTTTACTTGCTGTGGGAACAGTGTCCGATGTCAAACATTATAAATAATTAATTGTTTCTGAATAATACACTATTTGTAATTAACAATATGGGTGCAAACATATTATAATTTACGTTCTCTATATGCTTCTGTTTTCATTAGTAAAAGCAACCATATACCTTTATTAGTCCGCAATAATGAGCGCATACAGTTAGTAAAGTGTAATCCTTACCATTAATTGAAAAAAAAAAGATGAGTGCATAATTAATCACCTCTGTGCATAGTTTACATGTATAACTTTGAAGCTCTGTGTCACGTAAACTTGAATGTGACTTTGTAAATCATAAGAATGGTTCTCTGCTAGCACATAATCAACCAATCGATAAATGTAAAATATAAAAAAAATAGTGCATTGCTTGCTATTCATATACACACTGTCAGGTATAAGTTATGAGGAATTCTTTGTATTGCTTATTATTTTTATTTCTATAGATAATCATCTGCAAAAAATAGAAGAATATACGAGATTGCTACCCCATGAGCTAAACAAAATTAAGAAATCAAAATCTGGCAGTGAAATATTTGGAAGCAAAGAGTATGGTTTCTTTAAACAACTCAATTTCCTGCAGCCTGTAATAAGTAACAAAGATACAAGTAGCAACTTTTAAGAAACTACTACAGCAGATGAAGAGTCAGCCCAGCTTGAAGAAAAAACTAAGATTCAGGAAACAAGTAGCAAACATCCCAAAAAGAGGAAAAGTATGAAATGTTCTTCCGAAAATAAATGTTATGAAACACTCACAGACAGTATAAGAAAAAGGCCAATGATTGAAAATGGAAATGATGATGAAGATAGACATCTCATGTTATCAGTTTCGAAAATGAAGACAGTATCATCAGAATATAAACGTGATGTAAAAATGGCATTGTGAAATGTGTTGAAAAGGTTCACGAATATGAATTTCTCTTTATCATCGCGAAATGCCAGTTAAAAGAATAATTCTTTACCTTATGGCACATTGCACAATTACTGGTATGTAAACTACCTTTACCCCAATGCTGCATCACACAAGCCTTATACCGTTTTCGGCAAAGCTCACTTACATTTGTGGGTCTATGGATCATCATCAATTTATTTGCGAGTACCCTAATTGTGCAGTCTGCATACCGACGTGCTCGACAAAGATGGTAATTGAAAACTAAACTCTCTTCTTCACACTCAGATTTTTATCTTTCTCTCCCCCCCCCCCCCCCCCTTTTTCACGCTCTGTAATTCACAAGTCGGACGCAACTAATTGGTTGACAGTTCAAAAACGTCATCGCCAATGAATACATGTTGGACACTGGTGGGATGATTATAGTGTTTGCTTCCATTTGTTGCCATAGCCGCGTGCCTTTGAAGATAGAGGAATCTGAACACTTCCCATATGACCCAATAATTACAAAAATGAGCCTGTAATTTAGAGTCACATACACCCAGGAGAACAATTTAAAAGTATATTTTGTAGTTATAAAACAACGAGCTGCTGTATGTTGGTTTAACAATTCGGACATGCTTCCCATCCGCAAAGCCAAGGCTGTAGTAGAAATATGCGCTGTTACCAAACCCTTCTTCTATTTCCTCCATTCTTCTTCTGATGGTGGCACCATACACACCGGAACAAGAACACTCCACTTAACCTGAAAAACCAACGTCACCAGTCTTGCTGCTCTAGTGATTCATGCTCTGAACAAAAAGTGTAGCTCGTTGAAGAACAGCGTGTTACTAGATACCTATAAATATCACTCATAATAGTTGTATAAAATTGCATGGAATCAATAGTTGAAGTACAAATAAAACCTTCTATTATGTTTTTCTTACCTTAAAGTAAGCACAAGTCGTTTGGCTGGAGGAACACATTTTCTCATGTTCGAGTTGGACACCGAAATGTGAGGCTGTATCAGACGTAAACACTTGTTTAATGCTTTTTACTGAACTACGGAAATACATGAAAAACTTATTTTCGTCTTGTTGTAATTCATAAGATAGCTAGTAGAACTGTCCTTGTATCAGCCTTGTGTAAAGGAGATGGTGGACCCGATACTCACGACGTTTCGTCCTTTTGTACAACTTTTTCCATGCCAGCAGTGCAGTCACAAGCACGTCTTCCTCCTGTGAATCCTCTGCACATCAAGCAGAAACAGATATGTCCGCTGGCCGCGTGCTGTGGGACTAGTACATCGACACCGCAACTCAGTCGCGTGGCTGTCACAAAAGTGACAGTATGTATGTTTTTGCTCACTTAGCACAAGAATAACCTAACTTGTGGCAAGAGTGGTTAAAGTGTCAAAGTGCCTAATTTCATGCAAAAGAGATAAAGTAATTGTTTTAGATCGAATAGTAAATTAGATTAATTAAATTGATTAATTCGAGTAATATATTAATAAAGGATCCCTTTATATAAAATTTCTTTGATTGGATTTTTTATATCAAAGAATGCTATTATTTTATTGGTGTTGAAAGGGTTAAGTGTCATGAGGGTGATATTAGCAGAGCAGAATCGATGTGTCCTCTGTGATGGTCTAGAGTCGAGTAGAGTGGGCTGTAATTGTTTATATAGGTGTTAATGTTGGTGTAATAGTGTTATAAGGGCCATTTTATACGTTTCTGATTTTTGAGTGATATGCGAATGATGAGCATATGGCTCTCTTGAGGTACTAAGGATTTAACTAGTTTAGATAGGGGAGAAAAGTTTTCTTTAGAGCGAAGTAAATATTTTTTAATGAACGGTGATGAATTATTAATTTAAACATACTGATCGAGAAAATAATAACTTTAATCGCGCCTCGAATAGCATAAAAGGAACGAACTATTTCAGCAAAGCAAATGAAATAAGTACGAATCATTTAAATGTTACTTTGAACAAAATACTTTAATCATGTGATTACACAATTAAACTATTTCAAGTGCTAACTGAAGTCATTAAACAAACACCCAGCAAATATAAAAACCACATCTCACCTCCACCATTCCAGATCCCCCTCCCAACAAAAGTTCACATACACAAATATACATATTTATTTTACTCTGTCCCTCATCAGCTCTCAAAACACGAAACGAAATACAGGTGTAACCAGGCGAATGATTTTCCTCATTCCACATAACTCCTTACAAAACTGAATGACTACACTAAGAAATTAATTTAACAGCACACAACTATCCAATAAAATTTCTTCCTTCTTACCGCACCTTAAAATCGCAGCAATTCGTCAAAACATTTTCTGATCGCAAAATTAAATAAAAACCGAAGCATTTAACCAAACATACGAGACTTTAATAATTTAATTGAGAAGTGTATTGGGTAACAAACGTTAACACTGTTCAATGTTGTGTTACTTAATGAGATAAGCCGGCAGCTCGTTTACAACTGAAGGCTCTCTGAAACCTGAAATTTCTCCGCCTGTCCATGTCTCCTTTGCCGCATTGTCGGTAGGGTCAAAGTAATTCCTCCAAGTTCTAACACTTCTCGAGACCATAAATTTCACTGTTTCACCTCGCCTCCTCCAATGCATGGATGGCAGTTGCAAATAAAATACTTCAGACTCTCATGCCGCCAAGAAAGTAATAGATTATTGGCCTAACTGCTTCGAGCGGCGTGATGTGGAGAGGTCGCAAGGCTACATGTGTTGTGCGAAGTCAGGCAAGGAGGGAGAGAGTTTACACTTTCACACACCTTCTCCTGTGCTAAGCACAACACCGAAAAACTATGGCCGCTACTTCCCCTCCCCTCTCCAAGGACTCCACACCGCATCAACGCACATCGCACGGTCAACAATACAGCATTTGCTGTCGCCTGCCAGGCGCTCAACAAAGCCAGTGTGGACCACCCTCACACCACCTCCCCTAGCACGGCTCCCGCACTCACAAAGAGTCAAGTGCAATCTTTTGTGGTTAGACAGGTGTTGCTCCAGATGGCCGCAGAAGCACTTACCAGGTCGTGGGAACCAGTTCCTGCGACCAGCAGATTTAGTGCTAGTAACATAATACATTCTAAAACTTTTACCCAAAGAATATCCCACAAACAAACCGATTTAATATAATTCCAAATAGCGGCGGAAATATTACTTTGTTTAATATTCACAATAAGTATTTGAAAATCTGTTTTCACAATAACGAATATTAATCAGTTTTTCTACGTAACACTTTAAACATACGTGTGTATATATTTTGTAAACACATATTATTTACAAAATTGAATGTTTTTAAACCAGTCTCCGTATCTAACAAGTTCATTTTACAAATACCCCCAAGTAAGATTTATACCAAATGTATATAATTGAGCGAAATACCGGTTTTCAAAGTTGAAATTAACACATTAGTATACAGTATTTCGAATGCCGATAGGATTTTTGGAAGCTAATGAACATATTTATTTTTCTACAAAACACAAATTCTGTCTGTAATAAGTTTATTTTACAATTCCTACCACCCAAATTATATATATATATATATATATATATATATATATTGGACAAATGTATATCTGGTAAATATAAAATATAAAAATAACATGATTTTAAGCTGGAATGAGTTTTAAAATGCCAAAATCAAGGATATATTCCTTTCAAGCTATTTTAATGCAAAACCGTAGCCATTTTTAATCTGCATAGTATATTTAAAGCAATTAATTAATTTTTCTCTCACTATTAAGCCAGCAATTGTTAAAGTCAGATGGTGTCGGGAGTGTATCGTGAAGTGGTTGCATTAATCAACAAACTTCTCCTATACGTTCATCAGTCTACAAGCTTCAACTGCAGGTAATATGCACAACGGTCACTGCTGTGAAAACTGTGATGAATAATGTGATAATGTTTTATGCCATTTTAGCATATGGAGAAAGCAAAACACTTTTAAGCGAGGATGTCGAGAATCTCTTGCCGCTACCTAAATCATTTCTACTAATATTTGCAGGATACGAAATTCAACATATATATCCATTCCTTTCAGAGGATTTAAGGGGCGATGAGGTCATAGTCTCGTGTTTGCCTTGTGATGAAGATTGCCTGCATGGTACACCTGCTTTCTTCAATCAACCAAACACAGTTCATTTGAGGAGAGATTGTGTAATGCAAAGGTGGCAAAACGTAATATAACTTGCTAATCATACCGTTTTACTAAGAGATGATTCCGGTATCGATGAAATTGATTCGGAAGTCACAACTGAACATTTGTAAACAAAATAAGACATGTTAAAAACTCTGCTGTAAATATAATTGAAACTAATAATTAACAATCGTGATGTGTTTTGTGGAAGGTTATGAAAATTATCAAGACAATTCTTTATATTTAAAGAACTCGCAAATTTTGTATGCAACTGACGATAACGAGACATAAGTGTTATCTTTAAAAACCCCGAACCCTTGGTATACTTTAAATCAGGTATTAAAAATGAGTTTTCGACATCAAACATTCGAAGTACACGGTTTGAAATGGGAGTTTCGTGACATATATTATGAAGACAATTTCCAGTACTTGAATGATGTGCTTCTCGTATACTACCCTGTATATGTGCTTGGAAATATGCAGAAATAAATTTGAAAAATTCTGATTATAATAGAAAATGTAAGTATTAACAGACATTATGCCTGTTCAAGCATTAATCCGCTAGTAAAACGATATAACATAATCATTGTGATAAAAAAATGTGATGTTCGCATTGCAAAAGCAAAACTCAAAGAGAATATTTGTACCAGCATTCTACCTATGTGTAAAGATAATAATTTAGAAAATTAGTTTGTTACAGGTTTAGACCTGCATAAAAACTTTCAACTGGAGACATTTAATCCAGAGAAGACGTACTCGTTTATTACTCCAGGTTACAAGAGAGTGTGGTTCCAGTCTTTAAAGAACATATACTCCCAATTCCAAATATGTAATAGAGATGAACATTGGAACTTTGCACAAAGCTTCGCGGAAAATAAATACACAGAATGAGTATAGTGTTATGAACAAGATGATTGTCCAGTATTTAACATGAGGCCCAACATCGAACTGCCCTGTTCGTCGTAGGGTCTTGGTTGACAGATGAAAAGAAATAATCAAGGAACCAGGATTTAGACAAATTAAATATAAACTAAGTAGAGAGTTCTACGACCCTCCCACCATGTGGACCGAAACATGTAATGACAACAACACACCATGTAAATGCAAGGAAGTAGTGGTATTAAAATATTGCCTTGTGGTATGTGCGAATGTGAGGTCTGGTAGAGTAATGTTTGTGTTTGTAAATTTGATTTAAGCAAACTGAAACTAGGAAAATTTCAAGATGATATTTAAATCTACTGGGTGGTACACTCCCGGCAAAGTATGAAAAAAAATTATATATTATTTATATTAAATTATTATATATGTATATATATTATATACAGTAACAGCATGTCAGTTATGATGGAGAGGTTCGACTCATCATTTCAATACGCCAGTGCTGTGCTAGTCCAGGTTACAGGAGAGTGTGGTTTCGAAACAAAGAAGACGGTCCACTAGAAATTCAGATGTGTAACAGAGAAGAACATGGGTGTTTCTCGTTAATTAGTCAGACAGAAATGTTTAAAGTGTTCAATGTTTGTTATGGGCAAAGATTTTGTTCTTTGTATAATTTGTGGCCTGACAGTATGCTGCCTTGCAGTGAAAGTCAACTAGCATTTGAAGCCTTTTCTAAATTCATAATGAAATGCACATCATGCATTAAAAATTAAATTGAATACATCATGCAGAAGGGATGTTGCTGTTATATACCTGCAGTATGGACAGAACAATGTGACAACAAGGAATATGTTATGTACATAGGCAACCAAGAATTAGTGTCCCTTTGGTATGTGGCAATGCAACACTTGGTTAAGCAAGTCCAGTTAAATGACAGACTATATAAAGAAGATTGCATTTAATATTAAAGAGTCAGTCATGGCTAGTATCTTAGACCCTACAGTCGTATACAAAGTTCTGCAAATAGGTTACAGAAGAGTATTCTTTAAGCTATATTGTGATATTCTATAAGTTCAAGTGTGTAACAATATCGAACATTGGTGCTATAACTTCGGTAACAGTCTTGGCATTTACTTTGGTGAAGGCATAGCGTGCAACAATTGTGCTCTGAGGTTTCTCCGTCCCGACAGTGACTTACCATCTACATTTGAAGATTTGATGTAAGCCACTCTTAGAGAAGAGCTAAAAGAGGAGTATGGTGATGGGGTAATAACATACCAATTCACCATACCTCATCAAGGAACCTCAATACATTGAAAGGAGATCTGTGATGGGGATATCCACAACTATATTTTCAGCAACGTGGTTTAGTTTTTCCTTCCATGTGCAACTTATATGCGTATGAAGTGGCAAATTCAGAATGTTTTCTCCTACTTTTAAATATGCATTTATTCAAAATGGTTTGTATTCTGTAACTTATACAGTAACATATTCATGTGTAGTTATTAAGGAGATGTGTGTCAGACATTCATTTCAAATGTTTATATTGGCTTGGTTCATTGACAAAATGTAATGACCCTTGCAGTTTTGATTCCAGTTTAACTAACTGTAACAGTTCGAATTGTATTATAAATCAGTGGAGACTACTGCCTAGAGAAAAAAATAACTTTAAAACTAAGGGCGAGCACATTGTAACAAGCTTATATGAGGAAGAACAGAATATGAAACATCTTATTTATTCAACAGATAATGATTTACCATTTCAGTATTATGAAGAATGTGACAATAACATTTATATGTTTGTACATATTACGAAAAGTTTGGGTACTTATTATGCACTGAGTGCGTATCTTCAAAGTGTTATGTACATCGAGCAATAAAATTTGCAAAATTAAAGTTTAGTCCTCAAACTCGTTTTAACTTGCAAAGTTAGACAATGATTTTATCATTATACATAGTTTTTTCCTTGCTTTTTTTCCTTGTTTGGTGTTGGATAGCAAACACATAACATGACATTCTTTCATCTGGGAAATCCCTATGTGTAGCGTGAAGCCAGGCAAGTCTAATGCATATTATATGTTATGGTGCAGCGGAATTCTCCGTGATTTTACCGATTCATGTGACAGAATGTTTCATTTATAAGGTTATTTATTTCCTGCTGGGAGACCACAAAAGTAATGAATTAATTCAATGCAGTGATGTGAGCAAATTTCCTGTTTTTTATATGACTGCAACAATGCCACTGCCATCTAGAATGGAGATGTGCACTCATATTATGTCCAGGTATGCCCAGAATTGGTTGAAAGTGTCATGTTACACTCCCCTGAATGTAAAGAAGTGTATATTTAACAGACACAATACAACAAGAATGTAAGAAATGTTCTCTCCTTGAAAGTAAACTTTAAGAAGGATATTTGGAACCAATTTTACGTAAATGTCTGACAACTTAGTTTACAGAAGTTGCACATAGCTTATAGCTTTTGTAATACACTATACTTACTTGTGTTAAAATATTTGTATATCACCTTGTGTTAGAATATGTGTGGGCCACCCTATACTTGTGTTAAAATATTTGTGCATCATCTTGTGTTAAAATATTTATGGGTCATCTTGTATAAGTTTTGCTAACAATTTATGGTCCTTAAAAAATGTTGTTAAATGTGTCATGTATTTTTGAAACAACCTTTGTTATGTGCTTGTGTAATATTGAAATGATTGGTTGTTTCTATTTGAAAACTCCTATACCTGTGAAATGTTGCAATGATTGCTCGTTTGTATTTATAACGAACTGTTTAAGGAAATTCCTATATGTACAAATAATTTAATAAATATGTGTATTAAAAATGAATGCATTTGTGCATATATATAACACTTATTTCATTTTTTTAAAAAATGTTTTGGTTACCTTAATGAATATGTATTACACTGATTAATAAAGTGTGAAATGTTTTGGTTTCCCTAAGAAACAAGAAAAAAATTACCCAGATTAATAAACACAGAAAATTTGTGTATGATTCTAGTCAAAATAAGTGAAGATTAGACACTACTAAAAACATATAACTATTAGAGTAACCACTTAACAGATAATTCTTAACTAGAAAACACAATCTTGCATCTTAAGAGTATAAATATACTCGATCATAATTTAAAAAAAAAAAAAAAATTCTAAGGTGAATTCACACCTAAACAAATTGCAGCTTTAAAATGTTATACAATCCTTAACAAGAGAGCTCAAGCACTGTATATCAATTCTACAGGATATTTTTAAAAGGACTTCTACATAAACCTTTAACAAATTAATTCAAAATAGTTTCTAGCACTTTAAATTTAAGGCTTCAGAGTGAACCCTGCTATCAACAGATTTTGCTATGAGACATGTTCGCGAACCAACCACATTGGTGGTTTTCAATAAATTTAAAAAAAAGAATCTCTCTCTCAACTATGGAATTAGCCCACTAAATAGGAAATACAAAAGACCACACAACAAACTTCAGACACTGAAAAAACTACTAGGTAATGATCTGTTAAATGCTTAACAAATTACAATAGTATACACAATATAGAAAATAACTGAGAGCATGTAAAATACTTTATTAAAAAAGGTGGATCCAGAAAAACGATATTATGTTACAGTTCAAAGAAACTCTGTTGTGTGACTATCATGCAGAGACCGACATTTCTTGCTGAATTCGTAGATTTTGCATCTGCTGAAAGCCGTTTCCCGAACGCTCATTTGTCTTCCCGACATACCACTGTCTTCCCGCTGTGGAGGGCATAGGAAACCCTTTTGTAGCTCTGGCACACAGTGAAAGCAATCCCATGCCTGTCTCGTCCTTCCCCGCTCATGTTGACCTGATCCAACTCTGTCACCAACAGCTCTACCACACACATAATATTTTTTTAATAAATATTTTGCAACAGAAGTACATAAAAATAGTTGTGTTACATTGCCATTCCCAGTATCTATTTCAGATTTTGCTATAATGTGGAGTTCGCGGTTCGAATCCCAGGTACGGCATAGACAATATAAGCTGGTTTCGATTCCCGGGTAAGCAATGCTTATTATAAGCAGGGATCGTATCCCGGGTAGGATATGGTTCATATAAGCTGGGTTCGTTTGCTGGGTAGTATAATCCAGAGTCCTTACAAATGATACACAATATTATAAGAAATATAATGATAATAAATAGGACAGTAACATACGCAAGCTTGGTACATAACTATAGGTTATATGATAAAAATTACAATTAATATATATTTAAAACCTTATGTACTGCATTACGAAAACTATTAAGTTCCGGAATTGTATCGCATAGTAAAATACGTACAAAAAATCAAATTAAATTAAATGAAATTGCTAATACCGAAGAACTATGCATATTTCACATTAACATTTCAACTTAATATGTAAACACGAAAATTAAGAATACTTTAATTTGTTAAACATCTTTAAATTTTGTTTAAAAAATTTAATTCATTAAGGAAATCATATTTACTTTACTAAAATTATGTTTTACTATCAAATCCGGCAATTTCCCTTTTTCGTATAGGTTCCCCAGGGAGGGTATGGAGGGTGTCGGCTTATTCATACAGGCGCAGTAGAATCGCCAGTCATTCTTGATCCTTGACGTCTCACCACCGCAGCCTGCTGCATCCCTGCTGGCCTGTCGGGACGATGCTAGCCGGTCACTGACTTTTGCCAGCTTTACTCACCTGGTCCAGTCTAGGGGAAGACAGCGCTCTGCCCGACCTCCCGGGCCACCCGCGACCAGGGGCTTCAGCAGTCTGCTCTCGCCTGCCTGAATTTGGGTTCAGGTTTCATTCAGTGAATAGCAGCTTCGCTACTACACTTTACGTAAGTAAATATTATTATTAGCATTTAGGGCTTTTTAGTACTTCGATATCGCGTTAATATGTTCAATAACTTTTGCACATGTTAAATAATTGTATTTAATAATCACGAAATGGTTTTTTAAAATTGTACAGTTGTTGAGAGTTTTTACCGGGAGTATTTTTAATTAGTTTTGCAGCTTAAATTTAAATTCTTTTTTCGGAATTTCTTCGACTTCTAGAATTCCTAATTAGTTTTTCGCAAAAGGTTTAATCTTTTAGTCATTTTACTGATTTTTTTTCATAATATAATTCTGCTGGTTCGGAATAGGATTCAATAATTCATTAGTGGTAATTCGAGGTTGTGCAGCGATGTGGTCCCACCCATGTTTAAATAGTTAATTAGTGTTAATTCGAGAGTGTGCAGCGATGGGATCCCATCCGATAATCAAATAGTTAATTAGTGTTAATTCGAGGGCGTGTGGCAATGTGGTCCCATCCGATTATTTCTTCGCAAATTCTTAATTTTGACTGAAACTTGTTCAAACTTTTACAATTTCATTAAACATATTTTACATATTGCTTAAATTTCCTTCTGGTTTGTTATAATATTTATAATGTTCTTACTTTAAAGTATTTTAAATTGTTTTAAGGATTTTAAATATTTTTTTTTGGTAATTTTAAGTATTTTTTCGTGGTTGAAATATTTTTTTGGTAGTTTTATGTAATTTTTAGTAGTTTTACATATTTTTAAGATGTTCAAGGTTGGGTTGTTGTGTGTTTGGGTGTGAATGATGGAACATAGGAAAACAAAGAAGGAACTACTGCAAACTATGTACAGAATGTGACTATGTTCAGAATGAGTTGAATGGTGATGGAGGATTGAGTGACGGATGATTGGACCATGAGTATGTCTAACGAATGAAATTTTTTGAAGTGTAAAGGTGTGGCTTAGGTATATAATTTTGTTTTATTTAGTTTTAAGTGTGTTTAAGGATGATGTATGACTGCGAGTATGAGTGTGAAGGGAAAGGTGAATAAATAAATTCTAGGTGAGTTGTTGATGTATATTTGAGAATTTTTAATAGAGTTTAGAAGGAGATACAGAATGACTCCCATAGTATTGTACTATGGACCTAAGGAGAGAAAATATCTCAATTCAGGCCTTCTCTTCACTGTTAAATACTGGTAAAATAATTTTAAAACCATTTAGAATAAAATACCAAGTACATCAACAAAAATTATTTTAATAATAGATGTATGAGTGTGAGGGGAAAGGGGTTTCAATAAATTTTAGGTGGGTTGTTGATATATATTTTAGAGTTTTAATAGAGTTTAGAAGATACTAAATGACCGCCACAATATTGCACTATGGATAAAGGCGAGAAAATTTCTCAATTCAGGCCTTCTATACACTCTTAAATACTCGCAAATGTACATTAAAACCATCAAGAATAAAATACCAAGACCTCTGAGAAAAAATATTTAAAAAATAGCTTTATGAGTGCGAGGGGAAAGGGGTTTCAATTTAGTTAGTTTTACGTAGTATTAAGGCAGTCTGGTTGATTTGTTGTGTGGGTGTGAATTATGAAATAGAGAAAAAAATAAGTGGGGACTGAGCCAGATGCACTTAGCGTATTCAGAGGGCACATAGCCCTGCCTATTCTAAATTTTTAAAGATTTATATGGAGAGGGACAACAGGTTAATGAGTAAATGGACCTCTGTATATCTAACTATTGTGGAATGTATGAAAATATGTTGGGTATTTGTAATTAGATTTTAAGTATATTATTTAGTTGTAAAAGTATAGAAGGTTAAACTAAAATAATTTTTAAGTTAGTGTTTATATTGATTAATTGACATCCATGAAAAAAAAAATGTTATGAAAAAAAATTTGCTAATTTAAAATTAATGTTTTTTCAGTATAATATAATTTAATTTTTTTTAAATTAATATTTAAAGCTTTGCGTTAATAAAATAATTTTAGCTAGTCAAAATAAAATAACTTGTTTAAATTCAATACAATGGTAATAGTATGAAATGTGTTGTGAACACACAGCTGGCTTGTTTTCAATCATAGAATATAAAAAAAGACCAATTAAAATGCTTATTTTAAAGTATATTTTCTCTCTGTTTCTAATTAGATATTTTTATGTTTGTGTCCTTAAAAAACACTTATTTACAGTTACAACAGAATGTAATTTCGAGATATTATAATAATGCTTTTCCTCTCTTTTCAGCACTACGCAGCCCTTTATATGTTTTGTGGTGCTGAAATTACTGTATTGAGAAAGAAAGTTAATTTTGTATCACAATGAGTGTGGGAAAACGTCAAAATTTTGCTAGTTTGTTGGACGATCTTTTCATTAGCGACACAGTCTGAATCTGATTCACAAATCAAAAGAATGCCTATTACAGCCATCAGGATGTTGACGTTTCACCTAAACAATATCGTCTCGATCTCTTATTGGACGATCTATTCTTGAGTGATTTGAGAACTGACTCACACGGGAAAGTAGATCTCCTGTTAGATGATTTGTTTCTATTAGACATGGAAAATTCGAGTGATTCGGATAGTGCATCGTCTGTCTCACAGCCGACTTTCGAGTCAATTAGAGAGACTTCATCTAAGGAAACAGAAAATAATTTATTTTCCGATTCCTCTAACTCAGTGGAAGCTTCATTGCCTGACTTGAGATATCAACTGTTTGCAACTGCATTCGCATGTAGATTGAGTGATGCGTGGATATGTAATGATCAAGTAGTCTGATGTGGATTTTTAAAGATTTTTCACAAGGTGCGGTGTCCCTTTTGTTACAGTTATCAATGGTATCGCCCTGGCCAATAACGCTTAGTGTCAGCATAGTGGTTAAATATTTGAAAACCTTTTTGGCTGAGGAAGGTGCTATGCAGACATTATTGGCGAAAATTTCGATAAGCAAGGGGTTATTGTATCAGTGCATATTTCTCCTTTACCCCATGCACATCACATAAATGTATTGACCATTCATGCTTGTGGTAATGACGCACATTTGCATTTTGTTTCCATTAAGCTTTTGTGAAGACTGCTTTACAGTCAAATGACTAAAAACTGAAAAAAAAAATTGTTACTATCATTGTCTCCAATACTTTAGTAATGAGGAGAAAATCGTAAACCATAATGATCTCTGTCAGCAACATAAGGCTGTCCGCAGTACTTTCCCTACTGGGGACGACAAGAACTTGCTTTTTCAGGGTAACTACAATGATTAAATATTTATTTTCATCGCCTATTGCGACACACAGACATATTTGAAACCGTTGTACACTTGTCTCCCAAATGATAATTTGAGTAATACAAATAGCATCAGCCAGCATGTTACATATGCTTGTAGCATTTTGTTGGTTTGTTCGTACAATCCAGCATTATCTAACTACTTCGAGATTGTGGGTGATTAGTGTATGAACCAGTTAGTCGATAAATTGGTTGAATTGACGAAGTGGGTTTGCAGGAATATAAAGCATGACTGTTCTGATGAAACCAAAAACCCCTGCTGATGAAGCTAGGTTGGCAGCTCAGAAATGTTGTAATATTTATAAGAAGGAACTTGGTACAGACACTGTGGTCGACTATGAACATCTGTGCGAGGAAATAAGAGGCCACAAACATAATAAATGCAACTTCAACCTCAGACTGCCCAAGAAACAACTTCTTGTTGTCTTTCATAACCTGCAAATTTATGATTCTCACTTTCTCATAAAGCCACTGGCAGAACATCACATAACAAAACCCAATGGAACCATTGTAATCGAACCCGGGTAGAATCGAGGTGATTGGAATATCTCTTGAAAAGTACAAGTCCATTATCAAATGTATTTTCAATGGGATTGACTCAAATGGAAAGGCACAACATTTCAAGTTGTGTTGCATTGACTCTTTTCAGTTCATGAGCACCTCGCTGGAAACTTTGGCAGGTAATTTGAAAACTGCGCAATTAAGTATCACCTGCTCGATGTTTTCAGACAACACCCAATTTGACTTTGTAAAAAGGAAGGGAGTGTTTCCTTATGACTTTGAGTCTGAAGACAGTCTGATGTGCACATCACTTCCACCGAAGCACACATTTCATGTCATGAAAAGCGAAGGCATTAGCGGTGAGGATTATGCTCATGCCCAAGCTGCATGGGGTGTGTTCCATTGCATAAACCTACTGCATTATGCCATTCGGTATTTATGTGTGGACACTTGTTTGCTGGCAGATGTTCTTGAAAATTACAGGACTGTATGTTTGGCTCCTCACGGTCTTGATCCCGCTATGTACATCACAGCTATATTTCTTGCATGGGATGCTATTGTCGATGAAAGATGTGCGGCTAGAGCTGTTGACTGCCCTGATATGTACCTTTTTGTTGAATGTGGGGTCTGGGGCGGCATTATCCAGGTTTCCAGAAGGTGTGCAGAAGCCAATAACCTTTACATGGTTGAAGAGTACAACCCCAGTGTGGCATAGAAACGCATATGTTATGTCGACTTAAACGGCCTGTACAGTCACAATATGAAGAGCAAGCTTCCAATTGGCAAATTTTAGTCAGTCGAGGCTGACGTGTTTTCATAGTGGGATTTTGTGATCAGTGTAAATGATCGGCACACATGCTTTTTCACGGAAGTGGTTTTGTAATTTCCAGACGAATGCCAGAATGTGCTATCAGATCTGACTTTGGCTCCAGTAAATGGCATACCTCCTAACGGCTCGCATGTAAAACTGTAAAACTCCTTTTGACACTACTGCCATGCAACAATTATGTTATTCATGGGGAAACACTGAGGCAGTGCTTGATGTATGGAGCCAGGCTCCACTCTGTTCATTGCATTTTGCGCTTTGAGCAGAAGGCATGGATGGCTCTGTACATCGAGTTTAATATAGAGAAACGTGCCCAGGCTGCGAAAGACTTTGAGAAATAGTTTATAAAACTTATGAATAATGAAGCATATGGAAAAACTTTGCAGAATGTCTGTCAGGAAAGGGACAGAAGAGATGTTACCAGGTATGTCTCTATATATGGAGCAGCAGAACTGATTGGGTATCATACATTCCAGGCACGACAGATCATCGTTGAGAATATTGTCCTTATCGAAATGTCGAAGAGCTCTGTTAGGTTTAACCAGACTTTGTACACTGGTGTTGCCATTCTGTATCTTTCAAAATTAACCCTTTACGAATTTCATTACCAGTACATGTGTCAGAAATTTCCTACGCCATCCTTGCACCTTCTATATTGTGATACCGTTTCATTGATATACCAAATTGCATGTAGAAATGTTCATGAAGTAATTACCCCAAATTTGGGGGGCGATTTGATACATCTAACTATGTGCAAGGATTCTCACTCAAGAACAAAGGCTGTACCAGAATGATGAAGGATGAACCTGATGGCCGCATCATCAAACACTTTGTAGGTTTATGTTCCAAGCTTTATGAATACATTGTTTCGAATGAGCAGTGTATAGATAAGGCAAAGGGTGTAAATCCTAACATGCTACAATCCCTCCATTACGAGGATTATCGAGATTGCCTCGATAATTTCACCAGGGTTCTGGGGACCCAATACCAGTTCTGTTTGCATGGCCATGAGGTTTACACCGAATGCATGAGCAAAGTAGTGTTGTCAGGTTTAGACGATAAGCGCTTCGTTGACCCAGATGGAGTATTGACTTTACCCTGGGGCACTATAGGATCCCAAAGTAAATATTTTCTTCCCCAACAACTTTAGTTTCAGCAACATTTTAAATATATGGCTGCCGACACCACCACTACCATCACCGCACCCAACACCACACCCTGCTCTGCGCCGCAATCTGCATCGCAGCTGTCTTCAAACCTACTACATTTGCTGCAGTGACATCACTTGAGATATAGTTCCCACATGTTTCTTGAAAGCTACTGCTTTGCCCTAGTTGCAGGTTATTTAGCATCGATGCAATAACTGTTGTCTTTTATGTCACCCAGGAATTACTCTTTGCAGCATGGAATTGTATAATGATATATAAGAATCTACTATGTGTTATGTTTATGCATGTGGGGCATTGTAGGTGTTGGTGTGTGTGTGAACTGATTACCATGATACGACATAGCATCACAAAGGACGACACCCCGAATTGCTGTCTGAGGTATATAGTGTATAATCTTTAGATTAATAAATGTTTATAATAATAAAAGCCTGGCTGTGAAATACAAGGACACCGCCCCAAAGCGCCATTTGATGTATATAGTGTATAATTTTTTAGTTTTTACTGTTTGTAAATAATAATTTTTTAATTATGTGTGAATGATTGTATCAAGATTTTTAAAGTGTGTTAGTATTAAGATATATATATATATATATATATATATAATATCGAGGAATTTTGTAGGTGTTTGTGAAGTTGTAAACTTGTGAATATTTGTGATAGTTTATTATGAAAGTTTGTGAAATTTTGTTGTAAACATGAGAATATTTGTAATAGTTTGTGAAAAGTTGTTTAAATGTGTGTGAATATTTGTAATAGTTGTTTAAATGTTTGTAAATATTTGTGAATTTAAGAATTAAGGACTTGCTGTTTAGTAGTTTGAATTCCTTTTATTACATTGTTAATATATATTTTTGAATTATTGGAGATTGATTATTTGAGGGTGAGCTGTAATGATGACGGTTTTTACACAATTAGAACACCAACAAGTATGAAAATGGAAGTCATTAGAAATGAATGAAATCTGAAAGTAAAGGAGTAGGGATTGTTTGAGAAAAGCTTGTGAATGAACTGTGAAGATACACAATGGTGAGACAAGCTACACTATTGCTAATAGGTTGGGAGAACTTCAGGTAAACTGACTCTTGCCCTGCAGAGCAAGGCTAAGGAATGGTTAGTGGCGAACCTCACTTGCTGGCATTGACTTTGCCTTACAACAGGTTTCAGCAGGAATAAACATGTTACGACAGATTGCAACATTCACTCGAAAAATTTCGAGTATCACTTTTAAAAAATTACTACAGCTGATGTCGTTAATGTTTACTGTGAAGATATATTATTCCTCAAATATTTGCTGAAATGGGTGGTATACACATTTATTTTTAATATTGAAATGAAATTTTATTATCAACAACACTTTAAAAGAAACATTACAAATTTCGCAACACTGGTCCTCCTCCACATCCACATACGCATCCACAATCTCCTCCACACTTAAGACTGAACACAACACTAGCATCACAATCTGCTCTACATGCTCCACAGATTTCGCAATCGCTCCTCACTGCTCCGAAAACTCTGCAATTGGCTCCACAATTGCTCCTCACTGCTCCGCAGGCTTTACAATTGGCTCCGCAATCTTAGGTTAAGTTAACGTATTCATTCAGTTTTGTAGGGCATTAGGTGGAATGTGGAAAATCATTCGTCTGGTTTAACCTGTATTTAGTTGCATGTTTTGAGTGCCGACGAGGGATGGATGAAAATACATATTTATATTCGTGTATGTGTACTTTTGTTGGGAGGTGGATCTGGAATGACAGTGGTGAGTTGTAATTTTATATTAGCTGGGTCGTCATTTAATGACTTCAGTTAGAATTTTAAATAGCTTCATTCCATAATCACATGATTCAATTCTTTATTTGCTCTATTCGTACATTTAAACTAATAGATAATCTCTTTTCATTAAAAAGTTGTTACTTCGCAGAAAAGAAAACATTTCTCCGGTATCTAAACTAGTTAAATCCTCAGTATGCCTCCAGAGAGTAACATGCTCATTATTTACAGATCACTCACATACCAGAAAAAATTTAAAAATGGCCCTTATACCACTCTTACACCAACATTAACCCCTATATAAACAACTACAGCCCACTCTTCTGGTAAATCGCCTCCAGTACGTCACAGAGGGCACATCGATTTGGTTCCGCTAATATTACACTTATGACATTTAATCCTTTCAACATCAAAAAACAATCTAATCACAGAAATTTGACATCATGGAATATTTTGTATTCATCGATTAATATAATTAATCTATTTAGGTAATCGATTAATTAATCATTCTAATTATTTAATCATTTTATTATTCGATTATTTTATCAATCTAATTAATAATTCAATCAATAAAATTATTAATTAATCTAATTTGCATATAATTAGACAATGAGACATCTCTTGCACCACACGCGACTTAGGCCACTCTTGCGCCAAGTGAGCCAAAACATACATGTTTTCTCTACTGTCACGCGGTTGCAGCGCTACTAGAAAACGCTCGTAGAGAAAAACCCTTACACTAATGTTTTCCCGCACATATGCGAAGTAACATACTTTCCCTTACACGCGTGGTTTGCGGGTACCTCCCTTCAAGCAGCAACAGCTACATTACGGCCAGTTATAGCTTTGAAAACAAATCAATTAAACAACGAAATCTGCCGCGCAACAAGAACAAAGGAATCTACTAAGAATCAAAGAGTAAGTGGGTCTGGAGGACACGGTACGATTGCTCTAAATTACCAACCCTCGCAGCCTTAGGCCTGATCATGACTCGACTGTGGACAATTGGAAAATGAGGACGATATACCAAAAGAGCAAAATAACAAGGGACGGTTGGCAAATTGACTGAACCAGTAGCGGCCATCTGATCCAGCGATCTGGTAGTGTATGTCCACCCGACAGGCTGTGTGAGAGAACATCCAAGTAAAGAGGTTATTGGTATGAGTCTAAGCGTCGTGGTTTTTGTGACTCCAAGACCTTACTCAATCCTGTTACGTTATATATAATATTGGCATGCATATCTAACATTGAGAATATGAGTTAAGAGATCGACGGGAGAGCGAAGATGTCCCGCCGGAAGAGATGCTGCAAATCATATATTATGGTTATTTTCACCACAACAATTAGCATTTATCATTTTTACGCCTGTTAAAAAATATTTAGCTGATGGATAAATAAACAGTTTTGTGATCCTGGATCGTTGCTTAATTCTGTTCATGGGATATCCTTAAACATTTAGAGTCACAAATAAACATAGCTTATAGTTCTCGCAATAAAATAATATTTTCGGTACTGTGCTAGTACCGATATAACACTATGTTGTGTATCGCAACAAATGTTGTTTTATCGTCATGTTCTCGGCATCATCTGTTTATTAGACAACGTAGAAACGACGATTCCTGCGACACGTATGACACTCCTCTCATTCCATTTTTTTCAGATCTGTACAAAGCAGTTGACTAAGGCCACTTATTGTGCAGCGTGTAAGATACACAAAACTCTCATTGAAAGTTAAACGAAACAGTTGAAATCACCATGCAACTCACCGCTAAGCTTTATGCGTCCCGTTAAAAAATGTACAACGTGGAACAAGAGAATCTATTAGTTAGTTTCTATTATGCCAAAAGCCAGTCTAATACATATAAAATCAAAAGAAAACCAATTAGAGTAACAATAGTTACCACAAGTTTCTTTAACTAATGTAGAAATAACAGCCGATAATTTATGTCATAATGTACACTGTTATGGGATGGGGATTTTTAAAGATATTTTTATCTCCTATCAAGGTAAACTGGGTTCGATTCCCGGCGGAGTCACTACGGGATATTCGCATGTGAGAATATTGGCAGACGATGCCATTGTTTGACGAGTTTTCTCGGTGATCTCCTATCTCCCATCTCTAGCATTTCGGGGCTGCTCCATGTTACGTTTTATCCTAACCGGCTCTCAAGACCTCGTGAAGAGCCGCCCAGATATTCACTTCAAGATTGGCGCCAGTCGCCATGGGCTCAAGCGCACGCACAACTAGGACCACGTTCGCATCATAGTCGCACTTATAGCTGTCCGAACGAAAGCACATTCATTTCCATCGTGTTATTAGTCAAGAAGTTATAGTATTGAAATAACTAACCCTTGCCGCTCAGGACTTTTGAAGGTGCTCAATTAACAGCAAAAATCATGCATGGCATAATATCCGTAAGTTGAAAAAAATGTCGTGGCTTAAGTGAAGGGAAAATGTACAGTGAAACAATCTTCCAAAGAAAAATTAAAATTAACTACTGAAAATGTACACCTAACCAATTTTACCAACTTTGATATCCTGTAAACTGTTAACTGAAGTTAAAAGTCCAAGTTGAGAGTGGAGTGGAGA
Organism: Dryococelus australis; assembly: GCA_029891345.1. Taxonomy (NCBI): domain Eukaryota; kingdom Metazoa; phylum Arthropoda; class Insecta; order Phasmatodea; family Phasmatidae; genus Dryococelus; species Dryococelus australis. The sequence goes on along the minus strand of CM056994.1, from coordinate 165,707,746 downwards.
GATTGGGCGGCCAAAGTTCTTGCGAGCCGATAAAGGTGGAGTGAGGTGAGTGTGGAGCAGCACAGGAATGGAAGAGCGGATGAAACTGGAGGACTCCAACAAAACCCTCCGGTCAGTGGCATCGTCCGGCGCGATTCCCACGAGTTAAAATCCGGGAGCGACCCCGCCAGGAATCGAACTCGGTTCGCCTTGATGGAAGGCGAGTAGTCTAACCACTACACCACCACGGTCAGCAAATTTTTGGCTGTTGGCGAGACTTTCCAGTCAGCGAATCTCGCGACTCCGCTGTGCTAGCACGTAGATTGTGAAGCGGAACGAATTATCTGTAATGTGCATAATAAACCAATCAAATACAGATATTTCGATTAAAACCATAAAGTCAAGTATAGGCGGTTCAAGGTAAACTGAGCACTTTTCAAAGCCCTGTTTAAGACATACTTGTATACACGTTGTGTATTCTTCCGCCTCATGTATGATTAATATTGACAAAGGCCTCTTTACTTTATACATGCGCCGGCCAAGTGAAACTTTGAAATTATTAGAAAAGTAAATTTTTTACAGATGTGTTCATTTATACATTTGGATACATTAAGACGAAAATAAATGGAAAGAAATTATTTAAGTTATCACAAATGATTATCCAACACGTTCTGTTCGACATATGGAACTACTTTCTATCCATCGTTACCACCTTTTCTGGGCGCGTGTAACTCAGTGCGCGGGTTAAAATATAATATGCAGGTATGAGAAGTCTTTTTTTTTAGGTGGATTTAAAAAGTGCTCACTTGGCCACGAACAGCTTATCGAATGGCAGGAGCCGCGGCGAGGTGTGGTCGCTGGTGTGACTGGCGTGGAAGAGAAAGGCTTGGAGGACACTCGACAGTGACGTCACCTGACTGCTCTGCCGGCGACAGCTCACGGTCTCAACTCGCCCTGCGCCACTGTCAGTCTTCTTATGTTTGCCGACTACGGCTTACAAACCACCCGCAATACCGCAAGTGCTGCGCTAGTTATGTGGAAGCCGTCATTGATCAGTAGCTACACTACATAGTTTCCGAATAAAGCCTTACATAACAAATATAATGCGTCGGGACTTCAACATATACTAGTATATTCCTTTTTTTAACAATGTATTTAAAACATAATAAAATGAACTATTTATTTCTGTTTTGGCACATCAATTAACTAGTCTTACTAGCTTCGTCTAATCACAAGAGCTTGAATAATTTTATCACTGCGTAATTTTCTCAGAAAGTTCAACGCGTGACCTTTACCATAGAGAAGCTTATATTTAAAACATATTTATTCTCAATGGATATAAATCAGTTAAAATCTTACATTAAAATATTCCGTACAGTGCTAGAGGACAAAATGAAATTAAAAGACAGCAACACAGTTACTTACGAACTAAAATTCAATCACCAAGGCTTCACATAGAAAATTAGGGCCTAGTTCAGACTTATATACGTATGTACTCTTGCATTTTGTATAAATTAATGAAATGTTTAAAAATGGTTTTATAACATCAATTTGAGGTCAAGCAAATGTAAATTTCCGAAGTAAAGCAGTTAATTACTGGTTCTTCAGTCTCCTTTTTTGGGTTTCAGCGCTGTCGTAACATTTATATTTGAGTCAGCCCGCAAGGCGTATTTCTGGCACCTTTCCACTAAACATTTAACATTTTTTGCATAATAAGGGCAACAATTATTTTGTATAAATTTTCTTTCGAAATTACTTACAACCGTAAAATTATATTTTACTGAAATACTTAGTATTCCCATATCTAAAAACAACTCAAATGAATAAACTGTATACGCAAAATGGACACGAATGCATAAATGAAGTGAATGCAACAATAGAAATGACAGTCGTTTATTTATTAAGAAATTATCTACTCAAAATTTTTACATGCCATATCGCCATATCAACCTTCCCAGTTACAGTGGCCTATTTTAGATCAATTGAATTGACTATCTGAGACCGTAAGCTATCTATGCTGCCAGTGTGAGGGAAGTGAGAAATTAGAACACAGCGCCAGTTATGTGATGAGTAAACTGTTCAATGTATGGTGAGTCATGTTCTGTGCTCTGCGCAATTTTAAAGCAAGTACACATGACCAACCTACGTTTAACGTTACATTAGCCTTCAGAGTTCATTGCGGGGGTGTGGATGGTGTATGTTACTTTCGTTTTATCAAGCTATGCCTCTGCATGGGGTTTGACATAAAACACATTCTTTTGCCCGGTTGCACCAACATCTTCCCCGATCCGAGATCGACTGAGCCTAGTTCCGAAGAGGTGGTGGAGAATCCCTAGGTGGACAGCCTGCCTCAGGCGAAGGTGCTTAGCGGTGCACCAGAGAGCACACTAGTAGCGCTGAGGCGCTGCATCGGACCATGCATAGTGCACCACACACCTCCAAAGAGCGACTGACATATGTAGCGCGAGAACTTGAGACTTGGTCACCTTCTTCTTCTTATTCTTCTTCTAGGTGCTGTATCACTTGAAGGCTTGAGGGAAAGTCGCAGTGTCTTGGGGTGTCTTGAGGTGCTGTGCAATGTGACACCACAGCCACCCAACACCGAGCCATCTGGCTATTTTGGCGTACGTTTTGGATTGTGAATGGGGGCACATAGTGCTTCGCAAGGTGATGTATTTATTATAAGTAATAACATTGGTACTGGGATGTACTAAATCACAGTGGTGTTCGCCACGTGTGTGTTAGTGTGCGCAGGCATTACAGGTGTTTACTGTGGGGTTTGTGGCATTAAATTACTATGGCAGCCTGTGCGCCGATCTTCGTTCCAAATTGAGATATGGAAATTAAGTATAAGACAAATTTTGCTATTGGTTCGTAATATATGACGTCATAGAAGTAGGCGTATTTCTCTCTATTTATAGAATTAGATGTGCGATGTTTTATCTGTTTTAAGTAAATTATTGTTGTACGAATTTTACTCAATAATATTCAAGTGCGTATAATGTTAATTTCTCAAGAAAACAATCGAACGTTGTTCTATCTGTTGGCGTATTTGCAAACTGCATTTGTCGACGATATCTGCTGATTCCGATCGATATTTCGAACCGCCAATTTCGGCGGTTTGAATTGATCTTCATTTCGATCTCCAGTCCAGCTCTGAACTCGAACGGTGCAACTGTTTTCTGTGCCGATCTTAGATCCGATCTCGGATCGAGTTTCTAACCATGATGGTGCAACCGGACATTAGATAAGCAATTATACTTTATTCTTATAGCCTGTTGTTACATGTTAGTATTATATTGCCATAACACGTATATAATCTATAATCGAGTGAAGGATAACTTACTATAAGCAGCACTCACGGAAGTACCCTGTAGTGAAGATGGAGCATAGCTGCCTGATGGCACTAATTAAAACGATCACATTTACCTTCACATTAAGTTGAATTTTATTTTAGTTAATTTCATTGAATACTACATGCCATTGTACGAACCTCATAATCGCGGCCATTTTCTCTTACAATTTACTGACTGTACGGTTTTCCTTCAATATTTTCGTTTAGAATATGTTCTATTGTTCCCTTTCCTGAATTAAAAATTGCAATCGCCGATCACAACTTTTCTGACAACAAATGTTATCGTAATAGAGATTTGTGCATATATTTAAAGTTCTACAAAATAAGGAAGTATATTTCATGAAAAGAAAATTTACAATAATATGAAAAAAAAATGTACCGTGGTTTAACCAATTATTTTCATGTCGTGCGTGAATAGTAGATGCTTAAAAAAATTATTTCTTGTATTTTTTAACTGGTTTCGTCAGAACGATTGTGATAAATGATCGTATAGGGAATTGAAAGTATATTTAATGGAATTTATTGATAACCAAACGAAGGAAATTTTAGTTCAAATGACTATAATTCAATACAAGTAGAGTATATTAGTATGTGTGAAACGGCATTAACGAAAGCGGAGTGACCAGCCGTGTTGGTAGTAGTTGCGCGCGGCAGACCGCCACGTGTTGAAAGCCGGGCGGGAAGTGTCGGCGATGTTGGCCGGCCGCCAGCACAGCCACGCGACGATAGGACTTTGCTTTCGCAAACACATATTTCATTGCCACCAGTCACTCGCGAGATACAATACGCGTCGTTAGGACGACCTCTCGAGTGTTATTAGCGAAACATGCACTCGCCGGCTTATTGCCCGCCTCCCTCTCGCCGGCTAGTCATACATCACTGCCACTCGCCAACCGTGGAAGTGCCTGACAACCAGCCCGCCTCTCTCTACATACTAAATGAATTCTTCCGAATTAAAGGGAATTTTTTTGGACAGCAAATCTATTCTGTTTAAAAATAACTCATATTTAATTCATGCGAGTAATATTCGTAACTGTTTTTTGTGAAGCAGATGTTAGTCCTTACCCTTGAAACAGGCTGCGTATTATATTTTAATTTATTTTATACGATACTCTAAACGGCTGTACTATCATTAATTTTGCTTAAATTAAGTTCCTTCGATTTCTCTCAAAAATCATTTACAATAAACGAATAAACCGTTAAGGGATAAGCAAGAAAAAAGTATCGTTCGTTCATTTTTAAAGGTGTGTGAACTAGTAACATTTATCCCAGTATTGGCAGCGTAGGGTTACTGCAGCGAATTTATTCAAAATGGCGGCATTAGCAGAATTTCAGTTGTCCCTCAACCCCCCCCCCCCCCTTCCTTTCGCTCAAATGGTGACATTGTCTATCGATTCTCCGTGGAGTTGTTGTGTGACTGGTTCCCCATCCCCACTTCACACCCTCCCCAAAAAGTAAGGTGACCAAAGGAATACTGGATAAAATTTGTTCAGAATGGCGACCATGCTGTTGCGCACGTACTTATACCATCCCCCATCCAACCTTGTGTGTGTACCGGAGATACGAGGACGTGTTTTGGCAGTCGTCGTGGGCAGGCTGCCCGCCAGGATGGGCTTGCAGCAACTGGTGCTTGGTTCAATCCTTGTTGATGGTACATAAATTTTATTTGTGTAGTTACATAATGCGAGTAATAAAACATTTATGTTTTGTTTGCTGTCAGAACCAGACTGAGGTGTGGAGCTGTTGGATCACAAGTGAGTTAGTTATGAGTGAGTGGGTTAGGGGTAAATAGTTACATAGGGATATGTGAATACTTATAATGAATAATTAAATAATTAAATTAGATTATTTATTCGTACCTTTAGCACACTTACTAATAAACATCGAACATTTAATCGAGCACTTTCATAATAACTTATCGCAATAAATAATTGCATGTGCAGAAATAGTACATAGTGTAAGTTCAAACTCTTACTAAATGTCCACTCCCTAGGACAGTCCAAGCTCTACTGAGCTCCATTTGCATATATGGACCATTATAACCACCACCCGCAATGACCCAATGTGCTCCTACAAACACACATACTGCAACTGTCTCGCTCCTCCACTGTCACAATCCCCTACCGCTAGCGCGTCACCTGGTGATGTTCTTATTCAAATATTGTACAAACCTGTAATTACTTATGTTTCTTATTACTATGTCAATAAAATTATTCAGTGATAAAAACTTCACCCCAAAGTGTGTGTTTGACATGCCTATTCCTGTAACCCTCTAGTTATTACTTTTTCATTTCCCCACTATTTAAAAAATATTTCTTTCTTCAATAAGAGTGCTTATGGAGTAAAAGTGTAAAATAAGTTTTTTTTAACCCCCTGTTATATTTTTTTCATCACATTTTTCGTATATTTTCACCCACGTTTTGTAAATATCAGTTACTTTTTTCATAATTTTGTGAAATATAAGTTACAACTCTTGTTTGGTATTTTGGTTCATTATATTATTAATATTGTTATTATTTCATTATAAGTGTCTTTGAACATCTTTATCCCCAATGATTTATGTAAATGACCGACACTCTTTTCTCGAGTGACTGAATTATAAGCTACGAGTGCCCTTCCTGTTACAAGATTTATAGGTAAAGTAATTAATAAATGACACAAAATATTCAGATTGAAATATTTTTTACTGCTCCCTAAATATGTTTATATTCCATCAACCACGAAAACAATATTTAAACACATATCCATTTATATACTAATTAGATTCTTCTTAAAACATTTAAACACATAACAAATAATTACATCTTCTTACATCACTTTTCTGGTGGAGCCCAGTTCTTTTTTATCATATATATATATATATATATATATATATATATATATATATATATATATATATACAAGCATTTATATACATATCTTATTACATCACTTATTTGGATCATAGTTATTCGGTATTCTCTATATACATACAAGTTATTTATAATTCTTTCGTCTTCTATATACGTAACCACACTTCTTGGCATCTCTTTCACTTTTGTTATTTGACGCTATTGGGATATCAGATGTTGGAAGTTCTCCTTCCGCGCTTGAGGGCCAACCCTCACAGCTACAACTATTTGTTGAAAGACAGGTATTATGACAGCAGCACTGACCTCACTGATGAATGACATTGTGGCGAATCAGTAACACTGGCCTCGCTGTTGATTATTATTGTGGGTTTTACCCCAACTTGTGGCGAAGCAGTAACACTGGTGGATGTCATGTAGTTGGAGATGTGGTCTCGCAATGAGACGGTCTCTCCTTCGATGTTGATGGTCTCACACCTGGGGGGTGTTAACTGCCCATTGTTGGTGCGGTTAGGCCCTCGCAGCAGATGAGAGATGTTATGTCTGGTGGATATGGTGAATGACATATCTGGCAGATAGTATGGCTGTTTGCATATATTGGCAGGTAGGGGAAATTTATAGCATGATCTTATAGAGCCTCCATGCAATGTTGACACGTTATCCAGTCCGACATACCATTTGTCATCACGACTTGACAAGGCGACTTTAGTTACGCATTTCGTGTAGATCTTGTGAGCATGCGAACAGAAGTTACACTGGATCCCCATAACCCTTTATCCACATAATCACCGTACAGGACATACTGCAACACATTAGGCTTTACGCCCTTCGCTTTACGCACACACTGTTCAGTCAATATAATGTATGAATAAAGTTTAGTGCCTAGGCCTAGAAAGTGTGTGATGATGCAACGGGCACATTCATACTGCTAACTCCTATAATGCCTTTTTTCACGAATGGGAATTTTTGCGGATTATCTGACGCATAGTTGGAAGTAACAAATCGCGCAGTCAAATAAGTAAAATATTCTTGTAAACATCATGAAATTGAATTTCATATATTAAACTATTGGTGTCAAATATAGGAGATGCAAGCCCTGCTGAGGAAATTTCTGTTTTATGTAATTGTAATGTATGTTGTAAAGGTACAATTAGGATAAATATAAAATGGCAACACCAATTTATAAATGCTCGTGGAATTTAAGAGAGATATTTTCAATTTCAATCATGGTTATATTCTCATCAAAAATCTGCCTTGACTTTATAGTAGGTCGCGCAATGAGTTCTGCTGCCCTGTAAAATGTTTCATGCCGCGATACCACTCTGATGTCTCTTTTCCGGCTGATATTCTGTAAAATTTTTGCACAGACTAAATTTTTCATGAATTAAAATAACGATTTCTCGTAAGCTTTCGCTGCCCGAGCACATTTCTGAATATTTAACATGATATATGGACCCATTCCTGCCTCCTTCTCAAAGCGCAGTATACAATGAATAACATCGGGTTTTGCTCCATACTTTAAGTAGTACTTCAGTATTTCCCGTGTATAACATATTTCTTCTGCAGCGCTAGATTTAAAATCAGTTTCACAGGATTGGTGTTCGGAGGTATGCCAGACACTGGGGCAAGAGGCAGATCAGCTATGGCATCATGACTTTTATTCGGAAAATACAAATCCATTTCTGCGAAAAAATGTGTCCCAGCATCATAGTCTGTGTTAGCGAAATTCCACGTCGAAAACATATGTGGTTCAACCCACTCAAATTTCCCAATAGGTAGCTTGCACTTCATTGAATAAATATACAGACCATTTACATCGAAATAGTAAATGTATTTGTTTGCCATGTTGGGGTCATAATATTCTCATATGTAAATTTTGTTGGCTTCTTCATGTCATTTTGAAACATTGGTACGATTATCCCTGTTCCCGCATTCTTTAAAAAGGTGCATCCCTGTGTCCGTGATCAACTCCAGCCACATGGCTCTTTTAAGCAAAAAACATCCCATGAGAGAGAGGGAGCTGCCATGTATATTGCAGAATCAAGGCTGTACTCTGCAAAACATATGTACCTTAAATTCTCAAAAATATCTGCCAACAAACTGTGTCCACGCATAAATATTAAATTGCATACTCTAGCAATTGTTGACATTTGAACACAGTCCACACATATTGTGCATGGGCATAATCTGAATCTCTAATGCTTGCCTTTCATTACATAAAGAAATCCGTCCTTTGGTGGGGGTGAGGTTCAGGTCAGACTCTCTGCCGACTTAACAAAGTGATGAAAAAACACTCCATTTCTTTGTGCCAAAGCAAACTGTGTTTTGTCTTGCAACTGTGAGTGGTTGATGCTGAACTGGGCAGAAGACAAATTTCCTACCAATGTCTCCAGAGATGCATTCATGAAATTAAAGACTCAATGAAGCACAGTTGCACAACTCGAATTTCTCCTTGCACATATAATTTTCCAATGTCATTCGACGAACCTGGATATCACCCAGATTTTCGATTACCATGGTTCTGTCAGGTTGTGTGATATGTATCGGAACAAATTTCTTCATAAGAAAGTGGGCATCATAATCGTGGTGCATATTATGGAATACAGCTACAAGTTCATTATTTTTCTGTATGAACAATAGATTGTGTTCAATATGTGTGCGGCCTCTTAGTGCACCCGTCAAATGGCCATGGTCAACCACTAAAACTTTACCGAGCGGCATACTAGAAATATGGCAACTTGTTTTGAGCCAAAAGCCTAGCTCTCTCATCTATTGTCAGCGGGTTCATTGGAATGATTATGCTGTATATTTCTGTAACCCCATTTGTCAATTTAATTTATTGGTCAACCATCCTAGACATACAATATTCACCCACAAACTCGTGGTACTGTGATAAGGAATAACAATAAGCGCACACAAGCAGAATGCTACAAGTTTATGGAACATGCTTGTTGATGATTCTTGTATTTCTACTGTCATTGTGTGGAAAACAAGTGGTCATGGATTCCACATAAGCTTTAGTATCACAGTACACAATAAAACATATTCTTCACTGCTTGGCAACATTGTTAAATTCAAGGTACTTATCCTCCTCAGTTATGAAAGTAAACCTTACAGCATTGTGTTGTTAGCATAAATTGTAATGATTTACAAGTTTCTCGTCATTTCTAAAATATTTCAGACACCAATCACAAACATTTTTTTTTCTGTTTACATTTACTCAACTGACTGTTAGTCGTGGTAAACTTTTTATCACTGCAAAATGCAAGTGGGTGGCGCTAATACCAGCACGAAAACCTAACATATTCACACGGTAATTACATCGCACAGGAGAAATGCGGATGGGTACGACAATGTCTTCCTTAGCATTGTCAAACATTTTGTCAAAAATATTCACATTGAGCTTCTATTAATGTTTGATCTCATGTAACACTACATGAGCCAACAATTCGTTAGTATTTAAAACATGATTAGGTAAGGGATATGAAGAGGATTTGTTGTCTCTGTCTGTAGCAGAAAATATATTTGCTGGAATGGCATACAGGAAGCAGTTGTCTTCCGTGCACGGCACATTAATGGAAGCTTTCTTACTGTCAGTGAATTTAGTTAGGGTTATGTGAGATGCACCTACAGTGAATGGTTTGTATTGCGAAATATAAACATACAGTTGCAGTATCTGTTTCATTCTCCAGCCACTACCTCTTGCACAATACTCACTAATATTTGTAGTGAGGTGAGGGATGACGTTTTCTCCCAAATTTCGCCAACATCGGACGAATGGAGGACAATTGTGGCTTTACTGCAAAATTAAAATGTTTCCATAGTGTTTTCCTCAGTGACAGCATTTTCGAAAAAGTTTACTGCTACTGAGATGTTAATTTTTGTATTCCAGCGTGCCATATCGCTAATAGCCAAAACTGATGCCTTTCATCTTTGGAAGAACAAAAAATATTTGTCAGTTTCTAACATATCATTATGTATTCGTGCATCCATCAATCTACGCCCAAATTCCACATCCGAAAGTATGTATGGCAAGACTTGTGACAGAGGTATATCTAACAACGAATCAGAATCTGAATAGGAATCTTAATTGGACGAATAGGATGGAACTAATGTGCCGACGCTTAGATGTGGGGGTCCCTGAAATTTTTAAAGTGCCTCTACTCAACAATATCAACAACCAACCTACTCGTCAAAGTCTGGACAGAAAGAAATGAGAATAGAAAATTATAGTAACATTAAATAACAGAAATACCTGAAAAAGTGTGTGTACCGAACAAATTAACATATTTCCCCATTAAACATTCCCTATATGTAGTGAATTAACACATTTCCCCATTAAACAACCCATTTGTGTAACAAATTAATTCATTTCCCCATTAGGCAATCTGTGAGCCTATATCTATTTATTTTTACCCTGAAGGGGTTTCAATCCCTACCAGGGATGCTTCACAACCTAAAACTTAACCAGTTACTCTACCGAATGACCCTCATCATAAAACAATTAATTACAATCATTTAAAAGTTAATGTTCATATCATGTTACTACAAGTAAAAGAAAGTTGAAAGAATTTGAAAGTCAAAACATGTTAATATTACATAAAATATCATTTTCAAAATAATTTAATAATACAAAAAAGTTACAGATCAAAAAGTAAAAATATATATATATTTACTTACATTAGAAAACCTTTATGTGGTAGACGACGAAACAGTAGCACCAGTGATCTTGAGATCGGTTTTGTCAGACTGCTGTAAGATGAAATGTCGGCAAACCCAACTCGCAATGACAGGTGCTGCTAAGGGCTCTAGATGCAGAGGCTGCGAGCAAAGGGATTTTCTGGTCAGAGATTGGCGACAGACTGAGCTCTAATCATCTCTACTAAATCGCAGAGCATGGATACTACCCTCCTGGTCGGCAATTGGAAAGCAACTGATAAAGAACAGGGGAATTACACCCCATTTTATACTCTCCACCTGACCCCAATCACAGCATTTCAATAGAGTCTCAGAAAAGATTGCTAAGCACCAACACCCACTCTTTGCACATTAGCTATTCAAAACTTCTTGAAAATTCTTTCCAACAGCAATACTTTAAAGTCTTAATGTCCTTTTTAGGTACCCAACTGGCCTGAGATCATGGAAACACCTTTCTTTGGACTAATGATCTATGGTTTTCTCTTTTTATAATTTTATCAATTAAGTATGTATTTAGGGAATCTACTTTCCATAATTTGTGTTCATAGAACCCACCGGTGATTGATTCGCCATTTTAAATTTTAGGGTAGCAAATTCTGGGATGAGTGTCTAACAGATATGATTTTTAAAATGTCAAATGACCAGTTGACAATGTACTTTCTTTCGAAAATTACTTCGACTTTGGAAATAAGGAGATATTGATCAATTTTAAACTTTGGTTCCTTTTTATCATACACTTTCATGTCCCTATAAACTGGCTTTAATAAATCACTTTTCTTCATATCCACAGTAGATATCTTGATTGTTCTATGATAAAAACTTCAACATGCTTTCAAGATATATTCTTTACTGCGACCACACACACACCTATTTTGATTATACGTCAATTACGGTTAGAATATACCTGTATCCTCTAATGCATTTAGAAATAAAAGTCATCATATAAGTCAGCTTCAAAAAGGTCATTCAAAACATAAGCAATAATCTTCCTTTGGATGATTAATCCTCGCAGGTGCATGTAATTCCTTAGCAATCTTATTGAACTTTATATTTAATAAATATGCCCATTCTTAGTCAATTCTTCTATAATTGAGACAATTCAATTTGTGTGAGAGTTTTTCCCATACAGTTTTGAAGCTATAAATAATCTCAATCGAACAATTATTTCGTTCAGATTATTCCAATAAATATTGAATATATCATCGTTAACTTCCTCATTAAATATTCCACTACCAACAATTTCCCTTAATAAACTTAATTTTGGGTGATCATCATTACTGCTTCAGCGAGAATGGGTGTTTGTATGCAGTAAAATCTCCTTATATTTCTCCAGATTAAAGTAAGGTTTTTGGAAAATTTTAAATAATAGTTTAAACAGTCCATGACTCGCATCAGTTACATACTCGTCTATTTGCATCTTATTTTCAGGCAAAAATGTAATTACTGAATCTCCCAAAACCATATATTACCTTGTCTATAAACACCACATGTCATGTTGTGAGCTGGCAAAGTATTTTTTAAATCTAAATATTTACGAGTTAATTGAGAAAGTTTTGCATATACAGGTTCTTTCTTTAAAGATGGTTCCATACTAATTTCAGGTGTTTTATCAGTAGAAATATATATTGGTGTCTACAATGCATACATCCTTGTAGCAACAGGTCTAAATACTTATTCATTTAAAACATCACCATCACAATCCATTCGTGCTTCTTTGGTTAGTAAATATTTTTCTTTTACCGGAATTAAAACATTACGCAACTCTAAACTATTGGCAGATATAAGAAACTAATTCTCCAAACACAGATAATGTATTTACAACATCTATTGCATTGGTTTTCAAAGCAGAACATTACTGTGACTAGTGTGTGTCTTTTCTAATTTGTTGACTTTATTTAAAACTACATATAATTTTCTTCCAACTTGCATACACAAATAATTAAGTACAATATTAATTTGAGATTTCAATTCCTCACTTTGCCTCTGTAGATCTCTGCAAGTAACTAAGTATATATTTTATTATTAATTTTAAAACTTATATATCATGAGAAGTCTTGCATGGTTTCTGTAAATTCCGATGTAATAAGTATGTTTAAAATTCCATTAATTTCACTCATCAAATGATCTAAATGTGCGGGTATTCTAGTTTCGTTACTTTGTAGTTCATTCTGAATATTCGTTATAATTTCAGAAATTAAATTTGTGTTCTTATAGACATGTCCTTTCCTTTCACTTAATGTTATTAATTTCTCTTGTATGTCAGCCATTAGCGATTAAAAAACTCCTAATATAATACAGTCTAAGTTTTTAACAAATACTTCATTTGTTGCATCGCTGTCTTTCATTGGTGTACCGACATTACAAACAATATGAATGTTAAAGTTGCAATTCCCATCGCGAGTTCTGCTTAAGCAAGTATGACTGTAATATGCTGCTATATCTAAACTTTGAGACACTCATTATTATTCTTCTGGTAGCATAAAACTGTCAAAACCACATCTAAACCGACGCTAATATAAGCGAAGATCGGACAATATAACAAGGAATTCTTCAGTTTCCAGCAATATAAACACATTTCTTTAAATATTATAAATTACATATTCCCTAAAATTTGGTCATTCTAAATATGTGTGTAGTTTTAAATTGTTCATACGGAAACAATTATCATATATGAATTGTTGCAAAAATTATATTTAGAAATTCGAGCATAGCTTTGTGATAGATAATGATAATAAACATTTGAATGTCTGCTTGTATGGTGTAGGCAGGCAATATATTTAACTCTTGCCAGACACACTCCAAGCAGAGGAGACAAACGACAGTATTCAGGTCAAGGCCGCGAACAGCAAGAGGTTTGGAAAACAGCATAATATTTTTTTAATGTGTGGCGGATACTTAAACGCCGCAAGGCCATGAAGTGTGGTTGTCTTCCTGCACCAGCCGCCAACCATAGAGATGGAACGATGCAGGGTGTACCGTGAACTGCCGTAGCTGAGATGTGAAGCAGCGTTCTGCAACATACAAGAGGATATCAGTCCAGCAGGCCACATAGTGATTATAGACTTTAGATAACGGCATGACTAAACTTAAAGTAATTTGGTCATTTAATAATAATTATTACATTAAACTATGTGGTGTTACGTAAAGTAACTTGTTGTAAAGATATGTATTTAATATAATGTAAATTAAATGAGTAATGGTATTAAACTAATGGTGCAGGGAAATTATATTGTGTTTCGTCTACCATTCTTGAGTTACGCACCCCCAAAGTGGTTTTTACGATAGTCCATGAGGCTTACCAGAATACTACCAAAACTAAAATGTTGCTTAATTTTTCCTTGTGGCTCACTCCAGGTGTTGTCCAGTATAAATATTTAATTGGGCTTTGCTTTACTTGGACATACAATTTCTTCGTTACTACTGAATGGGAAGAATTGCATTGCTTCAATTATGGATCAAATATTTGTTAAATGTTTGTACTTGGCTTGATGTATTGTTTCGAAGAACAAATGATTTCAAACTTAAGTCAACTGGGATGCTCAATGGTGACATAATGACACATACCTTTCCACAAGATTATGGTCTACATATTATGTAACGTATATTCTACAGTAACAGTATGTCATGTTCCCATTCAATTACATTTTCGTACTTATGTTCATTTATGGGAAGTTGCATAGTTTCGTTTATAATCTTCATAGTCTGGAATAAACTAATGTAAAAAGTATATAAGCATGCTTATAGAGATCCACATTCAGTTGTAAATTTTGTATTGTACAAAACGCAACAATAATGGTTGCCGAGTTATTACCGTCGATTTGTGCCTGGGTTCGCCAAGATTTCCAAGCCGCTACACGAATGACTGAGTCGAAAAGGAGATTTAATTGGATTACTGAGTGTGAAGATGATTTTAGTAAACTTAAGAAAATTCTGATATATCCACTAGTCCTGGGTTTCCCGAAAAGTGAGAATGTATTCATTTAGGACACTGATGCAAGAGATGTAGGCATTGGAGTAGTATTATCTCAGGTTCAGGATGGAAGGTAAAGACCGGTAGAATACTTTTCTTGGTATTGCATAAGCTTGAAATAAATTACTGTGTTACATGCAGGGAGCATCTGGCCATGGTGAAGGCAATTTCACACTTCCACCCCTATGTTTATGGAATACATTTTATTATAAGAACCGGCCAAGCTTCGTTATACTGGCTACTAAATTTCAAGAACCCACAAGGTCAAATAGCCTGGTGGATACAGTGTCTTCATGAATATGATTTGAAATATAGAATATATTTGGACGCCTTCACAGCAATGTAGATGCGCTGTCTAGGATGCCATGTGAGCCATTTTGTCGTCATTGCGAACATCAAAAAGTAAAGAGTTGTGAATCACAGAAGGTATTGAGGAAAAACATTCTATATCTGCTTATGGGTCTTCTACATGGAGAGATGATAGTATTAGGACAGATCAGCAGAATGATCCCACTTTGCAGTCATTATTAAATTGCAAAGAAGCTGGTGTAGGCCGAAATGGTAAGAGATACGTAGCCTGAGCGCAGCAGTCAAAGCATACTGAGCACAATGGAATTTCCTCGTACTGAAGAATGGTGTACTTTATAGAAACTGGGAAAACAACGATGTAAAACACACACATTTACAGTTGGTCAATCAGGAATGCAGGGTCCCAAAAGTCTTAAAGGAACTGCCATATGCGGCAGCCAGGGGGCACTTTGGTGTTAAGACACTTGGTAAGATTCTACTGGCTCCATTTTAGTGAGGACATTGAGAAGTTGTGCCGATTGCGCGAAACCTGCACCGCGAGGAAGGGCCCGAAGACCCGACGACAGGGTCACCTCCAGAAATACAATGATTGAGCCCTATTCGAGAGGGTGGTAGTAGATATTCTGGAACTCTTGCCTGTCACAGATAGAGGTAATAGGTATCGCCTGGTGAACTAAGACTACTTTTTTAAGTGGCCTGAGATCATTCCCCTCCCAAACCCAGAAGCACATAATGTGGCCGATGCACTGATAGCGCATGTCTTCTCTATCTTTGGGGTGCCACTAGAACTTTATTCTGTTCAGGGAATAAAATTTGAAGTGCAGTCTTCCTAGAGGTGACGAAAATTCTAGGGATGAAAAAGACTAGGACAACAGACTTACACCGTTAGTCGGATGGAGTGATCGAGAGGTTTAACCGAAGTCTGGTGCAGTATCTGTCGATCTTTGTGGCAGACAGACAAAAGGACTGGTATTTAAATGTACCATTATTTCATCTTGCATAATGCTCAGTATTTCACGAGTCCGCAAGGGTAACATCCCCAAGGAGGCTGTTTGGAAGAGAACTACAGCTCTCTAGTGACCTGCTGTTTGACTGACTAGCAGAAGAGGAAGCTGCAACTCTTGATTATACCAGTGAGTTATGTAACACACTTGCAGGCACTCATGATTTTGCTCGACAGCACCTCTGAATAAATAGTGACAGAATGAAGATGCATTATTGTAGGCGAATGTCGGGAGAGGTATTTCATGATGGACAACTAGTTTCGCTGTACAACCAACAGAGGAGAAGGGACTACTCCCCGATGTTACAGAAATGTTGGGAAGGCCCCTACAGGATTCTGAATAAGCTCAATGATGTCGCCGTTTCGATTTGTCGTCAAGGATATCTGGCGAAACCGAAGGTTTTCCATATCGACCGAATGGCACTCTACGATGGTCCGGATGTTGCAGTGTCTGGTCGGGATGCATAGACTTGAGGAGAGGGCAGTGTTATGTGCTCGCTGCTTCGGATCCCACAGTAGCAAGTGGAAGTGAAGGACAGCAGTTATATGATAGTGGTGGCAGCAAGCAAAGGTTTGTTTTGAATGAACAGGCGAGCGATAAGCCAGTGGCCACATAACAGTTAAAGAAAGTGAGCTGACACGATGATTCATTTTGCGACATTTGCTGCTGACTGTGGTTCTGTTGATTTCTCTTTTCATCTGAAGAATGCTCTGGATTACCGACCTAGTTTTCTCAGCACGACTCGGGGTGCGATGAACCTTCCAGATGATCAGGGCGAAAACTATATAAAAAGTTATAGGCCTTAGAGGTAAGGGGTTTTTGTTGAATGGATGAGTGGCTGAGTTCCGATCGATAGAAGAACGATTGGCGAGAGAAGTGACAAGCGGAAGGGAAGTCTGCGACTGCAAGTATCAAGCAGTGAAGTGTGCGGTTGGCAGGCTGGACTATTGGACTAGATTTTTGAGTGAAAGACTTTGCAAATTGTGACCACAGATAGACTAAACACTTGTTAATAATTATTATGAAATAATAGTAGGGAAAAGCAGGTCCGAAGACAACGAGATCAGGGATACAAGTGCAAGAGGCCAACCAGCCGCCATCATGGAATTTTCCTTTCTAACTTAAAAATTTCGCCTTTCCCCTCCAAATAAACTAAATTTCTCAAAAATTTCCTTTTCTCCCCTAAAAATTATTTTCTTTTTCCAGGGCAGGAAACCGATATTCGTGACTCAGGACACCAGCATTTTTGAATCCAAGCCAGAATACCTTTGACTGCAGTGTTAAAAAAAAAAAAAAAAAAAAATTAGAGTTTATAAATATTCCAAAACGTTCTGTAGAATTAAAAGTCATTCCGAAAAAAAAACTATTATAAAAAATTGATAAATTTATTTTAAATAGTATATTTAAAATATTAAATGTAATTAACTAATTAGTAATAATTATTTTAAAATTGTTGAAAAATTCTGGTCATTCGATGACCATTTTGCTTAAAATTTTCCCTTTTACCTTTAAATTTGCCTATATACCTAAAAAATTCCAAAAATAATTTCAAAATCTTCATAAACGTCAACAATGTAATAGCTACTACCACCATATTGGTTGGATGTGACTTTGACCTTGATCCCATAAACAAAAACTCGAGAAAAATATGCAAAATTCCGCAAGCTTATTATGTTACCCACTTCTATTAGCATATTGGATGCAGGTGAGCTTTACCTTGACCCCATGAACTTTAATATCCTTGAAAATGAAAAACCTTACAAAAGTACATAAAATCAGCAATAATATTAAATTGCTGACTACTAACACCATATTGGATGCAGGTTACCGCATTACCTTAAATGAACTTGAAAACCAAAAGTTGAGAAAAAATACATAAGCCAGCTGGCATGTTATCTTACATACTACTGCCACCATATTGGATGCTGGTGACATTGACCGTGACCCAATAACATTGAATGACCTTGAAAACAAAAATTCGAGAAAATACATAAATGTCAGCAATCATGTTATGTTACTGACCACTACCATGTTGGTCCAACATCAGTATTTGAAATTTTTTTTAAATATATACTTTTTTACAAAAGCTAGTAGTGTTTATTGCCAATGTGTTAAAAAAAACCATAGCCCGCCTCCTGCACATGTTCACATAAATTTTATCTAAAACTGACTCTCGCATTCGATTGTGTATGCCACTTAATGTATAAGTTTTTCAAGAGAAGCAGAAGAGACTATAAAAGAAAAGAAACGCACATTACTATGAATATAGAAATCTAATTTATTTACATATTATATGCATTCTTTATTTATAATTATTTTGTACATTCGATCTTTATATTTCTCATATATTTGCATATCATGAATAGTAGCCAAACAGTCTCATCCGATGTATCCCCTTGCCATCAAACCGTGATGATTGAAACCTCCTCTTTCATTTTCGAGTAATCCCTGCCTCTTTGCTTAAACTGATATTATATTATACATGTTGTCCTAATTGGTTCTTGTACAAGCTTCTGCAAGGCCAGATGTACGATCTCGTAAACCAGCCGGTATATGACCAATCAGAAAATTAATATTACACGACAGCAGTTAGCATACTAGCATTTGACACCGTCGGTGGCTACGCATCGTAGGCTTCGAAGTAAATAAAAATCCCATTCGTAGATCTGCTATTGGTCAGTAACTTTTACTAGCCTATAAAAAACTAGACAGCACATATTAATATTGCTATAATATTGTTTGGTCTTTACGTCAATTCATTGCTTAATGGTGAAGGTTCCTTCATTATATTGAAAATGATGTGAAGTCACAACAGTACGAGTTATTTTAATTGTGACGAAAATTATTAACCAGCAAAATGCAGATTTTGCATTAATTGCCAAGTTATTATCCGTAGGTTATATTTTATGAACACAAATAGTTGGACGGAGTTTCAAACACATGTCCAAATGTGAAACATTATCTTCGCGCGCCTTGACTTTACCACGGTACTACCATTTCTTACAACAGCATGCTGCTATTAAACACCGGGTATATATGTATCCTTTTAAAATGATGTGTTCTGATGTAGAGAATGTTTATATAGAATGGTTTTAAACAGTAATTAGAAGTTGTCATTGTCAATATTATTCGTCTTTGTCGAATTTTAATTATATTTCAAATTTTCCACTTCACGAAAGTATAATAAAGATAGAGGTGTCCTTTTCAGTTTCTTCATCAACTCGTTTTAAGTAATAGCCATGGGGAGCACCCTACGCTCTGAAATTCGACGTGATTGGACAGGTATGAAAGCCGGTGTGGAACCAGTCACAAGAAATAGGACATATCCTATTACCAAATCTGTTATGAAATCTGTCTCTAGAAGGCTGCAAATGCAATGACGGATCCCATGCTAGCCAGTCTAACGGTCGCTATGATGGACTTTGCTTAACGTTTAACAGAATCTGGTATAATGTCCTATAGAATTTAGCGATAAAAATTCTGAATCTGTCTACAATTTCATTGGAATATTCTAATATGTAGCCGGTGTTTTTGGCGTCTTCTGTTTATTTCGCACTACATGTCAAAGGAAATTCGTGGGTGAAATTTGTGGGAACGGTAAGGGAATCATCATCATCTTCACTGTCAACACAGTCACCATAGTCATTATCAACAATGCTGTCTTCATTGTCGTCTTCACTTACTGCTTCATCATAAATAGTAAGTTCACTTTTCTTTGTAGGAGTCACACGGTCAGCATCAATATTTAGAGCCGACAGCGGTTTATTTTGAAGTTCGTCCACTTCACGAGAACGTCTTGCACATGTACCTTCCGCACAAACCGACTGTACTTCATTCATTCCATTATCAACATTAAATGTCTTGTCATAATCGTTTGCGGAAACAGTACCAGTCTATGTAGCAGGAGGTATTGACATCACTTGCTGGATTCCTGTAGACGAACCCTTGCAGATATCGATGTATTCCTTCATTGTATCAAATAGCATAAATAGCATTTGGTCTTTGTCGTAATGCTTCTTCACATGAGAAGGTCTCTTCTTACAGGCCGTTCTTTCCTGCCGCCGAGTACGGCAGACTTTGCTGAAGATCTTTTCACAGAATCGACACTGATTACGACGTAGTGGTTCAGGAAAATACTCAGACAGACCTGTTGGAGATGTAGGTGCTGGAGCTAAGGAAGCAGGTAACATCGGCATTGGTGTTCTAGGTACCTCAGCCGAAGAGGTCGATGGCAATGTTACTCTAGAAATTCTGTTCGAAGATGTCGATGGCACTGCTACCATTAGCTCTGGAATGTCCGAAGATATCTCAGATGCAGAATAAGACATAAGGCTGCAGAAACTAGCCGGGAAGATGTATCTTTCATGGCACCTGATGTCGAACTAAAGCTTCTCAGCTGACCTCGCTGCTGCTTATAATATACGAGTATGCAAGCCTATGATGTCATATTGATATTGAACCAATCCTATTAAAAAATTAATACGTGTGTGTATATATAATTATATGTGTATATATATATGTATATATGTGTGTATATATAATTATATGTGTGTATATGTATAATTATGTATATATGTGTGTATATAATATATGTATATATATATATACATATGCGTATATATATACATATTTGTGTATATATACATATTTGTGTATATATATATACGTATGTGTTTATGTGTTTATGTATATATAAGTGTGTGTACATATATATATATATATATATATATATGTGTGTGTGAAAAAAGTATGTATGTGCATACTATTTGCTATCCTATCCAAAGTCAGCAAGCACAATATTGGCATTTGTACCCGTCTAATTGAAGCCTTATAACTGGTTTACACAAGACCGATTGATCGCCTCGAAGGATAGCCTGTCATGTAGACCAAGCAGTGGCCAATATAACATGTATTGCTTCGTGGACAAACGATTATTGTCGTCACACAACAGACTACGAAAGTAACCACATCAGATTATCTACAGCAAAGGACCAGTGTTCAACATCCACAGCCACTACTTAAGTCCTAAGTCACCAGCATCGCCGAGGGTGATCAGGGGATGAGTGAATAATGCTGGCCTGCACTCACTTTGCACTATGTGTATTTTGCACCAATCCGTCATCAAGCACGTAGGCTATGAAGAGAGAGAAAGAGGAGTAAGAATATCATCGCATTGCCTTGTCTAATGAATCACACTTCACAGTAATGTGCAATTATGGACATATAAAGACCCGGCGTCCTAGTGGTCGGTGGAACGATTAGGTTAATGTTGTGAAACGACATAAGGTCATATCATCTACCTCTATGAGAAGGGTAGCCATTAGTTATGCCAGAACCTGTCTGGAATTTGTGTAGATTTCACTGATAGCCCATCCATTAGTACACGAGAACTTCAAGAAACTCTTCTGCAGTTACTATTATTGTTACTATTATTGTATTTATTATATTACACTATTATTATAGTTGTAATTGAGTGTTACTACCATATAACATTTTTAGATAACTTTGGTATATTATGACACAATTAACGCTGTTTTCAAACATATATATATTTTTATATATATAAGCACAGCATGTGCTATCTATGTAGATCAAGAGCAACATTCGTGGTTCATTGAATTTGAGATTTATAGCCTCTGATTCGTTTGTTATAAGGCTATGTTAATTTTATCATTTGTACTATTTTCTTAGGTGCATATCTATGTATTTATATGCCATCTAATTGTTTGCCACTTTCCATCGTGTAGCACAAGAAAATTTAAGAAATAAATGTTATTGCTGGGTGTCGTACGTGTTTAGAGCATCTATCGCTGGTGGCTCCGATCAGCTGCAGGCCGTGGCGTGGCAGGAGGCCGTGCTGCCACCCTAATCAATCACGGGGCGTCGCGATGCCAGGCTGGCCGACATCCCAGCTGGCAGCGTAGCGTCCAAATGTGCCGCAGGCCGCCACCCCACTACATCCAGGTCCCCGCGGCTTATCCCAGCGTAATACGATGTGCAGTATCTCACTTCTGCTATAAGAAGCCACAATTTGCTAATACATGATTGACAATGCTGTGATGAAACATCATAATATGCTGAGCGTAATGGCGTCAATGTAACACCTGTGTCAGTGCAGATGTTGTAGGTTGCTTCCCTATTAACTGGACGTCTTTGAAATAAAATCCGAAGCAATATCTCCGACAATACCGGAATATATCTTCTATTTTGGGTATAAGGAGGTATTTTCGGACATGGGTATCTTAATAAAATATGTTCTATTTCATCTCATGTACCACCCCTATTATTTGTAACACTATTTCATTGATATTCTGTATAGCATAGTAATCAAAATGTTTATATGGCCTCTATTTTGGAAATCAGAAAACGTACCAGTTTACATGGTGTACCGTAGTATTTCTTGTTAAATATTTTGTTGTAATGGATCGATTCTTTCCCGATATATGATACAATTTTTTTTATGGCACTATCTTACAGTGGACAAAATAAGCTTTGCAAATGTACATTTAATGCTTGTAGTTGACACTTTCAGAATAGAAAGTTGGGTCGAAATTGGTCAAACGGTATGATTCATATATCTAACTAACATAAAATATTCATATGACTGCAATGTTGAAAATAAGTGCATTATCCAATTATGTCGTATATGGTAACATGGTTTTCCATATTATTAATTACCTGCAAAATCTGACGGGAATCTATTTAGTAGTTTCAGAAATATCATGTGCTATCTTCAAAACGGGTGGCCAATAACAATATACTTCCCTAAATTAAATAATTAAACCATGAACTGTCAAAATACGAAATCTGATCTAAGTTGGTTCAATGGTTCCCGATATATGAAAAAGCACTCTGGTTATATTAATATTTAGTTCTCGATAATTCAGCAACAGATCCTTAAACTTGTCATACCACGACTCAATGCTGTTTGATATCGAGGGGCATCTTTCTATATCTGCATTGTCTGAAAGTTCCTCTGCACAGTGGTTGGTGACCGTATCTCGCGATAACAGAGAATGCACTGAGCTGTTTCCTAATTTGTGAAAATGTCCAGTTTCCTGGACACTACAACACCTGCTACACTACAACCACGTTACTGAAATATGCAACTTAAATCTTGGTTAGTTTTCGAACATTTTGGCACCAGTTTCACATTTCTGACATATAGCAGATATAAATAAAGTTTGTAATCAGGGAAAGACTTTTTGGGCATCCTATACATCGAATGGAAAGTAACGGATCTCCCACATCAGTTACAGAAGTTACAGAAATCTAAGTCCAAAGATCGATTACCAAATTGTGCTCGGGGTCGATATCTCTAAAATTATAATGAGTGAAAATATATTGTAATAATTTGAGAATTGTTTGCTATGTTGAAGTCACTGCAAACTTTTTTTTAGTGTACGTTCCATATTAAACACTCCTCGATTTCATTTTATGGTATAGGTTACATAGTATTATTGGTTTCTTCACAAATACGTTGAATTTTGTAGACATGTTGGAAGCTAAATAAAAATGTAGTTGGTAAATCCTTATGTGTTG
The DNA here is from genome assembly GCA_029891345.1 of Dryococelus australis. Taxonomy (NCBI): domain Eukaryota; kingdom Metazoa; phylum Arthropoda; class Insecta; order Phasmatodea; family Phasmatidae; genus Dryococelus; species Dryococelus australis. Next base: position 165,684,040 of record CM056994.1, on the reverse strand, counting down.
CCAATTTTTTTATAGCTTATCTTTATGGAAACCATTACTTTACTTATATTTTATAAGTCCAAGTAAACATTCTACCCCACATTATATATTTATTCTTTAAAGATTTGATTAGTTTGTAAGAGTCCATAACGTTGCCATATTTTATCTTTTACTTTTGGCAGCAGGCATAACATGCAATAGAAAAGAGTTCATTCATTCTATAAAGTGAAATATAACTTAACAGAAAAAAAATGGTTTTTATTTATTGGGAGCCTATAGCAGTTGATGCTGTGTGTTCCACCAGTGTTACCCTAAACTCTGTATAAAATTATGATGAGACGAATACTTCTGTACAATGACAAAGCGAACCTATCATGCCAGGGAAACTGAAATAAAAGTCAAGTTAGGTACGATTCCTTTAAAATATGGATACTCTAATGGTTTAATTTAAAAACATTATAAGATATTTTAAAATATCCTGCATAGCTTGAACAGAGATCATAAATTTATTGACGCATGTTGAGCAGTATCGTCCCCATTCAACAAGGAAGTAGGAGTTGCCTCGTTATTATCGTATGAAACTTTGAAACGCAGAGCTGAGCTCAACATTTTTGTGATGAATATGAATAACATTGAAATTAGCAAACAAAACCTGTTTTAAACACTCTCCGGCAAGCAGTTGCCCAAAAAAATTACCACTCTAAGTAATATCGATATGTCAATAAGGAAAGGTTAGTGATCTAATGTTGGATATATGCCTAATGTGGTTAATATTATTAGGTGTGTTTGATTCGTTCAATACGCTTGTCTCATACGACATAACGGCGTTCGTTATTTGACCTATATATGGATAAAACAAATACCATTTCCGCGGTGATTTGCCTACCACGTATGCATCTTGTAAGGTATGGATGACATTAATCACGAAATTGTCAAATAAAGCGAAATTGTAACTCGAGAACGTGGATTCCTTTTCAGTGATGTTGTTTCATCACTAATCGTTACAAATGACTTTCAAATAATGTTATTTTAAAATCATCATTTTGAATTACGCATACCATTTGTATTAAAAATTGCAAGATACAAGTTGCCTTACATTTTGTTCTCATTTTGCACAAGGAAATTATGTCATAGAATTTTACCCAGAGTTCATTATAAACCAGTATTCTCTGTTAACCTAATCTGCGTGTGATATACTTGAATACCTTCCGTGCGCTCATAACAAGTGCACTTTCAATGTTCCTCTGTTTCCGTGGTTATAATCTCTGCAATATAATTAGCCATAAGAGAACAGTATTTTAAACTTCCCATGACAAATACGAATAAACGCTCCACATATTCACAGTGGTGACTAAATTTTCTCAGATATTTTCAAAGCATGGGTAGAGTGAAATTTCAATATTTCACTTGAAACAGTGTAGCATCGAGAGGTAGCACTGGGGTCTTTACTAATATTGTAAAACAACGCTCGAATTATTATTAAATGAGGAAAATGGTTTAAATATAATGGTGGCCTATTTACTAACTTACCAACCAAGTTTTGCAATAAATAAATAATTCAAAAGACTTTCATCATAGTTTGGAAACACTGAAACATTGCCATGAAGTATCGAATAACATTTTTCTTCTGTACTCTACAAATGTAATTATATTTACATATACACACACTTTTGTATATGGAGAGTGTCAAATTAACTTTCATTAACACAATTTGTAAGAAATTATTAGCTGTGCAAAATACAATTTCACTTTTGGTAAACCTGTATGAAACTCCAGTTTTCTGTTTGCTGTGGATAAAATGTGAGCAGACCTAAAATATGATATTAAAACCCTCGAATCATAAAATATTGAATATATTCAAAGCTGACAGTTTTATTTACCACAAACAAGCCGACCTGTCATGTATACAAGAACAGTCAATCATTACTATTTACAATGATAAAAGTAGAGAAAAGAGACCACAGCGCACACACATTAGGTGAATTGGCCCATATAAATATTTGGGGGTTTGTCATTGTCTTCCGCACTTAGGGCGGTAGGTCGGTTGGTCGGTAGGCAGTCAGGGAGATAGGTAAGCTGGGACGTAGGTAGGCAAGCAGAGTGGTAGGTAGGTAGGCAGGGAGATAGGTACTTAGGTATGTAGGCAGGGTGGAACATAGGCAGGGAGCCAGGAACTTAGGTAGGTAAGGCGATAGGTAGGTGGGTAGGTAGGCAAGGGGGTAGGTAAGCAGGGAGGTAGGTAGGAAGGTAGGTAGGTAAGCAGGGAGGTCGGTAGGCAGGGAGGTACGTAGGCAGGGAGGTAGTTAGGCAGCGAGTTTGGTAGGTAGACAGGGAGGGAGGGAGGAAAGCAGGGAGGTAGGTACTGAAGTAGGTAGACAGGGTGATAGGTAGGCCGGATGGCAGGCAGGAAGGTAGGTATGTAGGCATGGAGTTAGGTAGGTATGCAGGGAGGTGCGCAGATAACACACCAATCATAATATCTATCATAATTCGAGTAACTCTACAGCTGAGACCAGCCCATAACCTAACACCCATTCTACCTGTTCTACCAATGTAAGACAACTATACCTACCAGCCATACCACCCATTTTAACTCTAGCATACCTTAATCATTCGTCCACACAGCCATACAAAGCAAACATACAGCCCATACCAGTAACACAATCAATTTCTTCTTATACCATCCACCATGCTTAATGACACTTGTCAGAATACACTGCCCATCCACACCAAATACTTTTTTTAACTCAAACACACCTTAACCTTACAGGATTCATCGACAAATACATACTGTCCACACCCTTCGACTTATACCAGCAATCACAAACAATCCTACCATCCATCAAACCATCATTACTTACTGTTACCAGACCATTAAACATACCATCATCTATAACCAAAGAAAAACTCAATTCAGCCATATTGCCAAACACATCAATCGTACTATCCACCATAACTCAAGTTTACAGGGAAAAAAAGAGTTCAGTCCAACCGAAACACAATTGTCCCTACCAATTGCCCTACCAACTAACAACAGACTTAATATAGTCATACTATAACTCGATCGCACATCAGCCCGCACTGAGCATATAAACAAACATAAATGCCATACCAGTTACACCATCAACATCTTCTCATATTATCCACCATGCTGACTGACATCAATCACAACACAAATGTCCACACCATTCATCATGAACCAGCAATCACATGACAGATATACTAAAAAATATATCACCCAACATACCATTCTTGATAATCCAAGAGTACCAAGCAAATTTATATACCAGACCAATAGTCATTACGGACTGATACTAGACAAAACCATCTTACCATCACCAATAACCAAATTATCTCAATTCAACCAAACTACACATAACATCTGCTCTACCAACAGTCATAAGATGAAATTACACACCACTCAAACCAGAATTCAAGCATACCTCAGCCCACAGTCACTAAAATATTCCAACAATCGAAAGTCCAAAATGTTTGTCACAGCGTCAGACACCAGCCAAAATATCATTCCAGACATTAACATAAATCACTCTATGAACGATCCCTACCAAGTAAAAATGCTGACAATAACATTTCAGGCATACAAAAACAAGTAACCCTGCTGACCAGGAATACTAGGTACTAAACCCAAAAATAACCCATAATACTTAAGTCATACCACACAGATCAGATTGTATGTGCAACATAAGAACTAGCAATTTCATATCACCACACACAATCCATTAACCACCACCAAATATATCATACCAAGTAACATTTATCCAGCATACTTAACAATCATATCGATAACCTATTGGTACTGAATACCAAATCATATATAATACCTTTCAAAAAGGCATTAGATTGCCTCAGCAACGCATTATCGAAAGGCATACAACAGAGCTTACATACATAATATGCCATCTGATCATATCAACTAACCACCACAGCTGTTAACCATACCAACCAAAACACACAGCCCTAAACCATATCATACACTATAATCACCAGCAAACCTCATTCATGCTATTAATGACACAGACCATATCACCCAGCATACTCAAGATTTACTATTCAATCATAACAGTCAACTATATTGACTGCCATTTCGACCCATCTAACTTCATCAGTTACTCATATAAACAAGCCATACCAGCAGCCGAGCCAATCAAAATATTCCAATCATAAGCTCCAACTATGCTATCATAAAATCATACTAATAATTTAAACACCTATGACATCCATACAGTCATAATTCCCAGTTGTCATCCAATCATACTAAGCAACCATACCAGCTTATCAGTCTGCCCTCTCATATTAACTTATCAAACCATTCCGCCTTTACAAACTAATCACACAATCAAATCATTCTCCTCACACACCATCGAAGCTAAACTTTTAGCATACTGCCCAAACAACCGAACATGTTATCGAGTCATCCAATCAACTTGATGACTATACTAAACATACAATAAACTAACTCATACAGATAGGTTGTATCATCAGATTTACCAGCCATAAAAACCGAACCATACAGGCATCATACACCACCAGAATATACAATCTTGTAACTCCACCAATTCAAGTTATTCAATGATACCATACAAACCAAAAAACACACTAGACTGTTATTCTACCTATAAGAGCCATGCAGAGAGGTCATAAAGTACAAACATTCTAAAACCTCTCTACCAATGTTGAGCCTCCATACAATTCATATTATCAGACTGACCAACATAATATTCAAGCCATGCATTTCCACTTTTTATACCGAACATCACACCTGTCATCACACCTCGTGTCCTCCTGTTTATCAGCCATACAGGCATGTCACACTCAAAAGGCAAAGTAGTTCCATAAAAAAACTCCCTCCTAGCATCACCCCAACTACTACAATGTCCCAGTCACACATTTCAGACATCGCTTCTACCGTGCTGATAGGCCAATACAGTCAAGACACACCACCAAACCAGTCAACCAATTAATATACCCAATTTATCATATTTATCATAAGATGGTTTTGTCTAGTATCAGTCCGTAATGACTATTGGTCTGGTATATAAATTTGCTTGGTACTCTTGGATTATCAAGAATGGTATGTTGGGTGATATATTTTTTAGTATATCTGTCATGTGATTGCTGGTTCATGATGAATGGTGTGGACATTTTGTGTGTGATTGATGTCAGTCAGCATGGTGGATAATATGAGAAGATGTTGATGGTGTAACTGGTATGGCATTTATGTTTGTTTATATGCTCAGTGCGGGCTGATGTGCGATCGAGTTATAGTATGACTATATTAAGTCTGTTGTTAGTTGGTAGGGCAATTGGTAGGGACAATTGTGTTTCGGTTGGACTGAACTCTTTTTTTTCCCTGTAAACTTGAGTTATGGTGGATAGTACGATTGATGTGTTTGGCAATATGGCTGAATTGAGTTTTTCTTTGGGTATAGATGATGGTATGTTTAATGGTCTGGTAACAGTAAGTAATGATGTTTTGATGGATGGTAGGATTGTTTGTGATTGCTGGTATAAGTCGAAGGGTGTGGACAGTATGTATTTGTCGATGAATCCTGTAAGGTTAAGGTGTGTTTGAGTTAAAAAAAAGTATTTGGTGTGGATGGGCAGTGTATTCTGACAAGTGTCATTAAGCATGGTGGATGGTATAAGAAGAAATTGATTGTGTTACTGGTATGGGCTGTATGTTTGCTTTGTATGGCTGTGTGGACGAATGATTAAGGTATGCTAGAGTTAAAATGGGTGGTATGGCTGGTAGGTATAGTTGTCTTACATTGGTAGAACAGGTAGAATGGGTGTTAGGTTATGGGCTGGTCTCAGTCGTAGAGTTGCTCGAATTATGATGGATATTATTCTTGGTGTGTTGGGTGGTTGTATAGGATTGAGTGTTTCTTTGGTTATAGGTAATGGTGTGTTGATTGGTCAGTTATGTCAGTCGTGATGGTTTGACAGATGATAATAATGTTTGCATTGTGAGTTAACTTGGTATTCTTGGGTTAACATGGATGTTGTGTTGTGTTATATATTTTCCCATATATTTGTTTGACTGGTGTCTGATGTTAATGTCAAACATGTAAATGTTACGATTTTGGTACATTTTAGTGTGCATAGGCTGAGATATAATTGAATTCTATTAAGAATGATGAGTGTGTTTAGTCTGGTATTTGTTGGTAGAGCAGATGGTTTATAATGAGTTACTTAGGCTTCCGTGATACCTATGTTAGCAACTATGTTCCAGATAGTAATTTATTTTGACAGTGGCAGTCGTGAAATTTTGTCACATAGAAGAATATTCTGTCATTGGTTCTGGTTGATCACTTGTTAGCATAGACTGCCTTGAGCTGCATATAAAAAATTATATTATCAATGTGAAAAGTGAGCGTGCTGGTGTAATGACACTATATGAAAGGTGTAGGAAAATTTAAGGATTCCTTTTTTATGTTTGTTGTGTGAAGTATGTGAATACATATACACCGATAGCTGACTATAATTCCTGTATTCATCGAACGATAGGCATGAGACGAAAGGATGTGAAAGATAACTCACTGCTAAAAACTGTGTATAAAGTTGAAAAAGTTTCGGATCCTCGTAAACCAAAAGCTAAATTTGATGATGTGCACATTAGCACACTAAAGGGTGTTTTTACTAAGGGCTATGCAGGAAATTGGTCTATGGATCTCTTTCGTGTTGTTCACATTTAACATTATTATCCTCGCATATATTATTTGGTAGATATGGATCACATGCCTAGACGTGGAGCCATGCACTCGGAAGAAAATACAGGTCACAAATTTCCTGATAAGTATTCGGTTGAGAAGTTCTTACGCTGCAAGTATAGAAAAAATACTGGTAAGATGGTTGGGGCTACCAAAATCCAAAGAGAGCTGGGCTAATATTTAATACATAAGAGACGAGTAGCTTTAAGTTTCACCTTTGTCTACATATATAAGTAGCAGCGGTAGTTATTTCACCTCATTTTTGTGTTCGTCTTCATCGTGGCAAGATGTCTCTTGATGAGTTTTCGATGGAGATCTAACTCAGTTCCTAAGCCATGTGGATCGCGCAGAAGCACAGGTCGCAGCAGAGTCACAAGTTGTATCACTTTCAATGTTTGAGCCATAGCCTTCGGATCGGCTACATACGCCCCAAGACCTACCCACTGTAGATTCGGCATCGTGGACACCACCATCGAGCAATGGGGATGTATGCGGCACATGGGATCCACTACCTTTGTCAACACCAAGAAGTCCTGACAACTGTCCGTTCAACCTGGAAATATGTCACATACATCATGTGATGGAAGAGCAAGTCACTATGATTGAAAGCGATCTACAGGAACTGCGTGGGAAGCATGAAACACTTGCTACATTATTGATACAAAATGGGCATTAAATACATGTGTTGTGGGTGTTATGTGGTCTTGCTAATAATATTATATGTGGTGGACATGAACCACAGCAATTGACATGCATTTGTAATTTACATAGAATAAAATCATTTTTTTTTGTTCTTTATACTGTGTGTTTTATTATGTAGTTGTAGATCCTATAATGTTCGTATGGTCGATCAGAATATTAGTGTATATATATATATTGTGTGACGATTTTGGTGTTAAAATATATTGTTTGTGAGTGTTTCATTAAAATATAATTTTGAATATATTGTTTGAAGAATTTTGGTATTAAAATTATTATTGTTATGCATTTTAAATGGTGTTTATATTTTGAAAAATTCGCTATTAAAACATTTTGAAACACTTTATAAGCACTTCATAATGTGTATTGAAAGCTTTTGATATCAACCAAACACATTTATGGCCTTTAAAGACGTTTAAAAATCGCCGTAATTGGAATCCCAGTTACTTTTACATATTTTTTTAAAGAAAAAGTCTATGGGCTTGTACCGAGAGGTGTACGGCGCTACATGCATGTCGCGATAAGCTGGTAGCGACATTAACTCTGGACTGTTCGAACCTGGACAGTGATAAACATGTATTAGTTTGTGACATGGTATAGTTGTGGTGACCTGGGTTGTGACAGACCTGTCCGAACCTGCATGGTCCAGTCGGGCGAAAGATGTGGAGCAGTCTATATAGGATGTCCGAAAGTTGGCTAGTGGAATTAATGTAAAAACAATATATTGTCAATGGAATTTTTTTGATGGTAAATTTACAAGATGGTGGTGGAGCGACTAATCCATCAAAATTGGAAGGAAAGAAAGAGAAAAGAAGAGAAAGAATGCAAGAGTGAAAAAGGAGGTACTTTGAAAAACCCTTCAAATGCAAGAGCAGCTTAAATGGATTGATAGAGCATGAAGTGCAAGCAGAAAATGGCGGTGGAGCGAATGCAACTAATAGAATAAATGCGAGTAACAAGATGGCAGAATTCAACATCGTGGAATCAAAGATGGTGGTTACATGACCAGAATGGTTACTAATAAAAATGTTATCCAACATGGTGGATGCCAAGGTGGAATGACAGAGCATGAAAAACTGTAATCCATGGTGGTGGATACCAGGATGGAATGATAGAGCATGAAGAGATGGAATCTAGATGAGGGATGCCAAAGTAAAATGTTAGAGCCTGAGGTACAAAAACTAAATGGTTTAATCAAAGATCAAAGTGGTATGAATTGAATGAGAGAGCATTAATATTCGAACTGGAATGATAGAGCATGAAAAATGGAGGGAGCTCGAGGAAAACACTCGGAATTATAGAGACAACATGGAATGATAGAGCATGGAAATTTACATACTGACTACCAAGATGATGGTGTACTGACTAACAAGATGGCGACTGTAAATGTCATAATCGAATATCTCAGCATGCTGGTTAGCAAGATGGCGGCTGTAAATTATGTAATGCAAGTTGGCGGCATGTTGGCTAGCTAGACGGTGACAGTAAATGATTTAATTAAGATGGTGGCCGATAATGGCATAATCCAAGGTGGTGACTGAAAATAACATAATCCAAGATGACTGGAAATGATGTAATCCAAGATGGCGGTGGTCGAAGTCGAAGCCGGCTCCTGGCTCCTGTTCCCAAACCTACATTTTTGCACTACTGAGGTAGGTAAGTAAGCAGGGAGGTAGGTAGATAAGCAGGGAGGAAGGTAGACAGGGTGGTAGGAAAGCAAGAATGAGGTAGTTATCTAGGCAAGGAGGTAGGCATGTAAGCAGGTAGGTAGGTAAGTAAGCAAGAAGTAGGTTGGTAGACAGGGGGGTAGGTAGGTAAGTATTTGTGTAAGTAGGCAGGGCAGGAGGTAAGTAAGCAGCGAGTTAGGTAAGTAGGTAATGAGGGAGATAGTTAGGCAGGGAGGTTGGTAGACAAGGAGGTAGGTAGTTAAGCATGAATGTAGATATATAAAAAGGGAAGAAGCTATGCAGGGTAGTAGGTAAGTAAGAAGGGAGGTGGGTAGGTTAGCAGCGAGGTAGGTAGGAATGGAGTGAGATAGTTGGGCAGGGAAGGAGGTAGGTAAGCAGGGAGAAAGTTACTTAGGTAGGCAGGGCCGTATGTATTTAGGTAAGCAGAAAGAGCGGAAGTTATGCAGGGAGGTAGGTGAGCAGTGAGGTAGGAATGCAGGGCGTTAGGTAGCTAAGCAGGAAGGTAAAAAGATAAGCAGGGGGTAGGTAGTAATGTAGATATGCAGACAGAGAGGTATGTAGGCAGGCAACAATAAAGATTAGCAGGGAGGAAGGTAAGTAAGCAGGCAGTTTGGCAGTTAGGCAGGGAAGTAGGTAGTTCAGCAGGGAGGTAGGCTGGGAGCTAGATAGGTAAGCAGGAAGTTAGGTAGGCAGAGAGGTATATATGTAGGCAGGGAGGTAGGTAGGTAGGCAAAGAGGTAGATAAGCAGGGGTTAGGTAGGTAAGCAGGTTGTTACGAAGGCAGGAATGTAGTTAGGCAGGGCAGTTGGTAGGTATACATAGAGGTAGATATGTAAGCAGAGAGGTAGGGATGCAGGGAAGTAGGTAGTTAGGCAGAGAGGTAGGTAAGCATGTAGTTAGGTATTTGGGTAAGTATGCAGAGATGTAGGTAGTTAGGTAAGTAGGCAGTGTGGTAGGTAGGCAGGGATGTAGGCATTTAGGTAGGATGGCAGGGCAGTATGTAGGTAGATAGATATGTACTTTGATATGTAGCCTGGGAGTTAGGTGCTTAGGAATGTAGGCAGGGCCGTAGGTAGGTAGGAAGGAAGGTAGTTAGGTAGGTAGGCAGGACGGTAGGTAGGTAGGTATGAAGCAAGGAGGTCAGTAGGTATCTATGGCAGTAGGTAAGTAGACTGGTCAGCAGGTATGTAAGTGGAGAGTTTGGTTTGTAAGCAAGAATGTAGGTAGGCAGGGAGTTAGGTATGCAGTTAATGTGGGTAGGTATGCAGGGCGGTACATGAGCAGGGAGGTAGGTTGATAGTGTTGAAAGTAATCAGGGTGGTAGTTAAATGGGGCGGGATGTAGTTAGGTGGGGTGGTAGGTAGGTAGGCTGGATGATATGTAGATAAGCAGGGAAGTAGTTAAGGAAGCAGGGAAGTATGTAAGTAGGCAGGGAGGTCGGTAGCTTGTTACTTGGGCAGATAGGTATGTCCATAGATAGGTAAACAGCAATGTAGGTAGGCAGGGATGCATGGAGATAGGTAAGCAGATAGGTGGTTAGACAGGTAGGTAGGAAAGAAGGTAAATAGGTAAACAGGGAGGTAGGTAGATAAGCAAGGAGGTAATTAGGCAGGGAGGTAGGTAGGTAAGCAGGGAAGAAGGTACATTAGCAGGGAAGTAGGTAGGCAGGGTGGTAGGTAAGTAAGAAGGGATGTAGGTAGGTAGGCAGGGAGGTCCGTAGGTAAGCAGAGAGTTAGGTAAATAAGCAGGGAAGTATGTACTTAAGTATTTCTGTAGGTAGGCAGGGCAGCAGATAGGTAAGCAGCGAGGTACATAGGCTGGGAGGTAGGTAAGCTAGGAGGTAGGTAGGCTGGTAGGTAGTTAGGCAGGGATGTAGGTAGGCTGGGAGGTAGGTAAGCTAGGAGGTAGGTAGGCTGGTAGGTAGTTAGGCAGGGATGTAGGTAGGCTGGGAGGTAGGTAAGCTAGGAGGTAGGTAGGCTAGGAGGTAGTTAGGCCGGGAGGTAGGTAGGCTGGGAGGTAGTAGGCAGGGAGTTAGGTAGGAAGGCAGATAGGTAGGAAAGCAGGGAGTAATGTATATATGCAGGGAGGAAGGTAGGAAGGGTGGTAGGTAAATAAGAAGGGAGGAAGGTAGGTAGGTAGGTAGGAAGGTTGATAGGTAAGTATGGTGCTAGGAAGGTAGATGGCGAGGGAGGTTGGTAAGCAGGGATGTAGGTACTTAAGTTGGTAGGTAGGGCGGTAGGTAGGAAGTAAGGTATGAATTTAGGTAGGTAATCAGTGCGGAAATTAGGCAGGTATGTAGTTAATCAGGGAGGTAAAAGGTAAGCAGGTATGTAGGTAGGTATTCAGAGAAGTAGGAAGGCAGGGAATTAGATATAAATGCAGGGAGGATGGTATGTAAGCAGGGAGGTTAGGCAAGGATGTAGATAAGCAGAGGGCAGGCATGGAGATAGATAGGTATGCAAGGGGGTAGGTAGGTAGACAGGGATGTAGGTAGGAAGCAGAGAGGTAATTAGGTAGGCAGGTAGTAGGTACGTTGGCAGGGAGGTATATAAGCAGGGATTATGCAGATAAGCCGGTAGTTATGTAGGCAGGGATGTGGGTAAGCAAGGAGGTAGGTAGGTAGGTAGGCAGGGCAGTAGGTAGGTAGACAGGTCGGTAGGTATGTAAGCAGGGATGTAGGTAGAATAGGGAGGGAGGTATGTAGTTAGGTTCTTGTGTAGGTGCGCAGGGCGGTAGGTAAACAGGGACGTTGATAGGCAAGGTGTTATGTAAACAAGATGGTAGAAAAACATAGATGGAGGAAGGTAGGCAGGGGGATAGGTAGTTATGCAAGGTTATAGGTAGGTCCAGACTTCTCATCAACAATGAGATCTTTTGAGAAGGAGCAAATTTCTCCGAAAGGCAGAAGTATGAAGGAGACGGCCAGGACCTGTTGTCAGAAACCGTCCTCAGAATTCACCTGGTGAGATTTTTGAAAACCATGAAAAACCGTATACGATGGTATCGGCGGGGATTCGAAGCCGTGTCCTCCCCAATGTAAGTTTAGTGCTTTACCACTGCGCTACGTCGTTCGGCATCACACTATGGGAGGCGCCAGGAATCGAAGAAGGATCTCCGAATGAGAGACAACCGTGCTGTTTGCTACGACATATCGGAAATGGATTATATACCACCTAATTAAGAAGAAATTTCCTTTCAAATGCGATTCGCGAAAAAGTAAACGCACAGCGATATAGTTACGCTTAGTTAACAATATTTTATTTTAATATAAATCACCCGAATGTATATGTATTTCTGAAGCTGCAGCTAACTGAACCCAATTTTCCATAGCCATGACAACGCTTGAATAACTTGATTTTAACATTTAATTAACGTTCAATTCTGGTGGAGTTGTTAGTATTATTTCTACGATTTGTTATGTCCCGTTGTAGGTTTCTGGTATTCATAATAATGTCACAGTAATTTAACTTGCAGTCATTTAAAATATAAACGATTGGTCTCTGGACAGTTTATATCATTTCCTTCTATGAAGTGATTTATGTAGGCTTACGAGGTTTTTTAGGACGAGAATTATTTAAAGAGCTTCTTACTTTGCAGGGTATAGTCTGTTCCAGAATAATTACAGATAATACAAGGGCGGTTACGCAGACCGTTCTTTAAGTGGTCTAACTCTGACAATAAGGCCACTTCCAGTACGGATACAATTTAACTTCACTACACATTACTTAGATATTCTTCTTTATTTATCGCTGCCATGTAATGTGTCATATGACTAAACACATTTATCAGTATTGCATAATATTACACGGATTTCAGAGTTCTGTACTAGCGAAAAATCATTTCAGAAAAGTAGAATTTTTATTTTGATGGGTCAAGAGTTGTTTCACAAATAATTAATTCTATTAAGGAAAGAAGATTATCAAAAAGTTCAGCAATAATAACTGCGTCTTCGAAATTAACTATAATTATTTGAGATTGAATGCTTTACTTTTCTAAATGGCGATGGTGTAGTGGCCAGAATAATCCCCTCCAACCACGGTGGACGTCTCCATTGGTCGGCAGGTTTTATGTGGGTTCTCCAGTTTCCATTTGGGCGTCTGTCATAGCTTTGTCCGTCTTCTCACTTCATTCCAACAGTAATGCAGGTCTGAAACTGCTAAGCGTTGTTTAAATTTCTTTCTCACACGGTACGTAGGCTGAAATAGGCAGTTCTGTCATTCCTCGGCTAGTACAGATGAAAACCGCTTCTACAGGAGATGAAATCTCCATTAATTTGTGCACTGAAAAGTTTAAATACCAGTATTCTACATGTAAAAATGCCGTTAAAGTTTGCTGGGGAAAATGAAAAAAAATATGCCAGGGAAACATAGCCATTTAGAAATAACTTTCCTGTCAATATATGGAGTGGGAAATTCATTGTATATTTTCCATTAAAATTCAATAAAATTTGGTGAAAATTCTATTTGCCTGATTCAGTCTTTTATAATGATATCAACAATATCTTTACCTCTTTAGTGTATTTTAATAAAAATTCGGTTATAAATCACGTCTTCTGAATTGGGTTTCCACTGAATCGATGGGAGTGAAAAACCCATGCTACTAATGGAAGTTACTAACCCGTTAACAGTTAGTGTATTCTTATCAAAAGTGGCAGTAAAAATATACGTTTTTAGAAACATAAACGTACGTAATAAACATGTAACAAAGGATTCTAATTATGATAATTTGTGTGCACATGAAATTCCCACGACTAAAAATTTTGAAAAACTCCATTTCTCTTGTAAACAACCTGAAAATATCCCGGTACATTGTATGTGATATGGCACGCAATTCTATAAATAACATTGGACACCAAACAGTCAATTTGAAGGTTTGAAATTATTCAAGCGGTTTGTCTTGAAAATAGAAAGCCATAGCTCTGAATATTTTTGGCAATTAAATCGTAGTGCATATTGCGAACATCGTACACGAGGTGCCATGGTTACACTTCAAGCTTTCTAAGGCACCTCGATTTAATTACAGGAACAATCTGAAGAAGAATAATGAATTGTCTGATTTTATAATATTATTAAAAGTCTTCCTTCTGCGTTAAAGTGTTCAAATAAATACACATTAACACTTCTGTTGGTGAAATTCGTAGTTGTCCGTGCTTTTCATGCTTTGATAAAGATTAAATTCTTCTTAGATGATTGAAATTTTCGCTTTATATTTTTTCCACTACAACTGGCATGTTTACGTTGCTATTGTGAGTAAATTCCATTTGAAAAGTACGCACAAATTTGACGGCATCCTGCACGTTATGGACGCAGGAAGTTCCATCGTGCTGAATTTCGCGTGCGGGAGATGGATAGCAGGCACTTGGCAACGGATGTAGTACTTGCACTTCATTTCCCTCGGGGATCTCCTCTGTAGCGAATAACACTCCGGCAAGAGTGGAGAGCCCTGCTCTGATCACGTCTACACTCGGGCTTAAAAGGAACGTGATGGATAGCCGAGAGTTACTTCTCATGATACAGTTACTCTCTCCGGTGCCTAAGTACCGACTGTATCGTTGCCATTGTCTTTGTTCTCCAGCCGTTCGCTTTGTACTTAGAGGAAACCGAACCTACCTACGACCACACGCACGAGTGTTGGAGATGACTCGATACATTTCCATGAACGGCTACTGCCAACTTTTCTGTAGCTTTGCTGAAGTTATGCTTCCCGGAGATTCCTCCGCATTTTGCATACTAAGCTTAACGTAGCCAAGAAACTTTAACCAGAGGAACAACAACCCGCATTTGTTCGCACTCAATCTAATAATACTATGCATGATTAATATTTCTTACTAGGCATTACGAATACACCAATTTCCTCCCTATTTTTATTCATTTTATATATAAACGAAATCTTACTAAGCAATCCACCCTGTTCATCCAACATTAATAGTAAGTTCTTCTTTACTGAATTGTACATAATATTTAATGGGAACTTTTATGATAATTGATGATAAATTTTATGATAAGGTAATATAATTGGCCGGAGAATGCTGTAAGACGTCTACTACACACGCGTTAGTAACTTTCCTGGATTTCAAGCCCATAATTTGAACATAGAAATCCTCCCACCGTAGGTAAGTACAACCGCCACCTACACCTCTGAGGCCAGTCGCTGAGATTGAAACACTAAACAAATTTTGCTAACTGCATTACTAAAGTGCATTATTTGACTCCTAAAACCCTTACCAGTTGTTAGATGAAAGCAAAATTGAGTCACTCGCAGTGTATATATATATATATATAATCTGTAACTGCGTTATCGTTGCTACATACAGTAACTTGTGTTAATACTCGTCGATTATGGTATTTCTTATATATATTATTTGCTAAATGGCAATGATTTGATTGTATACACAACCCGGAAAAGTAAACTTAACGACATGATATCGTTGAAGTGAAAGATAATCTTAGTGAAATCAAATTTACCTCCCTATTTGAAGTTATTTATAAAAGATGTCAAATTAACGGCTGGGTGGATTTTGGGATATGGTAACAGTTACCATAATATTAATGAAATCGCGTACAAAAATTTATGCAATACCATTAATGTGATATATTGGAAAGTGTAACATGGCTTGAACAACAGTAATACAAATCTAATTAAGCCTTTTAATTGCAAAACGCATATTGTTTATAGTCAATTCAAGGACATTTCCCACTTTCGGTCTACTCACTACATAAACTTCATATACATGTAAACAAGCAGTAAGAAATCTACAAAATAACACTACAGGAAAACAGAGCATTGTATTTGCATACTGGACAAACAATCAAAAGCAAATATTTTTGTACATAACAGTAACATGTATTTCGAATGGTTTTATCTGAAACGTAAATATGTCAGTTTACTTTACGAATTACGCACCATAACTCTTTAATGCGAGTTATGGGCGCTCCAGCGCAATTAAAAAATCTCTACGACTTTTTGTATAGTTCCCGAGAAAACGTCACTTTACACTAGAATGGACGTGGGACGCATGGTGTCTATTACCGTAGTGTAAGAGGAAAGATTATAATTGTGTCGTCCTGTAGAGTACATGGAGAGTTGCAGCCACTATTGTAATTCACCAGACATATGAATTTGTAGTTATAAAGAATGGTTAAATGCAATGTACAACGAGCACGAAAAACTTAGTGCCAAACGACTGTCCTGACTGAAAGAAATTTTCTCACGAAATTTAGGCTTCATGTAGAATATCAAAGAATTTGTAAGAAACAGTGTAACAACATTTAGCAATCGTGTATTGGCAGATGAAAATCCCATATGTTAATAGCTCCAATACGCCATTAGTATCGATTTCCACTTAGTGCATGGGCGTATATCCCACGGAACCAATTAACTGAGCCTCACACTTTGCCTCATATGCGATAAATCAAAGTTTTTTTCTGGCAAGGGAACCGTCATTGTATAACCTCTACATACATTGGTGTATGGTGGGGCACGAGCTCAATTTTATTTTAAGTTCGAGACACTCAAATGTTGCTTTTCATTGCAAGTGACTAGGCTGTGGTGCGCATGTAAAATCTACACCACGATATACACGCCTCTGTAAATCCTAGTATGTACTTGGAAACTTTTCAGAAAACATTCATTGCCAACTTGATGTTTATATTGTTCTGTTTGAAAAATTTTCCTCTACGTTTTCTTTAAAACGTTGCACTATTCATTATGGGTAAATAGGTTTCCAAGTTTACTTTATGATTCCAGCAGAAGTAATTCTCTCTTGTCAATCATTTCAAACATAATATATGAAACGAGTAGGCGCTCCTTTACGTGAGTGAGGGTCACCAGAGGGGTACTGGAGCTAACTGAAACAAAATTACGGTGTCGGCAACATTGCAGTTGCACTGCCACCACCCCTTCCTCCTCAAATCACTGAAGGTGTTATCTGGCAGTCCCCCCTTCTCCTGGAGTTGTCTGACGGTCCCCCTCCCCCTGGTGTTGTTGTCTGGTGGTCCCCCTCCTCCTGGAGTTGTTGTCTTGTGGTCTCCCCCTGGAGATGTTGTCTGACAGTCCCCCTCGAGATGTTGTCTGGCGGTCCCCCCTCGCCAGGAGTTATCTGACGGTTCCCCCTACCTCCTGGAGTTGTTGTCTGGCGGTCCCCCTCCCCCTGGAGTTGTTTTCTGGCAGTCCCCCTCCTCCCTGGAGTTGTTGTCTGACGGGTTCCCCCTCTTCATGGATGCAGTTGTCCCACCCCTAGGAAAGGTTGTCTGCAGTGTATTAAGTGTGATGAAACCCACATATATATATAAGTGCTAAAATGTACCAACTGAGTACCGCAACTTCGTTCGAGTCACCTTCGGTAAAAAAAAATCAAATATGTGTGATAACTAAGCTGGAGAGTAATTAAACTTGTTTCCCTTTCGGCTAGTGGAACATTAAGCTCAATTATCTATTTAATAATGCAAGTCAAATAACAATAACAAAATAATAAATAATAAATACACACTTGTATAATACTTTTTACATAAACCAAGATATTACCAATTTTACACAACGTCGATTTACAGAAATCCCATCGTGCGCACAGGCCCTAATGTGTCCAAATACGTCCAGGTCAGCCAATAAGGTAATTTTTCATTGAAACCAACTTTCGTTTCTGGAGCCGACACACCCTCTAAAATGAGAAAATGAGAAGTTCAATATACATCCGATAGGGACCATCACCTCGCAGGGATCGCTCTCTCTCTCTCTCTCTCTCTCTCTCTCTCTCTCTCTCTCTCTCTCTCTCTCTCTCTTTATCTCTCTTTAGCCGCTGTCTTATCGGGAAAACCCTCTACATGTCTAGCAAAAATTGAGTTGGTGTTAAAAATGGCTTGTCGTTCTTACCTAAAATAATTAATTTTTTAAATAATTTCATTATTTCACTTATATAAAGTTTCTACGAATTGTGTTTTCAACATTTATTTCATATTTTCTCAAATATTGTGTAAGCACATTGAAAAAATATAG
Organism: Dryococelus australis; assembly: GCA_029891345.1. NCBI lineage: Eukaryota > Metazoa > Arthropoda > Insecta > Phasmatodea > Phasmatidae > Dryococelus > Dryococelus australis. The sequence goes on along the minus strand of CM056994.1, from coordinate 165,665,952 downwards.
CGCTCGCGACTTGGCATATTGAAGCGAAAATCCGTGGTGACACGCTAATTGGAAAGTTTTCCTTTGTAATGTGGAAATTTTATTTAAATAAAATTACTTTTATAGGTTTTAACCCAAACTACTTCAATTCGTGCGAGGCAACCAGCGTAAGTTAAAGTGATTATAACTTTAAAATTTAAAAGAGTAACGTAAAAGTACGTTATTCGCTGACATTAACTAGTGACTCATTCTGCATATTTTGCTTCGCAATATTCAGTATTTTAATAGTTTCAAAGTATAAATGGGAGCGAGACCTTTTGAGCGTAAAAAAATGTTTTATTCGCATAACAAATAAATTATAGAGAGTATTTGAATATCGAATAATCACACGCAAACAGTATTTGCATAATGAGCTGAAGTAAAATAACTATCGGCCAATGAAAGAAATTCGATAAGGTTGTGGGGTAAAAACTATAGGCTTGAGAATTTAGTCCTCTGTTTGCGGCCTGTCAAAGATTATCAGATTTTATTCGCACAATGAAAAAAAAACGTGTAAGTAGTATTTATGCAATAAACAAATACCGACATCAATTTAACTTTAATTACACCTCCTATCAGGAAAATTGCTCACTTACAACTGTCCCAAGTTTTGGTTTTATGTATCACTTGTATGTCTACCATATTGTAATTATCTAGTTCACCGCAGTCTCACGAGCTTCAGCAATATGTATTGCTGGAATTCAGCCTCACCCCAGAACTCAAGATGTAATGATGGCAGCTCGTGCAGCAACCCCTAGATATTTTTCAAAAACGAACATTGAAATATTATTATTCTATGTTAAAAAGTAAAATATTATGCTTTTGCCATAATTTTTTTCTACATATAGCAAGCAGACAAGAATTTCAGAATTGCCCATCTAGGATAGCTACGATTTAAAACCTTGATTCATCTCCCATCAAGAAAAAGTTTTGCATTGGATTATTTCGCTTTTCAATCCCCAAGAAAGTTAAAAAATATATATATATTCACTGTGTTATGCCTTACGTGATTTCCCATTGAAGGTAAATAAATGTATATCGAATTAAAAATAAACTGAATTATTGAGAACAAACAGAGAGTCAAATAGGGTGGTACTACTCGAAACATATATGCAGAAGCATTCTAAACATCGCTTTTGTTTAAACCCCCAAATCATTTTGGGCGACGGTGGCCGATTATCACGCTCGCCTCAAACCAAGGCGATTCGGGTTCAATCCCCGGCCGGGTCACCGGATTTTCGCAAGTGGGAATCGTGCCGGATGACGCCGTTGGTCGGCGGATCTTCTCGGGGATCTCCCGTTTCCCCCGCCATTCCATTCCGGCGGCTCTCCATATTCACTTTAATCACCCTCATCGACTCTCAAGACCTCGCTGTTAAGAGCCGCCCAAATCTCTTCACTCACTCTCCACAAATAATTTTGAACGCTAAATAATTTGTTTATATATATTTTTTAAGTAATACCTTATTTGCCAATTATAATTTAATATCGCGCAAATAACATTCACACCGAAATCATAAACAATATTTTAAAAACAAGAGAAACTGTGTGTGGCTCACTACCAGACTTCCATAGAGGCAGCAGACTTCCCAAGACGCTAGTTAGCATTTATACCGCAAGAAATGCATAATACAGAGAACTGGACACGTCAGTGAGAAAGCGCCTGCCTAGCTATGGACTGGTGAGGATGATGAGGGGGAGGGGTGAAGACTAGTGCCAGCGAACGACAACAGAGGGCGGGTAATTTCTCACTCTTTGTCTCTTTGTCCAGCCACCGACCACTTAGGAGACACAACCTGATCCGGCAGGCCTGTCTCCTCGGTAAGAACACCCATTCTGCCAGGCTGTCGCACTCAAATAATGAATACATCCCCACCGGGATCAGTGACTCTAGGCCAGTGATCAGTGACTCCGAGCCAGAAGTGCAGGGCTTTGACTATTGACTTTTGACCTTTACCGTTGACCTTGACCTTGAAAATTCAAAAATACGAAAATATAAAAAAATAAAGCAATCCTTAAAAGTTTGTTATTAAAAATGAGTAAAATTAATAAAAAAATCAGTAATAAATTATTGAAAAATCGTTTAAAGATGTATTATTAAAAATTAAATTTCATAAGGTTACCACCACCATCCCTCACCCTACATCCATCCCCTTGCCCATACCTTGTCAAACATCTTGGTAGGCAAACACCACCTTGTTAGATGACTGCCATTTTGAAATACGACCGCTATTTTGTTATACGACCGGCATCTTGGTAGGCGACCGTCAACTTGGTATCCGACGACCATCTCGGTAGATGTCACCCATCCGCCATATTGAAAGCCAGTGAGCACGATCTTGTCCTTACGGCCTTAAATGTCGTTCAAAACACAAACTAGAGAAAAAATGCATAAAATTGAACAAGCATAAAATATTACAGACTATCGCCATATAGAATGCAGGTGCACTCGGCCTTTATTCAATGACATATTATATTACTGACTACTACTGCCATATTAGATGTAGTCTACATCGACTTTGACCCGATGACCTTGAATGATTTTGAAAACCAAAACTAGAGAAAAATCCACAAACGTCATCAACTATAATACATTTCAAACTATTACCACCATATTAGGTGCAGACTACCTCGACCTTGGTACCATGACCTTGAATGACATTAATAACAAAAACTAGAGAAAAACATATAAAAGTCAGCTAGCAAAACATACTATAGACTACTATCACCATATTAGATGCATGCTATCATAACCTTGACCCCATGAGCTTGCAACCAAAAACTAGAGAAAAATACCAACAAATCACCAAGTATAATACATTACAGACTACTACCGCCATAATAGATGCAGACCATCTTAACCTTGACCCCGATATCTTGAATGACCTTGAAAACAAAAGCTCGTGAAAAAACATATAAGGCAGAAAGTTTAATACGTTACAGACAAAGTTAACCATATTGTATGCAGACTATCTTAAATTTCACCCCATGTCCTTTAATGGCATTGATAACAGAAACTCTAAAAAAAAAGGAATTAATTTATAAACGTAAACAAGCATATTATGTTACTAACCACTACCACTGTATTGGGTGCAGGTATCCTTGACCCCGAACCAATGTCCTTAGATGGCCTTGCAAATTAAAACCTGAAGAAAAAATGTCTGTTTACTCCACTTACTCATAAGCCAAACACACACACTCACGAACGTGCACATAAACACACACCCACAGAGCATGAAATATACCAATTTGCAGGAGAGACTGATAACATAAAAAAACCTGCTTGTGTTACCAGGAACAACACCTACATTAATTTTCCGAAGCGAAATGCATACATATGTATGCACGACCCAGTAATGGGTAGTGGAAGGGGTAGGAGGGATTAAGATGCGGTTGGAGGTAGAAGTAGAGGTTGAGGTAATTAGAAGTGGGGGTTGAGCTATGGGGCGATGGAGCTGTGTAGTGATGGAGTGATGGAGTGATGGAGCGATGGAGCTGGTGGAGCGAGTCTTGGGTGGCGTCAGTCTGTAGGAATCAGTCAGCAGACTTGAACGTACCTGCTGGAGATGTAAGTGATGGAGCTAAAGTTGTGGTTAACGTCGGAAATGGTGTTCTAGATACCTCAGTCGAAAATTTCGATGACCCCACTGAAGATTTCGCAGCCGTATAACGGCTAAAGACGTCGATGGCACTGCTAGTACCACTCCCGAAGAATTGTTGGTACTGTCGTAGCTACTATTAGCTCTGGAGTGTCCGAAGACATCGAAAATGCAGAATAAGACTTAGATGCGGAGCTGCAGAAGCTAGCTGAGACAATGTATCTTTCACGACAGCCGTTGTTGAACTAAGCCTCTCATCTGATCCATCTACTGCTTATATGATATGTATATGCAAGCCCTTCCACGTCATATTGACTTCGAACCAATCATATTACGTCATCAATTTATTGTTCGGGCACCGACCAGTCAATTACCTAGTTGCAAAGTGATTGAGGTTGATCAATCGATCGCATGAAGGCATTAAGAGATCACACACAGGCAGGTAGACAGGCTTCAGATGCTAGTTCCGGAATAATGAATTAACGACGTCGTGTGATTGGTTCAAAGTCAATATGACGTCATAGGGCTTGCATACGCGTATATTATAAGCAGTAGGGAGGTCAGTTGAGAGGCTTAGTTTGAAAATGGCTGTCGTGAAAGATACATCTGTCGGCTAGCTTCTGCAGCTTCACGTAAAGATTTTATTCTGCATCTGCGATATCTTCGGACACTCCAGAGCTAACGATAGCTACGACAGTACCATCTACTTCTCCGGGAGGGGTACCAGCAGTTCAATCGACTTATTCAGCCGTTACACCTACGAAATCTTCAATGGAGTGGAGCCATCGAACTGTTCGTCTTAGTTACCTAGAACAGTATTGCCGATGTACCTACTACTTTAGCTCCAGCATCTACATCTCCGATAGGTCTGCCCGAGTATGCCAACTGACTCCTACAGACTGACTCCAGCCAAGACTCGCTACAACTGCTCCATCGCTCCATCGCTCAGCCTCCACCTCCAGCTCCAGCTCCACCTCCACCTCCACTTCCACCTCCCATTGCTGTGTCGTATGTCCATATGTATGCATTTCCCTTCGGAATTATTTATGTGGGCTTTTTTCCTGGTCACACTACCATGTTTTTTAATTTGATTTCAGTCTCGCCTGCAGATTGGTTGATTTTGGGCTCTTTGTATTCATGTGCATGTAGAGAGTGTGTGTGTTTAGCGCATGAGCGAGTGGAGAAAGTACAATTTTTTCTTCACGTTTTAATTTTAAAGGTAATCTTAGGACATGGGGTCAAAGTTACCTGCACCAAATATTGTAGTAGTGTTAAGTAACATAAAACGCCTGTTGACTTTTATGAATTCATTCACTTTTTTCTCAAGTTTTTATTTTCGAGGTCACTGAATAACATGTGGTGAAGGTTTAGGTAGTCTGCATCCAATATGGCCGTGGCAGTTTGTAATGTATTTTGCTTACTGCCTTGTATGTATTTGTCGCGACTTTTAGTTTACAAGGTCATTCAAGGTCATGGGGTCAAGTTATTGGTCACTGGCTTACAATATGGCGGATGTGTGACATCTACCAAAATAGTGGTAACCTACTGAGAGGGGGTCGCCTACTGAGATGGTGGTCGCCTACCAATATGGTGGTCGCCTACCAAGATGATAGTCATCTAACAAGTTGGTGATCGCCTACCAATATGGTGGTTGCCTACCATGGTGGTGGTCGTATACCAAGATTGCGGTTGCCTACCAAGATGGTAGACTGGGTTTGGGAAAGTGGTCTAGGCCTGCCGACTAATTTGTTAAGCAAAGGACAGTGGAGGGAACCTTGGGAAATTTAATTTTTATAATTAATTTTTCAACCATTATTTATAATTTATATAACACTTTTTAATCATTTTTATTAATATTATTTTGGATTTTTTTTAAATATTTGTGAATTATTAAAATAATTTTTTAATTTTTTTTTGTAGTCAAGGTCAAAGGTCAATGGGCAAAGGTCCTGCTATTCTGGCTCGTAGTCACTGATCCCTGGCTCGGAGCCAATAATCTCGGTCTCCTGTTAGGAGTCACTGATCCTGGTCTCCTGCTCTGGGAAAAATGTGCATTTTTTGGGGATTTTTTAGGGGAAAAAGTACACTCTTAGGGAAAGGGGTAAATTTTTAGGGAAAGCCAGTCAATGTTGAGGAAAGAAAAGGTAATTTCGAGGGAAAAAAGAGGGAAAAGGTAATTCCAATATGGCGACCTGGCGGCTCCAGCTCTCCTATGTCCCGTATCGTTGCGCCAAACATTTTATTTTCCTACTAGACGGGCCTTCCTCTACTAAGTGGAAATTCGGCCATACAAACCTCTCACATGCATTTTGTGTTGTGTTATTAAATAACAAAACATGTGCAACGGAAGATAAAGGATTTTCACGGTAAAGTGAGCACTATTTAAGGCCCTTCAAAATCCTTCCTTTCATCCAATTTCCATCGTCCTGCTGCTTTTTAATATAAGCATTGCAATGTAACAAATAAACACAGTGTATACTATTCCCCACCCTCAAAATTTAATGCCTGAGGTTGCGACAGTATATATTTATTATTTGTTTGTGCCTTTTAGGAGGGCCTTTAAAAGTACTCACTTTATCGTGAGCAGAATATAGTAATATATTAAACACATATCTTCAAAAAGATTACACATTTTCTCCTTAATTTGCGAGTTATGGTCGATTAGGAAAAATACGTGATAGAGGACTGTTATATCTTCCAGGGGACTGTTTAAATGAAATAAAAACATCTTTTGTATCAATTGTAACCAATCAAATGTCTTTATTTTCTGTGAAAACTTTAACGAATTTTATTCCGTATAATCAATGATAAATAAAATCTATAGCAAATTCTGAATTATTAATGAATTAATGCCCAAGCATATTTTGACAAATTTACTGTAAGCGCTACAATACGACTGGAATTTAACATATCAAAATCAACGTTTTAACACAAAAATAACGTGTTCCTTACTGAATGTATGACTCTTAACTAGTATCGAGATCATTCTTCTCATAATCTTTAAATGAACATGAACTGATTTAAACAAAACAAATAATATCTTATTCTATAAAATCTCACAATCAACATCCTTGCATCTTACTTGTACTCTTACATAAATTACTTTTCGTAGCAAGTAATTATATATATATATATATATATATTGCAATGATAGCACACAACGAAATCAGTCTTATCGTTGCATATTAAGAAACAATTAATCACAAACTATAATTATTTTTCATAGACATATATAGAGGGAACTTAAATTAATAAAATATTGCTTTCCCTTTTACGGTCAGCTCTGGGTTTGGTAACATTTACAATATTTGGCCGAAAGCTATATCTTAAATATCAGTCTGATCAACTCTGAACGTGTGACCCTTACAGTTACAAATTGTCAGAAATGAGTAGTAGGATTTTGATTGTTGAGGCATAAGGGCATCGGGGATAGGAGCGTAGGAGCCTCCTGGGCACCATGCTGTTACGTCACCATCCGTCGTCTTGGACCCATATGAGCTTAACCTTGAAGTTTGACCGTGAACATGACCTTAACACCGGTGACCTCCTACCTCAAAAACTGTCCAAAATATAAAATTTGCGAAAAAATCTTTAAAAAAAATTATTACAAAAATGTATTTAAAATTGTGAAAATGTATAAAAAATTTACTATCAAAAAATGAAACTAAAAATCATTAAAAAATGTATTATCAAAATGTATTAAATAATTGTATTAGAAATGTTTTATTTAAAAATTTATTAAAAATGTTTTATTAAAAATGTAATAAAAATTCTTTAAAAATTTCATTTAAAAGTCTTTTCCCCTCGGCAGCCATTTTCCCTAACAATTTCTCTTCTCCCTTAAAATTTCCCTTTTCCCTTAAAATGTACCTTTTTTGTAAAAATAATTTTATTAAAAGTTGTTTAAAAATAGATAAAAAATAATTTAAAAAATTATATTTCCAGAGATACATTGGCTGTTTACTCATATTCGTTCGACTGTTGGCGGGCCTCCACTAATTATTTTTTTTTGTTGGACCACCCACCCCCCTCCACCGCCCAACACACCAAATACTCATTCCGCCATATTGATTTTATGGTCAGTCATTTGTTCCGAAGTTTGTCTCTCACCTGCGTTTGACGCCATATTGGTATGCTCTCACTTTCTTGAAAAAAATTATTCAAAACATGTTTTACTAAAATTTTAAAAAAATTTATTTCAAAAAATTTCGTAAACATAATTTTTTTTTCGTGAGTCATTTGTTTAAGAGTTTGTCCCTCGTCGTTCGACTTTCCATCACCATTGATATAATGGCTAATTAGTGTTTAGTCATCAAGCCTCCACCACCTTCGTTCCACCAATTAGTGGTCTGCGATGCATTCCCACCAATGTTTAACATTGACTAATTACTGACATCTGTTCAACTGTCAACTAGTCTCCACCACCTCCATTCCAGCCCCTCCAATTGCTCACTCTTTGTTCGATCCAAAGCTTCCCATTAGCCGATTACTCGGGTGTCTTCGGAATCCTTCGTGACACCAATGATCCTCATTCGCTAATTAGTCACGTCCGTCCCACCCAACCAATCAATGTTTATTCAGCAAGCCACAACCACCTCTGTTCCACCAATTAGACGCGTGCTCCACCCCACCAATCTCTCCGATTGGCTAATAACTCTATTCGTTCGATCCCATATTTCCCATTGGCTGATTGCTCGGGTATCTTCGGAAACCTTCGTTTCAGTAATCTCTCAGATTGACCAATTATTCATGTGCCAATCTACCCTGCCAATCGGCTGTTTAGTCAGTAAGCCTCCACCACCTCTGTTCCATCCCGTACAATTACTCACTTTTTGTGAGTATCTTCAGAAACCTTCGAACTCCCAATGTTTCTAATTCGCTAATTAGTCACGTCCGTTCCATCCAACCAATAAGTGTTTATTAACCAAGCTACAACTACCTCTGTTCCACCAATTAGTCGTGTACCCCACTCTCCCCAAACTCTCCAATTGGCTTTATAGGACGCGTCTCCGAAGGCCTCTGAGAAAAGTTGTACCTCGCTATTTCGAGCATAGAGACCGGTGATCATTTATTTTCGAACGTCTGTTACATTAGCCACATGATCAAGTACATAAGAAACCATCAGTATTGCAGGAGACAATGAAGATAATAATCTTCAGCTCATCCGCACGACATTGGTACGAGGAGCAATACTGTCCATGTCGTCGACTGGTACGAACCCGCTACCAACAGACAATCCACTACCGCCAATAAACCCGCGTCCATTTGTCAACTCGTACCAGTCTCCGGAATACAGTGTATTCTCACCCAACTTCGTAGAGAGTCCCATCAGCCCTGATTTTGAAGACAGCGACATATAAGAAGTGACCGTCGCCGAATTTTCTCCTTTCAGGTCAGAAGACGCGAGCAACTACAGCGAACTGAATTTGGGATACCGATGCGTAAGTTTTCGAGATACTATAAGTATTCTGCAATTTCAATTTTGCGAATGCGTAATTCACTGGCTATGCTGCTACGATGAGTTCGAAATCTGTTATATGCTGAACACATCAACTTCAAATATAAAACTGTTACGTCTACAATTGACTCCCCACTCTATGCTTCCTTGGTTGCTGGAAGAGTTGGTAAAACAGAGTGTAATTTTCAAGTAAACATGGCAAGAATGTACGAAAGTGAATTGTACGTACTGTTCCAGAAAAGTAAAAACGGTTAGATGTGTAAATGACAGGAGAAATGCGATGTAGATAACCACATCGTGAAGAGGCAAGGATTTCCGGACTGGACCTCCAACTGCACGCCTTTTGTATGCGAAGTGTACCTAGTGTATAAGTCCAATGCATAAAAAAACGCAAGTATATCTCCTCTACTGCACAGCGTTACTTAAACGGACCAGCCGTCAGCCACCATGATCGCGGAGCGATGTGACGAAAATGTTCATTTCCTCCTCATCGATAGAAAAACAATCTATGGTATGGCGTTTGAATTAACAGTGCAAGATTGCGATAGTGACGAGTGTGCGGTTAATTTATGCCGTACACAAAGTTCCCCACAAATATCGGAAATATGAAAAAAGGAATAGCGGGTGAAAGATGTACAACCAAGTACGACAGGAAAAATTGCGAAATTATTCACGAAATTCAAAGAATGACGATTTCTTTAACATATGTTCGTAACGATGTTACAGTGCGTGGCATAGTTTGGAGGTTACAGCGCCTGCGAACTCATGGCCAGAGGTACTTGTGTGTGTTTGCGCACATGATCTTTGCTTTATCTATAGAAAAACCTAGATGATGAAAACGTCCCATTTTCTCCGTAATTTTCTTTAGTTGAAACCCACTGTGTAAACGGCATATCGACGTACGTGATTAATAGTATGGATGGACAAAGGCAAGTATCTTATGCATAAGGAAAAACTTAATCTAATTTTTTACTGTAAATTGTTCATCATGTAAAATATTTTCTTTCATGTGTTGTATTTAAGACTTTTATTGTTAAATTTATATTTATCTTGTGAAACATTTTTTTATAAGTGTTTTGTGTGTTAATACGATGTATATACATTATTTTCTTTGTGTTTTTTTCTCAAGTACGATGTTTGTACATATATTATTTTCTTTCATGGTTTTTTGCAAGTATGATTTAAAATAATTATGTTTCATGTTTCAAGTATTTGTGTAATATTTCTTCAATCATAGTGAAATGATTTTAAAAATGACGTGGTACCGCTGCTGCTGCTGGGTGCGGGCGATACAGAGAGAGGCGGGTGTTGTCCTTGCAAGGCGTGGCAAAATGAAGGTTTCCATATAAGCACTTCATCTCTACGTTAGCATTCTTTCTCCCCTTTCGTCTACACACACTTTCGAGAGGTAGTTTATATAGGTCGGGAAGAGTTCCATCTTGCAGTGCACATTTTTTAAAAGTCGATGCCTTTCATTGAAACGCTATTTGCTAATAAAGTCGCACAAGTTAGTTGCTGTAATAATAAAGAAATCAAGCAAAAATAATGTGCGTTAAATTTAAGTTTGGTTGATATTGCAGGTAGTAGGAACTGTTATAAAATTTATATTGCACGTACGTGTCCCATTCGCCAAGAGAAATGCAAACACAAAATATACAGATTGTTAAAAAACCATTTCGTGCTTTTATCCCGTTCACCAAGCTAAAAGCAAGTGCAATACATACAGATCGATTGTAAAAAACACTTACTTACGTTTCCTTTTACACAGAGAAGAAATAAAGTAGTAAACGCACGCACACACACACACACACACACACACACACGCGCACACACACACACACACACACACACACACGCTGTTATAAGTTAAATAACATGTAGTTGCATTAAACTCGAAAAACCACATACATATAACACACTACAGCAAATTAGGATAAATACGTTTCTCTCTCTTTAAAATCACATTTGTTTTAAATTCGTACAAATCTCTCAATTGAGCTGCAGACTTTCGGTCGGTAGATATCGTTTCACAAGTCATTTCATGTTACATTTCACTTCTGTAACAACACGCACAGTTAGACAGTTCTAGGTGCACATCAGCAACATCGTTACGTAATGCGCGTAACCTTGTTTCAGAATTTGGCGAGTCTCATCACCGTTGGGCCGAAGGGAGGGAGAGCTAGCATCGAGAGGCAGCGGAGATCACATGTCCTCCCATTTTTCGGCTTTGATCTAATCAATATTAGAGACTGGTGAGTACCGTACCAGCACTGGCGAGTCCGTCACTCAGCGAGTCTCCGTTGTTGTTTGCACACGTAAAACAGTCATTTCGGGAAAGCTATGGTCTCTCTGTGGTACGTTTACAGCTGCCAACTGCAGGGAACCATCAGTGATGTTGTTAATGCATGTAGCCAACTCATCCATCTGGAAGCCGCGAAAGGGCGGCAACTGGGAGTCCTCGAAGGACACCGCCTGGAAGAGTGTCGGCCGGGTCCTCCTTCTCCGGAAGGGTACTGTCTGACTGCCCCAGAAGGGCGCCTCCGTCACGATGTCGGACGCTGCTATAGGTGCAGCGCCGGGTTCTACCATGGTCTCCGATATGGCAGAGCTGTGTGGTCCTGAGACGGAGGCATCCGTATTTTCGAATAACTCTCCCGCTGCTATTTCGACAACATTGTCAATCTCGGACCAGAAACTGACTGTCGACATTAAGAAGATGGGTGCTACACTCTAAATCTGAATCAGTGAGAATTTCACTGTATTAATCAGTCAAACGTATCTCAGTCGCTTCAGTGAATTTGACTGATGGACGATTGAAAAAATGCCACATTTCCTTCACTGATTCATTCAGTGAAATTTCCCACTTATTCGTCAGTCAATTTTTCCCCACTGTTTTCTCAGTGATTTATGTTTTGACTGATGGCACAGTGAAACATCTGGTCAACTTGCTTCGTCTCTAATTATTTTTGACTGATGTATCAATGAAACTGCGTGTAAAAATGGCCGTTAAACAAAAAGTATCAATTGATGTAACAGAGAATAAACGAATAAAACTAATGCAAAATACTATCTAAATGTGTTCCGTCTTTCAAAACGCCATTTTACGAGGTAATATGAACACACAACATTTCATTCCGTTTATACGTTTTTAATTTTGATTCCATATTATAGTCGCAGACAAAGTCTTCGACGCCAATACGATGTCGATGGAGGATAATGACCTAGTATGGTGAAATCACTTGTCAGCCGTAGGCCACAGACTCAAGAAAAAAAATTCTTGCATCTTCTTATAAGTGTCACACCAAGGCACAGCATCATCGTCCTTTGCACCACAGCAACCCGTTTCTATTTCCGAAGTGCCTCGCACCATACACGGGGGTGCCATTGTCGAGGGTACCTACACTTTTTTTCGTACCAATTACAACCCGTGCATTGTGCGTAACCTCCAAACACGTCAAGCACTTTGTAATATTCGCCGACATACCTTTCACAGCGCGATGCAGTACAAAAATGGCGCATCAACGTCCAAATTTAAGCTTACAAACGAGAGTCCAACCCCCTCCCCCATAACCCCTTCTATAATGCTCTGCATACTGCCACCACAGCCTGCCTTCCCTTCAGGATGTGCTTGTTTGATCGCAAATAAAAAACTGTGTGTGTGTGTATATATATATATTATATATATATATATATATATATATATATATATATATATATATATATATATATATTATATATATATGTATATATAAAGTTTTTGATAAACTTGCAGTACACGCGTGACAGGGAATAACCGAGCAGATGTCGGAGAATTACATCGCGCAAAACTATTTTCACTGTTTTCTGCTGGCCATCCACCGCCTGTTGGCACGCGAGTGACTCCTTCTGTTCCCGCGACTCAATTTCTTAAATAATATTTCCGCACACACACATCATGCAGTTAGCAAAAATCGGTATATTAAAAAAGTAAAATATCCAAAATAAAATATATTACATAGTCAGTTTTGGTCCTACATGAATATTTTATTTACACAATTTACAAAAAATGAACTATAAATGCCGCAGTCTGTGTTTTTGAAATTCAATCTGCCAGTCAAAACATTTTCGTGAAAAATTTTTAACAGTCTTTGAAGTTCGATCCAAAGCAGTAGAACTAGAATCTTCGGGATATTTTCTTTCAGGACCCGGTGTAAGACACGACTGAAAAGAGCAGACAAAAGCAAAAGAAGAAAAACAAGACACCCCCAAACGGAAAGATTAACGAGTATAAAGAATTAGAGAGGTCGAATCACTAACTTCGAAGACTAGACATCGAACGATTGGAAAGGTAACATACTTCAGCCCAGCAATCATCTACTGAGACAACCCAAGACAAGCAATGCAAACTAGCATACAGTGTGAAAAGTACATAAGCATATATAGCATGTAAAACAGACTTCAGTTCATCGGCGAGCGTTGTGGAAAGCAGATCGTTAAGACTACATTCATCTACTACAAAAAAGTACTCTGCTACAACATGAAGAAGAAATCAATTGTTGAAGACTTACCATCTATAACACCGCCAACATCAGCAACAGCAAGAGGCCCTGAAGAGTCGCTACAAGCAGTGCGGTATTAATGTTACCACTGCGATCTTAAACTATACTACAATATGATGATGTAGAATCGATGGTTGAAGACTTGTAAGCTGTAACACCCTCAGTACCGTCAACGGCAAGAGGTCATGAAGAGTAGCTTCAGGTATTACGTTATTAGCATTAGTACTGTGGAAATACATTTACTAAAAGAAAATGTATCATGCACGTCGACATGAAATTAGCCATTCATGTTCAGCCCAGCATACAAGGGGTTCCATTGTAGTAACTGCGACGCTGTATTTACCCGCAGCGTTAAACTGTATAACTATAACAAAAGGTGTAAAGGAAATGTTCGTCGTTCTTCGGGAAGTAAGCGCAAGTATTGTTGCAAGACATTCCCAAAACGCACCGGTGCCAGATGTCATGAAGAGAGTCACTGTCCATTTGCCACCGTCTACAATATCTACCCATGTGTTAACTACTGTGAGTTATATGCGAATAAGAGTGCCTGGATTGCTCACAGCAGGAAGTGTTCTGCAAAAAAATGTCGTAATTAATGTTTTGCTCGAATGAAGAATAAGTTGAGTATGTATCGATTTTATTATGCATTCTTATGTCATGTATGTAAAATAAAGGTAAAGTGTATAAATTATGTATAATTAATTCATCTAACAACACCCCTGCTATTATTAGGTTCACCTCCATGACAAGAAAATTTACATGATATTGTCTAAGACTAATGAGAATTAATATTTTTTTTAATAGTGTGAAGTCTAGAACTCAGCTCCCTACCAATGACTGAGCAACACACACACTGATGCTCTCACCATCTTAGTTTCTCCAGTTGATCTCTAGAGTGCACAACAACCGTTTGTTAGGGTTGCGGAGGTCTTCAACCATCTTCGTTACCCCTATCAGATGGGAACATTAACCTCGTTTTTGCATAACCGATGACCATCGCCAGGAGCACTAGTGTCGATACACATGACCGAATTCCGAAGTACTGCATGCAGAACACTCATCCATGCATACAGTACACTATTTACCAGCAGTGATAATTTAAAGACACACATTCTATTACTTGTTAAGGCGAGTGGTCCTCCAACATATAATAGCACTACTATGTAGTGTTTATGAGATATAAAATAGTTATAATCATGTAACCATCATTACATATTGCATAAGAGACGAGCACTCTACATCATATCAGTCGTGTACTCTAGCAGGCGACTGGAGAAACTCGGATCCTGGGTGCAAGCATCTGTCGGTAGGGAGCTGAGTTCGAAACTTGCTGCTCTATACAGGTTATCACTATGTGTAAACACAGCATCGCATTTATCACAGTGGAATGGCTGGGCTGAACGTGAATTGCTGTCTGCATGGTTGCAGGATGGAAACTTCCTCTACGTGCATGCATTAAAAGTTCGATGCCAGGCAAGGTCCTGAAAACAGAGCATGACTGTCTGTAAATGTAAAGGCTTGATATATGATGTAAGTACATGCATTGCAGGTTATGTACACCAGCACAGTCAGGGTCATGAAGCCAAGGTATGACTACCTGTACTTACAAGGGCTCGGTACATGAGTGCAGGTCGATGACAAAGCATGACTATGTTTATGGCCACATAATGCTAATTTACGTAGACCATCTCGCGCTGCCTCGACAGCTGGCTGTGAAATTGAGCTCTGAAATTCTTGTATCCTCATACATGACAGGCATATACTTATTTCGCACACACTGTATGGGTAGGTCTTCTAGTTGATGTCTTTTCGTGACATTTGGCAGTGGGGCCTTCCTTCCTGATGGAATATTGTCTACTCACTACAGGCAAACATAATATGACAACTTTAAAGTCGGCATGCATTACCACAGATTTTGTTTACCTTGAAATGATTGAACTCTCTACGGGTATTGAACCTGCGATACATTATTTTAAAGGATGATGTACTATCTTCAGTACAGTCGGGTATATGTATTAGTTCCTATAATGTTCCAATAGCATGTGTAACATGTAAGTATGATTTATCAAGGGGTGCTGATGTACTTATTGCTTTCTTGGTTGCTAATGTATACCATAAACAGAAAGGTGGAATGGTCATTGTAGTCTCTGCTTCCAGCAAGTTCAAGTCGACGAGATGTGCTCGCGACCTACTGGTCTTTAATGCTACACAAGCTAAGGTAAACATCTGCACTTTATATTTTTGCACCTTCTTAAGGCGGAGTACATACATAGTTGTCATATGTGTGTTGCGATACGTCCTTACTTGTCATTAGTAATTCATGGCTAATTGGTTTCGCAATGAGATTCTAACATTATAAATGTTATCTCTCTCTTGCACGATTAATGTATGTTCTTTCATATGTGTGTACGGTTCAGGCAATAGGTATTATAAAACGTAATTCCTCTCCTAAAGAGATATGCACGAGACACTTGTAGTGTTGGCCAGTTTAGTTTTAATCGATTTGTAAAGGTGTTCTGGCCAGATCAGTCTGGTCTTACCGAACATCATCTAAAGCAGCATACAGCACCTCTCGCATGTGATTGCAATGGCCGATACTTTATCATAACTTTTTTAAGCAGTTTGCAATAGTGTGTAGCAGTCTTGTCCTTATCATTCCCACATTTCCCAATGGAACTTTTCTGATGCTAGCACACATGTTAAATACTTATAACATATGGTCTAAATAGATGTTGTTTTGTACTTAATGCTTATATTCAATGCTTCGGAAATTTCAGCTAACTATGGTAATAAGTATACAGAGGATCTACTTGGCCCTATGACCCTTCTCATTGTACGACAGTTGTATCTCAAATGGTTTGGAAATTATGGCCAACTATGGGTATAAGTAGTCATAGGGTCCACTTGACCATACAAGCATTCTCATTGTCGTAGGTAATATATAAGTTATGAATTTGGTAGTTGTATTAAAAATGACTCGGAAGCTAAAGCCAACTATGCTTATTAGTGGACATAGGGTACACTTCTTGTCACATTGGGTAATGCCTATGTCATAAATTTGACAACTACATATTAAATGGTTCAGGAATTATGGCCAACTATTCTTATAAGTAGAAATAAGAGTTTCAGACTTGAGCAAGGGGCAGTGTTGCCGAATTCTAGAGCAGTAAGTAAATACCTTTGGTAGGGTCGAAGCTTCCAGACATTTGTGATTCGCTAATAAAGATGCCACCATCACCGTACTGGATGCCTGTAGTTTTACAGCCAGGATCCAGTCAGGCATAATGGCTTACAAGATGGTGCACCACATTGACAGCCATTTAGCTAGACAGTATGAATTACAAGATTGCAGACTTAATTGACAGAGCAGAAATTTCTGCATTAGTCACCATTTTTGTTAAATAGTACGACTTTCAAAATGGTGGTCCATATTGACAGAAAAGGACGTTTTGCTTTGGACACCATTTTTCTAGGTAATGTATTGGCAACCACTTTGCTGGAAAGCGCTACTACCAAGATAGCGGACCAGATTGACAGAGCAGGAAGTTTTGTATCTACAACCATTTTGCTAGGTTGTGTTTTGTCGGCCATTTTTTACTAGACAGTGCCACTTCCAGATAGCAGACTAGAATGATAAAGCAGGAAGTTTTGCATAGGCAGGTATTTTGCTAGACAGTGCCACTTCCAATATAGCAGATCAGATTAACATAGCAGGACATTCTGTATTAACAGCCATTTTGGTAGTCAGTGTCACTTTTAAGACTGTGGGCCAGATTGGCAGAGCAGGAAGTTCTCGTCCCAGCCACAGACTTGAGCTGGAGGAAGTGTTGCAGAATGCAAAGATGGCAGGCCAGATTAACAGAACAGGATGTTCTCATCCCAGTAACAGGCTTGGGCAGGGGGAGTTTCATGGAATGCAAGAGCAGGAAGTAGAGACATTGGGTAGGATGGAAATTATCCAGGCATTTTAACTAGCCTGGCTAACAGAATGACCACTGTAAGCATACTGGTTACCAAAATGGCCATCGTCTGCTTACTGGCCGCCAAAATAGACTCCGGTACCATCCTGAATCCTCTGAAACAGACA
This sequence comes from Dryococelus australis, assembly GCA_029891345.1. Taxonomy (NCBI): domain Eukaryota; kingdom Metazoa; phylum Arthropoda; class Insecta; order Phasmatodea; family Phasmatidae; genus Dryococelus; species Dryococelus australis. The sequence goes on along the minus strand of CM056994.1, from coordinate 165,648,252 downwards.
CCAATGTGGCCGCGGCAGCATGCCGAGGGAACCCTTGTGCTGAATTGATACAGCAGGAGGTTTGGTTTCAATATGGCCGCCGGGAGTGGTTTGCACAATGATTGCACAATTTTCGACTGATTCAGCCACATTCCGCAAACTTCAGTCACCTTTTGCAACTTTTCTGCCACAGTGTGAAAATACACTTTCGGGATGAGAAAGGGGAAATTTTGGCGGGAAAAGGCTCAAATTGGAGGGGAAAGGTTTTTTCCGCGAATTTGGCCATTTTTATGCGAAAATGACGTCATCGGACCGGATTGACAGAGAAGAAGGTACAGATTCAAGATGACTGCTGGCTCCCTGGCTCCCTCTGCAATCATCAGTTGCACCAGAACTGTTTTTATACATCTAATCCTCCCGCACGTACCTTCGAACCCTTCAGGACTCTCGCCTGGAAGAAGTTTCACGACTCTCCACTACCATATTTTCGAGCAGTACTGCGTTGATGGGAGACATTTGTTATACCTGATCAGAATTGTCTTTAAAACGACCAATTTTATGTTTATAGTGAGCATTAGTTTGGCATTTTCGGACACGGCACTAATGTGCGGCAGCAAAAATAAATGTTGGTTATTGTTTCTTGTTTAGCATGCCGTAATCATTACCTTGGTACACTGTGAATGTGCGGAGTTGGAAGTACTTTCCTACGAGCCTGTGCTCATCGCCAGCGAAAATTTTACGCTTTTATCTGTCACTAGTTTGGCTTTCTCGGATGTTGTAAAGGTGATATCTAGCCATACGATGACTTGAAAGTAGCTTATACTATTTTTATCTCTATCCAAGATTTGTATAATGGTTAGTGGACAATTTCTTCGAAGTCTGCCCATTGGCCTTATGCAAAAGTGCAAATAAATATAATTTAATAACAGAAATATTTTACTTACATAAATCAAATTTCATCAGAACAATTCAGAAGGTTGCGTGTTCACATAATCAAAACCTCGTACACATATTTTCAACAGGTCTAGTATTATGAAGCGACGGAATAAGGAATTTAATTATTAAATATCTCTTCTAACTAAAAAAAATTAACAAAATCTGATATACATGACAAAAATAAATTTACAAAGTAAGGTACGAAATTTCATCCAGATCGGCCATAAAACTGTTACTAGGGCTCCACCAAGTGGCAATTACTCCTGCTCGAATGCGAGGATTTATCGAAAGTTTCAGGGCAATTAGCGATGCTCTGGAGCCGTGATGACACCTTGACCCGGGGAGGGCCGGACGTCACGGAACACGGCATTTTGTACTAACATATGACTCATAGCAGCCACTGTGCAACAGCCGCATCGGAAGGCTATGTGTGTATGCTCGACAGCTTACCCGAAACCACACAGCGTAAGAATTGTAACAGCAACACACCTTCGCACATTCATTATAGCTTCATTTTACGTAATTATACTTTCGTACTTTTTGAACATTCTGCCAGGTTTTATGTAGTAGTTAATTATGAAATAATCGCATATTTGATCATGAAGTTGTCAGCATTTACAAACACAAATTTACACACGCACACACACACACATATATTTATTTATGTGTGTGTGAGCGTGTGTGTGTGTTTGTATAGTTGTATAATTTTAATGTATGCTTTTATGGAAGAACTTTAATAGTGTGTATACTCGTAATAATTTTATTCAAAATTATCTGGTAAGTATTGCAAATTGCAAATGGATGAAAATACAACCAGGTACTTTGTTAAAAATTTCTAGCACAAAACCAATTTAATTAGGAATGTCGCACGTACCGAATCCACACAGAACTGTAAATTGTAACAAAATGGTGTTACTGTCCAGCAACGTGTTATGATAGATACTCTCAAAAGAGTGCCTGGTTACCTACTTGCCAGCAGCCCAGTAGCCAATCAGAGGTAAAGACAGCCGGTTCGCGCAGAGAATGGGCAAGGCCAAATCAAAGGAACTGTCACACCGTGTCGCCTCTGTCTACTCATTTACTCTGTGCCGAGAATCGTTAGACTTCTTTAAACAACATTTGTTGCACTGGTTATATATGTTGCAATGAATAAGACTAATTGAGCACCTATTTTGTACGGTATTTTGTAAGATAGTGCCATTTGATAAATACATCCCTTACATCAAATCTCGGGAACTACTTAACCAATTGACGCCATAATTGTCATACAAGTTGAGCTATTCTAGGTTACATTACGCTCGTATTATTTAAATATCATACTTTTATTATAAAAATGGTAACCGTATAATATCTAGCATTCTAATTATACTCTCAACCAAACTTTTTTATGCTGAGTGTGTCAAAGAGTCAAAAGTTTTTCTACACAGTTTGAAGACAGCGCAAATAAAATATTTCAGTAACTATCTAATTGAATCTCAAGAAATAAACACATTTATAAAAGCGTTAAACATGCCGTAAATAATTTCAAACTAACTAATTATTTACTTTTCAAACATACTTTCCAATTGCCGGGCTCATTACAATTTTGTGTTACGGATTATATCTTATAAACACTAAACGCGATTTGAATCCAAATTGTTCTATCAGTTGCTCTTTTGTGCATTCATTTCACGAATTAATAACTTGTTTAGTGTGACGTGCTGATATTTCACCTGGAATTAAACTAAACATCGTATCTCAGTAACTTTTAAAACAATTCCCACCACGTTCAGCAAGACTACATAATATTTAGTACAGTCTTCTCTTACTTTCGCTCGCCAAGATGGAGTTGAGCCAGTATAAAGAACGAGATATGTGACATATAACACTAACTCAAAAAATTAAATATTTTAAAAGAATTGTTGGATAGCACATTTTCAAAAATATATTTTTGGTTGTGGCTGTCACATCTCAGGAGATACTTGAATGATTAGTATCGAACCTTGAAAAATATCCATCTACTTAGACATTTGTTAAGCACCTACAGCCTTACTTTCTATGTCTTTGAGTATGTGGCCAAAATGTTTTGCATGTGCGTAGCGGAACGTTAGCTACTTCAGCAACTAGTTTTTTTTTCCGTATTTCTATCTCCAAAATTTAAATGTTACATTATATAACTCACGAATCAAAAACAAGTTAAGCAAAACCACATATACGTAGAACGTAATGAAAACATATAAGTAGTAGGGCATAGAGAGAGCTGGAGCAGGATACCAGGATCCGGAGTCTCGGAGCCGGAGCCAAAGCTGACATCATTGTAGCCAGTATGCCACCATATCTGTAGCCAGTACGTCGCCATCTTGGATCGTAATTTTTGTAACCAGTACACTGCCATTTTTTTAGTCAGCACGCCGCCAAATAGTTACTGACATTAGTTTGACTGCCATATTGGTAACCAGTATGTTGTTTTTTCATGGTCTTGCATTCGAGGGTTTTATCGGAGTGCTCCCACTTTTTTCTCTAATTCCATATATTTCGCTCCTTCTCTCGCGTCTCTCTTTCTTTCTCTCTTTCGTTTCTTTCTCTCTCATTTCATCTCTTTGGGTCTTGTCTATCTCTCTTTCTCTCTCATTCCATCTCTTTCTCTCTTGTCTCTCTCTCATTCCATGTATTTCTTACTTGTCTCTCTTTCTCCCTTGTTTCTCACAATCGCTTTCTCCCTTGTCTCTTAGTTGTTTGGTCAGTTAATCACACTTGTTCAACTCCATCGCCTACATAGTTCCTTCATCGCCTTCTAGAGTTCACTAGTCGTTAGTGGATATATTTAGTTACGAATTTAAAGATGTAATTTTTCCATAAACGAGAAGGTATATAAAAATTATTGTAAATTACATTCCAGGCAGGACTTTGTAAAATATATTCGATACATTAAAAATCAATGGGCCAAAAAGACTTGAAGTGACTTGGTTAACCACAGGAGGGCCAGTTGTGTAGACCCGTAAGTTTCTGGGTCAGCAGTAATCGAGCAAAGCCATCAGTAAAATCACAGTATGCCGACTGTCTCTTAAGTATGTGAAACACTATAGTGAAGTGCCATAAATGGCCCAAAAATGGATAAGTTAGGTGCTGCCAGAGATGGAATACTGTTTACAAGCCATGTGTGGAGGATCACTGTCAGTACACCCACTCTCCGCCATCAGTTTCATTTCCCTCAACGACTCATTAATGTGGCATTGATGTTATGCCAAGTGTCCTGTTGCCAACAGTCACCCATAACAGGGTCATTTGTGTAAAATAATAATTTTTTAGTGCCAGCAGTAAAACCACAGTCGACCGACTGTAGCTTGCTACATGGGACATCATTATTATTTTATGCTAGAAGTGCTATCTGCATCATGTAGCCCATGATGAATTGCCCATGACATGGGCTGGTAAAGCTGGTGTATAATGATACCGACAGGCTGTCTGTCCAGAGTGCGCTTCCTGCTATTATGAGTCAGGCAAACGATTTAACCTAGTTGCAAAAATGGAGGATTATCGGCTTTCGGGCCAAAGGGGGCAGTATTTCAGAAACAGCGATGTTTGTAAACTGTTCACGCGCCTCTGTAGTAAAGGTGTATCGTGAGTGGAAGAATGGCACTATTGGTGATAACCGTCGTTGAAACTGCAGAGCTCCGCATTCCATTGATGTCCGAGGTGAACATCGACTATGTCAGTGTGTGAAGGCTGACCAACAGGCTACTGTGGAACAGCTCACCCTCCAAATGAACGAGGGGCCATCCAGACACGCGTCTATACCACAACAGTTCAGCGAACCCTTCTTCGAATGGGACTCTGGAGTAGACAGAGGGTGACTGCACCCATGATAACACAAGTGCACCGACGAAAACAACTAGAATTCGCTCGACAGTATGGCGACTGGACAGCTGCTGATTGGCGATGGGTAGCTTTCTCCGACGAGTCACGTTTTCAGATGTATAGAACGGATGGACGTCAGCGTGTCCGGTGAGAAACGTGGAAAAAAACCGACACCCTGAATCCATTGCAAGACGAACACAAGGCGGTGGGGACAAAGTCATTGTCTGGAGAATGTTCTTGTGATATTCTACACGTCTCATCATCAATCTGGAAAGCACACTTGTTCCATTTGGTAATGAATCCATCCTCGTTGATTATGTCAAACTGTATATGATTAGTGTATTTGCTTGGGAGGAAGGGATCTTCCAGCACGATAATGCGCCTTGCCAAATGGCTAAAAGTGTCCGCATGTGGCTGGAAGAGCATGATCAAGACTTCAAAGTTGTTCCTTGCCCCCCCCCCTCCACACTAAACAGCTCAATCCAATTGGACATCTCTGGGACCACCTCGGTCGTCGTGTTTGCCGTCTGCATTCTCTGCCACGCACCTTGGAACAGTTGTGGGACGCACTGCAGACAGCATGGCTCCAGATACCGTGGGGATCTATCAGCACCTGACGGAGTCACTGCCAGCATGTCTAGCTGCTGACCATTCTTTGAAGGCCGCTTATTCTGGATACTAGCAGATGGTTATAATAATATGATTCGACGGTGTATATGCCAACACAGTCACTTTTGTCAGCCATGTTGTAAAATAGCGCCACATGAATAAATCAATATTCCATGTCATATCTTGGCAAACATTGAAACAATTCCTACTAAATTTTGCAGATCAGTGGTACGAGTATTGTGAGCACACAGGTTTGGAAAAAGAAAGTGCCCAAAGGGTTAATTTGGTACCTGAAAGGGCTAATCGCATCTAGTGTAGGTGTGCGAAACTGTTAAAAAGTGTTAAATATTGCAAAAAAGATAAATATTACAAAAAGGGGTAAATACTGGTAAAAGCGTTGAATTTAATTTTATGGACTAAATGTTATTGAAAGGGTAAAATTTATCGAAGGGGTTAAATTGAATAAAGGATTAAATATGTTGAAAGTAATACATTTATTGAAAGAGTTAAGTTTCTAAATGGTAGATGTTTCCTCTTCGGATTCTGTTGCACGACTGAGTTCTTAGAGGAGGGGGAGCAGGGTAAGTCCTTCCTGGTCGGAGGTCAGCGGAGGAATGAGCTCTGGTGCTTGGAGTGGCGTGCAAGCATACGCCCGATAGCCAACAGCTGTAATACGTCGCACGCGAGACTGCCTACCTTCATCGCTTTCGTGCAAGCCCGCTTTACACGTCAAATCTAACCCCCCACTCATTACATCACAACATGCAAAACCAATTATATATTTAATTACGTGGTTCCCTCATATACTGCACAATTGTGTTACTTAATTTTCATTCATATATACAATATTGCAACTTACATGTCCTGTTTTTGAAAGTTTTGAAATTAATAAAAAATCTAAATTTACGAGTAAAATCATTAATTGCCTTCCAAACGTGCTCCTATTTGTTAGAGCGCTCAGTTGCGCGTAGCCGCGTATGTTTATATTAGTTACTCTTACATGTTTAAATATTGGATCAAACAGGTTTACTTTCAAGTAATGTTTCTTGACACTTTATTACCAAGAAAATAAATTATGTTGGTGTCTGAATTTTTGTGTAAATATTCCTAATAGCATATGAGATATTCAAGTCTTTCTTTCACTCTTTTGAGTGGTTCACGAACTCCTGCGGGGCACAGCGCTGGAACTGAGTAGTTCATAACTTCGCCGGCAGAGCATGCTACAAGTCATCTCTTTCCCTATCTCTCTCTCACACACACACTTCCTCCGCACACATGAAACCTCCAGCCGTGATCGTATGCAAATCTAGTATCTCTACACAACTGTGTTAAAAAAAATTTCTAGAGTTAAAAACCCATATACAGGTTGTTTGGAAATTCCCCCTACGAACTCCTAGGACATATGGGGGGGACTGAATAGACTATCTTTTGCTGAATGTAAGGGCAATTTCTCGGATGTGCATGTGTTGGTACGAAACCAGGTAGGCAGTAAATTACGTCAGACAATCACCTGATGGCACGCGATGTCTATCCTGCCTCGAGCTCCATTCACTTTGTGTCTCCGATTAACATGGTTGAGTATACTTTTGCGGAATACACAGATATGATCCTTGTGTATGGCACAGATGATGGTAATGGAAGAGCAGCTCGTCGGCTGTATCAAGAGCGTTATCCACAATGCGCGACACCATCACATACCCTTTTTGTCACAGTTATGTAATGGCTCCGAGAACAAGGTACCTTCGCCGCCGCCAGGAACGACTGTGGTACTCCAAAGAGATGCCGCACTCCCGAATTGGAGGAGACTGTAATGCATCACTTCTAATAAAGCTCACCAGCGAGTACGCGAGCAATAGTGCGTGCAATGGATGTTGCTCCCAGAATAGTCTGGGAGGTTCTGCATGAGCAACAACTACACCTATTCTATCTCCAATGGGTACAACCTTTGGGTCGAGACGATACTGCACCACATGTTAACTTCTGCACGTGGTTCCTGCATCGCTGTGCCGACGAGCCCGTCCCTACTTCACGTTATGTTCACAGATGAATGTAAATTCACTAGAATAGTGTTCTCGAGTCTCTAAACAGCCGTGCCCACGGATTCCAGCACAGATTTTCTATCAGTGTGTAGGCAGGTATTCTGGATGGTCATGTGTTAAATACATGAATTAAATAGGTTGTAGCAAGGTAATGGTAAGTTTCTGGACATGGGATCCTATTCAAAAGATCATCTACTCAGTCCCCTCTACAAGGTTTAGTAGTTTGTAAGGGGAATTTCCGAGCACTCTGTATTCCTTTTAAGCAAGCTCATGTTGACGTCACTATTTATTTTGTAAATGTTACGCAAAAAATGACGCACGCATCAACCCTGAGAGGCTAGCCAAACATTGAACATAAGTCTGATATCACCCAACTTAGGTTCGCTACCGACACCACTCAATGTTAACAGTGAACACCGTAATTCATATCAAGGGGAAACGAAAATGCTAAGCAATGAATAACTACAGGACATCTGTTTAATACTGTAAGATACTATATCCTTTCAAGAAATCCCAGTGTTTGTCTATGAAGCATTTCCCAGTTAGACAAATCCACATTCCTATTTCTTTAGTATTTGAATTTGTTAGAAAGTCAAATTTACTAATAAAAATTTCAACCTGTTATAATAAATTCCGACACAAACATGCTTATCAATTACGAAATTTAACAAGGAAAACTAAACACGCAATAACTATATCAATGAAAAAAACTATTAACTTGCTTCTGAATTATTATATTGAACATTCGATGAGTAAACTTTCACATAAAATAAATTCTATTTAGTTATAATTTCACGTCTTTACAGCATCATATTATTATTTCCCACATCGTGTAAATGATTCACTACACTGTAAAAGTTAAGTGTAAATATACATTACAGTATTCGCGTTGTGTCGCAGACCATTCGTCCGTGTGACATGGAGTTTTGATAAGTGTGCTAAGCGCACAGCAGCAGCACGCAGATCTCGCTGACTCGTTCCATAACCACTGTAGAGACGTATTAACCAATTGTTTATAGTTTTTATCACGTAACCCCTCTATTTTTTCTATAGATGTGTAGATCTTATGAAGAAAATTAATTGTTTAATTGCATATATTTTAAAATTATCATAAGTTTTATAAATGCACATGCTGTGTGAATTATTATCACTGTTGTGACCTGCCCATATATTAGAATAAATTTGTTTCAGTACATATCAGTATTTGAAATAATAATTTTACCCAAACATGTTCAACATTATATAGGTTTTTTTAATTGTATTTAATATGTGAGCAGACTATTGATAACTGTGTTCTCTTGCTGTATTCCCACAAGTTTGACTAAGTGTTTGTACACTGTAATGACATTGGAATTTAAAATTAAACACACACAAAAATTCATTTAACTATTTATTACTTTCGTACCTTTTTTCGGTATTATCGAACACACTGTGTACACCAACAAAAAAAAATTAAAAAATCGTTTGCATCATGACTATTCTTTCGGAGGTCCTTTTGGTATTATGAATATTTATTACTTTAACGTAGTGCTGCAAGCAGTGTTAGCCAGGGATGGCAGGCCACGCTCGAGCACCTGGGATGGTGCGACCACGACGAGCCAGCCCCACTGTTATTAAAACACTCTCTCGCCGAGTAAGGTCGCGAGGCTAAGCGGAGAAGTATATATGGTTGGAACGATGGCAGCTCGCAGCCATCTTGCTCCCGAGGGCATGACGAGGCGCCAGCGAGGAGGACCACCAGGCGACAGCCAAAGGGTAATTATAATCCCAGTAGGGCGCCAGAGGTTGTGCAGTGTTAGTCCTCGTCCTAAATATTAAGATCTCAGAGTCGTGAGCACTTATTCCATATTTCGTTGCTACAGGTCGGCAGGACCTACTAAATTATTTTGCTAATTGTGGAGTAAAGTAACTGATTAATTTAAAGTAAAGCGAGTGCTTCCGTGTGATATTTTATGTAGAGCTATGTGTGCCAATAAAAGATTGTATTTTGTATATGAGTGCTCTATCAACTAGTTACCGACATTCCCCTTCCTTGCATGTTCTGTTTCATCCTCAGCACAGGTCACAGCAAATGGTGGAGGCAGCCGAAGATTCTGACCTCCCCTTGTAGTGCAATCACAGTAGAAAGTAACATAATTGGTGAAAGATAGCACTCAAAAGTCAGCCGCAACATAAGGCCCTCAGAATAATTTGAAAATGCTGACGAACTTCCACCAAGCCCGCAGGGTTGCATTCCATGGTAGAATCGTGCAGGGAGTAAAGAATATATACAATATTGAGGCAACAGTGTTAATTACTTCATCTCAAATCACTGCATTAAGAATTCGGCTAAAATAAATTTCAGAACCGCCTCATTATCCCTACCAACCAGGGTTTTACCCTCTGTGCGAGAGTTCTAAAGCCAACGGCCTACAGTAACCTTGAGAGGCCCGTAGTAAACAGTGCATTGGCATGAACCTGTACTTTTATTGAAAGTCAGGAAATGTTGTGCTCTCCTCAGCGAATTCATGTCATGCCAGTTCACACGGCCGGTAACAACAGCTTGCAGTTTCATCAGCATGCCAAGGCGCCCATAGTAGTATAGTACGAGTGTGTGTGTGCTTACACGTGTAAATTCTAACGCATGTAAAATCATGGCCGCTTTTCCGACTGAATTTAATATTGCTAAACTAAACTCCACAAGTGTGTTGCAGAGTGAGATTTACATTTTTAAGACAGCTTATGAGTGTGCATGATAGACATTAAGGGCTCCCATTACACACACACACAGGATACAACACTTTATGATGGATCCACATCACACATCGTTTTCGAACACAGTACACAACATAGTAAAACACGCGACCATTGACATATCCGAAATATAAAAGATATTAGCTACACAGAACACAAATCCGGCAGATAAGTTTCAGAATTTAATTGAATCCACGGAACAACTTTTATAGGAGAACCCCGAACTAAAAGATAAATTCAACACATCATCCACAAGAATCATTCGCAATTTAATCAACAAAATTACAACAAGCAGAATTTGCCATCAACACCACCACCATCCCACCAAAATATCAAGCAACATACTTCGGATTACCAAATACCAGTACACATTCATGCAAACGCAAAAGAGAATTTTTAAGAAAATTCCCCATTTGTGTCACTTCTCGAACCCACACCACACATTGGCAACATGGCGAACATCACACCTCTGAACATAATTGTACAACAGTCTTTACACATACCAAACTTCTCAGCGGACAACAATGACAAACGGGTATACTTCATAGATCAATTGTATCAGGCAGCTGAACATAATAATTTGTCCAATGACGACAAATGTAAAAATTTCAATTAGTACTTAAAAGGATTAGCTAAACACACACTAGAAAACTATTTACAATCATAGGTGGGAGATATCACATGGCAGGGTATAATTAATAAATTGAAAACTACATTCTTAAAACCCACGAGGGAAGAATATTTAAAGCAGCTCTTGTACACTACAAAACAAAAACTACACAAGAGCCCCGAAACACATAGAAACACTGATGTATTACCATAGGAAATACAATCCCACAGTCATGGACAGTGACTTCATAAACATTGTGTGGCACTCCTTACTACTGTCATTAGCGGACAAAATTGTGGGGCTGAAAAATTATACATTGGAAGATATTATCACAAATGTCCGGCACGCAGAACTTGGCCTTTTCAGGTACAATGAAACAATAACAGGCCACCAAACAGTGTCCGAAGCAGACTCCTTAAGAACAGATATTACAAAATTGAAGGAAGAAATTGTCAATGTGGCGATAACAAGTGGAAGACAGTCGCAAAACTACAATCACCCACGCAATCATCAAAAATACAGTCACCCACCTACACAACAAATCTGCAGGAATTTTGCACCAACAAATAACCACCCACAAATGTGATTATATGGTAAAAACCAATTTTTCAACAACACCCACACAGGGAATAAGGCAGCTTTCACCCTACATGATAAATGGGGAAATATTGCACTAACAGAAAACCAATTCTACCACAAAGAAACCCACCCTACGAGCAATGAAACATACAAATGTAAACAATATTATCCAAACAAACTTCTACATGAGGGAGCAGTAGGTACCACCCCATATTTTGGTTTTTGGAATGACTTTGGAAAAATATAAATCTATCACCTAGCACATTCCGAATGGGACTGACTTGCAAGGACGCAGGCAAGTCGTGCAATTGTGTTTCATCAACTGAATTTTTTCAGTTGAAGAGTGCAAATTTTGAGACTTTGGCAGGTAATTTTACACCTGCACAGTATATAATCACCCACCCACTCATTATTTCCATACAATACCCAGTTTGAATTGGCACAAAGGAAGGAAGTATTTCCTTGTGACTGTTTGAATTGGCACAACCGAAGGAAGTATTTCCTTGTGACTTTGTTAAGTCTTTAAGTAGTCGCATGTGTATGTCATTCCCACCAATGAGCACATTTCATACTTTCATGGAGGACAAAGGCATAAGCGATGAGAACTAGGCTCAAGCCCAAGCCATACAGAATGCATTTATCTTCATAAATTTACTGCAGTACACCATTAATTTTTATGTGTGAACACGTGTTTGCTGGCAGGCAGCTTAGAAAATTTCAGGCACATATGTTTGGCAAGTTATGGTCTTGACCCCGCCATGTAAGTCACAGCTATCTCTCTCTCTCTCTCTCTCTCTCTCTCTCTCTCTCTCTCTCTCTCTCTCTCTCTCTCTCTCTCTCTATCTATCTCTCTCTTCTATGGGAAGCTTTATTGGTAAATAGAAATGTGTGGCTAGAGCTGTTGACTGACCGTGATATGTACCTTTTTGTAAAATGTGGGGTTAAGGCCGGCATTACCCATGGTTTCGAAAGGTGCACAGAAGCCAACTATATATGTGTGTGTGTGAGTGTGTGTGTGTGGGCAACGAGTACCCCCCAACCCCTAGTGTGACAGAGAATTATATTTGTTACTTTAATGTAAATGAGTTGTACAGTCATAACATGAAATGCAAGCTTCCCATTTGAAAATTCGAGTGGGTTGAGCAATCTGAGTTTTCGTCATGGGATTTCGGGAACATGGGCAATGATGGGGACATTTTTTCTTCGCAGAGGTTATTTGGTTTTTTCCAAATGAAATTCATGATGCACTATCAGATCTGCCTCTTGCCCCAGTGTCTGGCATACCTTCATACGGCTCACATGAGAAATTACATTTGGTACTCGTGCTGCGGAAAAAAAAAATTGTTTATCACGGGGAAGTACTGAGGCACTATTTGAAGTATGGAGCAAAAATCAATGTTGTTCATCCTGCTCTGTGATTTTAACAGGATGTGTGGATGGCTTCCTACATCAAGTTTAACATCGAGAGGTGTGCCCAGGCAGTGGATGACATAGAGAAATAGTATTTTTAATTGATTCATAGTTCCACTATTGAAAAACTTTGCAGAATGTCCTCCAGGAAAGGGACATAAGAGTCGTATTGTGGTATGATGCTATTTAGAGGGTGGCAGAATTTATTGGGTGTCCGACTTTCAATGTAATGTGAATTATGGATGATGATCTAATACTGATCGAGATGTCAAAAAACTATGTTGTGTTTAACAAGTCTTTGTACACTTGTGTTACCATTTTATATTTATCACAACTAATCCTGTACAACTTCCACTATAAATATAACGGTCAAAAGTTTCCTCAGCCAGCTTACACCTTCTATACTGCGATACCGATTCCCTCCTGTATGAAATAGCCTGCCATTACATATGCACAGAGATGTCCACAGATTTGAAAGCACGGTTTGATACTTCTAACTATGTGCCCGATAATCCGCAGGGATTCCAATCAGTTAAAGGTGTGACAGGAGTGATGAAGGATGGATGTGCTGGCCACATCATCACACACTTAGTAGGCCTAAATCCCAAATTTTATGCATGTGTTGTTGCGAATGAACAGTTAATACTCAAACCACAAGACATAAAGCCTAACATGTTGCAGTCGCTCCATTACAAGGATTATCAGGAATACCTCGAGAAAAATTGAAGGGTACTGAGTGCCCGATTTCAATTATGTTTACGTGACCACGAGGTCTACACCAAGAGTGTGACAAAGGTGGCTTTGTCAAGCTTGGACGACAAATGTTTCTTTGAGCTGGATGGCGTGTCGACCTTCCCTTGTGGGTACTAATGCATCACGACCTAAATTTTCTGCAACCCTTACCCACCTCAACAACAACAGATAGTCCCCTGTAGCAACACCAGCGTGCCTGTAAACAGCAATGAGTCAACTTCCACAACAGAAGTTCTTGAAATATTGTAGAGCCAACCCTCAGGGTTAAGTACATGTCAAGTTCGAAATTCAGCAATATCATATTACACAATCATTATCTTTTTCCTTAAACACTTATTTTTGAATTAATTTTTCCCTATGAAAAGTTTTGTATTAATGCATAGAGTACATCGCATAGAGATATAAAGGTAATTGAATATCACGTTTGTTTACTTTAAATGTCTTTCTTCAATATTGAGTTGATAAAGTAGGGCCACAGTGGCATAGTGGATAGAGTGGTTCCAAGTGGGGCCTGAGTGGTTCAGTGGATAGAACTATGTAAAGTGGGGCCATAGTGGCCAAGTGGATATATATAATTCAACTTGGGCCTTAGTAGCTCAGTATAAAGAGAGATTCCAAGTGGGGCCGTAGTGGCTGATTGGATAGAGCAATTCCATGTGGGGCCTTAGTCTTTCAGTGGATAGAGATTACAAGTGGGGCCATAGTGGCTCAGTGGATAGAACTATATCAAGTGGGGCTTTAGTGGCTCAGTGGATAGAGTGATTCCAAGTGGGGCCTTAGTGGCTCAGTGGATAGAACTATGTTAAGTGGGGCCACTTTGGTCCAGTGGATAGATAAATATTGAATGGGACCACAGGCACTTCAAAATTTTGAATTAATTACACATTATTTCATTATTACCTATATATATATATATTTCAGTATTTGTATGATTACCAAATTTTTTAACATGGGAACACTATGACAATACAAAAAAAATTGTCATGAGCTGGGTCTCCTAGAGGTGAAAATAATGAAATTATTAGTGTAACCTGAAAATAACATTTTACTTATAGCCTATTGCTGTGACATGTCCTGATGATGAATGAGGTCATGCAAGGAAGGGGGATATTGGTAACTAGATGATTGTATTTTGTATATGAGTGATCTATCTTATATTGACACACATAGCTCTACATAAAATATCACACAAAAGCACTCATATTTACTTTACATTAATCAATTACTTTACTCCGCTAATAGCAAAATACTATTATAGGTCCTGCCGACCTGTAGCAACGAAATATGGAATAAATGCACACGATTGTGAGAGTCTTGATATTTAGGACAAGAACCCTAACATTGCACCACTTCTGGTTGTCACGTCGGCATCGTCGAGCGAGACCCCCTCGACAGTGGCTGTGCTGGGCATCGAAGCGGGTGCCACGGCCTGGGGGTCCTCCTCACTGGCGTCTCATCGTTCCCTCAGGAGCAATATGGCCACGAACCACCATCGTTCCAGCCTTATGTACTACTCTGTCTAGCTTCGCGACCTAACCTCAGTGGGGGAGTGATTTAATAATAGCTGGAATGGCTCATCAAGGTCGCACCACTCCAGGTGCTCGAGCATCGCCTGCCAGCCCTGGCTAACACTGCTTTCAGCAAAATCCCCTTTCTCCAGGTAATCTATCCATCCTCGCATGATTAATGTCCACCATCTGAAGAGTGGAAGGTAGTGAGCAGAGGCTAGGCTGGAGAATGGTTGGCTGAGGAGGAGCGGAGGAGGCAGAAGTCCGATTATTAAAATTAAGGGTTGCCACTGGAAGAGGTCTCTCTTTGCTGGGTGGACAGCTGAGAGGGGCTGTTTCACATAAATAGTGTCCTTGCACACTTTTATGATTTTCCCCTAGGGTGCTGTCAGTCGTTAGGTTAGGGTACCATTAACAATTGAATAAAAGAAAGGAGCACGTGGTTAGATCATATTTGAAATGTTATACTTTATAGTTAACATATCTAACAATCTGTGTTTACAGTTTGTTTCGTTTTGTAGTAAGAATTTACTGTGATAACTCTGATAACTCATCTTAATTTCTAGTCCTTTATTTACATTGATCTGTTTCTTATATCATAAACCTAATTGCCTAGGATACAATAATATCTACACTAACTATCTCTATGGCATCGTACTTTGTGAGTGAACATTTCTGGAACAGTGATATGTGCTTTGGCATAGGAAAATTATATTAATAACATTAAATCTTCTAACTCATATATATATGTACTGCATTGAACATAATTGTTTGTTATTTAGTTAGTGCCCATACAGCAATTATGTAGCCACTATGATTTTATGAGATATATTCGAAGGGTAGGAGGTTGTGTTTGGTGCCATACTAATTAAAATTACCCCATAAGAATGAAACTAGAACAAAATCATTCCTCAGTGCCGATCGATAAGGGAGTTGGGAACATAGTTTATGTGCACGATTCGTATGACACTTTCTGCCATAGTGCTATAGCAAATCTAAACTTAATGTGAGATATTTTTCTAACTAAAACCCTGACAATTATTGGCAGTTTCAGTCTTATTTGCACGTGAAATGTTATTCTCCGAATTTAACAATTGAAACAGTCACTTATTAGAAATAATTTCAATCCATCATAATCGTGTGGTGGTTTGCTGCCTTACTGCACTCTAGAGTCTACTTTTGATCTGAGTCGCTACAGTTCGTACTACTGGTGACACCTGGTGGGCAATATGTCAACGTAGGGATTGCTTATGAAGCCAGTTGACAGAAAGCGCTGTTGGCATAACTATACACATATGGGTGGCTGAATGTTGCACAGCCCAGGTTATTGTCTCAGCCTGCTGTGCTATGTGATAATAATATCATCTGTTATATACACGTAACATTTTTTCTTAGTTAATTATCAGCCCTTAAGTTGTTGATGTTTCTTACTCATGCAAGTAGTTAGAATAAATGAACTGAAATGTTAGTTATTGTTGCTGAGCAATGAAACAGATGTTTCTAACAAAATATACACCCTTATCAGTTTTTAATACAACAAACCTATAGATGTTACTAACACAAGAATAATTGACGAGCTTACATAATTAAAATGGTCCAGTGACATAATATAAAACACACAATCATGCTTGAGATTGTGTTTCAAACATACTTAACATTTCGCCAGTTTGCGTGCAAAATTTTCCAGTCATTGTTAACGCAGCCGTTCACGGAAGACAGAGCTATTTCTGCATTTAGTGACAACTAAGTAGCCTCAAAATTATCTGCCTTGAGCCATTGGATAGGCAATACGGTTTGTGCTACAGTAGTAACTGGACTTTTGATGTCACAGACATGTGTGGCGTCTATAATTGGTACTTTATCTATTGTTACTCTACAGCCACATGGAACTTGTAATTCAATGGATCCTATATCTGTTCTCAAAACATTCTGACTGTGTGACATATTTGTACATCTGACAGCTAAATTACCAGAGGGATTAGTAATCAGAAAATTGTGAGATTGAATTGCCATAACTTGCAGTTTCTGATGAGGGCGACATAAGAATTTGCAAAAATTTTAAAGTATTACAAAATTTTCCATTTTGATTGCTGCTTTAAAACAACTTACCTCATTGGACTCAGTTGTGTGTTTTGATGTCAGGAACATTCCTTGAAGCTGGTTTCTTTCATCGGCGACATCCCAAGTGACATTAATATGCATATCGATTTCTATAATACATCCTGGTTGTGCGATGTTACAAGATTCATTTTTGTAAAAATATGCAGTTGGAACTGCTTTGAAAAATAGCCATTTAAATTATGAATTCTGTACAGGCACTTGAACCATGATCATAATCTTAGTGGGAGAAAAAGTACATTCCATTATAGGAACAGTATAGAAATTGATAATATTGCTAATGGGAATACTTAAACTATAAATCAATTTTACTGACTTTCGACTCTAGTGTTGCCTATTTCCTTGTTGAAAGAGACTTAGATACTGCTTGTAGTGGTAATAAATAATTTTGGCAAACCTGGATGTAAGTATTAAAGCTTATATCTAATAAAACTTTATTAATCAAATCAAGTACTATTCCTACCATCATCTGACTTAACACTTGTGATCTCTGAATCATACTCTCTTGTGACCTGAAGTCATGTGAGAATGATTAAATTTGATTAGACATTTAATTTATCTTAATTTGCACTTGTTCTTTGATTTCTGCTACCATGTTCGCTGTCAAATTAAGATCCTTAATGGTTGATTAGACGTTATTTAAAATTTCTGAAATCTGCACAGCTAACATTTCTTTATTGAACAATAAACCTTTAAAGTGGTGTGTGGTCAGGATATCACAACACCACATCGCTATGTCACCCAGGAAGGTTAGGGAACATCTATTGCATCTGGTAAGGGACACTTTGGATAGGAACTGGTTTACCACATTTACATAAGTTGAATTTAAAATATGCTTCAGTTTCTCAGTATTTCGGCAGACAGTGGAGTTTCGCGTTGTGCAAGCTCTGTGAAACCATTCGTCGACATTGTCTGGAGTCCGACGTTCTTGCAGCGGTAGCATAAACAGCAGAGGCGCCATTTTTTCATTGTGAATTTGCAGGGTCAGCTGGTTGAGGTATACACCATGGTGCATCCTGTAGAGCAGTTTGGCAAACACCGTCGCTGTAAAGCTCAGCACTTGTAGCAAGGTAAAGAAGGCCGCTTTGCGCATCATGGAGTTACACTGTCCTGGGTTCACAAGTACTTTATTTCTTTTCCTGTAACATAAAGGCAGGTGTTAATGATGAACATTTGCTAGTTTTACATTTCTAGTATTCATAGTTTCAATTTTGTCACACCCACATCTACGTATTGACACTGCAATCATAGATGGGCCTAGTATTTTTACAATTTGGTAGGGA
The DNA here is from genome assembly GCA_029891345.1 of Dryococelus australis. NCBI lineage: Eukaryota > Metazoa > Arthropoda > Insecta > Phasmatodea > Phasmatidae > Dryococelus > Dryococelus australis. The sequence goes on along the minus strand of CM056994.1, from coordinate 165,629,858 downwards.
CCTTGATACTTGAATGAAAATGCTTTTTGCCTCGCATGTGTTTTGATCCAGACGAATTGTCCTGCTTTTAGGTCGTTTGTCGATGTGAGTTCTCAAAAATAGGTTTTTGTTGCAACTGTGAGGCAGTCACATTTACTCGAGCTTGTTCCTGCAACTGCCTAAGGTTTTTGCACCCGTTTTTTGCACGGGGGAATGGGTGTGTCTTATAACGTGCGATGGTTGGTTGGCCTCAACCCCATCCATAAGGAAAAACTGTGTAATCTTAGTACTATTGTTGACAGTTGTGTTGTAATTGAAAATTATATATGAAACCTGCTCATCCCAGTATTTTGGATCGTCATTGGTGTAAAAAGTTAGATTGCGATAAAATCTTGTTTACTTGCTCTGCTAAACCGTTACAGGCAGGATTGTATGCTGTTGTTTGGAGTTTCTTTGTTTGTAGTTTATGCAATAAGCTCATTATTGAATGAGGTTCCTCTGTCTGTGAGCAGATTTTGGGTAACCAAATGCTAACATAACATCTTTAAGAATGTTAACACGTGTATTAACATCAATTGATTTCAAAGGACGTACATCAGAGTATCGAGTGGCAAATTCAGTCGTGACTAACACGTATTTATTGCTATGTGCCGATGTCAGGAGCGGCCCTTTCGCATCAAGACTCCAAGACTCTAGAAGAGGGGGCTACATTATTGGAGTCATCTGTCCTATTGGTTTCTGGTTAAGGGCTTTAATTTTCTGACATGTAAGACAATTCTTAAAATATTGTGTAACGTCTTTGTTTATCGTATTCCAGTAATACGGTGTCTTTATTTTATCTAATGGTTTATATTGCCCAAAGTGCCAGCCACCTAGCAGTACACTGTAGTGTGCAGTGAGTACATTTCTGGGACATAATATTTCGAAACATGAGTTGAATTGCGCTCCCTGGCTGGTGTATGCTGTTTCATGTAAATCTCGCCGTTACTAGAAATAGTGTAGCATCTGGCGATACTGTGGTATTTTGGGGTTGCTTTGTCCAGATCTCTTAAAGCTAATTTTAACTTTTGGCTGTGCAGGTCGTTAGCACATTCGGCTAAAAATGGTGATGCAGGTTGATCAAGAGGAGTTAATAATAAAAGGTGAGTATCGTTGTCTAATCTGATGTACTCCTGCTCGTGAATGTATTCAGGGAGGTAAAAATATTTCCATTTTTGGCAACCTTTATTAGCATTCGGCAGTGCAATTGTGGGTCTAGACATGTAGTCGTTATCTTATGTGAACTTTTATCGCGAGTGATCTCAATGTTGATGTTGAATATGATTGAAGTGGTTTTGGCAATTGCTTTCATTAGAAAGTATTCCTACTGTACAACTGCTTTCGCGACTCGCGCTTTATCTATTGTGTGAAAATCTAGTTTAATTTATCTGGCCAGTTGTTAGTAATTTATTTTGTGATTTATATTTTTATTTCTGCATCCTACTTTGAGCCTTGAAAAAGCATTTCAGCTAATGCTGCATAAAATTATGTACAATTTATGAATTGGCATTTGACTTGGTATTCTGTAGAGTTTATAGTTACTGGTGTCGTGTCAGCTGTCCCTACTGTGAGTATACGACTGAGGACATCTGCAAGGATATTTAATTTGCCCTTTACAATTTTGGCCTCGAAATTGTATTCAGTTAATGCAATGGAAAATTTCTGAATGTGTATGTTATGTTCGGACATGGACTTAAAATATCTGAAGCTGGTGTAGTCGGTTTCTATGAAAAATTTTCGGCCAAATGAGATTTGTTCAAAATCATTAATGAAGCATTTTATTGCTGATAGTTCACTCTCCATACCTGACAATTTCCGTTCATCAAGAGATAGCTTCTTTGAAGTGGAAGCTCTGATATGGCATACTTTGGTTGTGAGATTTTCCTGTAGTAACATGGCCTCGATTGCTATTTGCGAAACATCACGTGCTAATATAGTCGGCCTGTTTTCTTCAAATTTTGCTAAACTGGGTGGGTTACTGAGCACCATATTCAGTTTTTGAAATGCAGTTTCTTCCTTATTGCCCCATTTGAATTTGTGTTTTTTCCTTCATAAGCTCTGTTAGGGGCTCTGCACTTTGGGCCTAATTGAGTATTTAGCACCTTAAATTGTATTTAAGGCCAAGAAATGTTCTGGTTTGTTTTGAATTTTCGGGCGGTGCCATTTGTTGAATTTTCTGTATCTTTTCCAGATCTGTTTAGATACCACGAGGTATTATGTAATGACCAAGAATTTTGATTTTGTGGTGAGCGAAATTACATTCCTTAAAATGAAGATTTACATTAAATTTTCTTAATCTCTCCATGACCTTACGAATATTGTTGATGTGTTCCTCGAACGTGATTCCAATGTTAAATATATTGTCTTTATAAGCCAATGCCATGTGCCATTGGAGCAGACCAGGCATAATGTGAATGAAAATCTGAAACTAGTTAGGACTAGTGACGAGGCCCATCGGCATACAAGTGTACTCGCAAAGTCCAATTCCATTCACACTAAAAGGTAATTTAGCCTATCTTTCTTGTGGACTGGAATGGTGTAGAACCCGCTTAACATGTCTATAGGTGTTATGTATTTAGAATTGTGTAAAGTTGTATTTACATCCTGTGTGTGGAATTGGGTATTGGACATTTTTGAGATGTTGGTTTAATAAACAAAAATCCATAAGAAACCTAATGACACCTTGACATTTAGGTATAACTAACAGTGGTGTGGCATACACAGATTAAGAAGGTGTAATGTTGTTGAAATCAAGCACTTGCTCTATTTGTACTAGGATGTCCTCCCGTAATTTGGGATTTATGCGATATGGTCGTGTATGAATGGGTTTATCCGTATTAAAGTCGAACTTTATTTCGCATGTGTTTGATTCTGTTAGTTCGCGAATGGAACTGGCAAATGGATCAGCATATTCGTTCAGTAATGTCTGTTAATGTTTTTTCTGTTTACAAGGTAATTCAGGATTGACATTCCCTAATGAATTGTGTTCTGCATTGCCTTGGTAGTGGTGATTTCATTAGTGTGAAAATCGATGCAAATACTGCTTTTATATTCTATTGAATTTGTATTAGTTGGTATTTCAATGATTCTGCATGAATGAACATGACATGTTTTGTTAACATAGGTACAATATCATATCTTTTGATAAAGTCAACTTCTAATATCATATCGAGTTTTTAATTATCTACCAGCATGAATTTTTGCAAAAAGTTATGCCCGTGTATATTAATGAACACTTTTGACTGTGGAATCTCAATGTCTTTTGTTGTGCCTACCATAGAGAAAATTCCCTTCACTGGCTGATGCTTCTCTTTGCTAACTAAAGTTGTCGCCATGCGAGAACTAGAGCAGCCTGTATCCAACAATGCATTGTATGATTTTCTGGCCAGTCACACGAGGATGCGGTGTGTTTATATTCTCACATAACCTGCATGGCACTTCTCCTTGGTGACAGACCTGGTTCCCTTATTCAATGCTTCTATCAATGGCTAGTGGCTCAGGTTTTGCCGACCCCTTTCATCATTGCCAACCGGCACCGTGTTATTGTTTACAGCACCACTCGTTTCCATGTGTGGCAACTTGGCCCTAGTTACGCCAATCCCGAACATCTATTTGAATTTCGGAAAGTGTGCCACAATGTCGGTTTGAAATGGGGTTGCTTGATTGGCGAACAAAGAACAGTTTTTGGTGCGATGCAATATGCCCAAACACAGCACACAAGTTGACGATATTTCCATCCGTGGCCCGACGAATGCTGATTTTGGCCCCTTGAAGTCACACTTATGTTGTGTCGTGCATTAATTTCAGGTTACCAACTCGACAGGGGCTTCTGCTTCTTTGTGTATGTGCAGGTCGCATTTCATGGCCAGCTCACGGTGTTTGGGAACTATCGCGGCCTTGTCGCTCACATGCACTTCCGCGACATGTGGGGTGTCCTGTGTCCCAGGTGCCGTGATCTGTTCAACTTCTGTCTGGACTTTGTGGTTTTTTTGATAATGTTTTGTATTATACTCTGATCTGGTTTGTGTGTCGCGGAATTCAATGCAAGATGTCCCACCATTATATTTTACGATTTACGCCCTAGATTTATTTCCTGTCCTCTGCTGTTGCTGAGGAATGTGAAATTGCTGAATACAAGAATTAAGCATTGCTATTTTCACGTAAGTGCAGTAAGGGACTTGTTTGGCGAATAATGCTTGACATTGCTTGTGATTGTGCTTTACACATGCAGCTGTTAAGGACCCTGCCTGATGTTTGTGCGTTTGACCATGCTGATGTTTGTGCTCTTTCCGTGGTAGGTGTCTGCTGATCAGTTGATAAGGGGCCTGACTGTCTGTTGCTTGTGTGAGAGTGTTGCATCTACTTGTAGTATTTGTCATATGGGGTTTTTTTGTAGTATGAAATTCAAATTGCATTTACTGTGTACGAGGCATCTGATTTCGCCCGTCAGATGGTCATGTTCAATCACATAATCTGTGCCAAGCTCTTACCTACAAATATGACACCTTGTTTGAGCTGCTAACCTAGCTTCATCAGCTGCGGTTTTTATCTTTATCGGAACATTCATGCAGTATATTCTTGTAACCCACTTTGTTAGTTCAACTAATTTATCCACCAATAGGTACATACAATTTTCACACACAAACTCAAAATAGTAATATAAGTAAGGATTGTATGAACACGCCAGCAGAAGGCTGGAAGGATATGGAACATGCTTATTAATGGTGGTTGTGTTACTTATGACATTATTGGGAAGGCAAGTGATTAAAGGTTTCAAATTGCACTCAGTGTCGCAAACGACGACGAAACCTAATCATTGCTGTTTGGCTTAGTCAATAAATTCAAGGTACTTTTTGACCTCAGTGGGTAAAGTACAGCGTACAGCTACGTGTTGCTGGTAGAAGATTGTGTAGTTTGCGAGTTTCTCCTAACTTATAAAGTACTGGAGACAACAGTCGCAAATAACTTTGTTGTGGTGGTTTTTCTCAGTTGACTGTTAAGCAGCCGAGGCTATCTTTTGATTTATATAAAATGCAATTGTGTGATATAGCCACTGGCACGAATGACCAACATATTTACATAGTGAGTATGTCGTACACGAGCAATACGCATCGGCACGACTTATCCTTCTTGTGCATTATTAAAAGTTTCGTCAATAATATTTCTATCTTTGTCTACTAGACTTTTAGACATTAATACAAATAGAATTGATCTCAAATTTTTGAATATCTCTCAATACCACAGGACTCGACAATCCTTCAATATTCAGAACCTTGTAAGGTTTCGGATATAAATAGGTTCTCTCGACATCCTTTGTGACAGGAAATAAACCCGCTTGTATCGAGGCACATGTCTTCTGGGCACTGCACATTAATGCAGACTTCCCTATTTGCAATGAACTTTGGCACTTCAGTGTGTGATCCACCGACAGTAAACGGTCTATTTTGCGAAATATGGACATCCATAAACAATAAAAGCTGCAATGCCCAGCCACTGCCTCTAGCACTGAACACACCATGTATGTCACCAACATAGGATGAATGCAGGACGCAAAGAGCTTTACTCTGAAAGTAGAATGTCTCCCTAACGCCTTCCTCAGCGGGACTGTTCTTTACAAAGTTAACTGCTAGGGAGAGAAAATATTGAAAGGGTTGGGGTGTCGCCTGAACTAAATTTTTAATAGGTGCATTACACCTCTCAAAAATTTTTACAAAATCCCCGGCAGTTAGGGACATATAATTAAAGATACGCACATCCAAGGGCTTACCTCCGAATGCAGTGTCCAGAAGGATATATTGCAGTTTGAGTCAAGAACAACGATTCATCATGTGAGGACAAGTCGAAAGACGAAACAGTTTCCGACCTCCTCGTATCGCTAATACTATTACCACTCTCTGTATCCGATGTATCCGATTCAGAAGAAAAACTGTTACTACTTTTCGACCTTGAATAAACACGTCAATCCTTACTCACCTTACTCACCGATAACTGGGATTTCAAACAAAAGAGGACAGCAAATATCGGATCAAATGATGAGCGGAGACATCTGCACAGCTGGGAGGTCGGAAGACGAATGGCAGAAGAATTGGTAATCGCACTCGTTTTATAGTCATCACTCGGACCGATAGGAAATTCTAGGGGTCGCGAGCGATTGTGAAAGCATAATGGGAACCTATTCGAATACATTATTTGTTTTAAACCAAATTAATTATACTTGTCTTGATCTATTGTTTTAGAACAAAACATGCACATTTTCAAACATTAAGCCATCTAGATGTTCCAACACGCCATAAAAACACATGTCTTTTCATATGATGACGGGCCACTTATTATGCACCGTATGTTTGAAAGAAAAGTTATACCTTGTTTCTCTTCAATTACGTTTTATTTCATAGATGCAATTACCAGAAGATTCACACCTTGTTTTACAACCTCCATTTCTGTAACATACTGACATAAACTATAAATCGGAGCCTATATACAAGATGTTCAGAACCTAACTGTCTTAATTCAAACCACACTCTCCGCAGGCGAACAGAAACAAGAAACTCTAGTCACTAAATGTTCAGAAAGACCATTTAGTATTTTTCAATTGATGTTTAATTTCAGTAAATTACGCCTAGTATTTGCAGCTGTATGTACCTGGGAGCACAAAAAATTGTATGACACACAGAAGAACTGAGCTACCACTGTGGTGACGTCTGGGGGTGAGACATTGGCAACCCATTCGACCGACATGTGGCGGCGCTGAGTGCTGCGTGCAGCACTGCCGTGGATCAGTTCGCCTTAGGTTCATGCAACTTGTTGTTCACGTAGGTACATATGGCTAAGGACACCTGGCATCGTTTATCGAAATCGAACTTTAATTTAAATTGGAGTTTCTAATTTCTATTTGCCCACAGATGCTGTGATTTGAATTTTGACAGGTAGTTTCTGAATGTATTGTAAAGGAACGCGTTCATTCTAAAAGAATGGCTCGTACCAAAGCATCAAAAATGGTCGCGGAGTAATGAACACATTGATTATTAAATTGCATTTTAATTACATTTACCGAAATAAAATTGCTGTAGTCCAGGAACAAAACTTGCAAAATATCTGGCATGTAATTATCAAGGCTTAAACTCTTTGGATAACACCTGTAAAGATCACGACATAGTTTGTAACGAAACAAACAATTTGAAACAACATATAGCAGATACATATCTAGCCAATAAAGTAGCGAATATAAGGAAAAATCCATCGACATCCACAGGTGAAAAACTCGGCGCTTGGTTCGAAGACAAGGTAATGCGAGCATGAGTGATATGGGAGTAAAATTCAAGACGAAGCAAAAAACGAAGAAAGGTAGGATATTGCCATTCATTAACCTCATTATCAGCCCTTGGACCTTTAATGGGTGGAGTTTCAAACCTTAGTAGAAGAGTTAAATAAAGTGGGAAAGGAATGTATTTTAAACTATACAAAGTAGGACAAGAATGAAAAAACTTCAAAAGTGGAAAGAAGCACAGGAAGTCCTTGATAGTCTTCCAAAACGCGCACTCGCAGACATCGACAGTCTTATTTTTGTAAAGAAACTAAATATTCCATATTTCCGAGGTGTGTATATAAGAGCTTATTTACCAAAGAAACCAAACCATAGTGAATGTATGATTGTTAACTTAGTTTTTGAATAAAACGAAATAACACATTGGATTGCATTAATAAAAAATGGAAATCAATAATTGTATTATGACAGTTTTTTGTGAGTTACATCCTCTAATTGAAATACGCAACTATTTAAAGAACAAGCAAATTAAATACAATTGCAAAACATAACAATTATCAAATACATTCAATTGTGGACATTTATGTTTAAGATTCCTGAGTATAAATAAGATTTGCATGTAAGCATCAGTGTAGTAGTAACAACTGTTGTAAAATGTCAATTACACTGATATTAAATGTCATGTCCTCCCACCTGCGCTCAGTTTATTTCCCGATTCGATACATATTATGGTTAATGGGAAGCAGAACGTGTAAGTAGGTTTTCTTAAAATGCTCCCATATATTTTACATATAAATTTTATCGTGAAACGTCTTTTGTAGGCATAATCTATGCTCTTTACTGTTAGAAGATAAACATTTACACAGAATTAATGTCAGTTGACACAGTGACGTGAACATCAATTTGCAAGTGAATATTTTAAGAAGATTATTCAAACGACCGACATTGTAGAGACTGCGACAAAGTATATGTGTTCGCCTACAATACAAGGCATCTTGAGAATAATAAATGTCCAAAGAATCCATCTGATGTGACATTTAGCTGCAAACATTGTGATTGTTCGAACGAGGTGATAACTTGAATAGGCATGCCAAGGTATGTAAATATAATGCTCCTACTGAGAAACTTGTAATGACTTTACTATATAATATGTTCACAGAAGGCAGCGTAACTATGGTGAATACAAGCAACGAACAGTAAACTATAAAATCGGATCGTATGAAATATACACTTCCTAAATCAATACATGAACTTCGACAAAATATTGTAGCAACAATATTTGCGAAGACTAACGTCGGTAACGACATTCCCCCTTTAAGGAAAAGTAAATTTGTTATTTATGATGAAGCAGGAGTGAAGAGAACATTGATGATGAAAGTAATAGTGTTGAAGATAATGATTCTACACATTACCATATCGGCTTTGCTTAAAAAAAAAAAAAAAGTGCTGTGATTGATGCAGATTACGACAAGAATTTGCACTACATATATCCTGGAAACCCTAATAAACTTATTGTTAGACATAGACATTAATTTCACTCGCAAAGTAAGGAGATATCTTCAATAATCGGTGTACTTAAATAACAGGGCTAAATTGAATGAAACAATTGAATTATTATCTGCAAACATCGTATAACTACAAAGAAAAATGGAAAAAATGTAGGATATTAAATAAACGTGGTTTTCATTTAGGGAACCTCAGAGGTATGTAAAATCGAATGCGAGGATCTATTTTTAGGCGAACAAAAAATTAATTTATGCATGAGCGAGGGGGGATATAGTTCCATCGGAATTATTGGGTCTCTCTTGGGTTGTTTAAGTCGGCTGAATTCGGCGTGACAAATATCCCAACTGAGGAATGAGGAATGAAGAATAAGGAATGTTTTTACATGACATGTAGAGTAGTAATTTCACACAGGCTTGTGTTGAATGTATCATTGCATAAAGTGTGTCGCAAAAGTGAACGCCGATAATGGATGATTTAACTCTCGCTTCTAACCTTTCGAAAATGTATCGTTCGTAAGTCTATGCAATACATTGACAAGTCAGGGGTGATACATTGTAATCGGAAAACCAACAAACTCTATACATGAAATCGAAAGTACAAATGCTTGCTAAGTGTTTTCACTGGATTTAAAATTATTTTTAAATTAATCAGCCACTGTTAGTGTAAGTGCAGTGGATCTTTGTTAATAAATTTCAATCTCATGGTGAGCTGGCCTGATGTAACGAGCAAACTACAAGTAATAAAATGATTTATGTTTTTCTATTTATTTGAGGTAGAAAAGCATATTTTAAGTGCGTTTTTTTTTAAATCACTTCTTCCAAGCAAGTGTTGCAAACACTTTGAGGTTGCAAACATGAATTTATTGTTAGAGAAACATGCAGAAGTCAATAAAACACTGAAATTGTTTCAAATTTCTTATTGTATACTAAACATAAAAATACATTTTGATTACACGTACAGACATGCATAAACATAACACTTTGAGACTGCATGACATACAGAAGTAACATGAGTCAATTACCCCATATACATGATGCTTTAGAGTTAACATTACAAGAAAATTTTCAAGGGTGTGTCAAAATTAAATATTACACAATGACATAACAATCAAACATTGATATGCGAAAAGACTACAACTGTCTTTCTTTCAAAAAGTTAGGCCTACATAAAATGCATGGCTATAAATCCCCATTCATCTCAGCAGGCGAAACAACTATTGAAATGGTCGTTGATTGCTGGGGTGAAGATAAAGAGCCGTCAATTGGCAATGTAATACCAAACTGCTTACTACAGCTTGCAGTGAGGGAACCTGGGGTATTAATAGAAGAGGAGATTCGGAGATTCGGAGATTCGGAGACACTTGCGATGGAGAGTTTTAACCCGTCAATTGAATACGAAGTGTTGAAAGAACATAAATGAATTTATTTTAAATCGTATGTAGGAGACTCACAAGTACAAAAATGTAATGGTTTTGAACATTGGTGTTTTACCTTTGATTCTAACCAAGAACCAAAGTTCGAGGAAATCACAGTTTGCGATAATTGTGCTATACGACACCTTTATCACAAGAGCTAATTAGAGTGTACGCTAGAGGACTTATTTGCAAGTAAAAATAGTGCAATTGTCGTGGAATTACACGGTAACATAGAAATAAGTTACAAAATTAGTAATCAAGACTATGAGAACACATTTCAATTGGATAGAAGCTTGTAACAGTGTGAAGTATATGTTTGGTAGTAATCATAGGATGCTCTCATTCCAGTCCGTCTGCAATGGATGGGTATGTAACATTGTCAGATCTCATCCCTACTTCATCGACACATAAGTGTAACACATCATTGAAGATTTTGCTCTGTGAATTATGTAAGATATAAATGTATTTGACTATAGCGTTTTGCTGAAAGCTTAAAAATCTGTATTCCTTTCAACATATAAATAACTGTTTGGCATGAAGTTAAAAAAATTGAAGATAATAAAGACATTTGCTAGTGTATTCAATGTGGAAGATCAATATTAGCAAGTTTTTTACATGCCGGAGTAAACTTATTAGATGTTTCTTGGAAAATAAATAGTCTCATTATCAATTTGGCTTCCATACTGTAAACATTATGTTATTGAAACATTTACATTTTAAAACTTTGCAAGGAGAAGATGTTCGAAAATGTCTTCAAACAATATTTACCGACTTGAGAGTTAGCCTGTATAGTTTAATTGTCATTGTGTAATTTATTCTGTAATCAAAAAAATATATATAATTTTCTCTCAATGTTTAATGTCTCATGTGTGATATATTTTGTGATGTCAAAAATGTATACTTATCTGCGAATGTTTAGCCACTTTTATAAAATAAAATGTCAAAAAAATTAGTGTGTTGTTCTCTGACTTTCTACTCTGTGAGATATAATTATTTTTTAATGTGTCTGAAACTACGTTTTTATCAGTGTGTGAAAATAAAATTTTAACATTATTATAATTTGTTCACAAAAGTGACTGAAACTGTAATTTCATTAAAAGAGGAATTAATTTAAAAGAAAGTATTGTGCATTCATTTTAAAAGCCAAGAGATTTAAATCACTACTTATAATGTTTCACCAAATACGAGAAATCCCTAGTGCACTAAAAATGAGATGTGTAATTCAATCATTTAAAACCTACATTTAATTATTAAGGTTTTTCTCTCGTACAAATAATGTATTTTTAGTAAAGACGTTCTGTGTGATGTAAACATATAATATCCATGAAACAAAAAGTGTGACAAGTTACTATCAAAAAAGTTACTAACACTATGTAATTTAAACCAATTACAATTAAAGGCGGAATTCTATATTGTGACAAGGTATGTGTGAGTTTCTCCGTCATATTTCCTGAAATATACAATAATTCTAACTGTTATAATCACAAAATAATATAGTTTATAAAAGTGGAAAAATTTGTTCATACAGATTGATAGAACTGAAATGTCATTTATTTAGTGAGTCAATGGAATGAGTGTGGAGCGGGAGATCTCCCTAGAAAATGCGCCCAGCATTGGGACTGTCCGATGCAATTCCCAAATGTGAAAATCCAAGATTGACCCAGCCAGCAATTGAACCCGGTATGGGAGGCGAGCAGTCTAACAGCTCACTCACTGCGGCCCCTAAATTCTGACAAGGAAGTGAATTGAACAAAATTAACAGTTTCAAACTAAGTCGGGATAGATCTGCACGCAACGACTGCATCGTGATTTTCACTTAAGTATGTTAACCAACAGTTTATGCACGCCATTGTTAACACAGGCAGGACTTAAATGCACATGTAAAACATTACTAGTGTAAGTTGGCAGTCTGTTTTAACTTTAATAATGAATGTGAAACACATGCTGGTTTAACAAACTGGTTTACAGATGGAAATAACAATACAATTTACCAACATTACATTAAAACCAGTGAACATAACTTGTAAATTATTTGATTTTTTTTTCACATGTAATGTATCGCATGGTATTTAAATCTTAAACGACACACAACAATGTTTTAATGTATGCTCATTTAGTTATACATAAAAATTGCGGGATGTGAATGACATATAATTCACTCAGACAATTTTGTGAGTACTTTTCTAAATAGTGACTTTTTACAACCAATTTTAAATGTGTGTAGCCACTTGGAAGCGATAAATGTGTCGCAGGGGCATCTGAAAGCATACAACTCGCAGCCAGGGCGGTGCTGAGAAGTTATCTACTTCTCACCATCCGGCCTGCTCTTCCAGGTCGGCATGCCTTAGCGGAAGTGGCCATGTGCTTCCGGGCCGGCATGCCTTAGCGGGAGCAGCCATGCCCTTCCTGGCCGGCATGCCTTAGCGGGAGTGGCCACGCCCTTCCTGGCCGGCATACCTTAGCGGGAGTGGCCACGCCTTTCCTGGCCAGCATGCCTTAGCGGGAGCAGCCATACCCTTCCTGGCCGGCATGCCTTAGCGGGAGCAGCTATGCCCTTCCTGGCCAGCATGCCTTAGCGGGATCAGCAACTCCCTTCCTGGCGGGCTTCGCGGTAATGATTTTTCGTGGGCATTGACTTTCAGCCGTCATGGTGGATGGATGTGTCCCTAGCTCCGTGATCTACTCGTTAAACCGTTAATGCTCATTCGCCATTCAACAATGAACAACATCGACATCATCATCTCTAACTGAGTTGTACAACAACTACTGCAATAACATCAATAACATCGCTAGTTGCCTTCTACAACAACTGCTGCAATAACATCGCCAGCTGCCTTCGTCAACTGTTACGAGGGCCTATCGTCACACTACCAGAACCTGCTGATCATCCGCTATACATAACTGCTGCGACGGCATATCGTTATTCTACCGGAATATGCTTATCGTATGCCAACCATAACTGCCGCGAGGGCGTATCGTCAGTCTACCAGAATCAGCTGGTCATCTGCCCCTACTTTAAAACGAGGCCTCCCCTCGTCTGCCTGGCTGCTACTTCAACATCACCAAAGTGAAACACCATGGGAAGTTAAAATACTTCATCATCATCATCATGTAAGGTGAAATGTCCATCAAAGTGTAAATAAAGTGAATCACTGATTATGACAAGTGCGAATTTTCCCGGATGTGTCCTAAATGTTTATACACTTTTATATTTTAGTAGTGTTAAAAATTAACACCGTTATCTGTTCGAGTGGAGAAACAACGATCATATGTAAATATGAGTCAATTTGTGTACATATTTTGTTCGTTAAAAACCAATCCTCTTTCCTATATACTTTTGTGTGTAAATAATGTTTGTGGTAGATTAAATTGGAAAAAGGCACGTAAGTAATAAATAGTTAGTGTATTTTTGTGTGTGTTTTATTTTAAATCCCAATATCATTACAGTGTACAAATACTGAGTCAAGCTTGTGGAAATAGAATAGGGGAACACACATATAAATAGCCCACTCACTGGACTAAACATACTGTATAACTACTCATTTAAACCACCATAAAATTACCTATAGAAAGGTGCACACATTTGTGCATACTTATTACTTCAAATACTGATATGTACTGAAACAACTTTAATATAATATATGGGCGGGACACAACAGTCGTACTTGTTCATTCAGTTCGTATGTGTTATACACAACTTATGATAATTAAAAAATATATGCTATCAAACAGTTTATTTTCTGCGTAAGAAGTACACATCTATTAAAATCAACAGAGGTATTACATGATAACAACTATACATAATTAGTTAATAAGTCTCTTACAGCGGTGATGGAATGAGCCAGCGGAATTGCGTGCTGCTGCTGCCCCCCTGGAAGACCTATAAAAATTCTGTCTCATACAGAGGAATGGTCCGCAGTACTATATAAATACTATAATTTACATTTATATATAATTATAACAGTGCTATGAATCATTAATGCAAGGTGGAAAATAATAATACAATAAGGGAAAGACATGAAATTATAACTAAATAGAATTCCATGTGAAGATTTACTGATCAATTGTTCAAAGAAAAAATTCAGAAGCAATTAAATAATTTTTTCATTGATATAGTTATCGCATATTTAGTTTTGCTTGTAAAGTTTTGTAATTGGTTGGTATCGTTATATCGTAACTTATTATTACAGATCTCAGTCGTCCAACAGACTCCAAAGAGGCAACATTTACCCTTTGGACACTTAAACATGTTTAATAAAGCTAACCCTTTCAACACATATAACCCTTTCAATCAATTTAACACTTTTAATAAATTAAATCATTTCAATAAAATTTAATCGTATTTACCCTTTTCAGCAATAAATTAAACCATGTCAATAAAATTTAATCGTATTTACCCTTTTCAGCATTATTTAACCCTTTTGATCCCTTTTGCGCACATAACCGGATGTGATTAACACTTTGTATACCAGATTAATCCTTTAGCCACTTCCTGTTACAGAACCAGTGCACTCATACTAATAGTAGGTACTGTGGCAGGTTATGTAAAACTGTGTGTTTTAAATATGTCAGACACTTATTTTCAAAGTGGTGGCAACATAGGCATCTTAGCTCAGCAAACAGTACCATCGAGACAATTTAATCAGTTCCAAGTCAATATTGTACGCCAGCAGTATACATTACAACTAGAAAATTGGTCTATACGGTGCAACTTTTGTCCGCCGTTTAATAGGCAAGCAACATGAAATATAATTTTTTTATGTATTATCTTGGGAAACAATTAAAATATCCAACCAAATTTGGCAAACAATTTGCACTGCAGCAGGTGGTGTAAACTGCTACGTATAAAGAATATCCGGTACTTAAATTTAAAATGGTGCCGATACTATATGTGTCCCATTTATTGTGACCATCCAGAGTAATTCCGTACCGGGGCTCCAAATGAAAAAATAATATACGCAAAGGTTGTATAGCTGGAAAGTTGTATAAGTGGAAGGGGGAAATAAAACTGCTGGGAAGTAAGCCATATGGCATTATTTATTAGCGAGATCAAGAACCAACACCAGTTATCTTAATGGCACCATGTATCAATTGGTCAAAAATTTCATGAAGCTGGTCAAGACATATTTACTCATGTAACACAATATATACATTCATAACATGAACATGAAAAACGACACAGAAAAAGGGATCTGTACTGCCTGTTCGTAGTACTAATACATATGGATACTGCGAGCAGTAGAATATCTACATTATATGTTTAAAGTGATGACCATTGGCAGTGATACACATATTCATTTGCTGAATGAATGACATGTTCTCTAGAGTTATTTAGAATATTTCGGCATAGAGAACCTTTGAGGAAACCCCCCAAAAAATTGATCCAGGGTGTTAAGGTCGGAAGACCAAGCAGCCACTGAACTGGTTCTCCACGAACAATCCACCTATCAGGATATTTTTTGGTTCAGATCACGACGTGTAAACATGGCATTATGTGCTGGGCGTCGATCATGATGGTATGGCATTATCATTCTGTTCCTAAGATTTATCTCTTCCCGAATACCAGGAAAATTGTTTCTATGAAGATGGCATACTCACTGCCGTTTCGATTACTATTCACGAAATAAGGCCCTATGGCCAGATTGCCAACCATCCCCAAACAGACATTAACTTTCCATTGACACTGATGGTCCACCTGCCGAAGCCATCGTTCGTTCTCGACGGCCTATAATGCATGTTCCTTGTTTTCACTTGGCCTGAGTTGGAGAACGAAGATTCATCGGTAAAAAGAACACCCGAAAAAGTTTGGGTGGGCGATAATTTGATGCTGTGCCCATTGACAGATCTCTGCGAGATTCTGGAAATAATTCCCGTGCCATTATTGGTGTACATGGATGGAATTTATGACGCTTAAGAATCAGATGCGCACTCATTTCGGAATTCAAATTTCGGCTTCAAGTTGGCGTTTGCTAACGGGTGTATTAACTGCTACAACAGCGAGAACAGCAACCTCAGCAGCTTTATCTGTGCAATTTCAACGACGATTTTGTTGGTGTGGGTTCAAATTGCCCTTTTCACAAAGCTTCACAACATGACGGGAAAACATCTGTATGGACGGCGGGGTCTGGCCAGGTTATCGCTCTCTGTATAGTTGCTTCGCCTGACTAACATTCCACTGACCTTCAACAGAATGAACGACGCATAAGCAAACCAAGCTATTGGAAATGGTAATAACAGAACTACGTGTATATGTTTCTGTACAACTTATTTCAACATACTACAATATACTGTAAAATAATACGAACACATTCATCTGCAAACTTACATTCTCTACAGTAGAGCAGTATTTCTACCTTCTCGTTGTTGAAGTACATTTCCGTTATGACAGCTCTGAATTTGCAGTGTACTTGTATTCGACTGCAGACGGATGACTGATTGAATTGTCATATAAGATGTGTTTCCTTGTTTCCTCTAAGTACAACCTATTTGGAATGGGGTACGCAAATCTTGGTACCTGCACTGTTTAATTCACCTCTACATCAAATGCAGAGCGTCAAAATCATACTGTACTGTACCATGCAGCGCAATCGTGCCACAAGGCATCACATAATCGGTCTTCAGGAACCCTTGTAAGTCCCAATGTCTGTGGCGTTTGTTAATAATCTGTTTATTAGACTGGTACATTGTGATACATTTTTGAATAGGTCTAGACGATCTTCATTGAACTTTTGGCGAATATATTGTACTAACCCTACACCACAATTATTCAAAGCAGAGAAAAACACTAGAAACATTAAGGCTCATCCAAAAGCTTATGATCACACTGAACCACAAATTGAAAAAACTCAAAACCATAACACTTCCTAGTTAATACATTTATTCTCATTTCGAAAACATTGCTGGTTCATTTCATATTTCCTTATAAACCTCCTTTGATATACACTTATAAAAAACTGTATAAAATGGCCCGAGGTGCCTCGCCACTATTGACACCACTATATCTATACTAATATTATAAATAGGTAGTGTTTGTAACTCTGTGTGTTTGTGTGTTTGGATCTAGGAGGAAATCTTCGAAACTACTTATCTGATTTTAAAAATTTTTTCACCAGTAGAATGCTACGTTATCACTGGCTATATTTTATTTTAAAAATCAATATGTATTCCTATTAAAACTCCAATAATGTAACCCAAAGTGTAAATAAATGACCTATAAAATTCCTTACACTGCGTGCACTGCGAAAACTATTGATGATAGAACAAAATAATGTACTACGGCTTTGCAGGACGGACAGATTCGGAAATTAAACGTGCTGTGTGCTGCGTACGGCGCCAACCTTAGAATCTCTACTGCCATTATGGGGGGAGTTACTTTAGTGTTTGCTGGGGATTTTCGGCAGACACTCCCTGTAGTTACAAAAGGGACGCGTGCAGATATCATCAAAGCATGTCTTAAATCATCTCCCTTATGGAGTTCTATTCAACACCTAAATTTGCGAACGAATATGAGAGCCCATCTTGGTGGAGACACGCATAAAGATTTCCCACAACAATTGCTCAGACTTGGAGAAGGAGTTTTTCCTTCTCTAAATTTGGGCACTAATTCTGCTGAAATCATTTTAAATGAGACATTAGGTCAGATAGTCCACAGTCTGCAGCATCCTATAGAAGCAGTATATCCGGGCCTCGAAAATTTACTAGAAAGAGACTTTCACTGTTGTGTTCCAGGGCAATAGTATCGCTTAGGAACGACAATGTCAATGAAATCAACAATCTCATTATACAAAGAGTTCCCGGCCAAGTCAAAACCTCTAAGTCAATTGACACAGTCACCAATGTTGACGATGTCGTCCACTTTCCTCAAGATTTTCTAAATTCGCTTAATCCTTCTGGCTTGCCACCTCACGAACTAAAAGTCGGTACTCCTATCATGCTTTTAAGGAATATAAGCCCTCCTAACATGTGTAATGGCACAAGATTGCTCATTAAAGACGTGAAAGAAAATTTGATTGTCGCGACCATCCTCACCGGTCCAGCAGCCGGCCAGCTGGCAAACATCCCGAGGATTCCCATGATTCTCACGGATTTGCCAATATCTTTCCAACGGTTGCAATTTCCCGTAACATCGTTTGCGATTACTATTAATAAGTCCCAGGGTCAAACTTTCTCTTTGGTTGGAATCGACCTACGAAAAGAGTGTTTTTCCCATGGCCAACTATATGTTGGTTTATCACGAGTTGGAAGTCCCGAGAAACAGTACATTTTGCTACCAAACAATAGCAGGACGTCAAACACTGTCTACAGAGAATGTCTTAGCCAATAACATATTAAATACTTCTATCTCAGATAAATTGCATTGTAATATAATGTATATTAATAAGAAAAATTATAAAAAAGTAAAAAAATTTCAAATAAAAATAGCAAAAAACTTTAAATTATAATTTATTAAATTAATTATTAAATTATAATGTACATTTTTAATTCTTTAGGACAGTTTACCCAACCTAATTAACGCCGGGTTTAGCAGTTTTTTTTTATCTTAATTGCACCCGTGCGAAGCCGGGGCGGGTCGCTAGTAATATATATTTAGCAAAACTCCTCAAACAGGAGTATTAAATATTAAAAATGCGTATAGATAAACGGCTAGATATTAAAAACAACGAATTAAATACACATATTTTGTAATGACAACCTAGCCATTAAAAGTTTAACAAGATTCACAAAAATTATTTTAAAAATATAATACTGACCCTGCGCCATTTTGGCTTCTCTACCTCATAATTATATTCTCCAAAGACGTACATGAGCGCATAAAACTGTCGTTCGAAAACGTTTACATATCAAAGTATAAAATGCCGAAAGTGCATATTTGACAAATAAATCTGACCAGGCGTGGACAATTGCCTTAAAGATATTGCACAACACAATTATAGTTGCGCGGGTCATTAGCAATAGCCTTCGATTCAAGGTCAAGTTCACTACGTTTGGTAGAGGTACCTCGCAGTAGTTTATACTTTTCAACCGAGTAATCATTACTGTTAATTTTAATTTTTCCCGTATTCATCTTCGCTCACAAGCGAGACCCAATATTACAAACAAGTTCTGTTTCAGAATAATCAACGTCAGCCCAAATTATTTACCGTTTTACACAACGTATTTAAAAAGGGTGTTCCTACACCCGGCTTGACGTTTCAGAACAATAATTAGAGCAATTCTCGGACGGGGCAGCATTCATGCCCTACAAGAGTCCCGCCGAGACTAAAACAATAAGCTAAAATATTTTAAAAATTCCAATAAAATGCATATTGGCCGGCTCGCAGCTTTACCTAGCCAAATCGAAGTGACTGGCCATATGAATTATAAACTCTGACAATATAAAAATATTATACGTAAACCTAGAGATGTGGCGCCCGAGCCTAATCAGAATCAAGGCGGGCAGAACAAATGGGGCGACCAAAAACGGGATCTAATAGGGTGCTACAAGTCACAGGTATGCATCTAAAAGGAACCGAAACCATCTCAAGGAAGCCAAAACCCAAAATTTAAACGTGCTGGCCGAAACAAACTCTACCAATATCACCGCAGCCCACCAAAATTACTTTAGCACTGACACGAACTAATGCAAAACTACTGCCCTGATAATCAAAATGGCTTGCGCCACAACTCACCTAGATCTGGCCGCACTTCTATACATAATATTAGAACCATTTAAACATTGCCATGATTTGGCAATTACAAAATTACTCACTAACCATATTCATATCTAAAAAATATTAAAGATCGCGCTTTTAATCACTCGGGCGATTATCCATGATGGAATCACAGTAGCAGCTAACACCAGCAGTGTCGATGAAGCGAAGGAAGGCAGCCAAAAGGTGTTAGGTATATCGTCAGAACGACCGACGTCTTGGAGCACCAGTTTACGAGTAACATAGGAACATGCTAAGGGAAAAGGAGGAGTGTAGAAGGGGAGCGGCAGGAAAAAGTAGAGGGGATACCGAGCACACCGAGAACACACCAGGCGCTGCGCTCGTAGGTGGCGAAACAAAGTACTTTCTGCGGCGGGTGATTTAAAGGCTGGCGGAAGATACATGTGCCATTATAAAAATAAAAAAAAAATTGTGTACTCGTTTAACACTAATAAAAAATTCTATAAAGCTGGCTCCGCAGCAGTATTATTTCCCCCTTCCAGTTATACAACTTTTGAGTGAAACACTTTTATATTTGGAGCCCCAGTACAGTGTTATTGTGCGTGTTCAAGATAAAGTATTCATCCTGTATGCATTTTTTAGCTCAGTATTGTTCATTAATGAAACAAATTCCAACTTAACTTTGTATGCTGGCAGTATAAATTACAACCATTAAAAATGCGTGTAAAGTGTCTCATTTCTGTGTCATTTTGTGAGTTAGCCTCCTAATAAAAATTACGTTTTTATGTCATATGCCAGGAAACAATGAACCGATTCTTACCAAATTTGGGGGAGCAGTTGTATTGTGGCAGGCCATATAGCTATATGTACTTTTAAGTCTGAAAGTCACTTATTTTCTGAATGGGGGCCATAAAACCATTTTAGGGTAGCTTGCTATATCTAGAAACTATATAATCGATTTTAGCTTTACATTTGTATCCTGGCTGTATACTATACTATGATGGAATTTTTTAATCCAAAAATTTTTTCTCCTCCATTTATGAAGATCGTCACATGAAAAATATGGAAGTTTTATGCCATATCTCGGCGACCAATAAACAGATTTTCACCAAATTCTTCACACAAGTACCGCTATAAAACGTCATTTAAACGTAAGTGTTTTAAGGGTCTCAATAATTTATCTCCAAATAAAGTATGTTAGGAAACACTTTCGTTCAAAAAGTTAGACTGATTAAAATTGTAGTTGATACTCGAATCCAACCTTCGCAGTGCACTTGATTGCACACTAGCTTCGGGTACGATGTTACCTGGGTTCGAGTCAAGGGTAAGAGACGTGTGTATTTGTAATTGTCTCACTACTGTTGCATATGTTTCTGGTTTCATCTCTAGTGATATTGTTTTCAGCGAGATAAGTTCTACTTACCAAATCTGCTTTTAAGAAATTATTAAAAAATTGCACCCATGTTGAGGAAAGTAGGCCCAGCAGTTATATCAGTAACATCTAGTTTACAATATGCCCAACTAAAATGGTACATTTACCAAAAATACCCGCGCATTTGAATGTTAATAAGCTACTACAATTTGCGAATCAGTGAGCCCCACTGGCAAACGACGCTCACTTCACTACAAAACACTTTGAATCAGTATAAATCAACTTTTAGTTAACAAGAGTTTAATTATATCTGTGCTACGTTTTTAACTGTTTTCCAGTTATATTGTACTGCTTTGGAATACATGGAATATACGAAGTGGAATTCTGAAGCCAACCAAAATGTTGTATTCGTTATGAATTCGTCTTTCTAAGTGAACGTAAAACGAAATTAATATAAAAATAAATTTTGAAGCGTGCAGTTATATTGTGTGAGAACTGCACTGCAGCGTTTCCTAAATGTAGGTTATTAAATGTTATGAATAGCGAGTGGTTCAATTAGGTGCCCGCCAGCCTGGTGCGTGAACTGCAGTGCAGAGTGTTTTACGTACCTACACCTTCAATTACCATATTATTAAACGTGCGTCCAATGCACTCATCTACGAAAATTACACTCACTTCAGACAATGCATGTCGATTACTTTAGAAATACCATTTCGGAGCACTTCAGGATACTGTAGGTAAAAACAGCATTTTCAACACGTCGTATTTCAAAATATTTGAGCTCGATGCATGCAAAATTACTCGAGAACACCGCATTCAACATTGTCACAGATTTTATACAAATAAAATAATAGGGTGACCGCTGGAACTTCAAAAGGTGCACGCTGATTTTTTTTTTAATATTACCATACCGGGATATAGAAATGATGATGAAGAGGGTTTGGTAAAATAATTTCCCAGGCATTTATACCACGATTCCTATACTGTTCTTGAAAACGTGAAATGTGTGTGATAAGTTCCAAACATCTTTGGGACTATTGCTAATATAAACTGGGACAGCCACATACAGAATAGTTCGGGTTTCCTCGGCTATACGCAAAGTGCAGCAGGGTATATAATTGGTGATTTCGTCGATCGTCGCATGTCTTACGTCCGCTCCGCTGTGCAAAGTTAGCCATTTTATCTGGTGTTTATGGTATTTTAGAAGATTGATGGAGTAGTATTTATTCTCATGAAATTTCGGTCGCCTTAGGTAAGTTACTAATAATTTATAATATTTCTCACATCTTTCTTGTCGTAGAAATGCTAAATGCATGTTAGAACGTAGGGACACATGGCTTCAGTTTATTTGTTTGTATCTGTTTAGGTGTTGTAAATTTAGTTAAATGTACATTTGTAAAGGTATTTCCATTCTTTATATTGGTTGGCGAACGTGTAAAGTAATAATAAAGTGATGTTAGAATCTCGCCTTCGTAGGCTTCTCACAAAACTGAATTCAGGGAGCTGAAAATTTTGCAAAGAAAATTAATATTATAAAAAGCAAAATAAAAAAATATAATATTTAATACCTGGCAAACACACACAACCGTGTAAATAACTTTTATCATTTCTCAATGTATAATAGCTAAAGTTAACCTAAAATTATTTGGGAGAATCTTAAATAATCTTAAATTGAAGTAGGCCTAGCTACATACCTAAATTCTAAGATAGGCCTAAGTTAGTTGGGGAATTATTATTTTCTGTGTATAACGTTTCTGATACGCCCAGAAACATTACTTTACTGTTACTTAACTGTAAGATAACCATTAAAAAATAAAATATTTTGAAAAAATCTTGCAACAGTACTTAAGCTTAATGTGATTAGCCTAATTATAAGTAGTTGTAATAGAGCCATATTTTGTTGAAAGAAATAAATTAGTGTGCCACCATTACTAGAAATTTTCCATTCAGAATACTGTTATTGCAGTTAACAATTATTAGTGATAAACAGCATTAGTAAAATCTGACAGTAACAAAATTTCCTTTTAGTTCTAATATTTAGGTTTTGCTTAGTCACTTGGACTGTGGCTATAATTGCAAATTACTGATCAAAGAAATTGTCATGCAAATTAAAATTTAGGCTAGTGTTTCAGATTTACCAAATGGGTCGTTTTTGTATCCCCTGTACACTACAGAATTCATTTGAAGTGTCCATTGTTTCATCAAGAAAGTGGATGCAGTTATTGTTAGTATACTGTGTGCTGCTTGAGTGAGAAATTGAGTAGGGGCACAGTAATACATGTTTGGTGTTTATATGGGTTGATTTTGTAAATACCTAGTTGCCAGCTTTTATTTTTTTGAATTGAATACTAATTTATTGCATATTATTTCCTACATTTTCCTATATTTGAAAACATTTATTAGTTGAGTTCATCTGAAGTGATTATGTAACTGTAAACATGAGCACTTGTATCAAGAGTGCAGTGTAATTATTTAGAATATGGGTTTTGGCAGGGTGGTTTTAAGGGTTTGGTTGAGCGAGAGAGAGGGGGGGGGGGGAGAAAAACTACCCAGAAAACTATGTATATATAATGACATTACTTATCAAACAGAACATGAATTTACTAGAGGCATCACAATATTCATAGTACATACTAACTAAATGCGATGGTGGGGAGGGCTACAAAGATTGGGAAAATTGGGGTAAAATCATAATTATGTATGTATAATTTATGCATACACATGAGGTTTGCTGCGCAAAATACAGGAAGCCATAACCTAACTACGTATTCACTATTGTTGGATTACAACAGTGTGTGCGGGTAATTCTTAAGAATAGGGGCTTTTTCGAAGGAAAAAAATCTCTGAAGGAGGTACAATTCCACTCTATCAATTACACACAACACAAATTTACTAGGGGTATCAACATTTTACAAATAGAAACCCCAAAAACGATACTGGGCAGGGCTATGAAGAACATAGAAAGTTTGGGGTAAAAAATATTTTAAAATAGGCCTAGGCCTATATACGTTTTCATGATAAAATTGTATCCCTCAATTTCCCTCCAGTGCATAGCCCTCCCCACTATCGTATTTCTAAATTGTATTGTTAACATTGTCAATTTGGGTAAATTTAAGTTCAATATTTTTGTGGTTAAACATGTTTTCATCATACAATATTACAAAAATATTACAAATAGCACGAAAATGTTTAATTGCAAAACACACACACGTATTATTTATCAGTGCAAATGTGCTACACATGAAAATCATTTATGGCGAAACTCCAAGCTTGGCTGATGCTTGACACTTCACGTCACCACCAAAAAAACATTGCCGGCGAGGTTGAGTCACTGTTTTGGGGATTTACTACCCTGCTGACGCTGGGACTGTGGCTCTGGGCATAATTTTTGGCTACGCATGTACAGTATTTTGTTTTTTATTTTTTTATTTTAACATATTTTCGTGAATAAATATTATATTATGTACATATGTTTCACTCGTTTTACCCCACAATTTCCCTGATATTCATAGCCCTCCCCACTATTGTTTTTGGAGTTTATATTGGTAAAATGTTGATGCCCCTAGTAAATGTGTGTTCTGTGTAATTAGTAGAGGGGAAATATGCCACTTTCCGCGATATATTTTTCGAAATAGCCCCTATTCTCAAGAATTGGGTAAATATGAAATAATTATGTTACTCGCCCAATAAATAGTACTACGTTGTATCCACGACACGAGTACCCTATTCGACGAATTTCCAGACACACTCACATTACTGAACAAGTATTATAATTTAAATAACTCCATGTATACATTAGCACATAAACACTTGTATTTTCGCACGATTATTTGGATTTAACTCGTCTAACCGAATGAATTGCATTTAAAACTCACTTTCATGCATTTACGCTATTATAAACACCTAAGACCATTACACATCCACCATTAGTTCTGAAAATTCTCACAATGCACTGTGCAGTGTAATGTGTAATGGCGACGCACGTTGTGTATAAACACTATTTCGGAACCTGTTTTTATATGTTGTACTATATGTATATTTTTGATTCTACTAGTTATACATTACTTTGTTCACTCCGCTCGTGAATATAGACAAGGTAAGCCTTGAGTAATTCACCATAATTACATAATCTTCCGACACTGTTGATGCTTGTGTTGTATACCTGTATAACCTCAGAGTCGCTGCATAAATATGCCCCGTATATGAGATTTTACACATTAAGTATTCATTGCAAACAGTATTCTTACATGTGAAACAATTCAGCGACCTATTCTAAATAAATTAGGGCCTATACGTGTTTTATTGCATAAAGACATCAATCTTGATAACCTTCTTCGCTATCACACCTTATTTTTTTTAAAAGAAAACCACTTGAAGCTCTTCCAAAATTCTTAGTAATTATGAGAGCTAATAATCATATCTAATATATTCAGGTATTATTTTCCTGATTTCCGGGGGAAAAAACTTATTAAGAATTACCATGTGTGTACTGACGCGCCGTAGTGCATCGAAGCGCACGCCCTATTTTAGTTTATACATAGGGACAGTTGTTTTCACTATAATATTTCAAGACCAGTTTTACCCTAAAACACTTTTGTTCATATGCTCTTTCGTGGATGGATGATTTTAATTGTCATGTGACTCGAGTTTCTGTCCGCGAATCAGTATCGGAGTACTTCATTATGATTGGCTCAGTCAAATAGTCTTCTCTGTCAAATATCTTCTCATGTAGATATGCGTCCAATAACCAAAAGAAGTTGTGATTGTGGACGTAGGATATTGAAGTCTATAATGGCCGTAAATATTTTCGCGAAAAATACCAACCCCTATTTATATGGAAAATTCCAAGCTCTGCGGACGCAAGAACGCTCCAAGCTCTATACAAAAAAAACCACCATCAGGCTTAACTTGAATTGCTGTTTTGATGATTAACTCCCCTGCTGGTACTGGAACTCTGGCTCAGTGCAAAATGTTTGGCTACACTTGAACAGTATGTTTCAGTGCTAGGTGATTATGCTTGAATATCAATTAGTCATTATCACAGTAAAAACTACAGCCTATTCTGAAATTAGATTAAATTTGGGTAGGTGTTTTGAATTTTAAATGGCTGGCAACAGCAATACGTAAGCGCTTCAATGCAATAATACACAGTACAATTCACTACACTTACATTCTACGCAAAAAAATAGAGTATAAATTACATTATGTATTCACCCATGTAAATGGTGATTTATTGCTGATAAGGCTTGTATAGGACACGTTAATGTCTATTCAATTTGTCAAAACTTCACAAATACTCTTATCTCCGTGCAATAAATATATTTTAACACCTTACATCAACATAGTTGCAAAGAAACACCCTACTTTCGCACAGTAATCTGATTAAACATGTCAGGTGGGAAAAATCACAACGAAACACACTTAATAGCACTCGTAAATCACAAGCCTACTAAATGCAATTTCTTTTACTACTACTAATATGTTATATAGTGGAATCGTGAGAATAAATATTCATTAATGTTAATTTGGCTTTACAGTTTTTTCTGACACTGTCAATTTGTTTGTGTAATGATTTATTCGAGAATGGCGGGATGGTTGTCATCAGAACTGAAACCTGACTTAAGACTTCTGGTTTTTAAATAAAATGCTACTGATACCTTTGGAAAATGGTCGGTATTTCTACTTAACATTTGGCTGCAGTTGTTTGAATTACTTAACATGATAATATTAAAAGAACACTTTTGTATGTTGGAAACACTAATATGATACTCAACATTTTGACACACACAAAGTTAGGAAGGTAATACATGTCACCACAGTCATATACTACTCCTCAAATTTAAAAATGTCTAATTTCAACAGTTATGCATTTGATGCATTTTGAGAGTACATAATTACGAAACAAGATAATATCAGTGAGAAATACAAGTCTGCACGAACAAAAATATGGTTAATTAAGAGTGACATGAGTTTTGTTTGTACTTAAACTGTATGTCTGAAATTAAATGTAGTTTATTGTGACAACAACTTTTATTTGACGTTTGTTGAGTTTAGGAGGACAATACAAAATACGCCAACTGTATCAACTTTGTAATGCATCTGACTGGTAAACACAAGTGAAGCCAAATTCATACATTGCTTAGTCTGTTCGTGCAAGTTTTATCAAGTACACTTCCAAAGTGTTAGTTACAGTGGTTGGAAAAGCAACTGTTTACAAAACTTATTTAGTGGTAGCAACATTCCAGCTGCTTGACATATATGATGGTTACGAACTTTGTAATTTTTCCACAGATGATATTTCATCAAGATGGCCACCTTTTTGGGTGCTTATGGGAGTAGGCGCCAAATTCCGACGTTTGATCTCAGCACAGCATATTACAACATGTATGCACTAGGCGTAATAAAAAAACCCTCAGCAAAAGATGTAAGAAAAGATAAGAGTAATACTTAATCTGTATTACCTTAAGATGTTAAAATAGTTATACCTATAGTATTAATAGAAATTAATTTAATTCTTTACACTGATGACAGTTTGTTAAAATATTGTTATCCAATATTATATCTGCCGTATTGTCTTGTAAGCAAAACATTAATTGGCGTATGTTTGACACTTACTCAGCATCTACGCTGATAATATTGTAAATATTTAATAACAATACCTGAAATTTTAGAATACTTTTTCCACCGTCTTATTTATTGAACTATACAACAATTTCTAAAACAAAGACAATTAATATATGCTATATAGTTATGCTTATCGAGATTCACTAGAGATAGAATGATAAAAAATACTGTATAGGTTGCATAAGCAAAACTGGATTACTTTGTCATTTCATTAACAAAACCTATTGCAAAACATGCTCAATGCCAACTGGGTTGGTATACCATGTTCAATGTCAAGTGAGTAATTTTGAATTCAACTTTGAAAAATGTCACTGGCCCTACTTACGTATGTTTAACGGCCGCACCGACTGGTGTGCACTAAGTAAAGTTGGTATAGGATGTTCATGGTAAAATGAGCACTTTTGAAAGCCCTGGCAAAGTTCTACTTTCTTGCCCATTAAGTATCCTGCCGCCACATGTAAACAAACATTGCCATGTGACAGCCATGTGATTACCACATGTTAAAATCAATGTTTACATTTCAGGACTGGTTAAATGTTTTGTACCCTAAGTGATGAGCATTGTTTCATATAACTTCAATAAAATATGACAGAAGTTGTGACCAACCTGCACAGCGTGTAAACAGTAAACGCCCCAATTTACAAAGTACTGTGCCAGCTGATGGTTGTTGCAGGATGCGTGTTATTATGTTGGTACTCTAGGCGATGATTTTAAAAGAAAATAATACTGGAAATTAAAAATTTTAATGTGCAAAATTAATGAAAATTACATCAAATATGGTTAAAATTAGGCTCATAGACTAATACGCAATTTTTCTGGGACTATAGACAATGGCTTTAAAAGTATTTAGAAATATTATGGTAAAGCATGCGAACATCACGGTTGTGAGAAAGGTTTCCACCAATCTCCTTTGAGTCCGTTGTCTATGGTCTCCACCCGCCCGGTGAAAAGCCGTTGTTGCCATTGTGCTCTCTTTCCTCATAATTAATCAATATTCCAGAATTCCTTGCTTATGATGTAATATTATACACGCGGTTAATTAATTTTGTGTTTACGTATTTCATTAAGTATAGTTCGTCGTAGGTGCCTTTTTGGAACAGTCTCCTCAGTGAAATGAATTATCGACAGGTGTCTGCCGCTTTGTAAAATGGTTTGTTGTGTGCTGTGGTCCACCATATACTGTGGCCATCGCGAAGCGCAAGAGAAAAATTATTTTCGTTGTGAAGTGTGAATTTGTTGGTTTCAGGAAATAGTTCAAGTGTTTTGTTAATTGCATAAGTCAGAAAATAAGTTATTTCGTATCAGTAGCCAGCCCGTGATTCATCATCCAAAGTTCGGTACGTGTTTAGGAATTACGTAGTGAAGAGTAAGTTTGTGTGCTTTGTAAATAATGTTTTCTTAAATTGTTGTTGGAATATTTTTAATATATTTGTAGTTTTATTTGATTGAAACTCCAACAATTTTTACGTAGAAGTTAAATTTGCTTAACATGTATACAATGTGCAATTCACACATCGGTATTAACTTTGACGTATTTATTACTTTTTGTTCTTGCGGGAGGTTTTCAAATGTACGTGGCCTACATAAGCGCTCTGATAGTGTAGTTCGTTATATTAAAAAAATGCAATATTATTTAGCTGTTGTGCATTTCTCGTATCGGTGCGAACAGCGACACATTTATCGCAATTAGTTCTTTCGATGAAGTTAAAACTTTTGAGTTATAGTGAATTGATTGCTATTTACGTAAAAACAAAATTTTCCAATGCATCATCAAAACAATGCAAATTCCAAGCGCCACTTTCTTATAAGAAGAACCACAAAAAAAGTCTCCTGCAAGACGTAAAACTATAGTTACCCACTCCGCCATAAAAAATTATCTAGTACATGATGTGATAAAAAAACAGTTGGGAATGGCAACCAGCTATAGTAGACTAATTACCGGACAGAAGTTGTCAGTCTTTCAATGCTTGCCATTAGATTCATAGTTTGTTTACAAAGACCGGTTTCTTCACCGACAGAATAGCTGTGGCGGAGGGATACATTGTGGCCACACTTATTTTCTAGAACTGTCAAAATTTATTGAAGTTATATGAAACAGACTATAACTAATTAAATAATAATTGTAGTATACAATACCCATGAATTGTGTAAATGTGAGTATATGTATATACATATAATATAAAAAAACATGTAACATGTAAATTATACAATAAGAAAACTTATTTAAAATATGTAATCTTTATAACCGTTTGGGTCCCGTCAAAGCTCCGACTGACAAAAACTTTATAAAACGAACAACAAACGAATGAAAAAAATTAAGGCTCTAGCGATGAAGTTGTGGAAACAGTGAAATAGCAAACATTAATTAAACTTGGGCAACGAACAAGGAATAACAAGGCATTTTAAAAAAAGGACACAGTAACACATCATAGAAAAGCTGAAACATAATTGGGAAAAGCAACCAAAACCAGATTTTGAAATTAACTAGCACTACTGCACACCCAACGTACAACACCACTTGCCATACAAATTACCAAACATTTAAAAGAACTCTATAGCAAACTTAATGTTTCCCACAACTCACCGTTTTCTAAGTTCCCCATCGCTCTGTAGCGTGACTAGTAAAACGTCAGCTCGAAATCATGGTTGCTGTGTTTGACCTCAGCTGACCGAAGTGAAGTGCAGCTAAATTACAAGTAAAATACATAGATCTTGTAGGTATAAGGTAGCGGTGTAACGTAGCAGACATCTGAAGCGTATTAAGAGGCCATGAAAGCCGTAAATAAACAACCACGACCAATAAAAAAATAGTGATGCATGAATGGGAAAGGGGAAGATCGGGAGGCAGAACACGGAGGAAAGACGAGGCGAACTGAGCCAAGAAAAGAGTACATGACTGCACAGAAGTAGCTGGTTCTAATAAACTTAATGTGACCTAGCTAATGCTGCAGTATATAAAAATATGTAGCATAAAAAATTTAAATATATAGAATATGTGTATTTATATTATAAGGATAGTTTTATATGCGCATTTATAAATAGACCTGAATATACATTGAAGTTTTACATACGTATAAAATAAATTAATTTACACTAAAAATATAAACATAACAACTAATGCATTTGTGTATATGTACATATTTTTTTCTGACAAAGTTACTCTGTGTTCATACCCTTCAGGGACCACCCTACCACCCTCCCCCCCCCCCAAAAAAAAAGAACAGAATATTTATACTGTGAATTGAAGTGGTAATAGAAGGGTATACCAAGCTTGTAACTGGCACCACCTTCATTTGTAATGACACAAAATAATTCATAAAGTCATGTATATTTTTTCTAGATAAGTGCAATACTGATCCGGTGATGGCTGCATTTCCGGTGTCTCTCGTGGCCTAAATGGGTGCACTTACTGTCAAACACACAGACCTCGTGAAACCAATTTTACATGTAAAAAGCATGGGCTCTCATCATTGTCATGGTTCCTTCGTTGCAATGACTGCAGTAAAACAGAAAATTTAAATGTGAAAAGCATTTAAAGAAAATAATTATACTTACAAAAAATTGTTTATGTGTGCGCACACAAAGCTGAAATAAATGTCTTATTATTAATGTAAAACCAATACATATCCACAAATGACAGCAAAATAATAATGTAAAGGACAAATTATACAAGTAATACTTAACAGGCAAGTTACTTTATCACGTTCATTACTGACACACGTAACAAAATTACATATTAATATAAAACTTTATTTCTAAGATGTCAAAACCATCATGACACCTATACTAAGTTATCAATTGAAAAACTTATTTAGGAATTAAGAAAGTGTGTATTTTGTCTTCAGTCCTCGGGAAGATATTTTCTTTTGTTTATTTCTTGATAACGGCAACCACGAAAGTTTTGTAATACGTTTAGCTAATTTTGACGCCGTCGGGTGAGACACAAGACGAACGATGGCACAAATTACTTACTGATGATATGGGCGCCAGCGGTGTTTCCCAATCACTGCACTGGGTTCTCAGGGTTCTCAGGGATGCTGTGGGTTCTGCGTGTCCGTCTCATCCGAGCGTACTAAGAATACACGTACGTTTCCAATACTAAATTACTATACTAAATATTTTTTAACAGTTGAAAAACACAGGTGGCAAGGACACTGTCACTACAAAATAAAAGAATGTGTCACTGTGAGACTTGTTTTCTTTATACCAGTCATACAAACAGCGTGCCATGTGATACAACTCAGTCGTGTCTAGCTAACTCCACTTGGGTGCTTCCCAGCCCGCAATTACTCTAGCGCACACCTGGATGAATGATCTCACCGTGGTATATGAATTCACAGTCTTCACAAGAGAAGAGAGTCGACAGCCGCTAGGGTGGACTGAGGATTTTTCCTTGAAGATAGGACACGGTGAATTACAAAATGAAATACCGATGGTACATTAACACGTGTGATTACTTGGCATCACTAATGCAAACTCGTCTGGGCTCGCCCTCCAGTACATGGGTAGTGTGGTGACGGCCTGTACAAATAGCCAGCTAGAAAGGAAATAATGTCATCGTACACAAAATACAAAATTACATAAATACCCTTACAATATGGTGGGGCACGAAATGAGTATTGACAATAAACACGCACTTGCGTGAAAACAAGCTTAGATGGCGCGGATGCCGCTGAATAAAGTTCTTAGTGGACCACGTGGTGCAGGTAAAATTGCAATGTTTCTTAGTGGAAACGACAAATTAAATTCTGACATATTGTTATTCTTGTTGAGAAAATTATCCTCTTTACGATTGAAGTGGTTACAGGCTTGAAACATGCCTGATCGCGGAAAAAACAAACATTAAAATTACCGCGTGGTCAAACACAAAAGCATCCATTTATGTGGAAATTACATGGAACCCTGACAAAATTTAGCATAGAAACCTGAATAAAATATTGCACACATAATATTACATAAATAAGCTCTCAAAACACAATGGTGGAGCAGACATAGACTTGGCGTCGTTTAACCATGTGGTTGTACATTATGTTGCTGTAAAATATTCAAACATATTAAATACAGACATGAAAACGAAGCCCTTGAAATTGCAAAAATCAATAATACAGAAATTACGATGGAACGCCTTTAGCAGAAGTGGATGGCGCCTGATTCAAGTTTCGCGGGTCGCACAACCTCTCCGACATCTTTCTCCTCCTCCTCGATTAACTTGAAAAATGCCACCAGGGCAAAATAAATTAGTTAAGCGGAATCATAATGCTGGGGAAAAGTCTGGCAAAGCGTACGCAAGCAAAGGTTAATCGGTTTACTATAAAAAGCTATTGAATTATGAATCAGTGCTGAAAAGTTGTAGTGCGTACGTGACAGCGTCTTACCTCACCAACTTTCTTAGACAGACTGCCCAGAGGCAAGGTCGCACGGACCTTGTTAATTTTCTGTATTATTTTAGAGTCCTTTTATGATGGCATTCACGCAGTAATATTACTGTTCTTAATCTCCGCGCAGCGCGCACTTTGAATTCATAATCAAACATTTTCAATTTGACAACAAACACTTTGAAACATTTGAGACATTTAAAACCCTGAAAATAAAATAACAAGACAGATTCTACACTGCAAAAATAATAATCCATCAGGAAATTTCAGATTTGATTCTCTTTGCGCACGTGCATGTACACATGACACGTATGTGGTAAGCGCCATTATGGGCTCTAGCACCGCTGGCTGTTAGCCGGGAACAATGTTAGTAGTAAAAATTGAAATGTAAATTAAAGTCTCACATGAATTGAAAATATTTTTTTAAAACCCGCCACCTACTATATGTGCTGAACTTAATTGTAGCAAATGTAGACATATAGCAACATAAAGAAACTAATATTATCATCGTTATATCATTGTGGCCAGCCCACTATGGTTTGGTGTTTTGTATGTGATTATCGCTACAACTGTGAATGAGTTAGGTATATGTCAATTGTAGCCGAGCTCTTACTGATAGCTAGCTCATACAGCTTCTTTAGAAATGCTTAATTTGAAATGTACACAGCGTAACATAATTTAACCTATATAAAACATGCATTTTCAAGTAATCAGGAGCTCTGGGAGTCTGGAGTGTTGAGTTTGCTCTCTAATTTACAATCACATTAAATTTCATTGCCTAAATTGTTTTGCTACCAATGTGATAGGCATAACAAAAAATTAGGCCTATTCAATAATGCATACTCTCTTAGTTTATTTTTCTCAATAGGTAGTAAGTTGTCTTCTCGAACATCCATTACGAAATATAAACATTGAATTATTTTATATCTGTTGACAATTAATTGTAAATAATTTATAATTTTTTTTACCTGCATTATCAAATAAATGTATTTCACTTGCATCAAGAAAGAATGTCGGCAACAAGTACAGCTATAGGTCTACATGTATAGTTAACCAAACCAACTTCAAGATGGTATAGTTTAAATTTTGGAACATTTTTGGTATAACATCAAACTGTGACGTGCATGTTTTGTTAACAATTGTAAAACTTACACCACTGGCACTTGGGATGAATAACTACATTGACACAAATTTTCGGTTAGGCCTACATTATTAAACAACATGGTGATATTGAAACGTGTAAATTAATGTATCCTCCCTTCCCCTAGTTTACATTTTAAAATTCCACAAGGGCACAAATTATTAGGTTAAGCGGAAGCATAATGCTGGGGAAAATATCTGGCAATACCGTACACAAGCAAAGGTTAACCAGTATACTAAGGATGAACTATGGTAATCTACATCAGTGCAAAAAGTTTGAAGCGCGTACGTGACTGCCTGCATCTTACCTCGCCAGACCTTCGACAACGGCTGCGCCGACGAAAGTGTCTCACGGACCTACCATGGCTGCCTACTGGGTTCACATAAGCGAAAGTGCTATGCACAGCGAGTAAAACTTTTATCTTTTAATATAAATGTCACGAAATAATGTAAATAATGTTTTACATTTTACTTTTAAATTGTAGAAATTTTGTATTCTTTTAAATCCCTTTATGACTGCGTTCACACCAGAATAATGCTGTCCTCAGTCTTCGTGCAGCACGCATTTTGAATTCATAACCACACATTGTGCAATATTTTTAAATATATATTTTTTTACACTTAAATCACTTTGACCCTGGAAAGAAAACAAAAGACACATTTTACACTGCAGATTGAAATTCCGTTATGGGAAAGTACAAATTGGAGCCTCTTTGTGCACGTGCATGCCCACGTGTCACGTTAGTGGTGAGTGCCGTCATGGGCTTAACACTGCTGGCTGTTAGCCGGCATCACAGTGTTAGATCATTTTTTGTTGCTAGTGTTTAATTTTGTGTGTAATTATTTCCATAAGCTGTTCACGGTTAAATGAGATCTTTTGAAAGTCCTACTTAAGATCTACTTGTATAAGGTTCATTTCAAAAGTACTAACTATATAGTGAACAGTCTTTATAGTCTATTCATGGTAACTTTCAGCTTTTCTGAAGCCTGGCATGCTTAAGTTCTACTTTCTAGCCATTGATCTGCCTTATGCAAAGAAAGCTTCACCAAGTATAGAAGCTACACCAAAATATTATAATTCAAAGACAAAATACACAGAAAAATTTAACATGCCTAAAAATAACATATTTTATATAATTTTATATTATCATAAGTGAAGAAACCATGAATAAACTGTAGGTGAGAGTAAGGTGTCTTAATTTGATATGTTTTTGTGGTCTGTCAGTCAATGCTATTTATAATAATTATGGTTGCCATACGTACAGACTTACCGAAAAAAAAATTTTAATTTTACTAATTTTGCTGAGCGTACTATTCTTGTCTGTAACAGCGCAATGTTAAGAATTTTAAATTTCAACTATACAATCTAACAAATATTAGTGTGATTACGAATTAGTGATTGCAGCATCCTTTGAAGAATAAATGTTCATTTGTTTAAAACACATTCATGGCATTTAAATAACTGGCCTTCCACATTCCCAAGATAAACCTGGAAATGTATTTTCATGATTGAATATATAATAAAGCATATTTCGAAATTTAAAAATATGTACAATTTGGCCCTGTTTAATACATGTATGAGACCTTATTAATTTAGGGTGAGTCATGAAAGCAACGTCACCAACATATGTAATGACTTGTCCTCTCTGAATATATGGTAACCCTATTTTAAGCTGTAATAATCAGAATAATACATACACATTCTCCACTCATTTTAAATGCGTTTTGTTTCAGAGAGACAGTTTCTGGATATAAATTCATGGCAAGGAGTAAGAATACAAAGCAGCAACAGTGAATTTGATGCTTGCATAATAAAACTGCAAAGTAGTATGAAGAAATTTACACATCAGTGGACAGAATGTATTTTCAAGTGTCAACAAAAACATAGATTATTACTTGCTGCATCTGTAGGTACACTGGATGTTAAGTAAACTAATTAATTTTTTTATTGTTTTGAATAGTTGTTTTTATCAAATGAAAAGTACTGGTTTTTTTTGCAACTTGTGGAAATAGACATGGTATATCAAATACAACTGTGGTGTTTGCTTCTGTTTTTTTTGTTTGTACCTGCATTTCCTATTATTTTTCATGTTATTGGCGGAGAGACTTACCATTTGTATGGGAATACTAGGTGATCCAGGCGAACATTGTTTCACTTTTTTTTATCCATAATGAATATTGTATATAATACCATCTCGATGATCCCTACGAACGTTGTTCCGCCTTTTGACGTGCACGTGCTAATCTAATGATTTTTCTGTGTGCTTCTTGATTTTGTGTTCTTGCCTCTTCAGTTTGTGCAGCGCGTGTTCACATTCTGTTTTGCCTTCTCTATTACGTCGGGTACATCGACCGATGTTTTGTTTGCCAGTGGTATCACTGGCATTTTTCTCTTTTATTTCAACAAACATAACTGTCTATTATAATCTGTTTGGCGTACACATACTTATTTTATCTTGCTCTGTGCTTTTCGATTTTTGTGTACGTGGCTCTTCAGTGTGTGCCGCGCGTATTGGCGTTCTATTTTGCCTTCTCAATGCGTCCTCTCTGTAACTTCGGGTACCTTAACTAACGAACATAATTGTCTATTAGCATGTGTGTGGCGTGCACGTGCTAATCTTATGATCGTGATATGTGCTGCTTGATTTTATGTTCGTGCCTCTTCAGTTTGTGCAGTGCGTGTTCATATTCTATTTTGCCTTCTCAATGCGTCCTCTCTATTACGTCGGATATGTTAACGAACATAATTGTCTATTAGAATCTGTTTGGCGTGCACGTGCTTATATTATGATCGTGCTGTGTAGTTCTCGATTTTGTGTTCGTGCCTCTTCAGTTTGTGCAGCGCGTGTTTACGTTTTATTTTGCCTTCTCAATGCATTTCCTGCAAGTATGAGCAAAGTCAGCCCATAAATATAGAAGTTAGACTGCAGCGATACCTATCGAAACCTAAACCTAACCTACCAAATGCAAAGCACAATAAAACAACTTATTTTATATCAACAAACATTTCCTGCAAGTATGAGCAATATCGGCCCATAAATATAAAAGTTAGATTACAGCGCCACCTATTGGAATGAAAAAAAAACTCTGAACCACAACTGAAAAACCTTACTCGCCACCTCAATAACATATGGTGTGAATATGACCTCAATTGGTCCAGTGGTTTGTTAGTGGAGATGCGGTTTACCCACGCACAATGAATTTTATATAAAATTCATTGTCCGTGAGTATATATATATATATATATATATATATATATATATATATATATCGATAACAGATATACATAATGAGCCATATGTCATATATAAGAGAAATTTAAAAAAAAGTGTTACATAAACAAGTTTTGGTAAAAGATATATTGAAATAATATCAGCTTAGCCAAAGAAAATTTTTCTTGAAGTGATGCATTTGAGTAATGGGGAAAATTTTCAATGAATTGGTACATCTTTATTGATAGATGTTGCACATTATGCCCTTTCACAGTTTGCAAGTTCTATTCATCATGTACACTGTATTCACTAATTTATACGAAGTTTAGTGAAACCGCTGTTACAGAATAATAAATAATCCATAAATTACGGATACTCCTATGCTGTATGCTTAATTTTTTGCTTTCACAGTTTTTTGCTCGATTTGCTTAATTTATTTAGTTAGAATCTGTGTATTCTGGATGCATTCCTTTTAGACGATCAGTAATGAAAGATGATATATAGCCCTTACACTAAACATTGTGTATTAATTAAATCACTTCACACTTCAACAATTTTCTGTCTAAAGTGCTTAATTTCTACCTCAAATTCCTTGGTAATAGGCTTCCTCAGTGTAAAATAAAGTTCCTACACAAGAACTGTGCAAAGAACAGCTTGCTGAATTGGTAATGTACTATTCCTATATTTTAGTCTTGTAAATTTGCCATCCATGTATTGACAATAACGGAAATATTTTTATTCATACATACCTATATAATTTTTAGGAAACTTTCAATGCATACGTAGAATAAATAACCTCTGTAGCAGTATAGTGTACGTCCTGTATATTTGGCATTCAAGTAATTTTGAGGACAAACTACATGAGGGGGTATGTTTCCTTAGTGTACACACTTCTAGTACAGGTATCATCTGATTGACAGACACACTATAAATGTTGGTGTATAGTCATTTTTAGGGGTTTTGCACAAATCATAACTTGGAAATTCTTCATGTTCTTTGGCTCATTTTTAAGTATACAATTGAAATTAAACATGAGCAGTATAGAGTGGCATGTCACTGTTCATACTTTGGCCTGAGTCAAGGCAATTGGAAAATGCAAAGTATCCAAGTCTTGGGAGCTTCAGGTAGAAGGAGATGGGCATCCAATTAAGCACTATGCCTGACTGTACAACGTGCAGAACTAGTTAGTTTGAACACTATCAAAATTGTCAGAAAGGTACCATTTGCATTACATATGAAAGACGAATGCATATATTTTGTATAATTTTAAAATTTATTGCACGAAATTACTTATCTTGCTTTAAAATCATGTAATGAGAGTATGTTGTTAATCATAATTTAGGCGTGTTTTCATGCTATAAGCTTTAGAAAGTGCATTTTGTGAAATAAAGAAGTAAGAGTGCCATAATTACTTTGATTGTGTATTTATTTTTTGCTCCTCTATTTCAACTACAAAAGTTTTATAAGTGAATTGGAATCTGCTTTACATAGAATCCAGAATGAAATTTTTTTTAGATTTTTTATAAAAAATAAACTTTTATTGGTATATGATTTTTAAAACATTAAAATAATTTAATTACAGCATAATAGATTACAGTGTTACAAAATATATACATGTTTATTTAATCTGCAACATAAATAACACTTTCCTGAGAGTTTCACTCATCATCTGCCTGAAGTGTTTATTTGTGCAAACTGACTTATTCTTGATTGGTAAAAATACTACTCTTGCTTATAATGGTTTGTAATGATACGTGTGCATATGTATGGTAAATATATCATAATTGCATACTACAGCTGCCAATATGGGGTGTGGTTGTTCCTCTACACATGTCTGGTAAAGGTACCATTGTGTACTAAAACTGCTAATATGGTATGTGATGATTCCTATACATGTGTCTGGTAAACTTACCGTACCTCTGTACTACAGCTGCCAAAATGGTATGTGATGATTCCTATACATATGTCTGGTAAAGTTACTATATGCCTGTACTAATGCTGCCAATATGGTACGTGATCATTCCCATACAAGTGTCTAGTAACAGTACCATACTAGTATAGTATTTTTGCTAATCTGGTTTGGAATTGTTCCTATGCAAGTGTCTGGTAACTATATTTATGTTGTATGGTATGATTTCTAAACATTTGGAAATGTTACCATACATTTGTATGAAAATGTTACCATTCGTAGATAGGAAAATCTCTATACGTGTATTGGAATGTTACAAGACATATGTATGGTTAATTTCCCATAAGTATCTGGGTTAAAAACTTCCCATAAATCTTTGGAAATCATACCAATGTTTTTTACAGTGCATGCAGCACAACGAGAGCATGCACCCCAGTTCAGTGATTTCCGCTTAGTGGTGATAACGCACCTGGTTCGCGTGGTACTGTAGTCCCAATCGCTCGCTCGCTTCTCGCCTTTAAACGCGGAAAACACCTCTAGGTAGGCAGGCAGCTAAAACGTTTGTGTATTTAAAAAAAAGTGGTGGATTAAATCGCCTCTGCCAGGCAAATTTTGGTGCAGTTCCGCAATTTCTACCATTCCAGTTCCTCACCGATTCAGGCCGCAACGATTATCACTGAGAAAGAGGCAATAAAGATAAGCTATGCTGACCGATGGTACTGCCAATTACCACTCTTTTATTTGGTTGGAAGAATTAAAAAATTTTTCGCACTTTTTCTTATTGCAAGTTTACATACCGTCACGGACAAGCAAAGTAGTTAGTTCACATCCGCAGATCAATGAAGCCGAAAGCCAAACATACATCAAGCATGTTTCATTTTACTCAGTGACGTACACGATAACACAAAAAAAGAACATTTAGACCACGTTACTCACATTGCATAAGAATGTATAATACGTCTAAAGGGCATGCCAGTGCTGGACACAAATATAAGCACGTCAGACAATTGTGGCAAATTCCTATCCACTGTTCTTTCCTTGGTACTTTGTTGGCTTTCCTTTCCTGCGAATAACATCTGTTAGTCTATTTGGCATTGAATTAGCCAACTGTGGGGTAACGTTGGGTTCAATGCACTTCCACGCTTGTTGGAGAATCTCTATTTGTTTTGCTGGAAATGTTTATTTCTCACTCTCGTTCCCAATTCCTCCCAAAGATGTTCAATGTGTTTCAGGCCGGGTGACTGTGGTGGGTTATTTAACATATAGGGTATGTTGTAGACGATCCACAGACGAACTATTTCTACAGTGTGCTTGGAGTCATTGTTCTGTTGGAAGTAGAAAACGTTGGATAGACCCAATTTTCTGCACATTTCTTGAGATGTTCTTTGCAGAAGGTCTCTAAAAACCAATCTATCCATAGTCCCATCAGTGAAAACCAGTTTTTCCTCACAAAACGCCTACATGTACCACCACCGTGGAGGTCAGGTGATTCCCAGACACATTTTATGAGTCATCAATATAGTGTAGTGGACTATATATTTATTTATTTTGCCGTAAACATATTAAAAATTTGATTAAATAAATTAAGACAAAATAGTTACCGAGGGTTAATTAAGTACCGGATTTAAAATAAATTATAGCACGGCATTATAATTTTTAATTGAAAAAAATAAGCTAAAACCACACTACAGTTTAAATATCAGTTTTTGCAATAAATAAATAAATATTTTACGTTAAATTTTTAATATTTGTGCTGGGAAACACAATAAATATTATTTTTAAATGCGTATATTTTTTTAACACGTTAGCAGTGATTTAGTTGCGAAACCATTAACTACACTAAAATAAAAGGCGTTTAAGAGTCCTTTAACTTACTACTAGTAAGACATTAAAAGTTGGAAAAATTATTTTGAGCTGCAGCCTAATTAGTTTTTGGTTTTGCATAAGTTTTGTTCAGTTTTTGAAATCTGTGGAAAATTATTTGATTTTAAAGTTCTTAGAATTCCATTTACTTGTCTTTGAAAAGAGAAATTTTCCCCTATTCAAATAAAGACTGCGTTGTACTAAAGAATACTTCTTTAATTATATCATTACAGTCCCAAAATAAGTAATATAAGATTAGTACTATAATAGCAATCAATACATCATCTGTACTAATTTCGCACGCGTTTCTTTAAACGGAATGATAGAATTGGCAATGATGCTTGGTTTTGATGTTAAACACGAAATCGTTATTACCACTCCAGGCCGTAAACATACTGAAGTAATCACATTCACTATAGTAGTCAGTTTTAATGTTTATAATAGTCCAATTTCTTTCTGCAAGCTCGTTGCTTAACTGATCGATAATCTCTGTATCTTGTCAAATTATTTAAGTTACCATTGTTTAATGTGATTACTCTACGTTGCGGTAATTCACTCTTGTGTCACTGGGAAAAATCAGCAATTCTTTGTTGTTTTCCGCAGGCTATAGATCTTCCACTATATTTTATTCTGTCGGTGTGGAAAATTTGCATGTCCATAACAGAGATAGCAGATGGTAATTTCACATTTATTTTATCCTCGGAGGAATGTGAATACACAAATAATACTTTCTCCTCTCGTGTGATAGATGCTCACGTTTGTTCTTCATTTTTACGATCCCTTATCTGTGCCTTTACATTCAACTCTTGGAAAGAATTAATGGACTACAAACACGTCCGATGTTTGTCGAAAAACTGTTACTAAGATTGGAGGGGAAAAAATCAGTACTAAAATTGTGTATGTTATGATATATATATATATAATATATTATATATATGA
This sequence comes from Dryococelus australis, assembly GCA_029891345.1. NCBI lineage: Eukaryota > Metazoa > Arthropoda > Insecta > Phasmatodea > Phasmatidae > Dryococelus > Dryococelus australis. The sequence goes on along the minus strand of CM056994.1, from coordinate 165,587,572 downwards.
TATATATCATATATATATCGTACGCATATATCATATATACATATATCATACGCATACAATATATATATACACATATATATACACACACATATATATATATATATATATATATATATTGTATACGTAAGTATATTCTCTTCAGATGTACTCAGGAAAAAATTGTTAAGAAAATGAGAAAAATCTTGCAACTGTACTACGTTTTTTTTATTTGTTCCTTCGAACAGTTGTTTTTTCAGTTAATTCACCTTTTCATCTTACCCCTCTCAACTGGATAGGTAATCAAAGCTATGGTTAACCTTGCACTTATTCCTGTCTCTGCACGAAACATCGGCATCCGCACTTAATAAGTCTCTACCCTTTGCTGCTTTCAGTGAACCTTCAAATGCCGAATCTCGACTAGCACCTCTTTCTCTAAGCTAAATGGTTGACGGGCGAAGCGACTTGAAAATATCGACAAGTGATAAGAAATACATTTTTTTGTTTCTCAATCATTCCTGCCACGCCTGTCACTTTCAGCCACGCTTTGAGAAGTTGAAAATCGAAGAGTGGCTAACCTACAAATACCAGTAAAATGGGTCATTGAGGGCTTGGAAAAGAGTAATTTTTGCAGTAGACTCGCCGTTACTAAAGCATGACGTACGGTAATGTGGTAGACTTTTACATTTGTTTAAAATACGTGTTTATAACCTAAAATTCTGTTTAATGTGAATTCTTTACCTTGAAAATGAAACGACGTAATTCTAGCATTTTTATTTATTTATTCTGTTTAAGTTGCAACATATATAAGCAATTGCAAATGCACATTTTTCTTGGTAAAATAGAGGAAAGTAACAGATTATCGGATACTTTTTTAAAAAATACATATTGTTGTTGGAAAAAATGCAAATTTTAGGTTGTCACTGAGTTTTAATTCACATTATATACCACACTATACATCGTTAAGTTGTAGCAATAAAAACATGTTTACATAAGTAATATAAAAACAATAATGTGTAAAGGGGTATTTTTGATGTTATAGAATTAGTCGCCTAATACCGGATAGTGAGGGTTCTCACTATAGGATAATATCCGATATTAAGGTCAATATATTAAGGTCCATCGATATTCTCAGCTAACCGTCTGCTCAGTTTTTAGAAATAAAGTTTTTCCAGTTAACCACTTGTGCACACTGATCGTGGCACCACTTAAAGCACTTGGTGCATCTCACCCACTCTTCACCTTTCTAATCTTGTTATATTGGGAAAAGAAGCCATGGCAGTAAATTCATTCAGCATCATCGTCTTCGTCTTGATGACTACTTCCCTCGCTACAAGAATTGTGTATCTGCCTTTGCCTTTCCGACAATACCTCGTAGAATTTTGGCTTCTTTGGGGTAGGAAGTCTGCTCAAGTTGTCTTTTATATGGTGCGATCGTAATGAATGCTGCTTTGCTGGACCGTGTTGCCCTGGCTGTGCTTGTTGTCGGTTTCTTCGTCAGTCGTGGAGGGCTTATGTCAGTGGGACTCAGGATCACTATGGATATAGATGCTATAGAAGGGTTGCTTGTGTGAGACTAACAGGACCCACTAATGTGCAAAGAGATGTGCTCTCTTCGTGAATTAATTGGATGATTCCAGGGCCTTGATTTTTATTAGACTAAATTTATGTAGCTAATTCGCTGGAAATATAAATAGAAAAATCAGAGTCACGGAAAACGCCTGGATTAAACGGGCAGATGCCACACTTCCGGAAACCTTTTACAGCATTCCCAATGATTGCTGCATGAAGATAAGCTTTACCCAATAGCTCAGCTACTTGATAACCAGTAACTACCCTGAATGGATGCTTCTTCAAACATGTTTATATTTCTTTGGCGTAGTATGTCTTAAACGGACTCATGAAGGGAACATCCAGTGGTTGGAGTTAGTGGGTGGAGTGTAGCGGTAAACAAACAATGTTAATTCCATGTTTTCTTCCTATTTCAATAACATCTATGTTTCTGGTATAGGAATAGTGTCCGTCACACACCAATACGACAGGTTCATCAGGTTTTGACTTCACATGTTCCACGAAATGAATCATCCACTGAGTGAAAAGTTCTTGCTGGCTCCAGCCGGAAGGATGGCACACAGCAATGGTATCTGGTGGAGCATCCTGTAGAAGTTCAACCTTCATATTTTTATGTGGAAACTCAAGCATCGGTGGTATATATCGGTCTGGAGCACTTACGCACGTCACTAGGGTAATTAGAGCACCTCTTTCAGCTGAAGAAAGGCTGGTTACTTGTTTCATACCTTTCAGACCGACAACTTTCGAACATTTATGCTGGACTACAGTTAAGCCAGTTTCATCTACATGAAATATTTTGGACGGGGAAAAGTTAACTAGTTGCAGAGATTTATTAAGAACTGCTTAAAACTCGTATACTTTCTCTTTACAGAAACCCTTTGCTCTAGCTGCAGAAATAGCTTGAGGTTTGCGCAGTGAGAGTGATGGATGACAACGTAGAAAGTTCTTTAGCCACTTGTTACTTGCTGCTCCTTTGTCTTCTGAGAAAGGGTGTTTCATGTTGTTTCTGGCTGCTAACTGGAAAGCCAGTCTTTGAATGTCGTTACTTCGCAACCCATAAAACCTTTCTTCCATGACCATGCAATATTCTGCTAATTTAGACTCCAGTTCATATGGTAGCACACACTTTCTTCCTAACTTTGTAGAACATAGAACTTCAGCATCTTGAATAGTCCTATGATTAACATAATTTTCTAGAGAGGATCTAGGAACACCGAATGTTTTAGAGGCTTTCAGGACGCCCATTTCTTTATTACGCTACACTTCCACTGCGTTCAACATTCATGCTGATTCCCATTTTTTCCTTGCCGGCTTCGACAAAGTTGGTGCCATCTGTAACAGTCAATGTTCACACGATTTAATTGCGTGAGCCATCTCGTATTCAAAATTTAAAATAATGTACGATATTACTATTGTTCTATTATAAATAAGACACCACAATATATCCCACTGTAATCAACACAAATGGTTAAAGTAATTATTGGGTATAACTTATGTTTTGAAATTTAAATTAAAAATTAAATTAATTTCCAATCTTCTTTTACATTTTGTAAACATAGTTCAGCTTTATTGATTGATTCCTAGTCATATTTTTACAATAATATATTATTTGTAGAGCAAAGCAAAGAATTTTTTTTTACATTTATAAAATAGTGTTTTCAATATCGGATATCAGCCATAATATCGGATATCTGGTATTAGGGAGTGAAAAGTATCCGATAATACGACATTTAGTGAAACTGTGTTACGTAAACATAAATTTCCACATGTTCATTATTCATACAATCAGTTTTATTCACATCAAACCGTGGAACATGCAATTTTGTTTGTGACAAAAATCATTCGTTTATGTACTCACCTTCTGTAGTATATATGTTTTCGAAACAATCTCTACAAAAACTCCGAAAACAGGAAATCATAGAAATAACTCTCCAATAAGCAATATGGTCGACATCTGCTTCCGCTTCTACACGGTACTATCGATACAGATCGGAAACAATTATATAGCCTCACGCTAGGTGTCAGCGCATACAAGAGCCGTAACCTCACTATCCTATAATGCGCACCTATCGGATATTCGGTTACTTTCCTCTACCTGGCTCGATAAATTTAAATATTGTATGTCGACCTTAATATGCGGTTATTTAAACAAAATCTACACGTACGCCTAAAACGGCGTGCTATGCTATATCATATTTATTATTTGGACGCAGAACATCTTGTGTAATCAGTTAGTATAGTTTGGGAATTTGAGTCAATAGTAAAATAAGGTACTGGAATTCACACATCTTACTGCTGAAAATGGAGACTCACACTTTGTGAATGATGGGCTTATGATTATTTTCGAAGTGCTTGTAACACAAATTTTGAAGCAACGATTTGTCATTGTTGGTTTTATCCAATTTGGTTTCTCATTAAGGAAGTTTTCTGGGACAGTACTTAAAAATATTACAAAGAGACGTGGAAATGGCAGGCGTGGTATTCTGTCTAGACAGTATGTGCTTACATCTCATACTTGCGCTTAGGCCGTGAGCAACGCAGTAAGTCACAAATCTCGGTAATGGAAAACTGTTTCTGATGTGTGTATAATTGCAGTAAATCAGGGAAATATTGTATTTCTGAAAAAAAAAAAAAAAAAAAGAAGGCGCGTCTCGTGCAAAGAATCTAACCAACTAAAGAAGTTTTCAAGTTACAGCGGTCACCTGAACTGTGGTGCAGCATGTTTGAAAAATTGCTATTCGACTAAATTAATAAACTTGATACTAATATGTTTACTTACAAAAAGAAAACAAAGCCCGAGTGAGGACCGAATAGTTCAATTCAATGAAATGCGCATGCTATAAACATTATTTTGAAACCCTCCAACACAGTTAAAAATTGATTTTTCAGATTACTACATCTTTAAGCAAGGCACGAACAAAACTGTTATAGCAGACTATGAAAACTTGCTACAGACTTTCCACCAATAAAATTATATGATCGCCATTTCTAACCCTATAAGAACACGACGAGAACACAGCTCGTCATTTCAGAGCCTTGCTCGTAGTGGCGATGACGCTCATTACGGCTGTAGCACTGACACTCTTATCGCTACAGTAGTGTAATTATCTTCCTGCGGGTACACGGGGTTCAGTGATAGGCGGTAGGAACTGTCCGCCATCTTTGTAGGCGCGGCCGGTGGCAGTGCTAGTCGGTGCCGTCCATCATATTGGCTGCGTCACAGACAGGGCTCGATGCCATTTTGGATGTTCGGCTCCTCACCATCCTCAGAAATTATTTAAATTTAAAAAATGGTTTATGAAAAAACGTATATAATAATTTGTAAGTATCGACCTATCAACATGTTTTTTTTTTTTTTATATATAATTGTTAAGTGTGTCGCTGCAGATCATAATTCCAATTTTATACTTTTTTCGAGTAATGTTGCCTAGAAAATATTTTAATAAAAATTAAATAATTTCGGCCTGCCACTTAGGTACCCAGTGCACCGGGGGACGTATTGATCCCTCCTCCTCCACATAAACCTGTAAACTCAAAACATTTGTAAAATGTAGCATACACCACCACTCATCCTCTCATCACACACAAACACCCTCCCCTCTCGCCATCCCTCACAAAACATCACCCACCTCTCTTTACTGCCAACCAAAATCCCCCTCACCAATAACCTAAACCTCCCTCACCGCCCCTCAACATCAACCCCCCACAAAACCCTCACCTCCTCACCCACCTTGCCAAACCTTGGCCCACTTCTCCAACCCCTCACCCACATCCCCTCACCACTAAAACCTCCGTCACCATCCCTTTCCACCCTCACCTACATTTAAAGGTAAGTGATGGTACATGGAGCTCGTATTTTTTTTCAGTTTGATCTGTATATTAAATCCAAGTAGGCCCACATTTTAAAAAGTCAGTATTTCCTAAAGGTGTCGCAGGACAGGGAAAAAGCTTTACCATTACAAGTTAGCACAGAAAGCGAGCATTTTGGGTGTAGGAAAGCGTTGTTTATGCGCTCACAAGACGAAAGCCAAACAGCCGCGAGCAAATAGTATTCTATTAGCAAGAATGGAATGTAAATGTCGAAGGTTTGTTCGTATAACAGCGCGGTTCGGTAACTAGGTCGGGCACCACACCTAGGAAATCTTTCCTTACAGCAAAGAACTCTCGTTCGCTGTGTGTTAGCAGGATATAAAACAGTGTCAGGTTAGTAGATCACTTATGTTTTTAATGTAGCTCACATATCAACAAATCGTTTTTAAATTGTACTTACGCATCTGGTACAAGAAATTGCAACACCATAATAAAATTAAGTAACTTCCAATTTATTTATTATAAAACATACACAATACACACAAAGGCATACACTTTATAGGAATTTTGCGATGTCAGTAAACAATTTTTCAAATACATTTCCTTACGTCATTTCCTCGATACGTGGCAATACGTTTCTTGCGTTCAGTTATGTCGTCTTTCATGTAGTTGGGTGGGTGTAGAATCACAGATTGGACAGCATCCAGAAGACAAATTATTTCACAAACAAGCTCTAATCAATTTACAAAACAGTGTGAAAAACTTGTTAATAGTGATTTTACACGTTGATGTTTGTATGCATAAATGAGTATCTTCATTCTCTTCCGCAATTTTGCGTGTAAGAACAATTATTACGTTTATTTATATTGTCGACTGCACACACAGACGGAAACGAGAAAATTCCATATTTGATGAAATTAGATGCAGTCGGCCAACTTGAATTACTCAACACTGTAAGCCTACGTATTGCTTAGCCATACTTTACAGTCCCACAATTCACAAGGCGAAACTAAACGTATGTGTTTTGTAGGTACTTCCGTCACATTTTGTACAATATCGACTTCTCCGTCCAGACGAAATGTTCGGCGCAACTGTCTCGACGTAACTCGTACGTAATATGTTCATAGACTGGGCATTTCGTAATTTTTCACCTTCAGCATCAAACCTTAATTATTTGGAGTATATAACAATACGCTATCAGGTCGAAAATACCGTAAAGCACTGTTCTAACCATAACAAATATCCCATACTTTGAATGTATCAGTCTGACTAATTAAGGAGAAGCGTCAATGCTCTTCACCGTTGCAGAGCTGTATTTGCAGTGTAGTAGTTTCGTCCATCCGGATCCAGACTTTCCTGTCGCCATACTCTCATTCTCGACTAATGGGTTAAATCTCTCTCCGTTGCAAGTGAACAAATCTCGTGAATCTCTGCTAAATTTGTAGTGCAATATCCCCCCCCCCCCAAACTCAGCAATAAGCATTAAGATATTATTTTTGTGTTCTCAAGTGGACTGGTGTGTGGATTGGTGTGTGGATTGGTGTGGATTGGTGTGTGGATTGGTGTGGATTGGTGTACATAAATTTACTATCCTACATTTTTCCATATTTGCAGTCTTTACTGTTCTCCTGTGTTTGCAGATAACGGTTAGTACACAGTGCTTTTCATTCGATGTAACATGGGTCTTTTAAGTTCTCTGACGATTAACGCTATCTCCTTACTATGTGGACCGATTAAATGTCTAAGTCTAACAACAAGTTCATTAATATTTTAGGGAAATATATACTCATAAATGACATCTCTTTTTTCAGCAAAGCCGGTAGGGAAATGTACAGAATCATCGTCTTCAATGCTATCAATGTCTTCACTAACTGCTGTACTTTCCTTTGAAGAAGCAGTATCGATACCGAAATTAGTATTCGCCGTTACTGGTGTTGGTCAATTATTTTCTTGAAGTTCAGGTGTCAGTTTAGAATGTGTATGTTCATACAATCTGATTTTATGGCATACTAATCGTTACCTACATTGAACATACTTCCCTCGCCTTCTGTGAACATCTTATTCAGTGAAAACGACACATGGTGTTTCTCGCTAAGCGAAGGACCTCTATACTTACACAACTTGGCATGTCTATTACAGTTAAAATTTCGTGTGGACTGTCTAGAACAGTTTTTACAATTTAATATCATACCTGATGGATTCTTAAAACATTCACTCTTTTCATGCCTACGAGCATTTTGACCATAGGTGAAAACTTGACTGCAGAATAGACACTGTGCACGAGATGCTGGCTCCGACTCCATCATTGTCAGTCGTACGAATGCTCATTGGTAGAATATTCCCTTCCAAATCGATGTTCACCTCTTGGTGCCAGAATGACAACTGGTATTATATAAATGTCGTTTTTTTTAAGAGTAAAGAGCCTAGCTTGTATTAACACAGGGCTTTACGTCATATGGTTTATATGTGAGCGGTCTGCGAAAACTCAAATACTCGCTCTGCTGTCCATGATATGTATCGAGTCGGAACATAATCATTGTCGATACCACACACAAGGGAAAATTTATAATATGCAATCCGTACTAACGGATATAACAGTATATACATATTTTTATTATATATATATATATATATCAGTTTTGAAACCTGTTGATTGCGTATTATACAGTGGAGCATCCCAGGATGAAAACACGTCCTCGGGAAATCCTGCTTAGTGTCACATGGACGTTTTTCACCTCTGTAGAGTTCATCACCTCTGTAGGGGAATACACCAGGGTGTGTCCAAATACGGAAACCCCAGAAAAAGTGTGTGAGAACAAACAACATACGAGTGGAATAACCCAAAAGCGTATTTTTAAAGGATTCAGAAATTGCGTTGAGCCTTTGAGAGATACATAACTGTTCTCGAATGACGTCCTTGTGGTGTAAGAGTCTCCCATACATTGCGCTGTTCTATTTGTCGGGCGGGCGTTGGGATAATGCGAAGCCAACTCGCACCGGAAGATGGGTGACGCACTGCACGTAGCGACCGCAGCGCTGTCCTACCATTAGCTCTCTTTCGCGCAGTGTGAAATGCATAAACTGATACATCTAGCTCTCAAGCCATTCACATGTGTAAGGCACGAAGTCTGAATTTCTTTTACTTTTTATTAAATGAAATCATTGATATTATTTTATTACTTGTTGATTCACTTTCAAATTTACTGAAGTGTATATTCACTTGCACTAATTCATGTTTGTAACGGATCTTTCTTATAATTTTGTTTTGTATAATCTCTTAATTTTCATGTTTTTGTGTTTGGATACCAACACAGCTGTTGCGTTTATCCAGCTCTAGTGTTTCATGAATAATGTGTGTTTATATATTTTTTTACCATAATAAATATCGGGGTTTCTAACGGTTATTCGGTGCGTTTTCATCCAAACAACCTGGTTTGTTTGTACTTAATTTATTTACATATATTTTTCCTTGGAATATTATCTTAACATTTAGTTTCTTGATATTAACATAGGCAAGCCATTAAATATTTACATTTTCCCTTACATAATGTTTTCATATATAATAAGAATGGTCATATGTATATTCCCACAGGCTTTCTGCCTTGCATAAACTACAAAACACGGGATGTGTGCAGCCATGAAAATTATATTTTTTACTAAAACATTGAAGTTTGGGCAGCCTTACGCTTTGGTGTAAGTTCGGTTGACGGATGAGGCATCTTGAAAGTCAAATGTGTGGAATGGTATCAATCTCCGAATGTGTTAAGGCTATATGTTTAAGTACCTAGGTGTTTTATACACCTACACTTTGATGCAAGGACAAAATGTTGTTTAAGTGACTTCCACTGCTTCCAAATATATTACGTTACAGAGAATGAACAATGTAGTGAACGAACGATGCAGTGTATGAATGATGCAGTGGATAAATGATGCAGTGAATGGTGCAGTGGATGAATGATGCAGTGAATGGCTAACTCTTTTACACACACTTTTATACTATACGTCACTGCAGTAAAATGAGTTCACATGTGTGTATCTTCATACCCTGACTCATTTGCTTCTTCAGCCACGTCAAACCTTGTGTTAGTTCAACTATTTGTTGCGTTTTTCGCCACAGACATTCCCTTTGGATTGCGGGTAGTGCGTGAACCTAACGCTGTTTAATGCAAATGATCCTAGCGGACAATCTTCACATTTGCGATAGCTAATAATCTCTTGTCTCAAATTCATTGGGAGGAATTGTATGTGAATTATAGTTTGTCTGCTGCAACATCCTTTGGTATGTACGCTGGTTCTTCTGCAATATGTAATAAGAGTAAATATTAGCATTTTCCATAAGGGAGTATAGCATAATAAACATGAGCACAGTTGAAATCGCTACACTTCGTGTGCTCCATTCTTACCATGGAATGGCTTCCTATGGCGAGCAGTTGGTAGGTGAAAGTGTTTTTTCTTTCAAAAGAATCCCTCAGAGCATTCTTGTTCTCCGCTGCATCTCGTGAAAGCTAATATGCGACCCTCCTGCACTCGCGTTGTGGGGACGTGTCTCTGTTCTCCGATGTCTCGTTTGTGTATTTCCACTGACGTAAATCTCTGTTAATCTGAAATGCTTGCGTGGTGGGTTCGGCACTCATGTGACGGTTCTGTGAACGTACTTCTCGTCTGCTTGCGTGTTGGGTTCGGCACTCATGTGGCATGGTTCTGTGAACGTACTTCTCGGCTGCTTGTGTCTCGGGTTCGGCCTTCTTGTGCTGTTGTTCTACGGACGTCTTTCTCATCAATTTACACTCAGGTGTATAGTGTATACTTGACTATTGTGGTTATATGTCATATTCAATGCAAGTGCGATTAATAATAATAAAATATATTTTCTTCACTTTGATAGAAGTTAGTTGATGGCAGACTGTCGTGGTGAGTGGACATGAAGCTAAGTGCACCAAACATGCATATGCCAAAATAACATTACATTAAGTACCTCCAACACAAACATTCATTTTTCTTCAATTCGAAAATAATATTGAATGACACATACGCTACTCAAAGTCATCGGTTATGCACGAACATATTTGCAAATACACAGTCGTTTTCCCCTCCACACCGAGTCGAGATTGGTGAATATAGTTGCATCATTTTTTTACACTGCAATTGTACCCTGCGTTTACATAAAGCGAATATATGTTGGGTAGCAAATGCTGTTTCGTGCGTGTCCCGCGGCGGTGGTGGTAGCGTGTAACAGAGCGAGGGAGAAAGTTGGTTGAAGGTGCTTCCTTGCTTGCTCTGCTGACGGGGCCGGTAACTACTCAGATCCTGGTCTGTGGGCTCGCTGTTCGAAGCACGCAAAAGAGTGTGAAAGCCAGACTTTAACATCTGTCGCGACTGAGAGCTACAGCATTTAGCAACACTTTTCAATGGTAATTAATGTGTATAGTCGTAAATTTAATATAAACAACAATAATGTAGGTTGCTATACACTTGTGGGCAGTAAGTATCTCTTATGCGCTTATTTGAACTTGGTGTTCGAACGAGTGGGCTGTGGTGCGGTTTGGGTCTTGAGAGCCGACAGAGGTAAAGCGAGATGCGAATTGATCTACGGACCCGGCCAGAACCCTAGAGCCAGCGGCCACGCACGCGATGCGCCAATGCAGCCGGGATGATTTTGAGGTGCGTGGGTAGAGTGAATTGTATACACATTCTATGTTAAATCTGTCTTCGGGAGTGGCGTGGTGTGGACGTGCACTTAGGGTATAGGAACCCGTTACTTACTGTGTAATTGAAGCATCATTGCGCATGCTTGTATTTGTTTTAATTCACGTGGTATTTGTGGTTCTATAGTGACTGTATACACATTCTGAGTTCAGTGTGGAGTCGGGAGTAGCGCAGTGTGGACGGGTACTTAGGGTGTAGGTAGTTGTTGCGTGTGATTATTGTTTGTGTAATTAATGCCCTGTTGTGCGTATTGGTAATTAACTCGGTGTTCGTGATTTGATTTCTGTTTAATTTTTCATCTGTAATTCGTTTTCTGATGTGCATATTTCGCAATTATGAAAAATTTTGCATATTTAGTCATCGTTTAATGTTTCACTTGTGTCGGTGTTTGTGGATAATTTGTCTTAATAGTATTGGAATTTTTGGTTGATTATATTTCATACATAATTCATCTCATTGTGTGTGGTTAGTACTCGTTTCGTGTTTACTGTGCATTTATGTTTATTATTCCGGTATTTATTTCATGGATAATTCTTCTTGTTGGGCTATATTATGTTTAATTGGTTATTCGTTTTTCGTATTTGCTATTTGTCTCGTGCTTGTAATTGATTAATGTTTCGATGTTGCTTCGTTTCTCGGTGTCCATACTTCGCGATTATTAAATGTTTTGTACTTCGCTATTATTGTATGTTTCGATGGTTGTTTAATTCATGTGCTATATTCGTTGTTATTCAAACACTGGTTTATTAGACAATTCCGACCTCAATCACTCGTCTCAGTGCGCAGTACCGAGGCAGACTGCGAAGAAGCACTATGTGCCCTTGTTGCTCTCTCTCCCTCCCTCCCCTCCACCCTCGAGCTCTTTTCAACCACCGACTCCGAGCTGGACGGAACCCCGTTCTCCCCCGACACCCTCCCTCCCACACCCATCTTCATACCTCAGTCTCTCGATGGCTGACAACCAAGATGAACATCCTCTGTTTCCAACACCCCCTCCTACACCTCACTGACTTTCACACCTTAGTTTCTCGACTGCAATCGACCAAGGCAGACGTGCTCTGCTCCCGCTCCCCCTCCCTCCCCTCACCGACCATTATGCCTCAGTCTTTCGACAGACAACGACCTAGACGGATGTATGCCCGCTCCCCTCCCCTCAACTACCCACTGAGCTTATTCCGTCGCCATACTTCGAAGACACAACATCTAATTAAATGTACCTTATGATACAATTGCTCTAAGCTCATTCCATCTCAAGACACAGGAGGGTGAACACCTATGCTGCTCCAGAACTCATCGCCTGCCAGACTCCGATGGGTGAACACCTATGCCGCTCCTCCAAATGACAGAACATATCCTCACTTAACCCTTCCCTCATCAAACAGTACACCTCAGGGGAAAGTAGGAGTAACAACAGCCAATCACAACACACCTTACGGTAGGGCGAACCACCAATCACAACACACCTCAGGAAAGGGGAGTGGGTTGGGTGGAAAGGTGGGGGGATGCCTGCTGCACATCGTATCCTCTCGTCAAAAGGGCGCCTGCAATTAGTAACCTCGCCTCCCCACCCCTTCAACAGGTTATTCTTATGGGCACATAGGCCATTCTTGCACTTTGTATCTCGGAAGCCCCCGCTTCTATTACTGTGATTAGGTTCTTCCTTCACTTGTAGTTGTGTTGATGTGCCATAAAAACTTTTTTTTTTCATCCGATTTCGTTCCTCGGCCGGCATAAGGCCGTCATGCTTTGCATGCACACAAGGCACAGGCACGAGTGGTGCGTGTGATACTTAGTGTTTGGTGCGTCTGCACCTGATGTAATATATACGGGAGATAGGCCAAATGTCTGTATTTCCCTGTGAGTAACAAATTTCGCTACAGAAAAAACCGCAAGTCTTCGACTCCCATCTCCTCACCTGACACCTGTGTTGTATCAGATAGGCAGACTTTGCCCCCATGTCGCGAGCCACGTCATTAAGACCTGCATTCCAATGCTCTTACGACAAATGGGCAAATAATTTTTCCACCCAAAAAAATATATTCTTACTTCGTGTTACTCCCAAAATTCTCAACTCAACCTATCTCAGTAACGACTGAGCATGAGCAGTCTCAGATGAGTGACAGCATAACGGGAAGGTTCCCAACAGTATTATTGTAGTTTTTGTCTGTGCTGTAATACACGGTGATGGAATTTTACGGGTATATTGCTTCACACCAGTTCTAAAAAAGCTTTTTACGAATTAAGTAACCGTACTCCGAGTCAGTATAGTTTGTAAACTTATTATAATGAACTTAAATTATCATAGTTCTCATAATAGCCGTAGAAACGCAACACTCTACGCTGACAATTGTCGATAATTTAATATATGGTGTAAGAATGCACAATGTGGAAACAAGAACCTATATCTTAAGCAGCGCTTTCAAAAGTTCTTAGTTTACCGTGAACGGTCTATATATCTCTACACTCCACGTGTTGTTTGAAGGTTCTTAGTAAATTACGTACTTTGAGACCTGCAAACAAAGAATATATTTAAAGTAGGCTTCTTCCATTTTTTTTATTATTTCTTAAGTAATAACTTTCTAAATAGAAGGCGAAGTCTTTAAGTCAGCAAGACGAATTTACCAACGCTAAAGGCGTTATTTAAATAGAAAAAAATTCTGGTCGGTTGTTAGAATATTTCATTTTTCCGTAACATAATTAATGAAACGTTATCACGCGGTACGATGCTACCGGATTTAAAAAAAACTAGGGTACGGCTTTCCTTTTCTTAAAATTGACTGAAAAACTAGTCTTGCTTAGTTGTTTTAAAGCTGCTTGTATAATGTTAATGCGCACTAGGAGTAAGTATTTAACTGTCCCGACGAGATACAAGTGAAAGGTACTAAACCCTTATTTATCCGGCCTTACTTGTTGGCACGCGGAACGTAGTAACAGGTCCCTTGTTCGCCTGAGCCCGCACGCGTCAGTCCGCCATTACCATTCTCAACAAATTTTTAAAGCTTCCATTACACCTTAGTTCGCCTGACAAAAAATCAATGTCATCTTCTTTCAATTCACTTAACAAATCACTCCCACTATATCTAGCTCTTGCCCGCAGAGAAGGTTACACCCAGAACATTCTTGGTCTTTTCTCTTTCGCCAAAATGACACATGCTGCCGCAGCGAGTACAGCTTCCTCCACACTTGACATCTTGCAGCCAACTGAGGTTATGCGGCCACAATGTTGCTAACAAAAGTAAATGTCAAACTTGTGTCCTGTTGCTAACATTTGCTGCCAACATCTGTTACTAACAACGTGTTGGTAACAAAAGTTATAAACATTTGTTGTTAACTGTTGGGGTAAATGCGGCTTAAGTAAAGTGGCAAAGTTATAATGGAAACATAACAAGATAAAATCGTAGTTGGACTGGCGTGAATTGAAGAAAAGTATATAGCAGTAGATTACTATTTCAGCCAAACATAAATACCGAACACGATAGTTATCGTTAAATGTGCATTACCTCAATACTTTACTTCATTTTGGGAAAATGAATTTTGGCGAGCCATCGTACCAAATTTTAGTGCTCAGCCCAAAATTAATCTTTATTGACAACCAAATCTTTCGTTAATTAATGTAATACAATTATTGGGATGGTGAATTTCGCCAAAATGGTTTTTAGCCACCAAAATTGTACATGCATTCTTATAATCATATATTAAGGCTTAATTGTATTTTACTTTTGCCGTCATTACGAGTGCAAGAAACTTTCAAATTTATTATTGACAAATTATATTTCAAAACTTGAAAGATAGTGACCACCTGTGCAAGCTGATTGTATTTTTTTTCTTCGTGGCAGGCAATAGAAAATGTATTACTCTGTGTTTGCCAAATTGTGTACCGAGTTAAAAAAATGCCTCGCCGATGTAAACACAAATTACTATCATCACATGTTATTAAATAACAGTCCAAATAATCAAAGTCCAAAACCATTGCTATTGATATAGAAATATAATCATAAATAATACGGGAGTGTAATGTTCTTGAGGTACTTTATAAATATAGTACAGAAATTTTATGTAATATTCCAAATGAACTGAAAATTTCGACGTTTTACTTCAGCATTACATACATTACCGAAAACATGAAAAGCATTAATAAAAAAAATTGTATATTCAAATTCGTAAAAAAATATTTAAGAACCGCTAAATTTTGCAAACCGCTTAAAACGTTTTTATATGTAGTTTGTTATCAAACTAAATGACGGAAGATTATAATTTTAATAGAAAAAATATTTTTGTAAAACTCTGATTAGTAGCTCAAGACGTTATTGATATTACTATGAGCCTACTTCCGTCTACAAGGATGCAAATAGGTATTAATTATGTTTAAAAGCTTAGATGGTCAGAAGGACTAGACTTCTCGTTAACAGCAATATCATTAGAGAGTGACCCAGACACATAGCAAAAGTAGTGAGACTAATACAAACACACACGTGCCTTATCCGGGACTCGAACCCAGAAAACGTCGTACCGTAAGACAGCGGTCAGCTAACTGCATTACGGAGGAAGTATTCAGAGTATCAACTTCTGATGTTATCAGTGTTATGTTTTGATAGATATAATTTACTAGCCTGATCAATTTCCAGGGCCGCAATATTAAAAATAAGTATGTGTGCCACTTAAATCATGTAAGTTTACATAACCTATAGTTGAGATGTTTATGTCAATAATTTGGTTGAAATTTGTTTATTAGTTCCCGAGACACAGTATAAAAAATGTATTTTCCGTTCGCCAAAATCGTACAAAATATTTAAGAAAGGGTTCTCTGTACACAATGCTTCTATGTATAGATAAAGTTAGCACACAGTTTTGGTTGAATT
This sequence comes from Dryococelus australis, assembly GCA_029891345.1. NCBI lineage: Eukaryota > Metazoa > Arthropoda > Insecta > Phasmatodea > Phasmatidae > Dryococelus > Dryococelus australis. The sequence continues at coordinate 165,571,649 of CM056994.1, read as the reverse complement.
TGGTTGCCAAACATATCGAAATTATTTATGTGGCCAACATTTTGAAAATCAGTGTCTGGCCAACTTAAAACAAGTCAGATTACGTAGCATTCCGTAGCACAAGTGGTGAGTGAAATTTGATAAAGATTAGTGACTGGTTCTGGAAATATTGCATAGGTATTCCATTTTCTCACCTGACACTATCTTACAAAAAGGTCAGTAAAAAACACCTTTGTACGTATAATTTATGCTTATAGTTCATACTATTAACATACAAAATTTGGTAGAATTTTGTTGAATTATTTGATACGTGAGACATACTAATATAAATTGTTTAGATTAATGCAATTTAAAAAAAGACCATCCCCACCTGAAATGTTAAGTTTACATAGCTTATCACAGCATTACTAACATGCTAAATTTAGTGGGAATAAGTTAATTGGTCCTCGAAATGTGGCATAAAACCTCAAATTCATGTAACGTTGTGTATCCGCACATTGCGTGATTGTCATAGATAGCTACTGCCATCATAGAACTGTACTAACACCTTAAATTACATTCATAAATTTGTACATAAAAACTTAATGTTATATGTGATGCTATCTTCCAAAAGGTTCGAGAAAATATTTCATATATTTACCCATTTGATGCTTGCATAGGCACTACCGGTTTACACAGTTAAGTTGAAATTTACGTGGTGTCGTAGATATAACATGCTACGCTAAAATTATTATATGGCAGGTATTTTTAAATCATATCAGTTTACATGGCCCAAAGCAGTTATACCTGTTTGACAAATTTGATAGGAATCGAATTACTGTTTCCTGAGATATTACACAAACATTTCATACGTTCATTTAGGGCTATCCTAGAAAACGGCACATTGAAACAAGCAGAAAACCAGTACATTGTCAGATCACAGAGTGTGACAACTGTGCATCTCACTTACATACTCTTGGGCTATATTAGGAGTGGCAGCGCGCGATGTTGTCGGTAGGACCTCACGCAGATGGCGGCTCGCGACAGCCACCCGGTGGCGCGCGCCGTAAAACATGATCGATTGCGCCGTATTATCGACAACTCAACCTCGCGCGGCCCGCCACTTCGACCAGTTTGGGTCACAGGGTCATTCCCTACTCGCTGGACTGGCGCGGCGCGGCGGCAAGGCGGGCCGGGAAAGGGTACGCACGTGTGTGTAGCCGGTCGATACTGCCGGAGGGCGACCTGGTAATGCATACCCCTGGCATGCAGGTCAAGGTCAGGCCGTGATACATGCGGGGTAGGGAATGAAGATGGTGCATGAATGGAGTCACGTGACGCTCCCGTCCCTCCGTCATTTGTGTGGGTACGTGGAATCTGCGGCGTCCCTCATACCCCATTTTACCTTTATTATTAAGGGGGAACAGTCCCCGCCAACTTGGATTTATCTTTATTTCGCCATAACTTACATTTAAGCTGGTTTTATTTGATTTTTTGCATGGCAGCATAAATAATAGCCTCTTAATCTTATCACGTTTTTACGTTTTCTCTGATTTTATTATTTTTTAACTAGTAACAGCTGTGAAGAAGTAAGAGGTTTTTCCTATAGGCAACTACGACAGTTAAACTAACCACAGTAGTCAAGCAATACCGACTTCAGAAAATGTACAAAAGATTGTTCTATGGGTCTACAGGATGTTACGCGACTAACCGACATACTTCGGCAGCGTGTTATACATATCATTGGCAACGAATATGCCATTTACACGAGAAGGATATGCAGCCACATTTCAGAGTTACAGGGACGTAAATGCAACAAAAACTCAAATTGTAATCATTGAATGTCTTTAACATAACTGACTACATTAATTTTGAATGTCTCACACGAGCTATTCAAAATGTGCACCATCTGACCGTAAACAGGATGTGATACGTTGTAGCCTACCATGGAGTGTTGCCACTGCATACCTGCAAGTTCATTTCTGAGTTGATTAGTATCGTCAGTTATCGCCTGTAGCAACTTGTCTCGTGTGTCTGTGCGCCGTCCGCTGTAAACCCTATTCTTCAGGCAGCCTCAGAAGAAGAAGTCCAACATGGAGAGGTCTGGAGAGCGTGTCGGCCATGGGACTGGCACATCTCTTCCAGTCCACCTGCGTGGATACTCAGCTGCTTCACCACGTCCATTTTCGTCACGGTATCCGTAAACAAACGCCACGTCTGCGTACTCTGCGCGTGTAAACATTCCCGGCGTTGTAAAGCGCAACCACGCGCCTCGAGACATTAACAAAGACTGGCCATGCCAGCCACACTAACAGTGTCTACCTACGCTTAGATTGGGCACATTCTGAATAGTTTGTGTGGGACTTACAACATGAATGTAGTAAATCGCATTTAAAGATATTTAGTAATTCCAGTTGGCGTTTTTATTGCATTTACGTCCCTGTAACTCTGAAAGGGGGCTGCCTAGTGAACCGTGTATATGATATTTTTTGTTGCCAATGATCTGTTTAACACTCTGCCGAAGTATGTCGGTTGAGTCACGAACATTCTGTATCATGCGGGCTTTTGCGAAAATTCTAAGAATCCAAGATGGCTTACACTTCACACTGTTCCACGTGCTGCACCGTGCGAGGCGGGGCAGTGGTAACACACTGCACTCGCATTCGTGAGGTCAAGGATTTGATTCCCGGTCCAGCCAGCATCATTTCGGCTTTCCATGTTTTTCTGAAATCACTCCAGGCCATAGCTGATTCCTTTCCCGAGTCCTGCTCTTCTTTGAGTTACTTGGGCCTTCTTTGACGGTTTCCCTGTCGGCGAGACGTGTTCAGCACTAAACACCTAGGCTACCACGTACTGCACTGGAAGCAGGTATATAGCCGGCATTTTCGTTACCACCGCGACTGCTACACTTTACGACCTCAACGTGATGTCACTGGCGACAGGCAATACAATCGCTACATGACATTGTTTTCAAATATGTAATTATACAGAAAACTCAAATTGACAGTACTGGAATAATAAAACTTTTGTCTGCTTTCAATCTGTTGACATTTAGAAGCAAGTTAACAACGGTATTTCGAAATATTACTTAATTATACATTCTATGAACATACACTGCAAAAAATATTTTTTGTCTCCCACAAAATGTTTTTTTCAGTGTATAAACTAGCGGTATGCCATTTCTTAACTTCTATGATATTTCTCTGTTGCTATTTGCAAGCAAGAAAAATCGACGTTCTCTAATATAACTTAATGATGAGATCGCTGAATTTATAAAAATTGTACATTATTTTATTGTTATTTGTTTAGAAATAATGTTTTATAATAATATTTAACCAACCGGGAAAGTATTGTAAATATAGCCTCTTTTGTGTGATTCTTGCTGTGTATAATAGTTCTTAAAACAGCTATGTTGTTTGAAGTAATTCGTAGAAAATAACTAATTAATAAGTTCATATACTTCTTATTAATTTGTTTAATATCTCTAAAATCCTTAAACACAAAATACTGCAAAATTCACTTTTATATGAAGTGCATGAAATTATTAAGCTTCTATATAGGCCAAAATATTATCCAATTGGTCACAGCAGTACACTCAAACACGCACTGCAGTGATTCCTAACTTGAAGGTTACTTCTTTCAACTGAAAGTCTATAAAACTGATTGACAAATGTCTACTTACGCATGAAAACTTTGTGGACAACAAGCTGTCTCGAGAAATAGAGTGTGTTCATCCAGGCATTTACTCTTTCATCAGTGTCAGAAAACTTAATGATGTACACTTTTTTACCAATCAGAGTATTTTCCAAGACACCGAGGAACACACAATTTTATTGCCTTGTTGTAGGAATATTACACAGACGCCACAGTTTTCATAAAAATACGACCCACCACATGCCCAAACAATCCAAGCTGCCAGCCATATTGACCACTTACGTTTGCTCTTCAGCCACAACGTCACTAGCTTGCCTTTAAGAGGTTTAACGCCTTGAAGTCTCTGTCGTCATAACGTTGTATACAATAATGATTCGGTACCCTATTATGCTCTTGTATTTTTTTTTTTTTACTTTTCAACAGTTTTGCTTGTGCTTGTGAACTTTGATTTACCCCTGGCCTATGAATACTCTATATGAGCTGTCGATGAGCACTACAAGAGTAATTCACGAAGTCCTAAAATGTGAGCAATTATTGCATTTAAAAAACTGCAGTACTGCAAAGTACAAAATATTACATGACTAAAACCCCTGAAATAATTAATTGATAATATATTAAATTACTGGTTGCCACATCCACTTGCTTAAAATATTATGCTTTGTTGGTGATAGTGACGCAAGAATGCGTTCAGTCTGGTAAATAAAATACACATCAAAAACTCTATCACCCCCATGCGCCAAGCACTCGAAAGTCATGAAAATTTGTTCGTCCTGCAGGTTGGAAACATGAAAATTCGAGCTATTGAACTGCCATATTTGTGAAACATCGACGAAGTCCAGCGCGATTACGAAAACGCTACACGTTCACTGACTATTTCAAATTTAGTACCTAAAATGGCATCTATGCCTGTTTCATGGGCTCCAGAATCGTCTCCTAAACAAGTACATTTCTTTTCAAATATCTGCATCATAGTTCACTCAGTAAGTATGTGGGTGCATTTAAGTAATGCTGCGATTCCTTGCTGATGTCTAAATAAGGACCACGAATTGCCTGCAATGAATTTACCTCTTCACCGAGCGCGTTTTTACGCCATAAATTTAATGAGATATGAAATTACACTAATGACATTTCTGTAGCGTTGCTGTTAAAATTTGCGAATTATGTTTCTGCCTTTCTTTAGGATTAGGGGGCTGGTATTGTCTGCGTGATGGAAAGAGTTACGTTGCTGCATTTGAGAGTTTTAATTGCTATGAGACTTATGCCTTAAACCTCTTTATTAATGGTTTAGCCGCCTTCATTGGTAGGCAGGCCAATACAATCTGGCCTGGGTCTAATGACGTGTGCAAGGTCATATTCCGTGTCAGCGAAATCAGGCCTACGGTATAGGAATAGCTCCGCCGGAAGGAAGCTATCATCAATCTACGCGTCAGAATTAAAAGATGTAATACCTTAACTTCTCTAAAGTTGGTATTTTCATGTAGGCCATATTAAATAGAGATGGAAGTTGGAAGAATGTTATTCTTGCCTGAGATCTTGAATTCTCTGCTGCCTCAGTAGTAGGAAAATTGGGCTATGAAGACAATGTCTTTTAAATGGGCGAATTCAGGCTGAAGGCTGTGGCTTGGTGGCTCAGAGGGGCACCGGCCGCCATATTTTATTCCGGACTTCTCACTTTGTCGATTCGGTCGCGCTTCCGCCTTGTTGGATATCGCCATGTTGGTAGCCAGTATGCCACCACATTTGTAACCAGTACACCGCCATGGTGGACAGCCATTTTGGTAATCAGTATGCCGTAGTTCAGGCTCTATCATTCCGAGCGTTTTCTCCGAGTCCTCCCACTTTTTCACACTTGCATTATTTCTTAATATTTCTTTCCTTCTCTCTCCTTCTTTCCTTTCTCCGTTTCCTTTATCTTTCCTGCTTTCTATATTTTCTTTTCCTATTCGTTCCCTATTTGTTTACATCAGTTGTTATTTTTCTCTCACATTCATTGGACCTGCCTTCTTGGTTTTTAGTTTGTCATTTATCTCTCACATTCGTTCGATTAGTCGCGTTCGCTCCACTGCCATCTTTGTTTTATATTTACTTGGATGCCACCACCTTGGTTTTCATTTGTCATATATTTCTCACCTTTGTTCTATTAGTCACATTTGCACCTCTGCCACCTTAGTTCTGGCATTTATCGCTAGGAGCACCGCAATCTTGGTACTAGAGTTTGCCACTGGTTGGCGTGCAAGTCATTTAATTAGTTACCTTTGTTTGACTGCCATATTAGTTCTAGAGTTAGCCACTAGGGGTCCTGTTTTTGTTTTATAAATTGAAATACCAACTAAAATAGTGCGGTATCGAAATGCCGGACCTTGGGTCACCAGACTAATGCCTTAGAACACTCGGTCATCGCTACATGCACTGGGACAAGAGTTTACAAGAAGTATATAGCATATGGACGAATAAATATCACGTTGAGGCTATTTTGTCATTGTATATTTTAAGTATTTATTTATTATTGAGATTTAATCTATATAGTTTTTAAGGTTTTTATTTTTACATACATATTATAATTTTTAAGTGAATTTTTGTGTATAAATTTTTTTATTATTATGTTTTAACTTACACAAATGTTATTTAGATTAGACTTCTTAATTTCAAGTATAATACTATTTAAGTACAAATTTTTTATTGTAAGTTTGTACAAATTTTTAAATATTTATTATAATTTATAATTAAATTTGTACAAACAAATATATCGTGTGATATGTTTACGAACTAATTTATTCAAGAAGAATTCGATTATGGGATGGCAACAGTCAAATATTCAAAGCATTATTTATAAAATAAAATATATGTATTTCTCTATATATATTTTATTTAACTTTTCAAGCAAGCATATCGGGTGATGTGTCTACAGATTTGTATTTTTTAGACAGATAATAATATTTGTCAGAAAAAAAAATGATTACTGACTATTACCAGTGCCATATAGGATTTTTATAAGCATGTTTAAAAATGTATTAGTATATATATGGCAAGTGTTATATATTTATCGGTCATGTGCTTTCAAGTTGAATACTAAAGCAACAGTATGAACATAGATTATTCACACTTTTTAGATTTTCTTATTTATATATCAATATAAAAAAAAAATTAACTTACATATATTTTTCATTAGCCGTTATTATTATTTTAATTTTTTTACCATCCCGGACTTATTTTCAGTATATTTTTAAATATTTTGTTTTCGTATAGTTTTATTTTGACTATCCCAGATTCAAGATTGTTATAGGGAGGTTTTCACTTTCACTGACATTGCCAAAAATTGTATACGCCCTATGTTTAACATGGAATATTTCCTACCCCTATGCTAGGACATGTAATTTTTTTCTCATACATATTTATTGGCATACACCAGCGTGTTAACCTAATTTTACTTCAGTATCAACTTCATCTAACCCAACATAACCTAACCTTATATGGTCTAAGCAACTTGTAAGCACTCTCAATATATTTATGTCACCTTCGTCCCCCCCCCCCCACCGGTGGAAGAGTAGGAATATTTTTATCTTAGTCACACACATTCTACCCCATGTGAGGACATGGAATATTTTTTATTTTATTAAGAATTTAATTTCTCTCGATATCCACTTAACCTAACCACTAGACCAAGTAGGAACTCATTTAGTCAACTTTGCTGCCAACATTTTCCCTTAACCAACATATCCACACCTATCCTTAGCACTGCACTTAGCACTTCAAGCATCGCACTTAGCACCACCGGCACCGCACTTGGCACTGCCGGCACCACACTTAGCACTGCAGGCACCACCCTTACCTTCACAGGTACCACACTTAGCATCAATGGCACTGCACTTAGCTTCAAAGGCACCGCACTTAGCTCCAAAGACATCCCACACAGTACTGCAAGCACACCACTTAGCACCGCAGGCACCACACTTAGCACCACAGGCACCACACTTAATACCGAGCACCGCTGACACCTTAATCGACTCTGATATTTCAAATTCATATATAATGATAAAATAGTAAAAATCAATTTTAACTTGTGTAATATTTTATATTTGTAAAAATATGAATTAAGGTATATATGCATAAATAATCAATTTTTTAAATCAACCTATTTACCATAAGTATATTAAAAACTGGTATACACACAAAGGTGTTAAATGTTTAGCTAGCCAGCAATATTGAAAGTTATCTTACTAATATAAATCTCTTAGAGACAGATAAATAGAAAAGTAATTATTGCACTTCTCATGTCGGTCGATGCCAAACACAAATAACCTCTATGTGTCTTTATTCCCGTACGAATGACGGGACTAAACACTTGCATCCCAAATATTGACCTCATTTCTTTCGTTGGCCATGTATGTCTCAGTCGATTCTTTAACAACCTGAGTACTATAACCCTGCTACGGTATGCACTCGCATGAATTTTGTTTTAATCACCATTGAATTAAAAGTCTTTCAGAGAAGCAGATTTGCATATTACTACCAATATATATACTTTTTATTTTGTTATTTACATTATTTTTATTTTTATTCGCATACATATTATTCTATTCAATATACAAATCACCACATTTTTTAAGAATATATACTCTACCAACCGTCATCAAATTAAATATGCGCACCACTCAAACAAGAATTCAAGCATACCTCAGCCCACAGTGACCTTACCAAAAATTTTAGTATAATACGTTTGTCATTGCATCAGGCACCAGGCAAGTATCATAACAGACATTAACACAAATCACTCTACCGAACAAAAAAAAACCTGTCAGGTAAGTAATTCCAACATACTTAACAATTGTATCGTTCTTATGTGTATTGCAGGTTGCGAGATAACCCAGGGACAGAGTCCTGGGTTCGAATCCAACTTCATATTGTCATTATATTCAGCAAAATTTAACGCTTTACAAATGTAAATTCATCATCATATGTAAAATATGCATTTATTACAGCAGTCCTGGAGTCAAAACTATCGTTATTAGGGATGCCTGGATGTGGTTAAAAACTTCTGACAATCTCTATGGCTCACATTTTTCATAGTAACACTTTTATTTTCCTTCTTCGTCCACTGTTTTGAAACACGATGCAGGCTCGCGTGATGTTATGGGCTCTTTTACTGAAGATCTTGGCACAGTTATGATATTGTTAGGTGAATAATATAGGAACTTATATTAAAGATGAAACGGAAGTTTTAGCCATCGGATAAAGTATTGCAACTGATTGCTGACCCGAGTTTTCTAAGCTTATTGGCGATGTTATTTGTTTAGTATTCATATGCACTTGATATAAATTTTAAGTATATCCACCAGTTCAGCATTGTGCAGGGACCAATGTTCGTAGCTAAAAACCGTATATAAAAGGAGACAGAATGCAATTATCCTGGAGTCCGCATGAAACACGGGTTGTAATGTTATTAATGGTGCGTGTTTTTCTTAAGATTTTTAGTACAGTTCGTGCACTGTTTTGTATTCGTGTGTATTTGTTATAAATCTGTAACTGATAGGTATAGCGTAGGGGCTCGAGTTTAAAGACTGTAACTATTTAAACAATATTAATTTTCTCTCTCGATTTTAGAAAAAATATCGCACGACACATTCCGAATGATAGGAGAAAATTTTCCTTTAAGAATAGAAACCGTAAAATGAAAATGTAATCGCTTTGTCGTATTAATTGTAACAGTCCCCATGTGAAAATTAAAAATATATATAACCTGAGGCCAAAGGTTGAACTTTGGATGATTGTTCGTATAATAATAACCTCCCAAACTGGGTAGGAATTAAACCTCGCAGAGTAGACGAGACTGCCTATTCTTTCTGCACTCCCATATATGATATTATGTAACATACATAGAAATATATATAATTTTTAGGTTATATTTACTAAAAAATAAGTTGCATTTATGCATAAAATTTTCAACCTCATGTTGACTACGTTCTCGGGAAGCAATAACTAGCTAAACACTCTCAATGACCTACGGATTGCAACTCGCAAATGACTCGAAACTTTATTCCTCTTGAATGCGAGTACTACGTCACCCCTTTCGGTGATGAATTAGGAATAAATAAACAGTATACATAATTTAATTGTAATATTGGTTAGCATTTTCACAATGCCAGCAAAAAAAATATAAAATATCACGATAAGCAGAAGAGTATATATTCTACATGCTGATACATTATTACTCGACTAAGTGGACACCAAATTAAATTATTTCAAAATAAAATAAATATTTATTTAATTAAAGGTAATTCAAGGTCACGTGGGCAAGCCAAGGTAGTCTGCATATAATATGGTAATAGTAGTCTGTAATGTCACATACTTGTTGACTGTTATGTATTTTTTTCGACTTTTGGTTTTCTATCTCATTCGAAGTCATGTGATCAAGGTCGAGGTTACCTGCATCCAATTTGGTATGTCTGTAATGTCATATGATTGCTGACTTTTATGTATTTATTCTCAAGGTCATTGCGTTATGGTCGAGTTTACCTGCATCTGGTATGGCGGAGTTGTCTGTAATGTATTATACTTGCTGACTTTTATGTATTTTTCACAAGTTTTTGTTTTCAAGGTCATTCAATGTACTGTGGTCATTGTCGAGGTAGTATGTATCCAATATGATGATAGTAGGATGTTGGGTCATATGCTTGTTAACTTTTAAGTATTCATTCTTGAGTTTTTGTTTTCAAGGTCATACACTGTTATGGGGTTAAGGTCAAGGTCTAGGAGAGGTATCAGGGGTCAAGTGACACAGTTCAAAGTTCAATTGCTAATGGGCACTGGCTTCCAAGATAGTGGAGAAGTGATGTACACCAATATGGCTGTCGCATACCAAGATGGAGGTTGCCTACCAAAATGGTGGTCACCTACCAAGATGATGATCACCTACCAAGATGGCTGACTGGGTATGGGCGAGGGGGTCGACGCCTGCCTATTAAGTTGTTAAGTGAGGGAGCCAGGTGGAACATCGTGAAATTTAAATTTTTAAAATAATTTATTAATGATTTTAATTATAATTTTTTTTCTAAGTTTTAGAATTTCTTAAATTTTTTGGAAATGTTTGCGAATTTTTGGGATTTTTGTGAATTTTTAATTTTTTTAATTTTTGCATTTTCAAAGTCTAATGTCAAGGACAAAGGTCAAAAGTCATATGTCCTGCTCTCGATATGCCTAGGTTACTGATCTGGGTCACCTGGGTCGCTGATGCCTCTCGCTTGCTTCGGGAAAAATGGGTAATTTCTGGGAATCCTTTTTAAAAAATTAGTTTTTTTTAAAATAATTCTTTAATAATATGTTTTTTTTGGATTGTTTTATAATATATAGTATTTTTTGGGATTTTGTGGAATTTTTTAGGGTTCTCTTAGGTGTTTAGGTTTTTTTGTGGATTTTGTGGTATTTGGGTCGAAGGTCAACGTCAAAGGTCACGGGTCAGGGGTAAAAGGTCAGTGTCATCCAAGACGATGGTCGGGAGAAGTAACAACATGGCAGCTCCCCACTCCTGTGCTCCTGCTCCCTAATCCCTAGTGCCAGACTTCCCATTTTCCTGCTACTGTAATTAACTGTTAACTGAATATTATTACAATACCTGCTAATTATCTACTTTTATGCTTAACTCGTATCATTTCGCCATGTATAGAGGAACATTGCCTCGGGTTGATTCACCTAATTTATTGTATTGATCAAATGTAAGTGTGAAACAGAAATATATATTATTAGGTTAAATAAAAACAAATAGTTTTGGTAGTCACTAGTTATATCACTCTTTAAATACGACTTTAAGACTTGCAAGTACGAAGGTGAGTTAAAAATGTTGTATACTGTCGGTAGAATTTATTTCAATTAACATGCAGAAAAGACAAAAAAATCATTTGTCAAAATAATGTGCTTGATTTTCCATAAAACTTGTCCATATGTCAACAAGCTCCCATATTACTTCGTTACGCCGTAAAATGATACAGGCTAAGTTATGAGCCACAAATGCATCGGTATCGTGCGTAATTTCATAGGCAGAGCCACGAATAATTTGCAAATGATTTGCCACATAGTACACTGTCAGTCATTTATTTAACAAAACCATTTCGCATTAGCATTCAATGTTATCATTATTTGTGGAGGTGAACTGTGGTCTAACACATTCATGGTAGTCACTTAAACGAAATTTCTTGAACACTTCAAAATTTCCATTCATAGACACTTATTCGCTATATAGAACACTTTTACCAATATGTGCGTACAGCCTTTTATACATATCGGCAACAGGCACGTCCTACCACTACAAAAACGCATCGTGGAATGCTGCTCTTCTATTGTGCAGTTCACAATTTGGGCAGCCATTGTTTCTCCCACCGAAGTTACAAATTAATTGAAATTACACTACCTCGCACCAACATTAATAGGAACACGGTGACCTTGAACGGAAAGCGCTGCTATGACAGTGCAGCCAACAGACTTTTACAACGGTTGTGCAAATAAGTTTGACTCAGTTTCGTACTTTTCCAACGTCTCAGCCAACTTGATTGAAACACTACAGTGGGTGTGCTCGTTATAATGTGCTCGTTGCTACGGGAAGTTCTTGTTAATATGAAATATGAAGAGGCGAAATTTGACCATGAAATTTTAACTGGGAGGATCTAGTCTGAATATTTATTCACATATTATTTTCCTAGTAAGATATTGCTATTGTGTTTCCATGCAGTCAGTGAATTACAAGTAGAAATGCAATGATTGTTGAGATCTATTTTGACTTCTTTACTAAACTTAAATTTTGTACGTGATATTTATGGCACAAAGAGGTTTAATGCCTCTGAGTTCCTAATAGGTTGCTATGAGCAATATTCACTTAAAATAACATCATCGCCCACTCAGTGTCTATATAAGTCCAAATTATCATCCATTTGTATTTCGTTTCCCGCAATTCTTCCCCATTTTAAAATTTGGTGACGCTGGAAACGGCTATTTTCAACTTGCACTATTATAATTGGCTGAGCCCTTCAAATTAAAAGAAATTATAACCGACCCAAGTTCCGAATGTTTGATGGAAAATGGAGCCTTACAACTTATCCAGGCAAATATGGTGGCATTTATGACGTTTCGGCAAAGTCAAAACTGTACAACTTTATTTGACCAAACCTACTGTAAGCAGTTTGACGAAATAATTTGACAGTGTGACAGGGGCTTTATAGTTTTGGCGCCCCTGGATACCCTCAATGTGCAAAGAGGTCTCTGCTGACGGCGGTGTTGGGCTGTGTGTCCTCAGATCGGGGATCAGATCCTGGAGGTGAACGGCGAGTCCTTCCTGGAGGTGACGCACGACGAGGCCGTCAACCAGCTCAAGTTCCACAAGAGGATGACCTTACTGGTGCGCGACGTGGGGAAGGTGCCCCACTCCTGCACTGCGTACGACGACCTCTCGTGGGACTCACACAGCCCCGGGTAAGTGCCTGGTGTTGCTTCCCCGCCACTATACACTGATAGAATTCAGCACTTTAAATCGGCTGAATGGTTCCAGAGATGACATATCCCCCTAAATATTAAAATGGACGCCGATTTGAAAGTAAGTGCCCGATGTAGTCTAAAACTATAAAAGCCAGGTGTTTTTACAAAGTACTATATATTTTCCGAGTTTGGTGATACGTTCAAAAATTTAGAAGGGGGAACACACACCTTCACACACACATGCATAGACACACGCATCTTCACACACAGGCACGCACATCTACCCACTTATACACACACAGTTGCGCAAAATTTAAAAATTGAGAATTTAACCTACAGATTAAATCAAGTAAAAATGTATTCCGGTTTCAATTTAACCTTACCGTTTACGAATAATTCGTACTTCAGTTACAAAAAAAAATTTTTGCAACAAATGGCGAGTGGGAAAACATTCTAAAACATTCGATCTTATGTGATTGCGGTGATTAAAGAGCTCTTGGGAAGAACATCCCCTTGAAATTTTCGAAGAGAATTGTTTTAAACTGCAATATACCTAAAAATAACTACAAGTGGAATGCCTTAGATTTGTATGCTTTTGTTTACGTGAGTGGTGACTAACGAAGGCTGCATTAATGATAGCTTACATCGAGACCCATCTCTTATACTGTTTTGCATCAGTTTACCAGTAAACGTATCTTCCCTAAAAAAAATTATTGTTTTCACGAGCAACTGAATAAGCAACCTCGTAACTCTATAAAATAGTGTAAATATTGGCTAACCTTGAGACCCCAGTATAACGTCACCAGCACCCCATGAGTGGAAGTGCCAACACACTGTCCCAAGTCCAAAAATTGCCAACCACTTCATAAATAGCGAATAGAAAGAAAAATATTGATTCAATATTCTTTCTCAAAAACAGGTTAAAAACTCCTCATCCACCGAAAGCCAGAATAAGGTAAAGGCTCTCTGGGAAACTCTGGGATACATTGCCATTGCCACAGGAATTCTTTTATACACGGGGCCGCGGTGGCTGAGCGATTACCACTAGCCTGTTATCAAGGCGAACCGGGTTAAATCTCCGGCCGGGTCACCGGATTTTCGCAAGTGGGAATTGTGCCGGAAGATACCGTTTTCTCGGCAATATCCAATTTCCCCCGCCCCTTCATTCCGACGCCGCCCCATATTCACTACAATCACCCTCATCGGCTCTCAAGGTCTCGCTGTTAAGAGCATGCCAAATCCCTTCACTCACTCGCTCTTTTACACGCATCGCGAAACAAAAAATATTCTTAATTTAATTTTATATAGTAAAAAATATAAAATTTTCATGTATAAATTTCAGGTAGAATTTCTTTTTAAAAATCCCGTTCTTTTATTATTAAAATTTTGGGCCTCCGTTTACACAAAAAATAACGGTATGTATAGTTATATAAAAAAATGGTACCCCCAACGTGGTATAAGAAAATATTAATTAAAGTTGTTCACGCGATCATAATAAAACCTAAAATGATTTTATTGTTTACAAGCCACATGGCTTCTTCCAATTAGATTTATGGCACATTGAATACTTTATACATCACAAGAAAATGCTCTAAACCACGCAATTATGCCTATAAAATTTTTCATTCTAAAAACCGAACACAAAATATGGGGCGTCAAATGTCCATGTTAACTTTGACCAGATGGGTCCCTTAATACAATACTTATCTCAAATTCATGGTGACGCAGACGGGAGCAGAATACCTCGAGCCGGTCCCAGTCTGACCATTTTATACATCAACATTCTACAACTCCTCTCTATCGGGGAAGAAATATAACATATTACGATTGTCAATCAGTTGACTTAGGACTTGATGTCCTATATAAATAGTTTTCTTAAATTTACGCATGCACACGAACCAAAAACTGTTTTTTATGTTTTTCTGGTTTTCGTTATTGTGCTTCTTGCAACTCCGCTGACACCTGGGGAATGGGACAAATCAAGGAGTAGCGACGTCATAAATCCGGTGATCACTCTGCCGGCAGCGCTAGCACCGATACTCCTGGCGCCCCGCAGTTAGTATTTTGTGGTGCACGAGACGGCCGACTGCCCGGCTGCGGACCCTGCTGGACGGCAAGTCCATTTGTCGGTGTTGATGGTCGATACTCCGGCATGGATGGCGAGGTTCACAAACCAGTTGACGGAAACTCCAACTTCTTCTAAAGGTAACCGAACACCATACTATTCCCTTTACGTGATTATTTTCACGGCGAATCCGAAATTTTCGGTCGAGGCTCATAAAGTTCTTAAGGGATGTGACCAGGTGTCTCAATCTGTTGATTATATGTATGTTAGTAATAATGGTACAAAATTAAAGGAACTGATCCACCTCACATAAATAAATAGTAGTCCAAATGTTGTCAATTGTTTCATCTTTCGTGTGTAAAACTGACCATTATGGAGTTAAGAGAAGTATTCCAAGAGTGGTAGTGCCATTTTACAAAAGTGATGTTATGTCATGCCCTCCCCCCCCCCGTTTAGGTATTTTGGTGAACCCCATACTCCCTCACCCACAATCATTGCCGTGATGTGATTGGCCACCCCATCCCCCTCCACGCTTTTCCCAACCCTAGGAGATATACTGTGATTGGCTCTTGACTGGGTGCAGAGCTATCCCTTCCTGCATATGGCTTTCCCCTTCTTCGTCTGGAGGTGTGGCTGTGATTGGCCAGTTGGTTGTTTGAGCAAGAAAGGTATCAGGGATATTTTGTGAGGTTTGATGTTGCCTTTTCGGTGTCTTGTAAGTAATTAGAGCTCTGACGATCGAATCTGGCGAAGGGGGAAGAGGGGAAAGCTGGGGAGCTGCAGATGTGTTGCTTCTTCGGTTTCTATCGAGCGCTTAATCTCTGAGGGTCGGGAGCAGCAGCAGAGGTGTTGACTCTTCAGTGTCAACGAAGGACTGATATTGGGTGGCGAACTTTTCAATTAGAGTAACTAGAAATGGAATAATAACGAATTGAATTATGACAATTACAAATTTAGTAGTTGAATAAATAATTAATTTACAAATGACAGTTTCAAATTTAGCAATTGAATTTTGACATATAAATAAAGACCATTACAAATTAAGTACATAACAATGAGTCATTACTTAGAACAATTTGTATCAATAAGTAACAAGAGAGTAATAAATCAATCAATTTAATTGAAATAAATATGTCAATATTAAATACATAAGTACTCGTACATAGAGATTAACTGCAAAAAGAAATACCAAGAGAATAATTACATTTACTAAGTGCACAATTACAAGTACTTTGATCCTCATTGCATGTCTGCACCCTAGTACTCCACACTGCAGACTGAACACAGATTGTGTAAATCAATAGGTTATACCCTCCAGCCATGCACCGATAAGCCGATTCGGCGCTCAACTATCATAACTGTCTTCGTCAGCCCAACCATCACTGGCAGTCCAACTGCGTCCCAATACTTTCTTTAACTAGTATTTCAAATATTTTATTAAATTAAAGGTTTGACATCGCCCGTAACGTTTCCGATCATTTCAGTAAAGTGCGTTTTTGTCTAAGATAATTTTATATTACCTCTTATAATATAAATAAAATAACATATACCACCTAGTTCATCTGCCAGAAAATCCAGATCATCCGAATCATAAGACCTTTCTTATTATTATATTTAAAATGTTCCTTTGTTTTTTCCACTATGAGTTTAAAACTGGAGGGTTTGCTGTATGGTTGAAATAGGGAAAATTCAACTCATGGCTTCTGAAGTGCGTTCCTACAACTACTAACACTGTAAGCAATGCATGATGCGACAACCAAGCTATGTCTGCACTACCTCGCTCCTCGCCTGCCAAGCGTCCTAGCACGACATTTGATACAATGACTGTCTTTGCGTAAATATTATACAATATAATACTTCCAATATTTCAGTAAAGTATTATTAAATTATATCATATTCCCAAAATTTGTGCAGGTTAATTTTACATCCACTCATTATGAATTATTTAAAAATATAGTTCAATGAAGTTTTTCAGACAAGCATTCCAGCTAATATTCAAAATGTGCATCGACTATCCACTCACTGTTTAATACACTTTACAACCTGTTTTAAGTTAGAATTTTAAAATATGTACCATTAATAAACATGACGAGATGGACATTTTTGGATATTGGACATTGCGATGCTTATGTCTGTCAAAGAAAAAAACAGGACTGAGCACGAAAAAGTACTTTAAAAATACAAGCAAAATATGGACGAGAAAATAAATATATGTATACAACACTGGAAAATTCCAAGGGCGAATACAGCCAAAAAACTGAACAGCAACTAATGTAAGAACAAAATAAGTAAGAACAAAATAGGACATCACAACAAAGAAATGCAATAAAACACAGCAGGTTAGCCAGACACGACATAATGCAAGGCAGGAATGCTGTAGTCAGTGTTGTAACAAATATATTTATTTTATCTTCCATAGGTTACTTGTATTTTTTAAGTATATTTCGTGCTCAGGGTTGTTTTTTCATAGACATCTGCATCGCAATGGCGAATGTCCAAAAATCTCCAATCTTCTCATTCACCCCCATTGCATTATTCTTTCAAAGATCACATTAATATAAATATCTGACACGCCAACCAATCTACGTTTCCTATCGACACAGTGCAATCCAACATTTGTAGTGCGGCCATAGCTACGCTGGACTGCGAAGCATGCATGGAGTTTGTATCTCTGCTGATTGACATGCCACTCTCATCGCTCGCTCGCCATCTCAGCCAGGCCACACCAGATGTAAGCTCTGGCCTCCTTGCTCCATTACTATGTGCAAAATAAACCAATTATCAAATTACGTCAATACTTTTTGCGTATTATTTACTTTCATTTATTGTGCAAGCAACATAATTTTACGTCATATATTCGACAAACTGTCTCTCCTGTTTTTTATTGGCGTTTAAAGTTGGAAATTGTTAGAACATTTAGTCGACGAAAAAATTATTTGCTACTATTAAAACTCACTGAAAATTTTATTAGGGTTTTCAGTTGCACTTAGTCGCATAAGTTTCTGATAAATATTTTAATTTATATTATCATTTTACTTGTTACCTCTGTTAAATATTGCACAGATCATTTAATGTCAATTTTTTTTTTGTTATATGCCATTACACTTCATTAATTAGTAAAATTGTATTTGGGTATTAAAACTGCATTTGCGTTATTGTCAAGACTGTTATGCACCCAAACACAACAGGGGAGTATTATTAAAATGCCATTCTTACCTGCTCGTCTCGCCCGACACTCCCTCAAAGAGAGCGCGACAAACCAACTGGTGAGGTCGGCTGTAGAAAGAAAGTTTGTACTTCGAGAACTACTGCGAGGGGCGCCAGCTGACTACCATTTCTCTTTCTATGTTTCTCACTCCCTCTCTCTCTCTCTCTCTCTCTCTCTCTCTCTCTTTCCATTGACGGTTCGGCTTCCGTAGGAACGCAAACCATACCGGCCGTCAAGTCAAACATTCTCTCTTCAACAAACTATGCCGTTCATTAAAAAAATTTCTGGATTTGCTAGTCATATATATATACATATATATATATATATATATATATATATATATATATATATATCGTTTTAAGCAATCTTGTATGTAGATGACTTAAAAATTATGACTCGAGATATCATCATTTTTTATTACATATTGTGTAATTAGTAGTCAAAAATAATGGAACACAAGAGAAATTACAAATCCTAATTAAAACCCGAAGAGCTAGTGTTAATATATAAAGTGGAATTATTTAATTAAAGTTCTACAATAAGTTTGAAACCTGTTAGCCTCTCGCATCATGACTATCATCAGTAGTTGTTATTAGTTGAAAGTTTAACAGTGCGACGAAAATTATAATACTGAGTGTTAATACTATTTCCTGTAACGCATTATTCATATTTAATATATCCTTCGAGGCTCACAGCATCTGATCAGGTGAACAGCGATAATCAATGACTATCAGTTTTAATACTATATCAATGACTATCTGTTTTAATACTATATCAATGACAAGAGTATTCAAATGTGTCGGTTTGTGTAATGTAAACTGATTAGTTCAGGTCTTTTTGTTAATTTAACTTTGAGCAAGTCTTGTCGATGGCAAATATATTTATTGCAATCATGTAATAAGTATTCTACAACTACATGCAAGTAGTATTGGTTTGAGACTTGATGGAGATCCTTAAATTTCTATCGCACATTAAACGAAAAGAATTAATACCAATAATATTTACATATTGAGTAAGTTACACAATCTACGCGATTCAGTATTGTCTTATGACTATCCAATGATTGCTATTATGTATAAATTATACAAACGACAGAGTTCGGCCGGGTAAATGATACACGTTTAAAAAACCCTATCTCATTCTAACTTCATCTCTCGTGGTGTAAGGAAACATCTCGATCTCCAACCTCTACCCACTTCGACACAGCGGCAACCCATGCATACGTTACTCCGACCACAGCAGAGATCACTTTAACATTACCAACCAAACGTCACAGGGACTCATCTACACAAAACTCCATCACCTGTCTTCGCATATCCATTATCACAAATTAAATTGCCTTACACATATTTAATTTCAAGTATATCGTGGACAAAAAAAGAAAAATACCTTTCCGAAATTTACTTTTTTATAATTTACTTCATAACATCACGTAAAATGAATTATGAACCAAATGAAAACACTCGTCTCACTCAAATTGTGATTTCGCTTGCTACACATGCGAATTGTAATTTGTTCATTTCAGAAAACAAAATTCCATAATCGAAGATTGTTCATTAAAGCTTGCTGTTTTTAGCTGTAGGTTCGACCTCTTCGAATGTACTTAGATGTTAACCACGAAACAAGTAATTACACAATTATGCTATATGTAAAGTGTTTTAAAACCTTGCTTCATACGGGAAACAAGTTCTGTTTCACTGTAACTGTATTTGAGTACTTTTAAAACCTCCAAAATTAAAACATACCTATCGAATTGTTTAATACTTCAACCTAAATAAAGGTAATTACAGTTATACTAACATATTCCTTTATTCAAACCCTAATGAGGTAAATATGCATGCATCAATTACTAATTACAATGTCTGCGTAAAACCATTCATCTTAAACAATAAACATTAAATAATTATTTTAAATTAATATATTTTGCATCTAACATTCAGTTAATGACACGTTAAATCAATATAGTGTATTAACAGCCACTGTGACATAGCATAGGAATAGTTTCAAAACAAAGGAAACGCGCTCATGTCCATAGTAAAAGTTCATTGCTCAAACCGGCAGAAGACTTATAGGTTGTTTCAGGTAGAAATGCATGTCACATAGGAACGTGGAGAGAGAAGCGACATGCCGGCGTGAAGGCTGGTTGTTGTGCGGGAGGGATGAGGAGGTAGGTGGACGAGGTTAGTTTCACCAGATCCCGCTAGGATCGTGCACCGGTGACATATAAATATTTCTACATCGCTCGAGCAAGCCACATCGCCTCGTACAGGCATCTCAGAAGGCATGGAGAGATCTCTCTTTCTTTGCTACAGAACACTTCCGTTTCGGCGATCTGTCCAGCACACATAGATACTACACCAACATCCTGTATCTTCATGCATATACTTATGTAAAAGGTTAACGCAATCTTACAATCAAAACCTCTTTACACATACCTAATTTGAACAAAAAAAATACAAAAAATATTTTTTTAAATTTAATAATTTTGTCTATCTTGTTTCATTCTAAAATTTCAAATAAATTAAAAGCCACTACAACAAAAACATAGTTAACTTGTGAAACACCATTGCTATGATAAAATTAAAAATCTTGTTGTCTCCATAAAACAAAATCCTGTAACCATCTAATATTCATTAAAACTTTTTGTAGTTGTATAACCATTTTGAATTCCACACCCAAAAAGTTCATACCTATTGCTAACAACAACTTAAACCATTCTCATATTACTTTCCCTCACAAGATCTTATATTTTCGCATAGCAAACCGTAAACATAAAACCATACAAAACAATATTTATCTAAAGAATAACATAATCTTGCTTTCCAAATATAAAAAATCCGTCACTTATTCCATCCCATCACATTCACTGCATGACAAAAAAGTTTTTTGTTAGTAGTAATCACAAACTTACATTACCCACAAAAATATTAATTTCTAATTATTCATCCTAACGTATAGTTTTTTGAAGCCTTCTAAAATTGCGAACCAGAGAAAATTCCTTCTCGCAATATTACACTGATGAAGAGTTTGTGTATTTCCTCTTTCAAAGTAGATGAAGGCAACTAATTCGAATCACTTGGTGATTTTAAGAAAATATTGGAAAAATGCTCACGTTTTCCTTAGTGCGTTATCATTCTTAAACGTATGAAAACGTTTTCATATCTCTATAGTTTCAATAGCTGTTTGCAGTTATATTTCTTCTGAATAATGCATACTAATTTTTTACATATCAGTCTAAAATGTTGTACCCCAAATTTAATTGTTGTTCTTAGGGATTATTTGCTGTTCATATAAAATTACCTAAAAATAGGTTTTTTACCAATTATTACCTGTAAACACAAACCGATTAAAATAAATACCTTTTTTTTTTTTTTTTTACTCTCTGTGAAAGTACTAATATACCAGGAAAGAAGATGTAATATTTAAAAACCATCCATGTGTAATTAAGCAGATCATAAGAGTTATAACGCAGAACACTTAATAAAACATTCTCCATATACATCATACATACAAGAAATAAACAATATATATCTTAATCTAGTATCACGTGAAGGCAAATACCCGTATTAGGAAGGACATGAGTTTAATCATTCTGCCAACAGTTACTTATTAACACCCAAGATTATCCATTTACTGGAGAACATTTGCTATAGAAAATAGTTTTGTTTGAACCATGTCGACTCCTACACATTATTAAATTATAAATTTTACATTTAAATCCACAATATATTGGTATTAATGGATACGTTCAATTTTCAGACCTACACACACACATATATACGGTAAAAATAAACACATATATATATATTATATTATATCATATATTTGTGTGTGCGTGTGTATTTTTCCCACATCCCAAAAGGTAAATGGTCATTTACAGAAATGGAGATCTCACCCCTATCGCCATATTATCAATTAAATATGTCATCCAGCACTACACAAATACATCATCATACATATTAACCAACTATATAGCTCAGACCTCCACATACTCCCTCAGAAAATGTTAAAATTATATATATATATACATGATGTATTTTTTGAGACAGAATGTTTGCCATAAAAAAAAAGACACTGGCTGATGTATTTTTAATAATAACAGATATATATCACTGAATATATATCGGTATGATACCGCAGAGCAAACATGTTGCAAGCATCTTAAAAATGTTTCTGCCACGGTTTCCATTCAGCATCTGTGTTGTTTCAGTAAGCTGGCCATGATCCTATTTATTCCGGTCCGGTAATATTTTTGAGACAAGGCTCTTTATCACAATAAAGATATAAATATGATGTTTTTTTTCCGACAAACTTGTGGAAAGTGTTTTGAATAGGCAAGATGTTAGCTATGTGTTAACGGCATAGCATTTGAAAAAAAAGCAGTGGACTGCTGTTTTTTTTTATAATAACAGATATATATCATCGAAAATATGTCACCGAGCAAACATGTTGCAAAGATCTTAAATCGTTTCTTGGCCGATTTCCATACTGCAGCTTTGTCTTTTTGGTAAGTTGGCCATTATATAATTTATTGCGGCCCATTTACGTTTTCGGGACAAGGCTCTCTGTAACAATAAAGATATAGATATGATTTATTATTGCCGGCAAACTTTTGGAAAGTGTTTGGAATAGGCAAGATGTTAGCTAGCTATTGACTGCATTATCTCTTTCTTGAGACAGAATGTTTGCCATTCTAAAAAGACAAGGGGTGGCTGTATTTTAGAGGAAAACAAATATATATCACCGAAAATATGACTGTACGTTGTCGCAGAGCAAACATGTTACAAGCATCTTAATAATGCTTCTGGGCCAATTCCTATATACCATCTTTGTCATTATGGTAAGCAGGCCAATATGTTATTTATTCTGGCCCGGTAACATTTTCCAGACAAGGCTCTTTATCACAATAAAGATATAAATATGGTGTCTTTTGGCGACAAACTTTGGGAAAGTGTTTTGAATAGACAAAATGTTAGCTAGCTCTTAAAGGCATAATGTGTTTTTTGAAACAGAATGTTTGCTATTAGAAAAAAGACAATGGCTTGCCATTTTTTTTTTAGGATAACTAATGGATATGACCGAAAATATGTCTGTATAGTATCGAATAGCAAACATGTTGCAAGCATCTTAAATTTTTTTCTGTACTCATTCCCATACATCATCTGTGTCTTGACTTTAAGCTGGCCATTATCTTATTTATTCCGGACTGGAATATTTTCGAGACAATGCTCTTTATCACAATAAAGATATAAATATGATGTCTTCTTGCCGACAAACTTTTGGAAAGTATTTTGAATAGGCAAGATTTTGCTAGCTGCTAATGGCATATATTTTTTGAAATTGTGTGCCCATGTCACGTGGTAGCCCATGACATTTGTTGTCTTTGAATTTTGTTTTGGTGGAACCATAAGACAGATATATTAAAAACTAACAAAAACTGTTTTGTTTGCAAGCCTCTGAAGAAATAGTTGTTGAATAATTTGTGTTTAAATTTTTTTTTTATATTGTCATTGAATGTATACATTCCTTTATAAAAATTGTTGTGATTGTATATTTTTAATTACTAGAGAGCATTAGCAATTTATCCCATGGTATAGACGTTAGCATGCTGGACTGCCAACTCTAAGGTCTTTGTTTCGAATCTCACACTCGGCAAGCAAAAAATTTTTCCATCATATAATATGTTAAGAACCAAATGAAATGAATATATGTAATAAGGAAACTACTATTACTAAAATTATTAATCGAAAAGTTAAGGTTTATTACATTGTTGTACTGGTTACTTCTTGACATCATGCAGATTTAGGCCCGGCATCGTTACGACATCCAATCGTCGCAGGCCTGGCATCGTAGCGACATTCCAGACCTCTCAGGCCTGGCATCATAGTGATATCCAGCCGTCGTATTCCTGGCATCGTAGCGACATCCAGCCGTCGCAGGCCCGACAATGTGTGCCAACAGTTAGCCACCAGTTCATATTTCCATCGGGCGGCTTCCGGCATAAGAGAGCGTGCCGGAGTTTGTCGGGTAACATTTCCTGGCCTAATTATTGCCCGTATTTGCCGTGTTTGCTGTGAGTTATATCATTTTTTGAGTTATGAAAGCAGCGCGTATCTAGCTGCTACAAATCATCCAAAAAGTCTTTTCTCAGTACGGGGGTTTATTGAAAAAAATGATAGCATGTTGTTCTATCTGTCAGAAAAACTTATCAACTAATGGTTAATATGCAAATTTAAATATCTTGCATCACTCGACAAAGAATCTGAACTCGCATACCTATCTAAAGAATTCCTTCCCAGGTATGCCTGATATGAAGTAAAATGTGCCCACAAACCTTTACCTGCTTATCTGCAACAGGACGAAAAGATTCTCGTCTATATTCCTTGAAACATGTTTAAATGTAAAGAAGAATGGTTTTTTTATGGACGACTTTGCAGTTTAGATAATAAGCGTAATGATTCCCCCTCATATAAGACTACATACGTAAATTGAGACTCTAGTTTAAATGGCTAGCATAACCTAATTGTTATGTATGTGAAAACAGTATATAAGCGAGCATCATGTAAAATTGGATGTCAATTCGCCAGATACTATGTCGCAAAACAGATCGACCCGAGTGGAATCATTCTATACGATTGTTTACTCTATTACAATATGAATACAGAATCATCAGTCGCAGACTTGCAATCTGTAACACTGTTTGCGTCGTCAACAGCAAAGGGGGCCTGAAGAGTCGTTACAAGCATTGCGGTGTCAGTGTCGATATTGTGGAAATCCTTTCGGTAAAAGCTATAACGCAAGTCGACATGAAAGCAGTCATTGTTTGTTCAGCACAGTAAATAATGCATTTTACTGTGATAACTGCGATGTTGTGTTTACCTACAGTGATAACCTGTATAGACATAACAAGAAATCAAAAGCAATGTTTGTCCTTCATCGGGGAAGCTAGTATAAGTATTGCAGCAAGACATTCTCGACTAGCTCTAGCACCAGACAACATGAAGCTAGTAACTCTATTTTAAGCACTTCATACAAGATGTACCCATGTGATAATTGTGGTGTGGTGTATGCGAATAGGGGTAACTTGACTTTTCACGATAGGATTTTTTCTATAAAACTAGAGTAATTCATAAATATTTTAGTTGAATGGAGTAGATGTTTGAGTGTATATTTTTGATAAGTTTGTGAAATACAAATATAGTGTATGGAATATTATTGTTTTATTCATTTTATCATAAAATACACATTTGTTCTTATAGTTGTGTGCAGAGTAAGGATACGAACAAAATAACTAGTAGCTATGTGGATATAAAGATGTTTAGTACAGCTATTAGAGAGAGACTTCTCTCTCAATTTAAGTGTTAATTAGAAAAAAAATACTTTTATACCTCACAAATTTAAAGTGTTGCTATGAGCAATCGCTTAGAAATATTAAGATCTGTATGTAGGGTTTTAATAAAGACTTTAATATAAAATGAATGGATAGCTGATTGCAAACACATACATTAATTCTGTTTACATGTAGAAATTTTGGAGAGATTAGTGAATTGTTTTTCGTATATGTATATATCTATGTATGCAGATGACAAACCCATGAATTGGTAAAGGTTAATGGAAATATTGAAAGTTTGAAAGATTTTGGAAGAACAATGGAAACATTGTGAAAGATTAATGAAAATATTGAAAGATTAAAAGATTGAAAGATTGTGAAATATTGATGGAAAGATTGAAAGATATAAGGAAGGATTGTGAAAGGTTCATAGAATGATTGGTGTGGATTGGTGTATGGTAATTAGAAAGGAAATACGAGAATTTTTGACGAAATTATTTTGTGAATGTTTAGAATATGTGTAAAGAGATACTAATATGAGTTCAGTAAAATCTCAAATGTTATCCATCCTCCACTAGCAATCGCTTTGACACTAGATAGAGTGTAAAAGAGTCTGTTTGAAAATTAATTATGATCTCTGAAGCTATGAAATCGACTAATTATCGTATTTGTATATGCACAACTGATTATAATATCCTAACATTAGATGGAAGAATTACAATGGTGTTTTATTATCAAACTTTTAGTAATAATATATGTTAAGTTAAGAGCGAATTTCTGAAATTAGTACTGGCTTAAGAATTTATACTATTTGATTGAGCTGGTATGCGATTTTCTAGAAGCAAGAATCTTGTATTATATTATGTTATAGTTCTATGTGATTTAAGTTTAATAATTGTCATAGGAGTGTTCATATGAATGTTCTTGCAGTATGAGAGTTGGGTGGCATTAGATTGGATAATCTGTTCATATTGTGTGTTGTTAATGCAAGGGCATTGCGAATGGATGTTCAGGTTTGTGCAAATGAGTTGTGTGTTGCGATATGTATTGCAAGTATTCACGTATATGATATTTTTGCTGGAACATTAGTATTGCTGGTTTGGTGTTAAGGTTGGACCGTTGAGTGTAGTAAACTCTATGGTAGCTGTAATTTTTTGAATATATGATTTGCTATTACATTATGGAATGGTTTGTGACAGTACTTCGCTGGAGTATGGTATGGGAATAATTATATGATATATCTGTTGTCTTGGAAGGTAGGAAGTGAAGTGATGTGTTTAGTAAACTCGATATGTTATAGGTAATGATTGTGGTTACGGTTTGTTAATGGATTTTGGGATATCAAATGATAGAACATTTTGCTTGGAACAGTATATAGAAATGCGTTTTTGGTCTTTATTCGCAGTGAGTATGGTATGACCCCCAAATATTACGAGTTATTTTATACAGTTTCCGAGGGGGTTTTTGGTGGTTTGTGCTATATAGTTGGTTGATAGGTAATTCATTATGATTGTGTGTTTGAGTAGTGATGGTCGAATATTTAATTACTAATATCGCGATAGGGGTGATCTCTCTTTCTGTATATAACCATTGACCTCTCAGGATTTTGAAAAAAGTAAATTATATGTATATAATGTTAATGCATTTAATACATAAAATATATACATTGTGGATTTTAAAGTAAAATTTATAAATTAATGGTGCATAGATGGTGCGATGGTTCTAACATATATATTCCTTATACCAAATTTTCTTTACCTTGGTTGTGCATAGGTAAGGGTTGGCAGAGTAATCGAACCCATGTTCTTGCGAATACCATGTATTTGCCTTTTGCATGATATATATGTTGTTTATATCTTGTAAGTATAATATATATGGAGAAACTTATCTTTAAGGAGTTTTGCATTATAACTCTTGTGATCTGTTAAGTTACCCAGGGATGGTTTTTAAATGTATTTTCTTCTCTCATATGTTAGTACATTCACGAAATGTAAAAAGAGAATAGGTACTTTTTTCAATATGTTTGTGTTTACATGTAATAATCGGTGGTAGCTATTTTTTTTAGGTAATTTTGCATTAATAGCTTATAGCCCATAAACGAAACTATAAAATTTGGGGTATAAATTCTAAGACTGGTACGATTATAAATTAATATGCGATATTCCGAAGAAAGTTAACAGCAAATATCTATTGAAAGAATACCGATGTAGGAAATGTTTTTGTTTGTTCAACAATGATAATGTACTAAGGAAAATATGAGATTGTTTCCAAAATATTTCCTTAAGAACACCCAGACATTCGAATTGGATGCCTTCACCTACTTTGAAAGAGAAAGTACACAAACTCTTTATCAGTGTAATATTGTGAGAAGGGATTTTCTTTAGTTCACAATTTTAGAAGGCTTCAAAAAACTACATGTTTGGATGAACTGTTAAAAATAAATATTTTTTTTTTGGGAAATGTTAGTTTGTGATTACTTCTTAAACAAACGTTTGTTGCCATGCGGTGAAGGCGATGGGTTTGGTAAACTCGTCGGATTATTGATATTTGGAAAGCAAGAATTTTTTATTCTTAAAAAAAAAAAATACTTTGAGTTGATGTTAGCACGGGGTTTGAATTTTTTGGGTGACGGAATGCAAAATTTTTATACACCTACAAAAAAGCTTAACAAAAATTGGATGGTTACAGAATCATGGTTTCTGACATAAAACCTTGTTTATTATACGGGGATAACAAAATATTTAATTTTATCTTTGCAATGCAGTTTAACATGTTAACTATGTTTGTGTTGTAGTGTATTTTAATTTATTTTGAAATGTAAGTATGAAACAAGATATACAAAAATATTTAATTTAAAATATACTTTCTTTGTACTTTATTTTGGTTTAATTAGAATGTGAAGGGATATTTTAAATGTAAAATTGTTTTAAGCTTTCATATCAGTATATGCTTGGAGAGACGGGTTGTTGGTGTTGTGTCTATGTGCACGCAACAGATCGCCGAAACGGAAGTGTTCTGTAGCGAAGACGGAGAGATCTCTCCTTATCTTCTAAGATGCTTGCGCGAGGCGATGTGGCTTGCTTGAGTGATATAGGAATATTTGCGTGTCGCTGGCACGCTATCCTAGCGGGGTTTGATGAAACTGACTTCGTCTCTCTACCGCCTCGCCGCATTCACGCCTAAGACTATGTGAACAATAGGGACTGTATTTACTTGGGAAGTATTTTTTATGTGGGCCATTAAACACAAAATGATTGACAGAATTTAATGTACGTCCCACAAGCAAACCCCACTGGCATCTTAGAACACGTGGATAACATTTCGCTGATGTATCCCAAAGAGTGTGAAAATAAAATCATTTTTCCATATAAATACCTCATGTGGTAGACATGTTTACTTCTGATAGTTGGGTATAATCATGTGGCAAATTAAGGGCCACTTATCACAAAATAACTGACAGAATTTCATATGTCGCCCACAAGCAAACATCACTGAAACATCCACAGGCATCTTATAGTATGTAAATAACGTGTGGCTGATGTATGCAAAAGAGTATGATTATAATATCATCTTTGCGCATACAGCCCTCGCGTGGTAGAATAGTTCATTTCTGATACTTGGGCATCATCATGTGGGAAATTGTGTGCTATTTAACAGAAAATGACTGACGGAATTTCATATATGGCACACAAGCAAGTGTCTATGAAACACCCACAGGCATCTTAGAGTATGTAGAGAATGTGTGAGCGATGATTGCCAAATATTACATACCACATTTTGTGGTATGGCAACTGTTCCTTATTATTGAGGAAACATGATCAGAAAGCTTATGTTCCATATATGGCGTAACGACTATAAGTTCTTTTGCAGTAGAAAATAGCATATGCGTTATCAATTGATTTTTTATGTCATGTATATTTGAAGTATAATTATCACGTGGCATTGCTTGTAATAGTAAAAAATAGTTTTAGGCCAGAAACCTACAAAGCACAACACGTAAATAAATTCATTATTTTGCATTTTAAATTCTACCTGAAAGTAGTCCGAAGTAGATGTATATTGGGGATCCTGGTGCACACCATTTTTTTGTGGTAATTAAAACCCAAATACCACGAAAAATAGCATCAGCTTTTACTTGCTATTTATAACGAAATTACAGAAAAAAATAATAACTCAAAAATCTGAAATTTAGTGAAAAAAACGCAAAAAATCAAGCAAATTTAAGCTAAAAACAAACAAATATATAGTATTCAAGCAGATTTTTCGCATTTGCTAGAACCAACAATTTTTTGTTTAAAAGAAACAAGAAATTTTCATCGAATATCAAGCCATTTAAGCTCAAAATCACACCAAATTTTACAATGTTTCACAAAAGGGCCGTGCAGGATTTGACACAATTTAAAAACAAGCAAAATTATGCAAAAATAAATAAATTTAAGGCTAAAACGAGCACATCAGATAAAAAATTAAAAAATATAATTGCTTGAATATATATAAATTTTTTTCAACAAAAGTAAAATACCAATAAGTCTTTTTAAAATTTAAAAATAAATAAAAATATGGAGCACAGCCATCACTGAATCCATAATACCAACTATCCCAACAATCCAAACCATGTACATCTTCTTTAAAATCAGATAATTTATTTGATTTGAAATTATTTTTATTGATTTTTGTATCAATATTGAAATGAACAATGTCCAATTCTATATCAAAAATATTTTCTGTACAATTTCATACCTAATATCCCAAACTTCTGAAAGTTTTATAATTTGATCCATTTATAATATTTAAAAATTAATACATATTTTATAAAAAGTGATAATTTGAGAAAATTTTAATTAGAATTCCAACAGCTTTCTTAAAACCAACACTAATTTTTTATATTTGTTTTATCTTTAACTACTGTTGTTTTTCTATATAGGCAGTCAATAACATGTAATGGTCTTCTTCCACAAAATGAATAATAGTTGATATCGTCATGATAGTTTGTAGTTGGCTTATAATAAAGTTCATTATTTATATATATAGTATCTAATTTTGTGCTTGAATTACTAAAATCATTAAAAGCGAGAAACATTTTCAGACAAAGATCATTTTTAATATCAGGATTCCATTTTTCCTTTGGAAATATTTCATTTCTTCCATTTTTAACATAAATATTTCTCACATTACAGTGATCAAATATAGAAGCGTGAACAGTTTGGTCAGCTTGATTTCATATATTAGTTTGAAAGCCTACAATTACAAGATCGGGCTTGTCAAATTTTACATTATTAAACTGATATTTTATATAAAAATTGCCATCACTTACACAAATATGAATTTTAGGATTTTCATTCATTTTTTCTTTAATTGCAATTTACATGTTAGCTTCGTATTCAACAATAGGCCACAAAATTTCTAATTTTTGAAAAAAATTATACCCGGATCAGCATAATATCTATCAATAGTAGTGCCATCTGCTTTCCTAGTTTGATAAACAAATGAACACTTGTTATTAAACGAATTTCGGAAAAAAGTGATTTTATACCCACCTTTCCAGTAAATTTCATTGTTGTCTTGAATAAATCCAAACAAATATCTTAATGGATAGATTATTTATTTCATTTTATGACTATGAACAGATTTTATTCTAAATTTACTATCAACACCAGTAGACTAAATAATTTTGTTCACCTGGCGAACTTAACAAAGCATTCATCATTGTTGAAGTAATTCCTGGATTATCAACAGCGTCAATAATATGTACATATTTTGAGATTTATACTCAAGAAATCTGAAATGGAAAAACATTGGAACAAGCATTAATATTAGCTTATTTTTCGTATTTTGCCTCAATTCCAGTTTTATCTCTCTTTAGTTGGTGATATTCATCAAAAACATAATCATTATTTGGAAAAGAAAAGCCATCTCCTATAGGAATATGAAACTCGATTTTACTATTGTAAATATTTAAATTCCCTCTTGTTTGATCAGTTGGAGGATTGTCTCTCAAAACACTCAGTGCTTTTATAACTCAATTTATGTGTTAATATAATTATATATTATTTTATATATAATATATATATATATATTATATATATATATATATATATATATATATATATATATATATATATGGCAGAATCAAAATGAATTCACCGAGTGAATTAACTCATTGAAAAATATTTAAAAAATATAAAAAGCGGCATGAAACAGAATATGAAAATAATAAGAAAAAAGACTTACCATTAATTCGTGAATTACAAAATATTGGTAAAAAAGTAGAAAAAGTGATTGAAGAAAATAAAAATTGAATAACAACATTAGTTCCAGTAGCAGTAAAAAATTTAGATTATCCACCAACTATTCCAGTAAAATTTTTGCCACCTATAGCTGGTGTTTCTACTATAAATCTTGGAAAAGACATTTCAAAAAGAATAAAAGTTATTATTGATACTCAATATGGTTTACGAGGAGATGGACATAAGTCTTACATTGGGTAAACAAAATGATAAAACATATGTTAAAAATAAAGAATATGAATTAACATAAAGACTTTCTAATTTGTTAACAAAAGAAAAAGAGGAAGCTATTAAGGACAATATCACAGATAATGACTATGACAACTAAACAAAAATTGTTTTAGATACCAATGTGGCATTCCAAGAATATAATCCAAGAAAGAAAATAAACCCGAATAAAAGTTGGAAATACAGAAAAATAATTAAATTAATTTGTTAAAAATATGTACAAAATTTACAGTCAAAATTATTATCAAATACGCCAGAAAGAATAATTTCTCCAAGAACTCCTAGATCTGGAGAAGGTATAAAAAATAATACAACAATTTGCTGAAAGAATATATTTGGATGGATGATGTTAGAAATTTAGTTGATAAATTATTAGTTATTCATAGCGAAGAAAATGCTGAAAATAAAAATTATCACAATGATAATGTAAACATTATGAATATGTTGAACAATAAATTTTCTGATTTTGTTGTTAACAATTTGAAAGGAATATCTAATAAGAGTTTTAAATGTAATTCCACATTCATTTTGGAATTCTTTACATCATGGTACAGGCATTATAAATTAGGCATTTAACAATTTAAATTGACCCAAATTACATTTGCCAGGTTACAATGACTGTGGACCATTTACAAAATTAGATGAAAGTTTAAAAAAGGAGACTCGGGAATAAATAAATTAGATGAAGTTTGCAAATATCACGATATTGCTTATAGAGATCATAAAGATTTAGAATCCAGACATGAAGTAGATAAAATTTTACAAAAAGAAGATAAAAAATTATGTTTAATAAAGGTACTCCAATTGTAGAAAAAAATTTCTTCTGCTGGTGTTGCCTCAACTATGTTTACAAAAACAAATTTAGTATGGGGTATTAAAATTGATTAAACTATTGATATTTTCCAACTTATAAATGAAGATAAAAAGCTTAACATTCGACATACGCAATGATCAATTAACAGACTTTGGTATAGATTAATATTTATCAAAAGATCTACTTGAGAAAAAAAATTAAAAATTAAAATAACGCAAATGTTTCTTACTAACATTGTCATTGCCAATACTCAAATAATATTAAAAGAAAACCGGGAAGTGGTTTACACCATGGAGGAGTTATTCCCCTCATAGTTGCTGCCTTAACAGGACTTGGTGCTTTAGCAGGAGAAGCTACTTCAATTTATAATTCTTTTGAACAAACTAGTAAAAAGTAAAAAAAAAAGAATTAGAAGAACAACAAAGCCATAATTTAGCAATGGAATATCAAGGTTGGAAAAGTATGAGTTGCAAAAATAGGACGACCAAAATTATTGAATATATATCCTCTATGTAATAACGATATTGAAAAACATGTAAAAATATTAAATATAAAACATTTCAGAAATGATTGATGAATTACCAATAATATGCACATAAATGAATTTGCTATGGTTAATTTCGATATTTCAACAAATCCTGGTACTCATTAGATTTGGTATTTTAAAGAAAATAATGATGTTTACTATTTTGATTCATTTGGTGGCAATATTCCTAATAATTGAATTTATTATTTCAAAAAGAATAATGTTTATTACTTTCACGATCGAGTTCAGAATTTTAATTCTGTTATATGTGGACATCTATGTTTAATCTTATTATGTCTTTTCGAGAAATTTTAATTCTGAACATTGAATTTCTATATTATTAAATGACATATATATATATTTGGGAAACCATTAATAAAATATTTAAATAAAGACTTTGACAATATTGCTGAAGATTTAAAATCTTATGTAGATTCGAAATGCGATTCGAGTGTTTCTACTTCACAAAGTGAACTATCAAACTGTTTTGATTTTACAAAAACTTATGTTTCTTTTCTAGTTTATAGAATTGTTAATATAGGCGAACTTATAAATAATAAAGATATGGTCAATAAAAAATATATATTTATAATAGATTATGCATTAACTAAGGATGTCGATCCAAAATATACAACTATGCTTCTGTTTATGCATTAAAAAACAATGTTGAATCAAAATACAACACTAGTGTTCATAATTTAAAAACTCATGTAGATTCAAAATATAATATAATTGTTACTGCTTTACGAGATCAAATAAGTAAAGTTTTTGTTTACACAACATAACGTTTCTATTTAAAATCGTAGAATTAATAATATAGCTGATCCTGTAGATGGAAAAGATGCTGTCAATAAAAGATGTCGATGAAGAACTGTAAAATTTAACCAAATCATTTTTGAACTACTGTGATACACTTGTTAACTTGAAAGTTGAAAAAAATCTCACATATTTTATTCACCTGGAAAGTGGAATAAAAAAAGCTGATAATTTTCATTTAGATAATCTATTTTTCTTTTCTTTTTTTATGGATTGTACTATTTATAAAATAATTTCTGACAATTTACCTGATGATACTCTAACTGTTATTAAGGATTCAAAAAAATTATTATAGTAAACCATTTGATGTTATGAGCTGATAAATTGATTTTTAAATTTAAAAAAAACTAAAATATCGGAATATGCTGATTGGTTTATGACTATAATATGAGTATTCGGAAAATATAAATATTAGCAATGTATATTTCTTTACTATTAAATGGAGACGACTAAATCTCTGCAGCTTCAGCTGCCTAATACTTGGTGTTTGAAGTGCATGAAAGTTTCCAAAAATAATAATTTAAAAAATTTAAAATAATAAAAATGGGCGATTAGTTAATAAAAAAAGTATATGGTCTACGTGGTAATGATTAATGGGTAAATATATTATATAATTTAGTGAAAGAATACAATAATTCAAAACACAGAACTATTGGAATGAAGACGATTGAAATAAATAAAAAAAATGAAATAAACTTAAGACAACAAGATTTTGTAGCCATGAATTCTAAACAGAAATAAAAAGTTGGAGATGTCGTTCGTGTTAGTAAAATAAAAAAATTATACAGCTAATTAGTCAACAGAATTATTCAATCTTTTTAAAGTTTTAAATTTTGATATACCAAATTACAAGCTGAAAGACACTAAAGGAGAAGAAATAATGGGCAGTTTTTATGAATATGAAATTATGAAAACTGACCATCGAAATGAATATTTAGTCGATAAAATTATAAAACTATACACGAACAAATTTATGTTAAATGGTTAGGTTTTAATAACTCATGTATTTCGTGGATAAATAAAACTGATATTTTATAAATTTTAATATAATAATTAACTTCTTTACTGAATCTGATGAAGATTATTGATATCATCAATCAGTTGTTGGTGAGTATAATTATTTCCAACAATATTAAAAGAGTTAAAAAAACATTCAGTGATTTCATTCATGGTTTCTTTCGTTCTTTGATATCAATTTATAGAATTTGGAATATAATCAAATCGCAATAATTCTTGACAATTTGGATGTCTATCTTCAATTCTATATAATTGTCTTTAAAAATATTTTCTTTGAGTTCTAATGACATAGTAATCAAATTCTCAATTATCGTCAATTAAATTTAGAAAAATAAAATGAGATAGAGTTTTGGGAAATCTGTATCATTTACGTGGCCGAACTGCAGTTCGCTTGATGTTGGTTTCTGTCAGTTATATTGAAGCCCTGCTTCAAGTCTGACACGCGTGTCAATTAGCAAACTCAAGTAATTTAATGCGAGTACTCCTGTCCTGCCTGAATGATTTATTTTTCGTCCCGCCAGCTGATGAAATGTGTGATGTCTACAATTTTCTGGAGTACGATTAAATGTTGCTATTATGGGGTTGGTGTGTTTAAAGAACTACGTGACATTAATGACCTCGGTTAGCAAGTCTACATTGTTATTAGCCACGTCTGTATTTGGTAGCCAAGATTAATAAACTGTTATTTAGTTTGAAGAGAGGTGACTATTTGAAGAGGCAATATTTTTGCTGCAGAAAAAGGTACTTTGTTTTTCTTCGCCCTTCCCCCCCTTTTTTCTCATTCACTCTCTTCTCTCTCTCTCTCTCTCTCTCTCTCTCTCTCTCTCTCTCTCTTCTCTCTCTCTCTCCTCTCTCTCTCTCTCGGGGTGTCACACGTCTGAACGCTTCCAAGCGCTGAGCTATACTGAAGAGAGGTGCGCGGCGCTCCTGGCGCGGCCTAGCACTGTCTGGTGGCTACTACTGGCAACGAGTTCAGCCTCGCACACTCTGGCACCTTCCATACGCCTCACCGCTACTCCCGCCGTCTCCTTAAACTTACCGAGCCGCGTTTTCGTCCCCAGCCCGAGCAAATTTGCAGTGTTCCTATTCGAGTCGCGCGGGAAGGCCGACGATAGATCATGTCTATACTACTTAGTACTTTGGGGCTTCGCCATGCTAGACGCGTTGTCGCATAATATGAGTAGTACTCAAGTTAAGTATTTCAATGAACGTAGTTGTTGTTATGCCGGGGTTAGAGATTCCTTTTTAGGAGTGTTTTTTTAGCGCTTTTTGTGTATATGAATTTTTGGTAGGGAAGTGTTTCTTCGCTGTTTCGCTTGTGTGAATTTTAAATATAGTATTTTTATGGGAATGTTTGTAAGATGTGGATTCTTCCTTTCTTTGGCGTGCTGTAGGAATTGTCTCCTGGACTACGATTTGCCAAAAGAATTTCAATGCCAAGAAGTTTAGTGGATCATTTATGGTGTGCCTTTATGCTCATGGTTAAGTGTAATGATGGTTATTGCTCCTTCCCAATGGTATAATTGAAATTAGTATTCCATGTTGTACTTTTTAGTGAATCATCAGGCTTACTTTAATTTTAAATTTGTAATGGTATTTGCTTTACTCAGGGAGGCATTTTATCATTTTTTATAAGCTTTGACAAGTATTTATTCAAGTTGGCTGATTTCTCAGGATATATTAATATTGTTGTTTTTCTGTTTGTTCTAATGTATGCGTGATCTATCCTTCCCCTAGTTCACCGATTGGTAGCAGGCAACAGAAAATTACAGATGCAATTATATTTTTTCAGATCAAGTTGCAGAGTTGTTGTTCTTGGTGATAATGTATAGATGGGCTTCAATATATTTGTATTGATTTTGGAGTTTTTGTGTTCACGCTTTCTTCATTTTTTTATGGTGTGCATCCTTCTCCTTGCGTTCTTTTGGGAATACTACGTCCTAAAGGGGCGTAACAATATAATATATAGTTAATAGCAATAATTAGGTAGTCATAAGAATATACTGAATCGGGCATGATTAGTAATTTACTCAAGCTAGTTATTTAATATGTAAATATTCTCGGCATTTATTCATTTCATAATGAAAAATTAAAATTTAAGTATCTCTGAGGAGTCTCGAACCAATTTCAACAAACACAAAAAAATACGGGCCGGAATCGTGCCGGTAAAAGATAGCCTATAAATTCTGGCCAGATGATGTCGGCCCGTTGTCTTATGCCGGAAGCAGGCTGATGGAAATATGGACTGGCGGCTTACTGTTTGCGGATAGTGTCAAAAATAGCCCGTATCGCTAACGGCAAGATACATGATGTATTCCGGCTCAACATACACAAAAAGAACGGGCCAGAATCGGGCCGGTAAAAGATAACCGACAAACTCCGGCCAGATGATGCCGGCCAGCTCTCTTATGCCGGAAGCGGCCCGATGTAAATATGGACTGGCGGCTGACTGCTGACCGTGTCAAAAATACACTGTACCGCTAACGGAAAGATACAAAATCTATTCCGGCCAATCATAGACGAAAAGTACGGGCTAGAATCGGGCCGGTAAAAGCTAACCGAAAAGTTTCGGAAAATGCAGCTGCTGAATGGCAGCAAGATGCTGGGCCTACGGCGGCTGGATGGCGGCG
The DNA here is from genome assembly GCA_029891345.1 of Dryococelus australis. NCBI lineage: Eukaryota > Metazoa > Arthropoda > Insecta > Phasmatodea > Phasmatidae > Dryococelus > Dryococelus australis. Next base: position 165,533,657 of record CM056994.1, on the reverse strand, counting down.
AGACGCCAGGCCTGAGGCGGCCGAATGGCGGCAAGATACGTTACGATGCCAGGTCTGCAGCGTTATGTAATACAAACATGAGAAAACAACTTTCGATTAACTGTTTTAGTAATATATATTTCATTTACTTTTTAACACATTGTATGATATTAAAATTTTATGCTTGCTGAATGCGGGATTCGAATCTAAGACCACTGAGTTGACAGTCCAGCATGCTAACCTCTACACCACAAGGTAAGTTGCTGACACTCTTCAGTATTTGCAAATTTGTAATGACATGTATTTTTATAAATTAATATAAATTCCATTACAATATTACAAATAATTTTAAAACAATGATTATTTAAAAACTGTTTCTTTGTTTCTTTAAAGGGTTGCAAAAAATAGTTTTTAATATATGTCGGATAGTTGTATAAATGAAAAAAATAATTCTAAGTAAAAATGCCATGGGCTACCACGTGACACATATAATATAATGAAAAAAAAAAGCTAATGGTTAACACATGGTCTCAAAAAAGACATCATGCCATTAACAGTTTGCTAACGTCTTGCCTATTCAAAACACTTTAATAAAATTTGTAGTAAAAAATAGATCACTTTTTTTTCTTTATTGTGATAAAGAGCCATGTCTCGAAAACGTTAGCGGGCCATAGTAAATAAGATGACAGCCAGCTTACCGAAAATATAAACCTGCTATATCGGAATCGGGCAAGAATATTATTTTTGCTGTTGGCGACATGTTGGCTGTGAGATCACGCCGACATAATTTAGGTGATGTCCAACTGTTATCCAAAATAATACAGTGGGCTGTTGACTTTTTTTCTAACGGCACACATACTGTCTCAAAAAATACGTCACGCCGTTGTCAGATTGCTAATTTCTGGTATTGAAATGACAGTTGCCGACAGTAAAGATATCGGGCCGACAATTTGCCGACACTTTGCCAACAGGTTGTGTTTGCATGTAGTTATAGAACATTTATTAGATGATTACAAAAATATATTTACAATCGACAGGTCTCACTCGCTATTAAACTAACAAACTATTAATATGTGATTTAGTTTACATTACACCAACCCAAACACGTAATTTGTAATGTTATTGATATATTATTGAAATTGATAGTCACTGATTATTGCGGTTCACATAGTCTATTGCTGTCAGATTCGATAATAATATTAACAATTAATAATACATAACACGATACAGTATTAACATTGAGTAGGTACCATGGTTTACATTGCACTGTTTCTCTTTAAACTAATAACAACAACTAACGACAGTAGCCATGCGCGGAGCTAACTGGTTTCAAACTTATTGTAAGAATTTTATTTAATAATTTCAGCTTTATCTATTAACACTAGCTCTTAAGGTTTTTAGATAGTTTTAGTAATTTCTCTCGTGCGCTGTTATTTTTGACTAACATGTACACAATATATAATAAGAAGAATTGGTGATAACACTACTCATAACTTGTAACTCATATATACATACAAGTTCGGTAAAACGAATATATATATATACACACACACATATATAAATTAGAAAATTGTGTTTGCCAGCAAATCCAGACGTTTTAAATGAACAACATAGTTGGCTAAATAGAATGTTTCACTTGACGACCAGTAAGGCTGGTGTTCCGATGCGCCAGAGAAACCGAGAAGACACAGGAAAGGGAGCGAGAGAAGGGGGGGGGGGGGGGGGAGAAAGAGAGAAAGAGAGACGACCATCAGCGTTTTCCCCAGGAAGCAGATTTTTGAAGTACACAATTTCTTTCCACAGCCGACCTGGCCAGTTGGTTTGTAGTAGGTATGCCCTCGCTATAAGGGATGTCAGGCATGACGAGCGAGCAAGAACGGCATATTGATATATATTTCCCCTGTTGTGTTTGCGTGAATAAGAGTCTTTACAATAACACAAATATAAATTTAATCCAAAATATAGTATTTTAGTATGTTATAAAGTATCAAAGAATGTAACAAATTAACAGAAACTAACTGATTTATGAAACATTTCCAGAGGTAGCATGTAAAATTAAAAACTAAAATAATCATCAGAAACTTACATGACTAAATGCAGCTAAAAACTAAGACAATGTTAGGTGAGTTCAAATAGTAATTAATTAGTTTCATCAGCAATTAAACTTTTCTATTTATTTTCAACTTCAAAAACTAATGAAAAAACAGGAGACGCAGCTTGTAAAATGTGTGACGTTAAAGTATGTTGCTGGTACATTATGTGAGATTAAATACGATATAAAAAGTATACAGGTAATTAAATAATGAGTTTGTTTTGCACGTAGTGAAGGAACGAGCCAGCCATAGCTGACGTCTAATGTGGTGCGGCGGAGATTGCGAGCGAGGGATGAGAGTGGCGCAGTGGCCAAAAGAGTTACAAATTCCATGAATGCTTCATAATCTAGCGGAGATATTGCCATGCTACAGGCGTTGGCTTGCACTGTGTCGATAGGAAACGTAGATCGGTTGGCGTGTTAGACAAGTAGTAGTAGTTGTGAATTTTCAACCATAACACATTTTTAATAATATATATGTTAAAATTCTAACTTCAAATGAGATGTAAATTGTGATAAACAGTGTGGGAATAGTCAGCGAGTGTCTTGAATATTAGCTGGAATGCATGACTAACACACTTCGTTGAACTATATTTTGAAATATCCTGTAACGAGTTGGTAAAATTAACTTACAGAAATTTTGCGAATTTTATAACATTGAATACTACTTTACTAAAGAAGTGTAAGTATAGGATGTATAATATGTACGTACTGACAGACGGGGTAGCAAATGTCGCGCTAGGGCCTTTGGCAGGCGAGGAGTGAGGCAGCGCAGACGTATTTCGGTTGTCGTATCATGCAAGCTTACAGTGTTTGTAGTTGTAGGAATGTACTTCACAACACTTGAGTTGAATTTTCTCTATTTAAACAGTATCGCAAACGCTCGATATTTAAACTAATAGTGGAAAAAATGGAGGAAAAGCCTTTATACAATAATAAGAGTCTTATAATTCAGACACTCGGGTGTTTCTGACATTTACACTAGGTGGGAAACATCATTTTATTAGTATTAAGATACGATATGTAAACTTATCTTAGACAAAATAATACTTTACTGAAATGATGGGAAACACGAAGGAAGATTTCAAACCACTTATTTATTAAATTTTTGAAATACTAGTTAAAGCAGGTTCAAGAACCAATGGCAGTTGTACTGCTGGTGACGACTGGGCTGACAGAGACAGTTGGGAGAGTTGAGCGCTTTTTCGACTGTTCGGCGCATAGTTGGGTATAAAAGCTATCGATATGCACTATCTGAGTTCAGTCTGCAATGCGGAGTGATAGGGTGCGGACTTGCAATGAGAGTTTAGGTACTTGTAATTATGTAATTATTATTGATACTTATTGATTTCAATTAATATAAGTGTTTAATTTCTCTCCTGGTATTTATTTATTTCAGTTGGTAATTAATCAGTACTTAGCAATTACTCATTCCAATGTACTTAATTTGTAATGGGTATAATGCAAATCCATCAAAATTCAGTTTCTAGTTTTGTAACTGTTATTATTCAATTCGTTATTATTTAATTGCTAGATTTTTAATGGTCATTATTAAATTCGTTATCACTCAATTGCTTGTTACTCGAATTGCACAATTTGCCACCCAATATCATTGCGTGTTGGACACAGAAGAGTCAACACCTATGCTGCTCCCAAACCTTAGAGCACAGTCGCTAGACAGGTACCAATGGAGCAACACATCTGCAGCTCCTCAACCTCCATCCTTCCCCCCTCTACTGCTTCAATAATGTAATGGCCAATCACAACACACCACCAGGGGGAGGAGGGGAAAGTTTTCTGCAGGAAGGGGTAGCTCCCCACCAACAGTCAATTACAGTGAATCTCCTGGGGTTGGGAGAGGAGGAGGGTGAGGAAGAAAGCCAATCGCAGCACAATAACGTGTCGGGGGAGGGTGGGTGGTTACACCAGCATGTGAGTGGTGGTGGGGGAGGGGGAATCGATATAACCTTACTTTTGTGAAATAGCACTTGCTCAACTTTTGCGATGCTGTGCTGCTAGCCCTACACTCCTGCTACTAAAAATGATGTTTATTAGCATAATGAGATGCATCTCGAGCACCTGACTGTTAGTGGCCTTTAGATTCTGCCTGAATCGGGAAGAAAATAACTATACAAAAATAATGACTACCCTGGCTCAGAAAAGTTTCAGTAGCAGCATGCTAGTCTCATAATTTTGGGATCACAATTTCGGGCTCAGGCCAAAGGACCAAGTCGTGTTTATGAAGTGTCCCAGGGCTGCAGGCTTCTCTCTATTGTCTTGTCTGTACAAGTTGTGCAATCAGACCACACCTTTCCTCGCCCATTTTTCTTCCTTGTCGGTCTTTGCTGAGATCCTACTAAGCACCAATCCAGGTTGTCTGACCATTCCTTGGCAGAGGTCGCTACACGTTACTTTCGATTAAAAAGTTTAGTTCATGATCATATTTGAAACAACATGGCTTTGTACAGAGAGGATAAAAGTGGGGGTACCGCCTTATTTATGTAGGTCCTGAACTTGTTCTTTATTAACTCAGTGAGAGTATACAGAAAGTAAGAGGTAGGGCGTTATGAACAACAAACCTTATAATATCTAAAGTCGAGAAATTTGCATGTCATACTCCCGATCATTCCCAGCTTACCGGCTGATTTCACTAGGCTCGATTCGCTTTTGGAATTCCTTGCACCTCTGTTTATATGGTGAGTATGCTATTATGGCATGGAAATATTGATCTTCATTACACATAGTAGGGCAAGCGCTCCGGATTAACTGGAGCCAGTCTATTGAGTTTCTATACAAGGTACTGTATGTGGAGGGTTATTACAACAACGAAACAGAGGATATGTACGAACTTACCAAGTGAAGGGCTATGACAGCGCAACATATAGGCCTATAGCCGAAAATGTTGTGCAACCGCCACCATCACCTGCACGTTTCAGAGAACAGACAAACATCTGAAAGTAGTTCACTCATTGTATGGAGTGGGCAGACTGATCGACCCTATCACAAGATAACTGGCACTTCGAAGCAGCTTGCTCTTACTCACATTGACAACTATCCCAGTGACAGCATTCACATTTGACGGATCCAAGTGTTTGAAATATTTTGCAGATGGTGGTTTCCTGTTACGAGTGGATTTTGGTACATTGATTCTTCTCACAATCAGGAATTTTAGATATTTATTTTTTATTTTCTGTCGCTGTGTTCGCTTTCCAAAACAAACAGAACTCAGCTGCCGAGAATCCATAATACACCAACAAATAGTCAGTAATACTTAAAACCAACATTTAACAATAACATAGCCGTGAACCACATATAGATATGCGCTTAGAATTCGGTATTATATCAGTTTCCTGCCGTAACAATTTAACATACTACTCAAGGATTACCCGTTGGATCTGGTATACCGTGTATGGATTATGCGTGATGGTATTCCACCATATTCCAATAAGGTTTCCAAAACACGTCTGAATGGATGTTTCTGAAACAAGAGTATTAGGTTGTGCAAAAACTATAACCTGCTCTATTCCAGTGTACTCTCTGTAGTGCCAGTATGTGACTATCATTTATGTTAGCATATGTTACAAGCACAACGAAGCGCTTCGGCGGAATGTGGAACCAAGTTGCCATCACACCTGCGGTGCATCTGTACTGCAAAAAATTTCCGTTTATTTGCCGTCATTTTTGATCATTAAAGTAATAGTACAGAAACGTAGTCGATGACGCTGAAAAATAAGTTCCAGGTCTGTAAATCAAAAGTACTTTATATACAGAATGGATATGAACTCCACCAACAAACTTTGGCAGGAGATTCCTCATCAAAATAAGGTCGAAAACATACACACGACATAGAGCCTAAGTCTATTCCGAAGAGGCGAAAACCGCCCTTGAAAGTGTATTTGAAGCAGCGGATTTTGCTAGTAACACAGCCAGAATGAACTACAAATGTCTGAGTTTAAATAACTGAGTTTCTGGATACTGCATTATTAAACGACGAAGTACAAGGCACATAATTATGGGCTCCAATATCAACCCCTATCCATGAAAATTGAGGGGTTGGCAGCACATTTGTGCGAATAAAAATGTAACTGTAATTTCGTTTGTTTATTTCCTGTGGATTGGAAATCTACCTTACATGGCGAACAAAACTTCCGTCTTGTGTTTTGAAGCTAAATGCCACCGTTTTTTGAGAAATTAATTTATGGCGATGAAGACCACGTGGGTGGAGATGGAGCAATGTTGAAATTACATGGTTGTGAAGTGGTGAACCCCCAAAAAAAACCACTGGCCAATGGTAACGTCTGCCATGTTTCCCAGATACGAATATTCGTGTCGACCCCATCTGGAATCGAGTCCGATTCGCCTTGGTAGGAGGCAAGCAGTCTTACGACTGTGCCACCACGGACCCCTCTTGCATATCAGCGATAGTCTGTGAGGGTATAGGTTGTTCACGATAAAGTGAACACTTTTTAAGGCTCTCCTAACAGGCGAATTTACCTTAAGAACACAAGACGGAAGTGTTGTCCATCCTTTGCGGTAGATTACAAAGCCACAGGGAAAACCGAAGTAATACAGTTACATTTTATTTGCACAAATGTGCTGCCAACCCCTCAATTTTTGTGGATGGGGGTTTATATTGAAGCCCGCATTTTTGTGCTTTGTACTTCGTCGTTTAGTAATGCAGTATACGGAAATTCTGACATTTATTGTTAATTCTAGCTGTGGTACTAGCAATAAAAAAACTCTGCTTTAACTACACATTCAAGGGCAATTTTCACCTCTTCCGGAACGTAATTTCCAAACCTTTTAAGACATAGTTGTCTAATACATTACAGTCATCAACCAGGATCATGTGAAATTCGTAGGTTCAAGTAGAACCTATGTCTACTTATAAGCATAGTTGACCATAATTTCTAACTGTTTAAGATATAGTTGTCAAATGCATAACACAGGCATCTCTCACAACAAAAAGAAAGGCCATAAGGTCAAATTTGCTCTATGTGTACTCATAAGTGTAGTTGGCCATAATTTCCAAACTGTTTAAGTTATTGTTGTTGTCAAATTCACAATATAGGCATCACCTAGGATTACAAGAAGGATTGTAGGGTCAAGTATAGCCTATGCCTACTTATAAGCATAGATGGCTGTAATTCCCGAAACATTTAAGATATAGTTTTCAAATTCATAACATTGGCATGACCCATGATGATAAGGGTCGCATATACCTATACACTATTTCTATTTATAAGCATAGTTGGCAGTAATTTTCGAACCATTTAAGATATAGTTGTCAAATTCATAAGATAGACATCAATAACATTGTTGAGAAGGGTCGCATGGTCTTGTATACCATATGCGTAATTATAAGCATATTTGGCTGAATTTTCCGAACATTTTGAAATAAAAATACCAAAATTGTAATTTAGATATTGCCCCATGCAATGAAAAGAGATGACTTCAGGTCTCGCCTAAGCCAATAGACAGATATTGCATGCTAGGAGAAGATCATATGGGCCTATGCACTCGACGAAAATGCAGGATATGTGTGAAGATCCTTCCAGCATCCCTTATCTTACTATTCTGGTTCCTTGACCACCATTGCATGAGACATGTGAGGAGATGAAATAGTGTACTGGCCTATGCACTCGACAGATAGCATATGGTTAAAATACCTGCATTGACCAACACACTCGAAAGACATGTCATTGCAAGACTCGCCTATGATTTTGGAGAACTGCACAGGATGACACACCCATTTCGCCTAAGCCAATGAAGCATTCGATAGGCGGTAACGATATGGGCTACACACTGATGCAAACAGAAAATACAATGTAAACGAAAAAAAACAGCTATGAGAATTTACCAACAAGCACAAGTGCAGGGGTGCTAGACAAGACTAAATAAGCAAATCAGAAAGACTGCATTAAAAAAACCTAAATCATCAGCCATCTCCCACGACACAAGCAGTGGCCGACCATCATTGCATAACCCGTAAGGCAGCCCAAGGAGGTGAAGGACCGACACAACTAGAGACATCAAGGCAAGCAGCTTTTTCCGGCCAATGTGCAGGCACTGAAATAAGTTAGGTGAATATAAGTACCATTGTCAAGTGTGCTGGAACAATAAGGTTAACTCACTCATGCAAAAGAAAAACAGTTTTAAGTACTTATCAACTAGCACAAGCACAGGGTGTTAAACGATACTAGAGAAGATCAGACCGCCCTGATAAGAGTGATCTTACGGAACATAATCATCACATGCTACCATCACTAGCAGTGGAACACACACTTACCTGCACTACATGTACCGAGCATTGAATGTCAGTTATTACAGACAAGTCATACTCTGTGCTCGTGTACCGAACCTGAACTTATGGACAGTCTGACCTTCATTACTCGTACTTACATCATGCCTCCCACTCTTGAGCCCAATACCATGCACACCCTACATGACTATTTCTCGTCATCTTCTGAGCCTTTAGTGAGAAGGACAACCATCTCTGACATGACTGCCCTGAAGCAAAACATTTTCTGTATGAACCAAGTGAAACTGGCCAACAGCAAAAAATGTGTCCCACCCCACCACTGCATGAGTAGCTTGTAAGGTTGCGATAGATGGACAGCATGCAAGTCGAAGGATGTTACTAGTCGAGAGAAATATAAGTAAAGGTGACAGGCCAGGCGAGTTCATGTTCTTTTACGAGAGGATACCCAGAGCCAATTCCATAAACACATATGAAAACAATATACATTAGTCGTGCAAAGGGATAGAGATGACATTTATAATGATAGAAGATAATTACAAGACGAATTACCAATTACAAGTAAGGAGGTATCGTAACATACATATATAGATAGGCCTACACATATAAATGCCAACTAAGCATGTTCTTTGTTATTTATAAGATGGCGAGCAGAGGTTTACCTCAACTGGTGTAGCAGTGAAGACCTGTAAGCCGCAAGTGCAGCTCGGCGACATGAACTCACTCGAAGCACAGAGCACAATTTCCACCCTGTCCTTCCAAGTAAGGTGTATAATACCGACAGAGAAAGCAACTCGACGCCGGTAAGTACTACTAAATCACTACCACCACCACACATTGACAAAACAAATGTACTTTTTACACACGCCATTGAAAAACTTAAGACAGTAGAGTGAGGTAATGCATTCTTGTTACATATGCTTTTGAAATTTTATAGGAACTAATGCATATACCCTGATGGCTGTGGAGACAGTCTAATATCCTTGAAAAAATAAGGTATTGCGGGTTCAATTGCTGTAGGGAATGGTAATGCACGCTGACATTACATGCTCACCAGCAGAGAATACACAATCGTTCGTCGGGAAGAAAGGCCCCCAATGCCAAATGTTACAATATGTCATTGTCTGCAAGATGTAAGTAAACGTACGGTGCGGACAAAACAAGTGCGTGTACCTTGCATGCACAGCAGGAAGTGTTCAAACTAATTTGATCATGTACGAGTGTAAAGAAGTGGAGCTACCAACGTCACAGTGAGGAATCAGTACATCGCAAACTAACATTTTGTAACTATAGTCATACTCTGTCTCCGACCTGCACCCATGTACTGAGCCTTGCAATTACAGGCCACCAATGAACCTACCTAATCTTGTGTACCGACCAAGCCATTTGCAATTAGAGGCTGTCATACTCTGTGTTCATAATACTTCTTGCGCTCGAACATTTAATGCATGTAATTAAATAATCTACCAAGCCTTTGCGATTACAACCAGTCATATTCTGTCGACCCTGCTCGGACCTTCAATGCATATACTTAATGGCAGTTTCTGTCCAGCAGTCCAGCAGTTCCACTGTGATAACTGCGATGCTGTGTGTTTACCAATAATGATAACTTGTGATAAGCATTGAACCTAGGTTCCTACAGATAGTTGCTTGCACTCACCATCTGAGTTTTGCCAGTCGACCGCTAGAGCACATGATAGGAAAAAAAATAAACAAAAAAAATAGTTGTGTGTGTAAGTGTTATATTATTTTTTTGTACACGACCATAGTTATCATCACAAATACTTGCAGCCAGCCATAGGTATCACACTGTGACAACCGGAGACACGAATTTACATCCTGCAGATATAAAAGCACTTCGTCATCGAGCGTGGTGAGAAGTACACCTTTAAATTCTACTACAGACGAAAAATCATCGGTTGAAGTCTGCCATCTCTAAAAACCGTCGGTATCGTGAACAGCAAGGACCTCTGACAAGCAATACGGTATCAATGTTACCAGTGTGGATATATATTTAGTGAATTTTATAATGCACAGCATCACCCATAGTGAAAGCCTGCCTAAAGAATACCTTCTCGCATGAAATCCTTCTTCAAACACTGGCCTGCAACAGGACAAAGAGATTCTTGACTGTCAATGCAGTATTACTCTCAAAGACACACACTAGGAGTCAGTGTAAGACACAACGGGAGTGAGCATCATGCCAAGACACCTCCAACATGGAGAAATTAACATTTGTAAACAGGCCAACTTCGCACAGCAATCGACCGGATAAGATCATCAACTAACCATGCTGGTGTTTTGCACCATACTCAGTCATCTACAGCGGTAACACAAACTAGCATGTAGCATGAACAGTATTTAAGCCAACATCATGGAAACACGATGTGTAGAATGCAGATTGTTATCACTACATGTATATACCACAATCGTGCACTCAGCTATAACAGATGAACAGATGAGCTGCATCGCCAATAGCATTACAAGATCAATATTATTGTGGAAATACTTTTAGTACGAGTAGAAGTGCACGTCGACATGAAAGTTGTCATTGCATGTTCCGCTCGACAGACACACTATGGTCAAATGTGATAAAAGCGATGCAGTGTTTAACTGCAGTGATAAGCCATATCAATACGTACAATGACAAGGTTTTCCGTTCATCGAGAAGCGAGTGCAGCAAGACATTCACTGACCGAACCAGTGCCATGAAGCTGAAGAGTCGCTGTAAGCATTATGGTATCACCGTGAGAAAAAAAGGAAGTAACAGGAGTAATGCGCGCACATGAAAGTTGTTCAGCCCAGCACTAGCATGGAGTGTGAACAAGCGAGCATCAACAGATGTCGGTTTGTCAGCAAGCATGGTGTTGGAGTTGGTAGAATGCACACCGTTTTATCTACTACGACTGTGATTACAGATGGAATCAATGATAGAAGGCATGCCATCTGTAACAGGCTCTCTGGAGAGATGCTACAAGCTTATGATACTGCTGTAATCATGTACTCTACTACAATACGAATATGAAAGCAATGGTCGATGTCTCTGTACCAGCATCGGGAATGGTCTCTGAAGACCAGCTGTAATCATTACAATATGAAGAAGTGCTTTTAATAAACGATATTATACGTGCTGACATGAAAGTTGCCACTTTACGTTCAGCCCGACAGGAAGTGAGTGCAAAAAGACACTGGCTAACTTATAACAGTAAATATATTTTTAGATGGAAGGAATTAATTAAAATATATTGTTGATATTTATATATGTATTTATAAATGTAACCAAATCATACACATACATATATCATTCAATAAAGTCTTCAGTTCTGAGTTCATTAGTAATTTAAATTATCTCTCCGATGACAGACAGACAGCTCTTTACAATAAAACCAACTCCTGTAGTCTATCGGCTAGGTCATTGGGGTCTTCATAGCTAGACTTCACGTCATTCTTCGCAGAAAGTTCACGATACATGGATTCATCTATATTCTTGTGCTTCTTCCGAGTTGGGTATTTTTCGAGATACCTCTGTGTTGAGACTAAATGCTTATTTGTATTTGATTGTGGTCTGCGAGGCCAAGACATTAAGGACGAGTTCTTTTTTATTTACAGCAAGGGCTCGCTCGAGCTCAGTTGAGATGAGAGTCTGGAGGAAGACAGATGTGTTGCTTAGCAGCACACAGCTACTTGCTAATAAAATACTGTAAACATGTGCAAATCCAGTGATTTAAACATGCCTATATATCAGAATATAACTCATGTAATTATACCATGCAGCAGTAAGAAATATTGGTCCTCTGGGTCGGATTTTCACATGGTGAAGTGTATTTATAATAGTTTCGAGTGCTCTGTGCGATTATGCAGGGCAGAGTGATGGGTGCGCTAGTGCAGTGCAGTGCGAACGGTGCACTTAGTACCAGCAGTGGCCAGGCAGACGGACAATGGATGGTCATTAGCGCACTACCCACCATCCCCCTGTCAAGGGCGAGCGACAGTAATCCTTCCTGTCACTGTTTGCAACACATCTTCCCAGTCTACCTACGAGAATGAAGTCCAGCCGGCAGCTGGAGCATCGCCTGAAAGGCAGCAATGCTAGAGCATGCTAAGTACACCATTTATCTGGTTCTCTTATGTCTATTGCATTTCTTTTCCTATTGAAATTTCCATTTCCCAATCCATTATATTTTTTTCCATAACAGGATTAAAGAAAATCACAAAAAGAAGTCGATTTCCTTGAGAGCTGCGGCCAAGAGTAGTCTCACTCGTGTGTCTACATTTTTAAGCAAAATTGGAAGCTGGTACAGACGTGCATGCAATTAAGGTACGATTAGAGGAGCAGCCTGCTATCTGTAGTAAGTACGAGTCAGCTACAGAAGAATAGCATGTAGTGAAGGGATTGAGTTTCATGCTGAAGACAGGGCAACCTTCGAATCTCTTTATTGCGATGTTAAGACAAGAATGCTGATATTAAATAGTGAATCTTACTTAACTTCACACTACAATGTGTAGTGTAAACATGGTTCTTCACTTGTGAGTAAGAAAGAAGTGAAGCTGCCACCCATTACACTTCCTAGTTTTAGAGGAGATGAAATGCTGTTCCGTCACTTCTATGACACATTGAGCAGCTTAATAGTCAAAATGATAGTCTTGACAACATCCAGAAATTCCATTACCTATTGAGTTCGCTCACTTCAGATGCCCACAACCTACCAGTTGTTGGCAACAATTTTCAAGGTGCATGGAATTTGGTTTGCAGTAGGTATAACAACCCATGTTTAATTGTGATGGCACAGCTAAGACATTTGCTAAACTTGCCACATGTAAATAAGCACTCAACTAAAGAACTCCAGTGGCTTGTCAATTAAGTTTCAAGCAATCTCAACGCTATCAGGATTTCCTTGCATGAGGTGTTGATATTACAAATTATGCTGGAAAGTCTTGATGCGACCACTCGCAAGGAGTGGGAGTTACATTCCTCGTCCCAAACCTTTTCGACCCTTGAAGAACTCTTGTAATTCTTAGAGATAAGATGTAAGGCTATGGAACTTATGCAACCTATACAAGCCATCAAACCTGAAATCTGGGAGACTAAGGATGTTAGACAATATAGGCAATCTTATGTAGCAAGGAACACTCAGTGCAACTTCTGCAAGGAACAGCATGGATTACACAAATGCGAAGAATTCGCTAAGGCCAGCATTAAACAAAGTGTAGAGTTTGTAAGGCATGACAACCTCTGCTTAAACTGTCTACAAGGTATTCACTTCATTAGGCACTGTAGATCAGGAACCTGTCGCACCTGCTCGGAGAAACATCATACCTTGCTTCACTCTGACAACACACAGTGACCAAGCACCCCATTTTAGGAGCAATCGTGAAACCCAGCTGCAGAAACAGACCCAAGATCACGTTTCACCATACAGCCTGAGAGATAGCAACACAGAACAAGATTCATCAACTTTCAGGTATTGCTCACTCAATATCAAGTCAAAAATGCAGATCCTGCTCCCCACTGAACTGGTGAAAATGCGAGACAAATATGGCCTGTTATAAGCATGCAGGGCCCTTCTGGACTCAGGTTCCCAATCTCATTTCATTACAGAAGAATGTGTGCAGCATCAAGGATTGATGAAAGAATGCAATAATTCAGGTAACTGCAGAAACCAAACACAGCTTTAAGACTGTGGTACTCGCCTGTGTAGCCAAATTATATTGTTGAAGTTGAATGTTTGGTTCTAACCAAGATTTCGGCTAATCTGCTAGAAAGACATGTAGATTGTCAACAATGGAATATTCCAACCAACCCCCACTTGGCAAACACAGCATACAGCCAGCCAGGAAACATTGATATTTTGCTTGGAACAGAAGTCTTCTTCGACATTATGCAACATGGAAACATTATACGATCAGAGGACCGTCCTATATTGCAAGACACCGAATTTGGATGGATAGTATCAGGAAGATTCCAAGACCCTGAAACTTCCTGAGTTGTAGTATAACAATCAAGAGATGCATTCTTTGTGAGAATCGACGATAGTCTGGATCAGGTCAAGAAATTTTGAGTAATAGAAGAATTGCACGAGACTCCTAAAACTCTCGAAGAAATGGAATGCAAAAAAAAAAAAAACATTTCACAGAAACGTTTACAAGAGAAGAATCGGGGTGGTTCACCATTCGGTTACCTTTTCGACATGACACCACACAACTTGGAGATTCCTATCAAATGGCAGTGGCAAGGTTCCACCAATTGGAAAGCAGACTAAATTGGCAACCAGACCTGAAGAATACATATTCGGACTTCATGGATGAATACGAGGCACTTGGACACATGCAACTCTCAAATGGTTCAGATCATTCCACAGAAATCGACAGCCAACGATCCAACAGGATTTATGTTATATAGTCATCAGATTCCGCACACATCAAGTGTGTTTCGCAGCAGACATTTCAAAGCTGTATCGACAAATCAGACTCGATTCCCGAGATTGTGTTGTTCAGAAAATTTTGTGCAGGAAGGACACTTCATCCCCACTAAAGGAATACAAGCTTGCTACTGTGACATATGGTAATGCCAGTGCACCTTTCCTAGCAACCAGGTGTCTGAAGCAGATAGCCATCGATGAAAGAAAAACATATCCTAGGGCATTGGAAATTGTATTTCGTGACTTTTATGCAGACGACTGCATGTCTGGTGCACAAACCATTGAACAAGCTCTGTAATACAACAGGACTTGTTGAACCTCCCGCAAAAGTGGTGGATTTCCTCTGCGCAAATGGTGCAAAAATAATCCAGCATTGTTTCAGAACATTCCAGAAGAATTTAAGGAAAAGGGCATTTCATTGCATATTTACAAGAATGATAACCTCAGGACACTTGGGTTGATATGGCATCCCACATCCGATAAATTCCAGATTGTAAGTGGACCATACAGTGAGGCACCATCAAGGGTCTTTCACTTTACCAAGAGGATGGTGGTAACCATTAGTGCATCATTATTTGATCCTCTTCGTTTGATCAGTCCTGTAGTTATTCATAGTAAAAGTTTTCTTCAACAGTTGTGGCAGAGAGAATAAGGTTAGGATGATCTTTTATCATCAGGGTTGGTTAAAATCTGGCAATATTTATCTGATCAGATTCCCATTGTAGACAAAATCAGAACAGACAGATTTATTCCAGCACCAGGAGCATCCGCTGACATCAAACTTCACGGCTTTTCAGATCCTTCTTAAAGGGCTTACACGACATGTCTCTATGTGAAGTCAACAAACAAAAAGAGAGAAACCATAGCCAAACATCTATATTCAAAATCAAGGTTTGTACTATTAAATGTGATTTCTTTAAAATGTCAACAATTGTGTGGTGCACTCATGCTATCAAGTTTGTTGAAAAAGGCCAGATATGTAATCAACCTCACTATAAGTCAAGCTATTATATGGACTGACTTCACAATAGTTTCTGGCATGGCTGTCAGCAACCTGTACAAAATATAAGACATTTGTTGCTAACAGGATGTCGGAAAGACAAGACAGCACATCAATGGCTGAGTGGAGACATATATCTACAAGAGAGTATGCTGCTGATATAATTTCGAGAGGAGCATGTCCAACTCAGCTTACTGAAAACACCTTGTGGTGGCATGGTCCATCATGGCTTTCAGACTCCTTCATACCATGTCCTACAAGTACAAAGCCTATCTTTCGACATGTACCTTAAGAACATAAACATAAAATCAACCTCATCTTGACCACACCAGATCATATCATAACAAGATTTTCTAAGCTAACCAGTCTCCAAAAGGTGCTAGCATATTGCTTCATATTCTCACATAACTGTAAGTCACCACATTCAATGCAGAAAATTGGTCCACTTAAACTAGAAGAACTAGAGAAATCATTACATACATCTATCAGAATAACCTAGTCGCAAGAATATCCAAGTGAAATTCATGTCCTGAGGAATGGCCAGCAAATGTCCAGCAAGACCAAACTCAAGTGCCCGAACCCATTTATGTGCAAGACCCATCTGCTGTGCATTGGGGGCCGGCTCCAGAACTCAAAACTTCCTTTTGAACGGAAATATCGAATAATTCTGTCTCCGAGACATCACCTAACACAGTTGGTCATCGAAAGAGAACATCTGCGGCTGCTTCATGCTATTTCTCAGCTGTTATTTTCATCATTAAGACGAACCCTTTGAATTATAAATGGAAGCGTTTCCATTCTAAGCACCCTTTCATTGCTATATTGTTTGTAAATAACTGAAGGCAGAAACCTCGTAACAGCTAATGGATCAGTTACCTCACAGTCGAATCAATTCAGTAAGACACTTCCTTAACTGTGGAGGGGATTACACTGGACCCATCTATATTAAATCGAGTACATGTTAAGAGCAAGATTCAGATTAAATGCTTTATTGCATTCTTCATTTGTATAGCTACTAAGGCAATCCACTTAGAAGTTGTGAGTGATATGAACAGCTCTGAATAGTTTTGTGTCATGATGAGGTCGATGTGACAACATCTACAGTGACAATGGAAGCTATTTTATTGGAGCTCAGATAGATTTGTAATAGTTGTATATTCTTTTCAATAATGAAAATCACCACGCCTGTCTTCTTGGCTACACCTCACAGGAAGGAATGAAGTGGAACTTTAATCCTCCTGGAGCACCACACTTTGGTCGTCTATGGGAGGCTGGCATAAGGTCTTTAAAATTCCACTTAGGCAGAGTTATGGGGACCACATGTTTGACAAATGAAGAGCTTGTCACATTGGTGACCCAAATCGAAGCTTGCCTAAATTACAGATCACTTGTTATACTTTCTAATGATGCCAGTGACCCCACAGCTATCATACTTGTACATTTACTAATTAGTGCTGCTGTCACAAATATTCCTGTACCAGATTAAGGTGATGTTAAACTTGGCATGCTCTCTAGATGGCAACTACTTCAACAGAAACTTCAAGAAGTTTTGGCACAGATGGTCCAAGGAGTACTTGAACCATCTTCAGCAGAGGGCCATATGAACATCACACTCTCTACCAACATAAAGACTAGCGAATTAGTGTTGTTAAAGGAAGACAGTGTACCACCATTATGTTTGCGAATGTGAGTCATCGAAGAGGTCCACTCAGGAACTTATGGTCTGGTATGAGTAGCTATTGTCCAGACCTCTGCTGGAACCTACAAGAGACCAGTTATGAAGCTATGTCTGCTGCCAGTGAATTAATGGTGGTGCCAGAATAGTTGTACTGTGTACTGAACTAAGCACAATAATGATGATTACATTGGCTCATACATAATGGCATTGATCTTGCTCAAATGTAACATTCGAGTTATTGTGTATGTAAGTCTTGTATCATTGTCTTCAGTATTATCATTTTAGTCATAAGTTGTGATGCATAGCATTTAGCAATTAAGATATTTTAATATGTGGTAGAAAAAGTCGCTAAACCCCTTTTTAGGGGCCGGTATGTCGAGACTCAATACTTCTTTGTATTTGTTTGGGGTCTGCGAGACCAGGACCTCAATGAGGAGTTCTTGTTTTTTTTTACATAGTTCAGTTCAGACGAGAGTCTGGAGGAAGAAAGATGTGTTGTATAAACACACGCAGCGCTGCTTGCTAATAAAATGCTGAAAACATGGCAAATTCAGTGATTTAATCGCGCTTATAAGTCAGAATACAGTTCATGTAATTATCCCATGCAGCAGTTAGAAATACTCTGTCCTGGAGTTCTATGTTCGAATCCATGTTTCTTCCATCCCAACTTCAAATAGGTCTCAGCAACATCACTCTTTCGGTTTGCAGATGTCAGCATGTCATCAACATCAGTATAATATACATCATCAGAAGAATATACATCATCCTCAGTAGATGTGGAGGTCATATTGTCGTTCTCAGGAGACTTGGAGTATTTATTGTCGTTCTTAATGTCATATTCGTTTTTGACTTTAGAAGTTAGCAGCACAGGGGTGTTGTTCACAAATTTTGACGATCTGCAAGGTTCATGCTCTGTAAAACATGTAGTTCCTTCTTCGCACCATGCAGGCCCATGTAATGACATCGGTGCTTAGACTGTTGTTAGTTTATGTGATGATGATGAATCTGCAGTAATGCTAGCCTTGTTGTGCTGTCTCGTGACAACAAAGGTGTGTTATCTTTACACGTACCAGTGTGTCTCTTTATATTACTGTTTCTACCAAATGCTGCACCACACGTATCGCATCTAGAGGTCGGTCCTTTTACACATTTGCTTTTCTGATGACGACGAAATGGCAACTTTTGCTGAAAATCTTCCCAGAAACGGTGATGTATTTAGCTCTATGTAGGAACCGGATGGTGTCATCTTTGTCATCGGACCAGAACAGAAGTGATGGCTGAGCATTCATTGTAAACCGGTGGTTTGTAATTGTCACTGGACCAGAACAGAAGAGACGGCTGACCATTCATTGTAACACAGAGGTTTGTAATGTACAGACAGTGCCTGACTGTTCTTCATCATGCATACTGAGGTGTCGGTACATGCCTAATCATTAATGTAACAAGTGAAGGTGTGGCAAAACGTGTCCTCGCATAAACACACTACTCATACCTATCATGGACGTTGGACTCAGTGCTGTGGGGCAGTGAAGGCGAGAATACTCTGTACATGATGACTGCCGCTAAGTACATTGGAGATGAAAACACATAATACCACGGTCTCAAGTGGTGGTAAAAAGCATGTTTACAGCACTGTGGTCCTTGACTCGGTGGTGGTGGGTGGTAATGAAGGCGAGAGTACTGGGTACACGAGTGATGGTAATGAAGATTTCCTTTAAGTACATTGGAGGTGAAAATACACTGCATGGTCACGAGTGGTGGTAAAAACAGTGTTTACAGCACTGCAGGGTACCCAGCAGTGGCGGTGGTGGGTCATAAAGACTGTCTCTAAGTTCATAGGAGGTGACATACTGTCAAGGTCACGAGTGGCAGTAAAATATGTTTACAATACATACTACCAAGGTCACGAGTGACGATAATGTTTACCACAGTGCGGTCCTGGACCCAGTGGTAGTGGTGGTGGGGGGAAATGAAGTCATGAAGACTGTCTCTAAGTTAATTTGAGGTGAAAACACTTCCATGGTGATGAGTGGCAGTAGAAACATATTTACAACACTGCAGTCCATTGGTCGGGGGTAAGAAAGGTTATACAGAGTACGTGTGATTGCATAATCTTGGTATGCAGGTCATGACTGGCAGACTCAGGAGCTCTAAGTATGAGTGTACTAAGTAATACTACTGACCGGCTCAGCATCTCTAAGCATGATTATGCTACCAAGGTCACAAGAGCATATAAATACCAGTCCGATGATTAAGGTAGTCCGTTGTACCGGGTACATTCGCAGAACGTGTTACTAGTGAAATTAAATTACAATATGCAGTTCAAGGTGCACGCTGACCTGACAATCTCTAAACTGTATCTATGTAGCAACGGATTATAGGTGGGCTGAGACAACATACGGGAAGTGTGTACTGTCTAGCAAAATTACTACAAATGCACTGCCTAGAGAAAATGATTTCTAATGTGCTGTCTAGGAAAACAAATGGCCACCAATGTGTGGCTTTACATTATCGCTTCTACCAAATCGCTGCACGTATAGCAAGGATACTATTGTTATGGACACACTACATTCTAGGGGCTTTTATAATGGACGTCGGAAGAGTGTTGAAGGAGCATCCAACACTGATTACTTTTATGAGGAACTCACGAAGGACAGAGAGATATGTACTTGGAGCAGATCACGAGGTCGACTGACAGTCACCATCAAGCTTGCAGTTCTATCCCTGAGAGCCCTTGGTGCTGTGGCAGCCCTATGTACAGTGGTAGAGTCGTTCTGGTAGGGTGTGCTTTCGCACTCCATTGGTGATAGGAGCCTTCCTGGCTGTGGTTAGCTATATATGTGAAAATCACAGTAGTAATTAAACTAGCAATATAATGTTTTTACTATAGATTGGCCGGCTCACTTGTCATCCAATCTTCGAAGTGTGAACAGTGTTTACGTGCTCCTCTTTGACGATGGAGGACAATTGTTTGTGTCGCTTCTGTTAGAAGACCTTTTTTAAAAGCAACCATGCCCGTCGACATGAGACTGGCTGCCCGCACAAAATAAAGTGTGTTTATGTGTATTGTGAAAAGGGTCAATCGCATTTTCGACGACGCGATAACTTCAAACGACACATTGCTACATGCAAAGAACTTCATCCTGAATGTGCCAGTAACTTTTTGCTGAGATTAAAACATACTATTTTTGTGGGGATACCTGTGAAAAAACCAACATAATTAAAGCCTTTATGCCCAACTGTAAAAACGATGGCTGGATGAGCTCCTATACATTTTTGCAACTACTGGTACAGGACATTTGCACATGCCTACACTGCGAAGATACATATGAAGCATAAATGCAAGTTGAACCCGTATCGCATAGGATAACTATGTGATAAGTGTCAATGTGTCTTCTCTCATACAGATAGTTTAACCATACATATGAAAAAGGGCAAAGACTATGTACCCGTTAAGCAACAAACCTGTGACAATCAGGTGCCTGCCATATGAATAGTGGTACACCACATTCCGACCTGTACAGTCCTTCGTTGAAGAAACGATGTCGCTATTGTGGTAAAATATTTAGTAGAAATAGCAATGCACAACGACATGAGAGATCTACCTGCGTGCTGGTGTAGTAAACCAGATATACTACCTGACTGAATTGTGTTTATGAAATGCTTAAATCCCACAGACGAAATATGAAAAGATGTACATATATACGACATGTGGGATTGACAGGAGAGTCAGTGTGTTGTTGTTATTCGAAGAGTGAACATCCACGATGGAATATACTTCAGAAAGCCATTCATGTCTGTTCTTCAAGAAGTCTTTTTCCAATATCTACAATGCTCGTCGATATGACACTAGTTGTTTTATGAACACGACACAATATACTTTAACATGTGAACATTGCAGTTCTCCATTAGGACGACATGATAACATAAAATGGCATCTTGCAATATGTAGTGGACTCTCTCCTGTGCCTGCTAAGTGATGTTGGTCTGCATTCAAAAATTAATGTAATGGTCAGGTACCCGCCAAATCAGACCTGGATGTTGGCGACCATTCTCCACAGACATCAAGAGTATGGACTGCACCTGCTATATTGGATACTAGCGCACTGTCATTGCGGGCAACACCGATCTTGGATATGTACAATTCTCCGAAGACTTCAATATATTTATGTTGCTACTACGGCACGAACTTTAGTAACAGTTTTACTGCCCGTAAACACGAGAAAACTGGATAATGTTCGAAGAATTCGAGCTGGGGCCTTCAAACTACTCAATGTCGTAAGTGTGGTCCTGAGTTCACATGTTATCAAACAACAGGAGGCATCCGAACCAAAGTGCCACACAAAATATCGAACTATCTGGTAAAATTATGTCGTGAGGTGTATAAAAACCTTGCAAAAATTTGTACATATGAAAAGCCTTTTCCTGCCCCCCTATGTACTGCAAGTATACCAAATGAGAATGGGATTATACTGAAATAATCTGCTTTTGGTGGTCTTATGAAGACTTAGTTGCATCGGACATGGAGAAAGACATTTGTACCTATCTTAAGCATATGCAGCAGAATATTATAGATCTACTTACGAATGAGATGGAAAAAGAAGGGGTGTTAAAATATAATATATGGTTGGAATGTCAACATACCAAACCAAACCCACATGATGAATTTGTTTCGAGAGCATTTAAGACCTCGAATGTTCCTCTCCATCACACACACAACATCGAAGACAGTGTTGAAGCTAGTATACAGAAGATTTTTCAGGAGGAATAAGAGAACATGGGTAAGGGTTCCGGTTGGACATTACAAAGGATAGATCGGCTACAGTTGAGAACAAATTCATTTATGCCACTTCGTAAGTAGGTGCATACTCCAATAAAACATAGCATCGTCTTCGACCAGCAGAAAGGAGGTTTAAAACACTACGAAAGCAGAACATCACATAAAGTGTATGTGAAATCACAACAACTATGTGAGAGGTCAGCCGTGAGGGGTCAGCTGTGAGGGGTCAACCGTGAGGGGTTAGCACAATGTACGACCTCTAGGATACTGGCATATGTAGTGCAACAATTTGGTATAAGGATAATGGAAAGACACCCTTCGCATGGTGAGAAGAAGGAACTACGAGTGTTGCAGAGCATTCGTCACAGTTAAAATGTAAAGTCAAAAATTAAGATGTTTCCCAAGATGTTGAGATTGCAAATACGACCTCCAAGTCTGCTGAAAACGACAATGTGACCTCCAAGTCTGCTGAAAACGACAATGTGACCTCCAAGTCTGCTGAGAACAACAATGAGACCTCAATATCTGCTGGTAATTATGTATATTCTACTAATGATGATGAAGTGCCGACATCTGCAAAGCAAAAGCATGTTGCTGAGACCTACTTGAAGTTCGAATGGAAGAAATATGGATTCGAACCTAGTACTCCAGTCCAGGGGTACATCGAAACTTACCCCACTCGGAAAAAGCAGAAGAACATAGATGCAGCCATGTACCGTGAACCTTCTGTGGAGAATGAGGTGAAGTCTGGCTACTCTGAAGAACCCAATGACCTAGTTGATAGACTATGGGAGTTTTTTTCATTGCAGATAGCTGGATATATGTCTGTCATCGCATAGATAATTTAAATTACTAATGAACTCAAAACTGGAGGTTTTATTGAATGATGTATGCATGTATGTGACTTGGTTATGTAAATAAGTAAATGTAAAAACATCAACAATAAATTTGTTTTTCTTTTTAATGAGCACCATCTAAGGAATGTACCTACTGTGTGTGACAGAAACGAGCGACCCGGGCGGTGGTGTAGGTGGGGCTGGGGTGAGGCTAGAAAACTCCTGGGGAACCCTGTCTAAGTAGCATTCATTTACTTGTCGCCAGACAGTAGTAAAGTCGTGCGCACAAACATCGGCCCCCATGTTCTAACGTTTCCGAGGTTTTGTTGAAACGTGAGATCTGTCAGTGATCTATCTGAACATTAGCAAATCTTGCTTTCATAATTGTACATATTTATTTCTTTAAAAAAATTTAACGAATTTCATTGGTTAATTTATTATTCCGGCCATGGCTTCATGTAAAAAGAGGGAAGTAATTCACCTTGCGAGACGCAAAATCATAAATACTGTAATAGAGAAGTGAGATGAAGAAGTAAAACAACGGGTTTTATAATTACCGATAAATCAAGTAACTCGTCATGTGGATTTTTACATGGATGTTGGTGTAACCACCATAAAATACATCCGAAAATAAGATAAAATTAGAATTAAAACTGAACCCAACAGATTATCATCATCTGGAAAAAAACTTCTCCACTGTAAAATACACACTTCTTTGAAACACTATCCACGATTTCTATGCACCCGAGAAAAATGTTCCAATTAATCCAAAACTGTTGTTAATCATCAAATATGAGATAGATTTTTATGGGGAGCAAGAACACTCTACCACTTAACAAGAAGTATGTGACTGAAGTGGAGAAAGTGCAGGTCAAAGAGGAAAATACTCGTTGAAAGAGTCGCCATCGTGACATGGCATAATGACTAATCATGTAAGATAAGAAACTACCGTGAAGTTGGCAGAGAGATAATTTACCTTGATGAAAGTGGGGTTGATAGCAATTTGACGTTCTCCGAGTGTTGGCAGCACAACGAAGAATTTAGAGTTCAAGCAAATCCAAGTGCAGGCAGAAGACTAATATTGTTGCATGCAGGTAGTCGGGACGGATTCCTTCCTATTACAATACTTCTGTACAGCGCTTGAACTGTCACTGGAGAATACCATGGCCAGATGAACCATGTCAACTTCAAAAAATGGATTGATAGGAAATTACTACCTAACCTCCCATCTTATTCTGTTGTTGTAATGGATATTGCACCTTACCATACTGTGGAGCTCAAAAAACCTCCCTCAAAATATACCATAAAAAACGGCATATTACTGTGGCATAAAAAATAATGGGGTACAGTGCAATTAGAACATGTGAAAATTAAATCTGTACAAGCTCGTTTTGGACACATAGTTCTCAAACTTTCACCTTACATGTGTGATTTAAATGCAATCGAACTAGCATAGAGTAAAATCAAGACGCTAGTAGGGACAACAGACGACTGGGCAGGATTCAAAACGTCGAAGACGGGTACTGGCGAAAGGATGGAATTATTTCAGATGTGATAATGTGATATACAGCATAATAATTAACTTGGGCGACAACAACAGTGAATGTGACTCGGAAAGTGAAGTGTCATGAGATTGTGCAGCATCAATTAACAGCGATTCTGACTCAGAACTTTCGCGGCCATTATGAAGGTTATGCAGACAGATAGTTGGGAAATTTCGTTGAGTGGATGTTTAGTATGGTTCATTTTATTAATTCTGTTTAATATGCACGTTTATCTGTTTGTGTGTCCGTGTCAATTCGATAATTTTAGCTTATTTTTAAAGATGAAATTAATTTTTCCTTGCCCATATCAAAATGCAAATTAGTTTGACTGGATTATCCTTGTATTGAGGGCAATAAATTACTAAGCCTATCTCCAAGCTCGTCTTTTTGTAAACATTATTCAAAAAACGCTTTTACTTACGACTTTATTTTTAGTGATTGTGTAGAAATATGAGTAAATGTTTTTTATTTGCACGATAGTGTGCCCTTGACCGACGGCCCAGACACCATGTCGCCTCCTCACCTCGGCTCGTCCGCATACCTTCCAGGGCCGCTCGTTTCTGTCACGCACATTACTAGTATGTGTTAGCCAGTGTCTTACTGCACACACTTCCTGCTGGGCTGAACATGCAATGGCAACTTTCGTGTCGGAATGAATAACATCATTTATTAAAAGTATTTCCACACATTGTAATGCTTGCCGCGACTCTTCAGAGACCCTTGCCGACGCTGTTACAGATTCTTCGACCATTGCTCCGTCTTCGTATTGTAGTAGAGTACACAATTACAGTGGTACCATAAGCTTGTAGCGT
Organism: Dryococelus australis; assembly: GCA_029891345.1. NCBI lineage: Eukaryota > Metazoa > Arthropoda > Insecta > Phasmatodea > Phasmatidae > Dryococelus > Dryococelus australis. Next base: position 165,508,258 of record CM056994.1, on the reverse strand, counting down.
CTCATCTTTGTATACCTTTTTAGAGCATATCTCTGCGGGTAAACACAGCATCGCGTTTATAACAGTGGACCTTTGTGTGAATGTCAAAATGAATATTCAATGACAACTTTCATGTCGACGTTCACGCCGACTTGTACAAAAAGTATTTCCACAAGAGTAACATTGATCTTGTAATGCTATTAGCGATGCAGATAGTAAGACTTCATCCGTTGTTACAAAGAATACGATCGTGGTAGTTGAATGTAGTCATAACAATTTGCTTTCCACTCTTCGTGTTTACATGATGTTGGTTTAAATACTGCTCATACTACATACTATTTTGTGTTACCCTTGTGCAAAATGTCAGCATGGATGGTTGGTGACCTTGTCTGGTCGATCGCTGTGCAAAGTTGGCCTCTTTACACACGCTAATCTTTCCACATTGGAGGTTTCTTGGTTTGCTGCTTGCTCCCGTTGTGTCTCAGGTCGGCTCCTGGAATGTGTCTGCAACATTAGCACTACCATTACAGCCAAGAATCTCTTTGTCCTGTTGCTGGTAAAGGTTTGTAAATGGATTTCATGCGAGAAAGATTTCTCTAGGCAGGCTATCACTATAAGTAACTCCATGCCTTATAGAATTTACAAAATGTATTTCCTCACTGGTAAAGTTGATAACACAATGCTTGTTGGGGCTCCTTTTTGTTGACGATACTGGTGGTGTTAAGAGGTGTCAATCTTCAACAGATTATTTTTCGTCTGTAGCAGAATGTAACGGTGTACTTCTCCCCATGCTCGATGACGAAATGCTTTTATCACTATTGATGACAGTTTGTGTCTCAGGTTGTCACAGTGTGTTACCTATGGCTGGCCGGCTGCAAATATTTGTGATGATGAGTATGGTCATGTACGAAAAAGTAATATAAATCATACACATGTCCATTTTTTGTTTATAACATTTTTTTTTACCTTCATGCGCTCTAGCAAGCGAATGGAAAAACTCAGATGATGAGTGCAAGCAGCTATCTGTAGGGACCTTGCTACATGTTATCACACAGCATCGCAGTTATCACAGTGGAACTGCTGGACTGCTGGACAGAAACTGCCCGTAAGTATATGCATTGAAGGTTAGAGCAGGGTCGAAATTGTTTGAAAGGTTGTAATTGCAAAGGCTTGGTATATCATGTACGTACATACATTAAAGTTTCCAGAGCAGGCAGGGTCATGAAGACAGAGTATGATGGCGTCTAATCGCAAATTGCTCAGTTGGTGCACAAGAGTAGGTAGGTTCACGACTGCCTGTAATTTCAAAGGCTCAGTACATGAGTGCAGGTCGGAGACAGAGTATGACTATAATTATGATATGTTAGTTTGCGATGTCCCGATTGCTCGCTGTGAAGTTATTCTCTCCACTTCTTTACACTCGTACACCATCAACTTAGTTCGAATACTTTCTGCTGTGCATGCAAGGCATTCACAATTATTTCGCCCGGCCATATGGGTAGGTCTTGTAGATCATGACACTTTGTGAGGTTTGGCAGTGGGGTATTTGATTTCCGACTAACGATTGTCTATTCAATACTGGCGAACATGTTGTGTCAGCGTCCATTACAACTGCTAACGGGAATTAAACCTGCTGTACCTCATTTTTTTCAAGATGGTACGCTGTCTTCACAGCCATTAGGGTAAATGCCTTAGTTCCTATAACCTTTCAGTTGCATATGTAACAAGCAAGCATTACCATGCTATTCGAGAATTTAAACTATAATATATTAATTTTTCAATAGCATATGTAAAAGGTACATTTATTTCGTCAAGGAGTGGTAGTGATGTAGTAGTACTTGCAGGCGTCGAGTTACTTTCACGATCGAAAATGTATACAGTGCACGGAAAGGCAGGATGGTCATTTCATTGTGCTCTGTGCTTCCAGTGAGTTCACGGCGACGAAATGTGCTCGCGGCCTACAGGTCTTCACTGCTACACCAGTTAAGACAAACCTCTGCTCTGAATCTTATAAAAGCAGAGTAAATAATTTGTTAAGATGTATGTGTGTGTGTATGTTACGATACCTCCTTACTTGTCATGGGTAATTCGTTTCATAATGATCTTCAAGTATTACAAATGTAATCTATCTCTCTTGCATGACTAATGTATAATGTTTTCATGTGAGCTTACAGTTCTGGCACTAGGTACCCTCTTGTAAAAGAACATGCACTAGACTGGCCTGTCACCCTGGCATCTCTCTCTCTCTCTTGGCTAATAACATCCTTCGACTTGCGTGCTGTCAGTCTACCAAAGCCTTACAAGCTACTCTTGCGGCGGCGGGGTCGGACAGGTTTTTTGCTGTGAGTTGTTTCACTCGATTCATACAGACGATGTTCTGCCCCAGGACGGTCATGTCAACGATGGCTGTCCTTCACACTGACGGCTCAGTACATGACGAACCACGGGTGTGTAGGCTGTGCTTGGTCTTCAGCTCTAGTGGAGGAAGGCATGACGTAAGTACAAGCAATGAAGATCAGACTGAATATGTATACCTATAATTAGAGGCTTGGTACACAAGTATGACTATTTGCAAGTATGGACATGGAAGGCCATAGACTGTATGTTTGGTACACGAGTGTGCAGAGACATTCTCTAAGTATGTGCATTGAAAGTTTTGGTACATGAATGCTGGTTGGAGACGTAGTGCGACTGTCTGTAAGTTCAGGTTCGATTCACGAGCACAGAGTATAACTGTGTGTAATTACTGACATTGAAGGCTCGGTACATGAAGTGCATGTCAGATATGTGTTCCGCTACTAGTGATGGTAGCATGTGATGGTTATGTTTCGTAAGGAGTTTGTTCTGACCCTGGTGGCCTGATCTTGTCTAGCGTCGCTTAACACCCTACGTTTGTGCTGGTTGATAAGTACATAAAACTAATTTTCTTTTCAGCGATGAGTTGGCCTTATTGTTCCTGCACATTTCTTAATGGTACTTATATCTGCTTAACTTAACTCAATATTTGCACATTGGTTGGTAAATGCTGATGCATTGGTGTCGTATGTCTCTGTGTCGTCTTTTAAACAGTTTGGGCTTCATTACAGATTATGCAACCATGGTCGGCCGCTGCTAGTGTCATGGATGATGGCTGATGATTTCGGTTTTGTTTTTAATGAGGTATTTTTGTTATGCTGATCTGGTCTTGCCTAGCACCCCTGCGCTTCTGCTGGTTGGGAAACACATATTAACTGTTTTTCCCTTTGCATTGTGTTTTCTGTTTGCATTGGTGTGTAGCCCATATTTTTCCCACCTGTTGAATGTATCATTGGCTTAGGGGAAATAGACATAGGGTATACAATATCCTGCAACCCTTCTCAACATTGTTGGAAATGTCTATGTTATAAATTTGGCACCTATATTTTAAATGGTTCGGAAATTACAGCGAAGTTTGCTTCTAAATAGAAATAGGGTACTACACACATTGCGACCCATTTAGTAGTGGGTGATGCCTATGTTATGAATTAGACTACTTTATCATAAATGGTTTGGGAATTATATCCAACTATGCTTATAAGAAAATGTAGGGTATGCTTAACCCTACAACCCATCTTGTCATCCTGGATAAAGCCAATGTTATGAATTTAACAACTAGAAATTAACCAGTTTGAAAATAACATCCAATTATACTTATAAGTATAGATTAGAGTATACTAGACACTATGAACTTTCTCGTTGTCGTGAGTCATTCCTATGTTATGAATTTGACAACAATATCTTTAACAGTTAGAAAATTATATCCAACTATGCTTATTGATAGACATAGGATCTACTTGATAGTGTGAACCTTCTCCTCATCAGGGGCGATGCCTATGTTATGAATTTGATAGTTGTATCTCAAAAGGTTCGGAAATTACAGCCAACTATGCTTATAAGAAGACATAGGCATACTTGACCCTACGAACCTCCTTGACATACTTGGTGATGCCTATGTTATGAATTCGACAACTATAACTTAAATGGTTAGGAAATTACAGCCTACTATGCTTATAAGTATACATAGAGTCTACTTGACCCTGCGACCCTTCTCGTCGGGTATGTCTATGTTATGGATTTGGTAGTTGTATCTGAAACGGTTCGGAAACTACAGTCAGCTATAAGTAGACATATGGTCTACTTGGCCATGCGACCCTTCTCGTTGTCTGGGTTTTTACTTATGTTGAGATTTTGGTAGTGGTATCTCGCATTGTTCGAAAGGCTGGGTGGCTTTGGTTGGGGACTCGGCCTTAATTGGTGGCTTCGGGCTGGGAACAGAGCCACCATTTTGATGATCAGAGTAGGGTGGGTTCAGGCTAGGGACACAGCCTACGTTGGTCAGTGGTTGTGGGTAGCTTCGGGCTGGGGACACTATCGTTTTACTGCCTTCTCTGCCATTTTTGCTAGGCAGTGTATTGGCCACCAATTTGCTAGGCAGCACATATGCCCAGAATGCCAGAGCGGGAAGTGCTGTAAGGGTGGTTCCACATCCCTCACGAGTCATTACAATATGATGACCAGATTGACAGAGCAGCACATTCTCATGGGTCACCATTTATTTTGCTAAGTAGTGCTATCATTTTTTGCTAGGCATGCCACTTTGTAGATGGCAGACGAGATTCACAGAGCAGGAAGTTCCACATTGTCCGCTATTTTGCTATGCAGTGTCGCCATATTGCTAGGCAGTGCCTCTTATAAGATGGCAGACAAGATTGACAGAGCATGAAGTTCTGCATTGGCTACCATTTTGCTAGGCAGTGCATTAGTATATATCGGGTTTGCAGAACACACTTGAGCTGGTGGCAGTGTTACGGAATGCTAGAGCAGGAAGTAGAGACATTCGGTAGGATGGAAGCATCCAGACGTTTTGGCTGGCCTGACTAACAAAATTGCCGCCATCAATGGACTGGTCGACAAGGTGATCATCACTGTGTAACTGGCCGACAAAATGGTCTCAGTCTGCTTACTGACTGACAAAATGGTCGCCGGTGTTGAAATCCCTCATCCTTTATGAGTCAAACGCCACAATGTGAGGTCATGGGAGGAATGCAAAAGCATAAAGAAAAAACCATTAAAGGGAACAGACTTAAGGAGGGCGGCATTTTTATGTTCGGGTGGCTTGGGGCTGGGGACACGCAACCGCAATTATGCCCGTTATTGAGGGTGGATTTGGCCTGGTCGAAAATTGGCTGGGATGGTGGCCGCCATTTTGCTGGTCAGTAGGGAACTGACTTATGGAGGGGGCAGTAATACTAGAGCGGGAAGTAAAGACATTCGGTAGGAAGCTTCCAGATGTTTTCAAAATTGCCGTCGGCAGCATACTGACCGCCAACATGGCCACCCGACACTGGTGCCATTTTGCTAGACAGCGGGACTTCCTAGCTGGTGGACTGGATTGACAGAGCAGGAAGTTCTTGTCAAGCCACATTCTCCTCCTCCTCATTGAGTTAAACGCCACAATGAGGGGTCATCTGGGAATTGCAAGAGCATGAGGGGAAAAAGGTAAATTTCGAAGGAATAAGGGCCAAATCGGATGGAAAGAGGACTTTTTTTTCGCTAATTTGGCCGTTTTTGTGCGAATTAGTGCGAAAACGACATCAGACCAAATTGACAAAGCAGGAAGTCTGATCCAAGATAGCGAAGTGTGTTCCCCTGTCTCCATCCAGGAGCCACGTGGCCCAGAGTCGCTCTTTTTAAACTACCGATAAGTGGTCTGTCTGACAGGTAGACGACTCATATTGCTCGTTCTCGAACCGTAGCTGTGAAGAGTGTGATAGGCGCACTGACTTTTGTAAAGGTAGGAGTTTGTATTTCTTTGATATAATGTATTACTACAGTATTGTCTGTTTTGTATTCATTTTGTAGTCACATAAAATTACCGCTGGTTTACGGTGTGCCCTCTTGTTGCAGCAAAATACATACATTGAGCTACCAACTATTTGAGTAGCTTAGCGTGCGTAAACCAAAACTACCTGGGGTTGAGTGTGAACTCTAAAATATCGGCCCTCCTCACCACATGAGCGTGGCGCTGTAGTGATATCGCACAAGGCGTACTTACAACCCTGCGTCATACGCTCTAGTTTGTGTAGCCTTCAACCATCGCGTAACAATGTGGCCCTAAAAGTCTGTTTTGATGCTAAGTATACGCCTGCAAATGCCCTACGAATGACTTATACATTTAAATACCCCACATTGTTGAAAAAGCTTTTCCTTCATTTTACGGACTATCCAGAACTGTTCGTAAAAATACGGAAACGTCGCTTTTCAAATACGGACTTTTCGCAAATTTGCTAGCTAGTTTTCTGTTCTTCCAGATTTAACAAAGAGATAACAAACAAGTCTACTGCGTATAAAAAATAAATTTTAAAAAGTCAAAATAGTTTAGACTGGAACAAAATATGAACGCGAATCAAACCTTCACTAGTATGTAATCCTTCTTGCACCTTCAGTTTCGGTGTTATTAATACAAAACACTACATTTTTGCGGAGGGTTTTGTTATGCTGTCCACGGCCACGAAACAGGTAACTAGCTAAAATTGAAATGGCGTGGTAATATATAATACGGAACGTCTCCGTATTTCTTAAGAACAAACATTACCGACTCTGCACGGAGCCTTCTTCGCCACTGTTATGGTTTCAAAAATCCAAGATTAGCACAAGGCACTTGTTACAGCTAGCAATTAATAAACTAAAATATTACTAGACAATGAACAATTTATATGTGTCACATTTATAGATACAGGCAAATAGCAATGCACATCCTTGTGTCAAAAAGGTTATACGTGGTTGTTGTCAAGGAATCTGAATCCTTTTGTTCGTAATCAAATCTCTCTCCAGAATAAAATAATTTCACTTCTTTGGATGTCTTACTTGTGTACATTAAAACATTTCCACAACGAAAATCGAAGTATTTTTCGTAACCTCTTTTTGTTTACGGAAAGTACGAAAAAAATCAACTAGAATATTTATGGAGAGTTTCCATGAATTTAGGGTAAGCTGTGTTGAATTTGCGGAATTGAAAAAATGACTTTTCCGTAATTTTACGGGTATATTTTTTTCGGCACTCTCCGTAACTTCGCAGAATTTTTTCGTAAAGTGAAGGGTCTTGTGTAGGTACATCGTTAGTGTACATAAGGAACACTAATGTAATTTTTCGTGGGTACTGTACAATGCCTCAGAGCCCAATCACCTTCCTTGTCGTAAATTATTTGAAAACCGTGATACTTGTCTACCATATGAATGATTCATACGACTATAGTCAAACAGACAACAAGCAGTATATTGATGGTTATAACAAATCATGTCTTGTGTCTGTTTAATGATAGTAGCGGCGGAGCGAAGTGGCCCAGAAAGGGCAGGCACTGGTGTGGCCATCCAAATGTCTATCTTATTCCAGCAGGCGAGTGCTAGCCTCACTACAGCACATAGTCGATTCCTTCCTTGCTCCTTTCCATCTGAATGACTTGCTCCATCTCTAACGTTAGACCCTACCTGCCTTCAGTAAGAAATATAACCGCTCACAATGAAGCACAACACACAGGATTCATTACAATTACCTATAGTACACACACTACAAAAATTATAATAAAAGTACGGGTTATGTTGCGTATTAGAGAATAATTCGTAGGGTAACGCTATGAAATGTTTTGTTGAAATTTACTTTTTTAAATGTTTTTTTTTAGAAATATTCATTAAGAGTTAATTTTTAATTATATTTCTGGCGTGTTTCTAGTCTGCATACTTCAAGAGCACATTTTTCAAGAAAACCTTCAAAAGCGGCTACTGTAATATTTATTACAGTTTTATGAAAATATATCGTTAGAAGTGATAACGATATTTTTAATAATTTATTTTATGTGAATTAATTTTAGTTATAAACATGATAGCTTTCCGTGACTGCAATGGATGTGCTAAAATCAATGTTTGTAAACATTTGTTACTGTTTTTATTACATACAACCAGAGTAGGCCTAATTGTTATGATGGTCTTATTTGATGAAGGTTTGCTTACATAACGTGTTTTCTGAAGCGTCCGCAACAGAAATACGCTTAAATTGTGCATAATAGTAGACACTTACTAACTTATTTCTGTGTTGTCACACCGAAATAAATCAATTCTAGCAAAATAGTGTACAACCCTACAAAAATATCCATTTTTCTTCCATGTGCAAGATAAATGATACTTTCTAGATTATTTTGGTCGAGTGTGTAGCCTACAAAAGATTGTATTGAGTAGTGCATGTCTTACAGTATAGTGTGGTGCCTCATTGTAAACCGCCTCCCTCCTACATGCAGTGCAGGAAGCATCACATGAGAAATTGGGGACATTCGGGCGGCACTTAATATTGAGGTCTTGAGAGCCGATGTGGTGAGTACAGAGCGGCGCTGGAATGCAAGGGTGGGGGAAGTGAGAGATCCCGCCGATCAGCGGCATTGTCCGGGACGATACGCACACATGAAAATTCGTGATCGACCCCTACGTGAATGAGAGGGGGGGAATACACCAGCGGTGCCCTGCAAGAACCAGAGAACGTGTAAGAGCAGGAAGAGTTGAGCAGAGCGTGTGGCGGGCCTTGTTTGAAGTGTTGTTTGTGGGTGTTGTGGCAGGAAGGGGCGGTCGCCGGCGCTGCAGATGGTGGAGGAGAAGGCTCGCGTCGTGCTCAGTAAAAGTGAGTTCGCGACACTCGCCTACTACCAGGAGGAGTACGCGGCTGGCCAGATGACAATCGAGGCCTTCGTCGCCGTGCTGCTCGAGCTACTGCACACACCCGAGAAGGTCAGCAACACTACATACCTTCACTTGTAGTCTCTTCGCACTTTATTCACACTTTTGAATATAACATTTGAAATGTCACCCCATGTAAGGTGTGCTTGCTTTTTTTTTATATAATTTGTATACTTTAGTTAACGTTAAAATTACCTTCATTTTACTAAATGAAATTCTATGTACCCACTTCAGGTACTCGCAAATTCAGAGAATACAAACAATCCTGCAGGTTCAGAAAACATTACATTTAACGCATTCTTTATTCGTAAATGCTCAAATTTCGTGATTCCCTTAGGTGGGTGCATTGATGTAAAAATAGGTATTTCATAATTTGTTTCCTGTGCCGAGCATATTAAATGTCTCAAGAATAGATTAAATATCCTGTAAGTAAATGTGTGTATATACACATATTATCAAAATATTCATGTATAGGTGGAAAATTAAGTAACTATCTACACGCCGTTCCCGTTCTGTGCCTGACACATAAATTCAGATTACGTGAAGAAAGTACATGGTAGGGTACGCTTGCCATCTGCACGGTGAAAAACTTGTAGGTCGCAACACTGAATGATTTTGTCTCTATAAATGTCAAAAGCATGTTGCTTTGACTAAAGAAAGCGTACTGTTCTTAAAACTTTAGTAAGCAGCTTCTGACCAATTATAATCTGAACTAGGCAGTACAAAAATGTCTTCACGCCGTTCTTTACGAAGGAAAGATACGCTAATGCAATGACTTGAATGTCTATCGGGAATGTTTGTCCCACCTAATACCTTTTAAACCTGACAACCGAATCTCACCAAATTAGGTACACTTGTAGAGTTTAGTAAGGAGATAAGGCTTTTATAGTTTTCAATCACGCAGGGGTTCTCATTTACAAAATGGAGGAAATTTTTGTACTTAAGAGCAATATGTTATATCTTGGGAGCCTCTTAAGCAATTTAAACCAAATTTGGTACTTTGACAGTGCATGATATAAGCATTTAATTTAGAATTAAATAATGTTATCAATCCACCAATTTGAAAAATGGTGTAAATTGTGAAAATAAAGCTTTTGCGTTATATATCGGGAACCTTTTATTCGATTTAAACCATATTTGGTTATCGAAAGTGAATGATGTAAATATTAAATTAAGAAAGCTATAATGTTGTGCTGTCTCCAGGGCAATAAGGTATTATAAACCAACAAATAGTTAACCCAAATTTATCATACATCCAATATTTATTGAATACCACTATTACAACCCTCGATCTTTGCTTGAGCGATACATGGTTAGGTATAAAAACTTTATATTCATTCATTGCAAGGCCCAAAGGCATTGCATGATTACCTATGCACATCAAAATATTTTAAGTCAGAGCTACAATCATATTTATTCTCACTAAAAAAGGTAGCTTATATTGCTTTGACTCTTTATAGGTGGAAAAGAAATTAGAACCTTAAGCCCCTTTAAGATTTTGGTAAGACCACAGTGCCCGGACTATTTTATTACACAACCATGAGAGCTAAAATACCAGATAGAATACATTAATCAAATTTATATCCCTGTTGTACAGCTCTAGGTATACTATAGCCCATAAAATGTCTTCACTACATATGTATTTAATTCAATAATTGAACAATTATTAAACCACGTAAATAAAAAAATGCATATAATTTGATTTTTTATATTTGGTAGGCTCCAAAATTTCTCAATTAATGGTGGCTGATTTACTTTGAGTAAAATAGCTAATAAACAACTAAGTAAGAGTTAATACATTATATATATTCAACAAATATTCTGTTTTGAATGGCAAACCAGCCGTCAAAATGAGTTACAGCTGGTTGCCAACACTTACTCCGAGATACACTCGTGATTCACTGTTATAATTGAACTTTTCTTCACTCACAATTATTTCAAAATGCAAACACTTTGCAGAATTCTCTCTAAAACCGTATGTAATCTCCAAATGAGTCAGGACATTTCAATAAAAGTGCAACATTTATTTTACGTTGGCAATACCAAACAGTTTTGTTTACAAAACGAGGATAACACTTTCCAAAATGAATAATTAGAATGGTATATACGCTCAATATCAGGAACTTCAAAGGATCCAGTCCCACACTTAAAGATAGAATGTTCTTTAAAAAATGCATCTATTGCCTCACCGCCACGAAGCAAGGTATCACTAAAATTCTTAGCTGACGTAGAAAAAGGGCACTCCACTGTATTTTAAAATGTTTCAGCCAGCCCTAGTGAATATTTGTAATTTTTTTGAAAGCTTAATGGGCTCATTGAGCTGTGCCTGGGTGCACTGAATGGTAAGTTCAACTTTGAGGGTTCAAGTGTAGATGGCCGTGTCATCCACATAAAATCCCAAATGAAAGTAACAGTTAAGGGTCGTGGAATGTCGTGTGTAAATGTTACATAGTACTGGTCCTTAGATACTGCCCTGAGGGACTCCAGCGCTAATAATTTTCTTATCAGAAAATGTTCCTTCTATTGATACAGAGAAACAGTTTCTGTTAAAATATGATGCAAGAAGCTAGATATAGCAAGCTGGGCAATTTGTTTGATATAATTTACAAAGTAGCCTTACGTGAAAAACCCTGTCAAAAGCCTCCTCAACGTCCAAAAATACCGGGATTGAATGTGTTAGTTATATATTCAGATAAGCGGACAAGTTGGTTTACAGTAGGAAGACTTTCCCGAAAGCCAAATTGCTCATTAATATCGAGACTATGAGTGTTGAGTCTGCGCAGTATAAATCGTTCAAGGAACTTAGAGAGTGAGCTAAGCAGACTGATAGGGCGGTAATTTTGCAATTGGGTTGTGTTGTTGCCCGGTCTAAGAAAAACTATCATTGTGGCACATTTCTAGGGGGTAGGGAAATGTGCAATATTTAAACTTGCATTTATGCACTCGGCAATAGCTTCAAACATGCTTTCGGGCAGCTGATTGTGGACTATAAACTGTAGGGAGAGGAAACCTGATGTCTTGCGGGGTTCATACGTTTTATGATACGCTTAACCTCATCAGCATGCGTTGAATGTGGTTCATCCACAGTGGGCTGTCGCAGGTGCACTCAGATATCCCTAAAAGTTCGGGTCACAGAAGCTGGATCAGCTGAATTTTTATTGGACTGGAATACCTGTTATAACTGATAGACCATAGCTCCAACATTCTGCTGGGGTGTATAAGCCACACCTGTATTGCCTTAAAGAGGAGGGATTGGGTTGCCCTTCTTTGTAAACGCTTTTGTCATAACAATAATATCAATATGCCAGGCAGTGATTTCAGCATCAATATACTCTTCAAGATTGTTTGCCTGGGCTTTAAGTAGCCTGGTTTTAGTGCGGGAATAGAGCCTGTGCAGTCTATTTTAACGTGTGATTACTTCCCTGGTATGTTCAGGGAGCTTATCCTCACTAGTTCGCGGTGATTTATCCTGAACAAACTTATATATTCCTGTCTGAATTAGCTGTGTGACGTGCTCGACCGCAGAGTCTAATTCGTTGGGAGTACTAATAGGAGCTGGGAGATAAATTTCTTCGTCCAGATAATCCCGAAAGCCAGGAAAGTTCGCATGCTTATAGTCTTTAATTTTGCAAATTGATGTATTGACTGCGTCTACTTTATTGAAAGACAAGCAGACAGGATAATGGTACGAACCCAATTCATGGAGAACTTCAAACTCTAAGGCCATAATATGGCATTTATTCAGCACGATATCTACGTAGTATATCGTACATATGATTCGCTTGATTAGGATCAAAAGTTGGTTCGCTGGGCGAATAAACAACATAAGTATGTGGCTCCTAGTGCCTGAAAAGAGTATTCCCATTGTCTGTGCGCGCGAGGCAGCCCCAAGTGGGATCTTTAGCATTTAAATAACAAACAGGGAGTAAAACAGGATAGGGATTAATTAATTCATTAATATCTGTGCGCAGAAGCGTGTGGCCTGGCGGGCAATATGCTGAGTAAATAGCAACATATAAATTGCCTAATTTAATGGTAACACCCACAGCTTCAATTCTTTGGAGTTGTAATATTTTCGCGGGATTACATACGGTTGAATTATGAATTAAAATTGAAACACCGCAGTCTTGGTTATCGCGGTCTTTTCAGTAGCATTTAAAGTCAGAGATAGAAAATTTCTGCTGTGAGTTCAAATGTGTTTCAGTTACTGCAATTATAGGAATCTGGTGGCGAGGAATAAAATTTATCAGCTCTTTTTTCTTACTGCGAATGCCGTTAGCTTTCCAGTAAGCAATATTATTTTTTAAATTAAACCTAATAGAGGGCAGAATTGTGTCTTGCCCTCTGTCATTGTGGGCCTTTGGTAGGACCAGTAAGGAAAATTCCTTGAAGGCCGAGACGTTGTCTTCCTGGCTTATTGTGGGATCTGTCCAAATGGTTAATGATTTAAAGAAAGACTCCACTATCTCTACCAGAGCTGGAGTTTTTTGTGCGATGGGTCTCTATTTCATGATGGCACACGAATTGGTCGGGTCTTTGGGAGTGGGCTTAGGCGTAGTAGGAGAAACATCTACAGATGTTGTCTTCATTGCATCGGCGGAGGGACTGGCCGATATTTTCTTTTCGGTCCCCTTTTGTCTCTGACGCGAGATAACCTGCTCGCCCAATAAGCGAGAAGCTGGCAGCTGATTGGCCGCGCAGGTAGGAATGCCTGCTGGGGCCAACCGAAGGAAAGGGGAAGTGGCCTGGAGCCTTATGCTCAAAATCTTTTGGCTTTCGCAGACCTTTCGAGCTGAGTAGAGTGGTGAACCCGTATACGGCTTCATATGTGCGAGATTTTCTATGCTGGAGAGCAAAATCTCTCGCATACGTATTGACCATTCGATTCGGGCCAGCGTTGTCGTATGCGAGTTCCAACATGGCAAGTGTCCATGTGGTTGATACTCCAACTTGCTGTTTTAATGTACGATTCTAACGATTATAAGGTCTGAAATAGAACAAAACGTATATCGTTCAACATAATCTTCATATAAAAATCATGTTTTGTTAATAAAACGTATTCATATGTACTAAAAAAGCTTCACAATGCTACTGGAAAGAAACTTAAAAAAAATCTATTGCAATTATATACAGTGCGTAGGTGTTGACTATATCGCAGAAGTGGTGGATGAGTGGTTAGTGCTGTAGCTTCTGACTTCAGGGTCCGATGTTTCGTAGCTGCTCTAGGTATGATTTGTTTAAATTTATACATCTGTATTAGTTTAGTTATATAGTCAATATAATCAGAAAAGATTTTCTTGGTGATATTGACTCTCAATATGTAATCATAATCGAGGAATAAAATATGTAACAAAACTCTCCTTTTAGTAACTACTGAAAGTTATTCGTTATAAGCGTTGTGTAATGTATTTGATCTTTGTTCTTATAGATATTTATTATATCTAGTGTTATTCTTAGCTAATTGTAATATGGTAATTACAATATTACTCTCGTGTACAGTCTTCTGAGGATGAAAATTCAGCTTTTACCACTTTCAAATGTCAAATGGTAGCATATGATAAGAAACAGCTTTGTTTGTGTGAAACTGATCGCTTCTAAAATACTTCAATATTAGAGCTTGCAATGCGACAAATGCTTCCACACTTAATGTGTAGATAACACTGTTACTGTGGAAAATCATAAATGCTGTTCAATCCGAAATAACAAAATATGAGACTGGAGTCAACTTAGTCAATATTTAAATAATTTTTAACAATAACTGTACTCCATGCGATAACCAGCTTACATAATGTAAAACAAACAGCTATCATTGTTTTAATATTAACCAGCACCTAACACAAAATTTATTAAACAGTTATTAAGTAAAATAATAAATAACTGTAAAATGCCAGAACATTGCATCCTAATTCGTAGACCTACTACAAAAGCACTGCAAATTCATTCTGCCTCGTGATGACTGATTTGAAGAGCATGTTATAGTTCCACTTGTCATTAAACTTCAAAATGATTACGATACATTTGCTATTACCGACGTATGACAATACTTATGTAAAATTATGCCTTTTTATAAATACCAGCTATTGTTCGCTAATAAGTTCTGCTATAAGACATACAGCGAACTTATAAATCAGTGACATTCAGCACCGTGTTAATCACTATGCTTATAGTGACTTCAAGTGCAGCCATTGTAACGTATCTAAGCTTAAGTAATTTTAGTGGAAAACTTTATGTATGTGTACTGTATGCATATGAACAATTATTGAGTCAACAATGATACCCATTGGGAGGCATCAACTACACTGGTTAACCCTAGTTTTGACCAGGGCTGGCAAACGTCCTGGTACATAGGGTGCCAGAAAAGTGTACTAATAAAATGCAACTTTTTTCACAACTGGAGAATAAGAGCAAAGCTATACCCTGACTTTTCAGTGCCGCAAGGCCTGATATCCCATACCGGGTTTGTCGATAAGTAGCGACTCGTGTTGTAAGGACTTACTGACATACCTTACTGACATACTACACGCGAGTTTAACTAGCCACTTGCAAACAACACTACATGTTCTACAGACATCACGACACTACAACACCAGTCGGGAGACTGGTGGGGAGCTTCACTCCCTCGCCGATAACAGTTACACGTAAATTTATTAAGATAGCAACAGTGGTTAAACAGCTATAAACATGGGCCCAGTGCCCATCTAAAACATATACAGTGCAGCCCGCCGCCGGCTCAGCGACTTGACCCAAGTCTGTCGGGCTGCATTTCTCTGTTGCAATCCACCATATGAGTTATGAGAACTTCGGTTCCTGGTCTCGTGACAGCACAGCCTCCGGGGGCATATGAGAGATCGACGGTGGCGTCGTGGTGAGCGGCAGATAAATTTTTTGCCGGGGTTTTTTATTATTTTTCCCTTTCTTCGAGATAGAGGGCATTTGAAATTGAAGATTGAAATCGCGAGCTTGGGTAAGGGGGGAGAGGGGTTTGCCAGAGGCGGAAAACCCACCTCTGAAGGTTGGCTATAATAGGACAAGGCACCATATATATTTGCAATTAGAACTTGTCGACGTTGTACAAAGTGTGGCACAAAAGTCCGGGATGGGGTGCGCTCGGGTTTTCCCTGGACAACTATCCAGTCCTCGGATGATTGGGCAGGGGCCTGGTGGGGAGGGGGCGGGTGGGCACAGGGGGCCACAGGAGTGACATAGCCTGGGCGAGGCTGAGATGTAACAGCGACACAGTATCTGCTCTGCTGCTGCCTCGTCGTCCTTTCCTGTGGTATGAGGAAATGCCATTTTTCGGCCTTATAGGCCTCAGAAGCCTTATAATTCGCGGGCGGATTGCCACCGCAACACACGTATTTTCTCAGCGGTTTATCGTCCTTGTCCGACAAGTCGCATTGAGTGGTGGTGTGGCCTTTGCCATAAAGTCTACAGCGTAGAGGGGAGCGACAGATCCTGGCAGGGACGACGAACCTCTGGCAATTCGAGCATTGTGCAGGGCCCTCTGGTCGCTGGTATTCCTCACCTTTAATTACAGAGTCCTCGCAATTAGAAAATTGACTGGATTTTTTTCTGTAGGTGGAAGCGCCACTATCCACATATGCAAGGGCTGGCGATCCTTCATCGACAGCTTCGGGGCGATGCTGATTGGCTGGAAGCCTAGGCCAACCAGATCTTCGCGGATCCATTCCGCTGTGAGTGATTTATCTAGCCCCTTCAATGATACTTTAAGGGGGAGCTCACTGCGCGGAGTGAGCAATGAAAATTTTACATTAAACGATTCAAGGATTTCAGTGGCTTTTCGGTAGTCTTCAATTGTCTGCGGCAGGTACGAGCCGCCCTCTGGGACGACTCGATTTGTGGTTGGCTAGCTTAAATTCTCGTGGCCAGGCGGCATACTGATGCGTAGTTACACGTCACAGTATAGTACACTGTAATTGACCGGAAATCAGGCAGTCGTTGCTTCGATGGCTGTACCAGCTGCGTTGAAGTCGAAGTATGTAGTGGTGGTTATGTGGGGGGGGGGGGTGAGGGAGGCTGTGCGGATGTCATTTCGTTGGCCTTCGGTTTTTTGTTGGTGAGGTCTTCGTCCATTTTGGTGGGCTGTTGGTCAGCCATGTTGTAAGAAAGGGGGAGGGAATCCCCTGAGGGGGCCTGACACCTAAACTATTTTTGCTTCACCTTAGGGAGAAAAGCTACTTAAAATTCTAAAATAAAAATACAGTCTCCATAAACTGGCTTTCCAGTCCTCCTTCCTTTACCGGAAACAAGGCTAGTGAGAACCAGCCGCTTGACCACAGTTAAATTACCCTGGCTAAGGGGTGCACCTTTTGCCTGTGCTATATAGGAGAGCACAGACCTGGTGTTGCAGAAACTCGCTATCCTCTTCCAACATAAATCCTACTTGTTGTCGCAAATATGGAGACAATCCAGGCGCTCGCACAGCTCATCCTACTTGTTGTCGCAAATATGGAGACAATCCAGGCGCTCGCACAGCTCGTCCGCAATGCCGCAGCACTGATTATCTTTCAGAATACAGAATGAGCATAAAAGAATACCCCAAGTTTGAAGGTCTATAATATCGAAACCAAACAACCTACAACATTGGGTGACCAATCAAATGAACCGTGGAACCGAGAAGTTTGTTTATTATAACTTTATAAAAGTGCAATTTGACCACCATGAGCGGCCCGAACAACGTCTAAGCGAAACTCAAACTAGTTCCTCAACCTTGTCAGCATGACCAGTGTTACAGTTTGGATGACGTCCATTATTCTTGTTTTGAGGTCGTCAGTGTAAGCCGGCAATGGTGGGCGAAAAACTGTATCTTTTATGTGTCCCCACAGAAAAAAAATTACACGGGGTTAGATCCGGGCTTCTTGGGGGCCAGGGATGAAGATTCTAGTCACAAGCTGCCCCGCGACCAATCCAGCCAAGTTCCATACAAATGGTGAGGTGAATTGGCACAACATGCGGATATGGGGTTACGAGGATCCACATTAAATGACGGAACACAAGCGTGCTTTCCCCAAATTAAATGTGTTTTGTGATGTATCGAAAGACACAGTTTTCGGCCCTTTATTTTTTCACGAACCCACTGTTACTGAAATACCTTATTTGCACATGCTTATGGAGTGGTTGTTTCCTCAGAAGAGGCGGTGGGGACTTCATTTTCCAATAGGTTGGTGCACCACCCCATTGGCACCTAGCTGTTCGCGGATGCCTGAACGAGACGCAGCAACACTGGATTGGTCGCGGAGCAGCTGGTGACCAGGCTCTTGATCACTGCCCCCCAAGAAGCCCGGATCTTACCCCATGCAATTTTTCTCTATGGGGGTACATAAAGAATAAAGTGTTTCGTACACCATTGCCGGCTAACATTGACGACCTCAAAATGAGAATTACGGGCACCATCCAAACCGTAACACCGGACATGCTGACAAGAGTGTGGAACAAGTTTGAGTTTCACGTAGATGTCGTTCGGGCCGTTCATGGTGGTCCAATTGAACATTTATTAAGTATGGTAAACAAACTTCACGTTTCCACTGTTCATTTGATTGGTCAACCAAAGTTGTAGGTTATTTGGTTTCGATATTATAGACTTTCAAAGTTGAGGAATTTATTTATACTCATCCTGTACCTTTCAAGAAGTAAACAGCGCAAAGCAAGAGTAACGCACATCCGAATGGCTTCTAGCCTTTCTCGTGAATAAGAGCTAGCAGAGCTCGTTCTCAAGCTTTTATAATGTCAGTAAGCAACCAAAAAAAAAATTATGACGTCACAGGATTAGGAAAAGGATGGAGAGGGAACAGGTAGGAGTAAGGAAGGAATAGTGGGCTGCCACCGATACTGTCTCTTTATGGGAGCACCGGCAGACTTCAATAACGGCGACACTAGCACCAGCGGTGGCTCAGTGTTGTTAATCGGATATTTTGTAAAATATTTCAGGATAAAAATCAAGCATTTCCTTTATATCTTAGTAAGTACACAGCCGATTTCTGACAAATTTGGCATATTAGTAGTACAGTTGTCAGCCATGTTCATTTGTGTAACTTAAATGAATAAAGCACTTATTTTTAAAACGGCATTAGGGCCTATATATTTTTTACATTTATTTGGTATATTTTCTATAACATATATGACCAATTCTGGCCGAACTTGTTGTGCAGAATCTTTTCAAAGCATTAAATGTGTCAATACATATCCTCTTTGTCCGCTATTTTGTAAGATAGCATCGCATGAAAAGTAAAATTTTAATTTAATTTGTCGGGAAACAATCAACCATTTACTACCGAATCTGGCACTCAAGTAGTAATGTGGCATGTTATATAAACTTATATGTTTTGAGGAGGCCAGACTCATTTTCAAAATGGCGGCAGTAAGTATATTTTAATTTTGTTTTCTGTATCTGCGAAACCAATAGACCGAATTCAACTTTATTTTGCAAATAATTAAACAATCAACTCTGTCTGAACACAGAGCCTCGTTTGGCCACCATTTTGTATGATTAAGTCATATGAATGACTAAAAGTTTTCGTCCTGCCTCGAGAAAGAATCTCGTAACTCCGACAAAACTTGACAAACAAGTATTCTGCAGCAGAACATGTAAATTGACGTGTTTTAAGTGGGCCTGAAAATTATTTTCGAAATGTCAGCCATATAAATAATTAATTTTGATATATTAAGTCTACGAAATATCGACACCAATTTCAACTTAAATTTGTGTACAGACATTATATATTGTAACAAATGACAAAAATCAAATGTGTCCTCACAGAACCTCTTTCGTTCACCATTTCGTAATATAGTGCCACGTGAATAAATAAGTTTTGTAATTTCTCATTAAAAAAATCAACCGATTCCAACCTACATTGGTAAACAAGTTGTACGTTGGTATGCCATTTTAACTGGTTGGCAATGTTTTAAGAGGGCCAGTCACTTATGTTCAAAATAGTGGCCATATAAACATTATATCATAGAATTCCTTACCTATGAAACAATGTTGGCAGTGAGTGTCCCAAATATCGCCTACCATCACTATTTCTCTGTATCTCAGCCTCCTGGGTTGGGAAACCAATCTGGAAACTTAATGAATAACACTAGAAACTATCCTCCTTTGGTTTCCAGAGATCAAATCGCTTCTTAACCTATACCATTTGAAGTAAACAAGCAAAATTTCAGAAATTTTCCAAGATAATTTTCTAAAAGTGAGTTCCTAATATTGCCTAACTCTGTTCATATTACCGCCCACCAGGAAAAATTAGGAGCACCTTTTAAAAACGAGCTGCTAGTCGAACATACATGCCTTTTGTAAACTAATTTCTAACTTTTCCTACGAAAAAAGGACTTAAATTAATAACAAAGACAATGACAAATGTTTCTTAATGTATGGGCAAATTGAGAAATGTACGTAGGTACAATTACTACGTCTACACTTACATCATTATCTAGTCCTCAGTGTCCGACGAGCTTGAGACTTTACGCTTCCTTCCTTTAAGCATAATGTTCTTCTTCTTGTTGGTGGCAGGATTCCTCTTTTGTGCTGTCCCACTAGTTGAGGGCCGATTAGAATTGTTTTAGCCTTTAGCAGTAGGGCTCTTTTGTACTGTCTCTCTAGTTGAGGCCTGATTAGAACTCTTTTGGCCTTTAGCAGTAGGCCTAGTATTAAAGTATTCCAGCTTTTTCTTATAAGTAGAGCTGGCTAACCCCACGATCTCTCCACCCTCTTGTGTGAGAGATGGTGGTTGCACTTTTGGTAATACTCGTATGTCCTTGGGTGAGATTAGGCCTACTACAGCATGGAACGAGACGGAGCCAGGTGGGGAATGCTGCTCTGATAGGAGTTCATCTTGACAAGCAAACTGAAGTTGGCAGTTAATGATAGGTGGAAGAAAAGTAGGATCAATTCTGGCCGTAGGTCTATCAACGAGTAGTTGAGGCTCGCACTCAGCATCAGAAATAGGTTCTGGGTAGTTAGGCTTATCGTTCGCTTCTTCAATGAAATCAACTTCCGTAAATACAGAATCATTAAAAGGCTATATACCAGAGGCGCAAAAACCACTCATAGCATTACCCATTGTTGCTGCTCTGATGTTTGCTTTGCCCATGAGTTCGGTGACTACATACTGCGTCACAATTCTGCCCTCATTACTGGAAAGTCATTTCTCAATTTCTTGATTGTAGAACATTTTGAATGGTTTCATGAGAACAACATCCAACGGCTGCATCCTATGACTGCTGTGAGGTGACAGACAGACCATTATGATGTGATTTTCTCGAGCAAAGTTTATCACTTCGAGGATCCTTGTATAGGAGTAGTGGCCATCCAGGATTAGTAGAACCTGGCCTTCTGCTGTAGGTTTGACAAAAGAGACAAAAATGTTTCATCCACTGACAGAATAAATCACACTGAATCCAGCCTGCTGTGTGAAATCCTGGAATATCTCCAGGAGGAGCTCCCGTCATTAGCTTTAAGTCGTATTTATTTCTGGGGAAAACTATCATGGTAGGAACATACTGGCAGCAGCAGACATACAGGTTACAATGGTGTTCAGCTTTCCCCTCTCTGCCGACATTTTCTAGACCGCCGGTTCCCCTTTAGTGTAAATCACTTGTAGATTTTTACTTTGAACCGTTGTGATGCCAGTTTCGTCTACATTAAACGTTCTGGCAAGGTTGAACTTGGTTTTGTCAAGTTCTGCTCTAAGAATAATTTAAAAAAAAAAGATTTGACGTCATTTTCAGTGAAGCCTAAGATTATGGCTCTTGACAATGACTGTGGTTACGTTATTGTCAAGTGGGAAGTATTCATGATCAAAAACAAGTTCAACCACTTTCAACCTGCAATGTTAGTTGTTTTAGAGAAGGAATGGGGAAGGTTCTTCCTTAAGGAAAGTTGGAAGGCCATCTTCTTTATGTCATTTCCAGTCAAACCATAGAAATTCTATTCCAATTCCTTGCAGTACTCAACCAGTTCTGTTTCTAAATCGGGCATCAGTACAGATTTCCTGCCAAGTTGCTTTCTTACTACCGCAGTTACTTCTTCGTTTTCTTCTTTTGCACTTATTTTAATGTAATCTCGAATAGTTGATCTCGGTACTCCAGATACTTTTGATGCTCTCTGAATCCCCATTTCTTTGTTCTGAACAGTCCGACATTCAGCCTCAAGACTTGAAGTGCTCCACGTTTACATTTTCTTCTATTCCCTTAACATCTTATGAGCGAGCCCTGTAACAAACATAAACGAAGAATTTAATACATGAAAACAAATTTATGAAGAAAATAGGATTGACAAACCTGCAAGGTAGATTGGTATGTAAATGAAAATAGGTGTTCCAAATATTACCTATGTGCCATATTAGGGACGAGATGCTTGGCGATATTTAGAACACAATTCACTCAACACAGATATACACGCGACGGAGGTTACAAACAGCTTTTCTTGAAGTTAATAACACCTTTTAAATCCTCAATTAATGCACTTTCAATTGATATGAACGAAATTATGATTTGTAAACTCTTACTGGTTATTCCCTGGATTGATTGGAGACACGAAAAATGTTCATGCCATGCTCAAAGACTTTAAATGCAATATTTTTGTTGCTGTCACTCCCCTAGGCCTTCTCGTGATTTCTGTAGGTTCGGGCAATATCCCTTTTAACTTTGAGGGTTGTACAACCATACCTGATGTCCTTTAAATGTCTCCTCAGGCATTCTTCGGTCATATCGTGTTTTCATTTTGTCACTGTTAATTTTAAGATGTCTCCGGGCAAACCCATGAATGTCCATTAACTTCTGACATAGATTGATAGCATATTCTGTAGTGGTTGCATCTGCCTCCACTAAACATCCGAACAGCAGATCACCAGGTAGGTGGAGCTCACTCCCAAACAGCATTCTGAAAAGTGTTACCCTTGGGGTCTCGTGGACCATCGAGCGATACGCCAGGAGAAATCAGGGCACCTTAGAGTCCCAATCTTTCTGATTGTCTTCTACGAAGATATCTGGATACTGTTCCAGGGTGCGATTTAGCCTCTCAACCATTGCATCCGAATGAGGGTGTAATACTGTGGTTTGGGTTTTCTTCATTCCTGAAATCCTCGTTACTTCTTGGAAATGAGTTGCTTCGAAATTTCGTCCTTGGTTCGAATGAAGCTCAAGTGACATTCCAATTTGGAGAAATCATGGTCGACAAGGGCTTCAGCTACTGATTTGGCACCAGTATGAGTTCGGGCTACTTTGTGAAATAGTATTGTGCTACCAGAAGATATATATTTCCCCTCTCAGTGATAGGCAGGGGTCTGAGAATGTCAACTACCATCCTCTCGAATAGGGCCCCAACATTGTACTTCTGGATGGGACCGCGTCCCTTAACCCTCGGACCCGTCTCACATTCTCCTTCGGACCTCGGACTCACATTCTCCTTCTATCTTTCGGTCTACATTCTCATTCTCACTGTCTATTTTCTTGTCTACTACTTCGCTAACACTGTATATTTTCTTGTCTACTACTTCGCTAACAGTATCTATTTTATTGTCTACTAATTCGCTAACACTAATAAATTGGCTATTCACAGATTCACAAAAACAGTACTAATTGGACTATTTACATTTTTATTTACATTACTATCAGATTCCCTAACACTACTAATCTCACTGTTTACATTACTTATTTGAACACTCAGTCCTTCGATTAAGGCATGGAGTGCTTCCATGTCTGCCGATATTTTCCTGGTTAACATTCACAAATGCCTTAATAATTTCCCGGCCAACTAATTTAAATATTATATATCCAAATTCATCCTGCTAGTAATAACCTACTGTAATATTAATTTAGAATATTTTGTTATTTTATTTTTGTATGCAAGGCCTCTATTCCACTTCTGACACCAGTGTTACAATTTCTCTCTCTAGAAATTAAGTGGGGTATACCAAGTTCATTGAGTGATGGAGATCTTAATCAAATTAAATAAATAATTATAATTTCCTTATTTTAATTATAATAACCACAGAAATATTCTCTGAACACAAATTCTCACAATTAATTGAATTCACCTACTGTTCGCAATTGACACTAAAATAATAAAACTTATAATTACGACAAAGAAATCAATGAAATAAAAAAGTTAAAAATCAGTCCCAGTAGACAGTATATCAACCTATTTAATTATTTTATAATTTATGCATCCATATTCGACATTTCGAATATTTACAATAAAATCAGTATTTCACTTCCATTCAGTCCCACATCAGTTCAATCCATGTCCTGCCAGTTGCAATGTTCTAGAGTCCTCCAAGCGCCCTCACGCACAGTAGGCTTCACTCGTCGGTTTCACACCCTCTCGTCCATTCAAGCCACGAACACCTTACTCGCCGTCCTCCTGCGATTTCTAGTCGTGGTCCACACTTTACTTCGCTCGCACACACTCGGCCAGACGGTCTCCATCAAAGACTGCCGGCCGGTGGGTTGCGCCAGTATATATAGTGCCTTAGGCCGCCACCTAGAATCTTCCCCAATTCGCTTGATGCGTCATGGAGGGCTGAGGCGCCAGCCAGTCTCACCAAAACATTATTGCGTCTTCGCCAGACCCGTCGGATCGTCCAGCAGTGGAGAGGGGCCTTGACCCAAGCAAGGCGCCGAGCAGCAAGATAGCCCGAAGGCGGCCACTGTTCATTATTCACGGGTTTCCCAGAAATGGTGGTCAGCAGGTTTGCAACCCCTGGGTGGGGAGGTGTGAGGCGGGTCCACCGCCACAGTGCCGGCAGCAGGGAGTAACTATTTATATATATATATATATATATATATATATATATATATATATATATATATATATATATATACATAAAGGCTATTCACGGTAAAGTTAACACTTATTAAGGCCCTGCTAAATTTTCTTTTCAAACTGTTTCTATCTTTCCGCCACTTTGTAATATATAAACATTGCCATATGACTAGTAAACAAATTGCATTGTTTACTCCACTTTCAACAGGTAATGTGTCAAGCTCCGATAAAATATATTTATTAGTATTTAATGTCTGTTGGGAGTACCTCAAAAATAGCTCACTTTACCGTGAATAGCCTATATATATATATATATATATATATATATATATATACATATATATACAAGTTAGCAAAATTCAATTAGATGTTACAGTATAAGAGTATCCATAAGAAGCTACAAATATGGTTATATATCAACTTTTCCCGCCTTTTTTAATTAGTGTCAGGCGATAAAAGGCAACATTTATGCAGTATCTCGGGAACAGTACATGTACTTGATAGCGAGTTTTTCACGCAATTCGTTCTGCAGCAGGACATGCAAACTTACATAATTAAAGTGTGTCAATCATTCTTTTAACTGCGCAATATAAATTATCTCTATAAGTTTGCGGTTTCTATTTGATAAATTGGCATATTTGAAAAAATATATATTGTGCTCGCCGTATTTATAAAGATCATCAGTCCTATACAGGGCCCGTTTATAGGCATTTTATACAGTAGCGCCAAACGATAAACTAAAGCTTTTAAGCCATACCTTGGAAACTAGACAACCTATTTCCACCAAATTCTGCACATAAGACGGTGGAGTATATAAACTGACATGATTTACGTGACTCTCGCACTTGTTTAGAAAATGATGTCGATGTAAATATTTGAAGTTGCTAAACTCAGTCTACCAAGACATTAGACTGATTACTATCGAAGGCGAATCATACATCCGTTATGTAGTCGGTTGTACGCAACTTACGGCGCGAGGCGCTCTGTGTTCGAGTCCAAGTAAGGCGATTGTCTATTTGTAATTGTCTCACTAGTATTGCGTTTCTTGTTGGTTGCGCCTTTAGTGATATCACTATCAACGAGGCGTCAACCCTCACCTACCACCTAACCTTTTAGGAACTTAATAATACTTATTTGCATTCCTTGGGAGGAAAGTAGGCCCATTAGGTTTATTGTAACATCTTGTGTTTAATAAACGCACGAGTGTGTTCAAAAAATAAAAATAAATGGAACTTTGACATCACTTATTGAAGACGTAATTTTGATAGTTCTGTGAGAAAAGCATGAGTCATTGTTCGTGATATTTCCAGAAAACATAAATCAGCCTCTCTCTTCTTACGCCTTGTTCATTGTACGCCTTTCATCCCGAACAGACAGATCGGGAATCTGGAACAGCCACTCACTACTCGTCCTAATTTTCCGCACGAGCCACGTAAAAAAGTTGAATTCAGGCCGCAATTTTTGCTCGAGGAACGAGCAGACCTAGCCAATGTTTCCCAACTGTCCACTTTTTAAAATGTTTTACACTATAAATTTCATGGAATACCAAATTAAATTAATTTATAACACAATATGCAATTCCTAATAATTTAACTCATATATTGAATAAATAAATGTTTTATGGGAATGAATCTACAGGTAGCACCAAACTACAAAATATTTTTAGTAATTTTTCTAAACGATAAAAATATATTATAGGCACGTTAAAATATTCAGCGAAAACTCATTCCACATCAGACTTATTAAAGTAGAGTCATAATGCGTGCAGTAATTGTTGTATTGTTCGCCATGCTCATCCAAACTGGTATTTAAAAATAACGAATGCACCCGTGGACTGAGCATCTAACCGAACACCACAACGGCCACGTAGAAGAGCTACTTAAGCAGGCTTCACACGATGCAAGATGCAATTCGTGAAAGATTTCGTACGAGAATGCCAACTAAATTTTGTACGAAACAAGTTCACACGCAGATAAATAAGATGAATACTGTCTCGCATCAAAATTAGTTGATAGCCCTGGTGAGTACCAAACAGCCAAGGTATTATAATAGAAAATATGAAGTTGCTTACTTCAACAAGGTATTTATTTCAAAGTTATCCCTCCAAAATAAAATTGTTTTTATTTTATTTACAGCGAACTGTCTAAACTCCAATCCACGCTTTAAAGTTATTTTCAGCTATGATTTATTTTCCTGTATTCCTATTCGCATACCTCAGTTTATGATTATCACTTACTCTATGGTTGATTTTACAACAGGTCACTTGACCAGCATACAAGGACCAATAGGATCGCAACTTGTATCGCATTGCACGGAAAAAAATAGGACCTTCTCTATCTCCTCATTTCTTGTAAGATGTGACTTGCACACAAAGTTGTGCAACAAATTCTCGTGCAAGGTCGGCATCTTGCCCAAGTTTGGCACTCATCTTGAATCGTGTGAAGCCTGCTTTATATGCTGTTCACGGTAGACTGAACATTTTTGAAATCCCTGCTTACGATCTACTTGTATGAACGTTGTGCGTTCCTAGCCTTATGTAAAATCAACATTCTCATGGCCTTGGTCACTTGAATCATGCGTGCGTCGGCCAAGCGAAACGGCGGAATTATTATTATAAAAGGAAATGCTTTACAAATTTGCTATTTTTACACTTATATGCATTTAAAAACAGAAGGCAAGAGACATAATTTCAGTATTCGCAAGTGTTTAGTTAGCACTTTTAATTCGAAGTTAGGACACGGAACTACTTTCCTCCGTCGTTACCAACTTTACCCAGTGCCGCTCACAGTGCTACCGTATGCCGGTAGAGGCAGTAAGATGTGTCAGTAGTGGATTTTGAAAGAGCGCAGTTAACCATGAACAACCAACGTATACCTACATGTAAAAAGTTACAGGATTTGTCCGCTGTGTCTGTAAGGCGAGTTACCACGCTTTATTATAACACATGTCACAGCTTTTCTGACATAAAACGCTGAAGGGAACTCGAGGCCGTCATTCATACTCGTGGTCTTGCGTTGTGGAGTGTGATATCATCCAAGGACACTGCTATGCGGGAAGATTCACTGGGATGGTACATCTGTGAAATGATAACGCAGGTATCCTAAGGCCAGCTTAACGAGGACAGAAATCTCGCGTGGAGCCAAAGTGTAATAAAAATCGGCTTTATCCCGACTCTCAGTATGTGTAGGGACTACGGAAGCACGGTATAGCGACACATTTGGCTTGACGAGCTTTCAACAAGATATGTTAGATAAGTTACAATAGAAGCAAGGAGAATGAGTGAAATGAGGTGGTGATGGAGAAAGTGGTGGAATTAAGCAGCGAGGAAAATGGTTGCACAATGTCCGATAATTTGGTCACATATGAAAATTAGGGAACGTCTTCGCCGGTAATCACAACCGAGACACTACCGTGTAAGGCCGGAACCAACAGCCTCGTATTCTGACAATAATGTTACGTGCTGCAGCTGGTGCCGACTCATATCCCCTGCGCCGTAATCGGGGACCCACCTCGTCCTCCCCTCTACATGAAACAATGCGCTCGCAGTTTCCTCACCACCCCCCCCAAAACATTCGTTGAATCACGTGAATGCCGACATCGGCCAGACTTGCTGGCATCACAAACCTCCTCTTGCCTGCTAGAGTTTCCAATACGTTTAGCGACGACGCAAGAATGTTCTGGTGACAATGGTTTGCGCCTCAGCCCTCCGCGACGCATCACGCGAGTTGCGGAAGATTCTAGGTGGCAGCCTAAGACAGTATATATACTGCCGCAACCGAGCGGTCGGTTAGCAGTCATTGACAGAGGCCGCCTGGCGAGTGTGTGCGAGCGAAGTAAAGTGTGGACGACGACTGGAGATTGTAGGACGACGGCGCGTCAGGTGTTCGTGGCTTGAATGGACGAGAGGGTGTGAAACCGACGAGTGAAGCCCACTGTGCGTGAGGGCGCTTGGAAGACTCCAGAACATTGCGACTGGCGGGACATGGATTGAACTGATGTGGGAATGAATGGAAGTAAAATACTGATTTTATTGTAAATATTCGAAATGTCGAATATGGATGCATAAATTATAAAATAATTGAATAGGTTGATATACTGTCTACTGGGACTGATTTTTAACTTTTTTATTTCATTGATTTCTTTGTCGTAATTATAAGTTTTATTATTTTAGTGTCAATTGCGAACAGTAGGTGAATTCAATTAATTGTGAGAATTTGTGTTCAGAGAATATTTCTGTGGTTATTATAATTAAAATAAGGAAATTATAATTATTTATTTAATTTGATTAAGATCTCCATCACTCAATGAACTTGGTATACCCCACTTAATTTCTAGAGAGAGAAATTGTAACACTGGTGTCAGAAGTGGAATAGAGGCCTTGCATACAAAAATAAAATAACAAAATATTCTAAATTAATATTACAGTAGGTTATTACTAGCAGGATGAATTTGGATATATAATATTTAAATTAGTTGGCCGGGAAATTATTAAGGCATTTGTGAATGTTAACCAGGAAAATATCGGCAGACATGGAAGCACTCCATGCCTTAATCGAAGGACTGAGTGTTCAAATAAGTAATGTAAACAGTGAGATTAGTAGTGTTAGGGAATCTGATAGTAATGTAAATAAAAATGTAAATAGTCCAATTAGTACTGTTTTTGTGAATCTGTGAATAGCCAATTTATTAGTGTTAGCGAATTAGTAGACAATAAAATAGATACTGTTAGCGAAGTAGTAGACAAGAAAATATACAGTGTTAGCGAAGTAGTAGACAAGAAAATAGACAGTGAGAATGAGAATGTAGACCGAAAGATAGAAGGAGAAAGTGAGTTGGTGAACAATGAAATTGACTGTGCGGACAATAAGATGGACAGTGAGACCTAGAGAATGGACAGTGTGAGCGAGATAATGGGCAGTGTGAATGATAAAATGGACAGTGTGAATGATAGCATAGACAGTGTTGAACAAGAAATGAAACAGGAAGTAAGCGCCCTCAAGAAGGAATGGCAGGAGTTGTTACAGCAGCAGGAGAGACGACATGCAGAGGCGGAAGAGGAGCCGAGATTATTGACCACCCAACCGACGACGTGTGCAGGCAGCGAGAAGAAGGTATAGTTCACCACCAGTGGAGCTATCGCAGGGGAGGCCCAGCAGTTCTGTAGTTTAAAAACGCCCCAGCAAGGGGTGGGTAACGGCGTCTTAATTAAAACTGCCCCTTACGATGGACAGACACCTTGGCGCGAGTACCGTCACCAATTCGAGATCGTGACTACCCTGAATGGCTGGACTGAGAAGCAGCGGCCGTACTACATGGCAGCTGTACTGAGGGAACCAGCATTAAGCACACTGCAGTCGATGCTATAACGACATTGTCTAGAATACTCCACATTCGTGTCAGCTTTTGAGCTACGATTCGGCGATCGGTACCTGCGACGCGCCCACCATGCCAAACTGTGAAGCCGCATCCAGCGACTCCACGAACCACTGCAGAAGCTGTGGCAGGACATCGTAAGGCTGTCGCACCTGTGTCTTGAGGGATGCTCGGAAGAGACACGAGATGGCATCGCCGTCAGCTTCTTTGTCGATGCTATCACTGACACCGACGTGCGGCAAGCTGTGCGGTTAGGTGCGCCTCACACCATGCAGGATGCCTTGGCCAGAGCACTGGAAGTGGAGTCAGCATGGGAGTCATCAGTGCCCCGATGCCCAGTGCGGGTAGTGATGCTTGATGACGGGGAGAACGACAATGTCAAGGGGATATTGAAGGACTTGCAGACGACCATGAAAGACATCGCCTCTAGGGTGCGTACTACTGAGACTCACTCTCCCTCGCCCAAATGGCTGGAATATTGAATGTGTGGACAGCTGGGACACCTGAGAGCCAACTGTCCTCAGCAACAGAAACAGCAGCAGCAGAATCAGCAGCAGCAACGGCCAGAAAGCAGGTGCGAAGGGACAGGTGAGAGTGCAATATCTTCTAGAAACTTGTAAACACCGGTCTTGAGAGGCAAACATCGGTGATTGCTGGAGTGAAGGCTCCAATTCTTTTGTAGGTGCGTTCAATGAAACAAGTTTTCAATGCCATACTGGCAAAGGGGAGCCTAGACAATGTTTATAGTCAGATGGTCGTTCAGACAGGAGCTACTATAACAGTGGTAAGACCAGACATTCTTGGGGTTTCCCCTCAGCGATCATCCGATAATAACATGGATCACAACTATTTAACTACAGTAACGGGCGAGACCACCCCAGTCAAAGGCAAGAGAAGTGTACTCTTACAGCTCGATAACCATGAGATAAACCTTATATATACACAGCAGAAATTTAGGATGAATGCATTTTGGGTCTTGATGTATTATGCAAGCTGGTATGCTTAATTGATACTCGACTGGGGGTGTTACATGTAGGTAAGACCGCTTTGGTAGTTTCGGCACGACTGGATTTATCTTTGCCAATGAGCATCCCAGTAGTGTGTAATCAGTCGACTGTGCTCCCTGCTTCTAGCGAAGTTGTTATTCCATACAGATGCAAGGGGCACTTTATTAGGCATTTGGGAATAACCGAACCAGCTCAGAATGGTAGGATTTTACCCGATAGTGTCATTGTAGCCAGGACATTGATTTCTGCAAAATCGGACAGTTTGCCTGTTAGGATGATTAATTTGTCTGACTGTGATATCCGCCTTGAAGAGGGGGCCACATTAGGGTTTTTCAAGTAGGAGTTACAGGTAATTCCAATTGTTCCAGAAGCTTCACTGTCACTACCCACTGAATGTCCTCTTCCAGAAGCTCTGGGGGAACAGCTGATAAGAACAAAATAAAACCTCAACTTGCATCAGGAGAGGACAGTTTCGGAATTGTAACAGAGAAAGAGTGGTGTTTTCTCCTGCGAGCCCAATGACCTTGGCAGAACTAATGTTCCATGCCACCACATCGACACAGGGGATGCTAGATCCATAAAACAGCCATCAAAGCGACTACTGCTACCTTAATATGAGGTCTTTGATGGTATTCCGAAAGCGATGAGGGATTTAGATGTGATAGAGCCATCAGTCAGTCCATGGTATTCTCCCATTGTGCTTGTTAAAAGAAAGATGGCTCTATTAAATTTTGTGTTGATTATCACCAACTTAATAATGTGTCCAAGAAAGATTCGTACCCACACCCTAGGATAGACGACACTCTAAATAGCCTAGCATTTCCAGAGTGGTTTTCTACTCTCGACATGAAGAGTGGGTATTGGCAGTGCGAGGTGGCCGAGAAATGCAAGGAAAAGACTGCCTTTTGTGTCCAAGGGAAAGGAACCTGGCCAATTCATGGTTATTTCCTTTGGTCTATGCAATGCCCCTGCTACCCTTGAACTGCTAATGGAGAAAGTTTTGCCCTTTGATATTTGTCAGGTGTCACAGAAAGAACTTTCGAAGAGCAACTGGCATGCTTAGATTCTGTGTCTGAGAAAGTGACTGTGGCCAATCTGAAATTGGTTCCCAAGAAATGCCACCTTTTCCAAAAGAGAATTAATTTCTTGGGCCACGTTGTATCAGCCCATGGGATTGAAGCAGACCCTGAGAAGACCAAAGCAAAGAGACACTGGCCTCTACCAAAGGATAAAATTTAAATTCGAAGTTTTCTGGGCTTATGTGCTTACTGCTGTCGATTTGTGCCTGGGTTTGCCATAATCGACAAACCTCTGCATGAATTGTGTGTGGCAAAAAGAAAATTTTGTTGGACCCCAGAGTGTGAAATTTCTTTCAATAGAATAAAGGAAATTCTGATATCTTCCACAGTACTGGGCTTCCCGAGTAGAGAGGGTGAATATATTCTGGTTACTGATGCAAACGAATATGGAATCGGGTCTGTGTTATCTCTGATCCAGGATGGAAAAGAGCGGCCATTGGAATACTTCAGTAAGGTGCTACACAAGCCCGAGAGGAACTACTGTGTGACACACAGGGAGCTTTTAGCAGTTGTGAAGGTGATTGCACATTTTCATCCATATCTTTATGGCAGACACTTCATCCTAAGAACGGATCATGCTTCATTATGCTGGCTGCTAAATTTCGAGAACCCCGAAGTTCAAATAGTATGGTGGATACAGCGCCTGCAAGAATATGACTTTGCAAAACAACACAGGTCTGGACGCATTCACAGCAATGCAGCTGAAACTGTCCAGGAAGCCATGCAAACCATCCTGTCGTCATTGTGAATGCCAGGAGGAGAAGGTTGGTGTGTCGTAGAAAGCAAGGGGGACAATATTTCAATGCCCTATATCTGTTGATGGGTCATCTACATGGGACGAAAATGACAAAAATTATCATCTTGCGTCCAATATTCGAGTGGTAGGAAACCAGGCAGCGACCGAGATGGGAGGATATATCTAGCCTAGGCATGACAGTTAAGGCATACTGGGCACAGTGGAATTTCCTTGTTATAAAGAATGGTGTGCTTTACAGGAACTGGGAAAGTAATGATAGGAATGGAGTCATTTACATTCGGTGCTACCAGAATGGAGAATCCCAGAATTGCTACGAGAACTGCACAACAGGACAGCAGGTGGTCACTTCGGTCTAAATAACACACTTGAGAGAGACAGAATGAGATTCTATCGGCTGCATTGTAGGGATGATTTGAGAAGCTGTGTGTCTCTCTGATGTTTGTACTGCAAGGAAGGGTCTGAAGGTTAAGGGACGCTGTCCCCTCCAGAGGTACAATGTTGGGGCCCCATTTCATAGGATGGCAGTTGACATTATCGGACCCCTACCAATCACTGAGAGGGGAAATAGATACCTTCTGGTAGCACAAGACTATTTCACAAAGTAGCCCGAAGTCATACCGGTGCCAAATCAGTAGCTGAAGCCCTTGTCGACCATGTTTTCTCCAAATTGGAGTGTCACTTGAGCTTCATTCGGACCAAGGACGAAATTTTGAAGCGACTCTTTTCCAAGAAGGAATGAGGATTTTAGGAATAAAGAAAACCCGAACCACAGTATTACATCCTCTGTCAGATGGAATGGTTGAGAGGCTAAATCGTACCCTGGAACAGTATCTGTCTATTATCATACAAGACAATCAGAGGATTGAGACTCTAAGTTACCCTTATTTCTCCTAGCATATATCTCTGCGGTCCACGATTACACAAATGTAACCCTTCAAGGATGCTATTTGGGAAAGAGTTCCGGCTACCTGGTGACCTGCTTTACGGACGTTTAGTGGAGGAAGAAGCAGCCACTCTAGAATATGCTATTAAGTTATGTCAGAAGTCAACTGACATTTATAAGTTTGCCCAGAGGCACATTAACATCAACAGTGACAGAATGAAAACACAATATGAACGAAGAAATCATGAGGAGACTTTTCAAGAAGGACAGCTGGTGTGGTTGTACAATCTTCAAAGGAAGAAGATATATTACCAGAAGCTACAAAAATCATGGTATTGCCCGTACATGATTTTGAAGGGGATAAATGATGTAGTCTACAGGATTTGCCGACAGGGCTCTCGGGCAAAGCCTAAGATTATCCACACCTACCGACTGACGTACGAACGTCCTGATTCTGTACAGTCTGTTCTGAACGAGCAGACTTAAGGAGGGGGCAGTGTTATGTTCTTCAGCAGGTGCCGACTCAGCTGCCCGCATCGTAATTGGAGCCCCACCTCGTCTACCCCTCTTCCTGGAACGATGTGATCGCGGTTTCCTAACTTTCCCCTTCTGGGAATTCCGTGAATGCCGACTTGATGGTGTCACATACCTCCTCTCGCCTGCTAGTCTTTCCGATATGTTTAGCGACGACGCAAGAATGTTCTGGTGATACTGGCTGGTGCCTCAGCCCTCCACGATGCATCACACAAGTTGGGGAATATTTTACGTGGCGGCGTAAGACACTATATTTACAGCCACAACCACAACTCTGTGGCCGGCAGTCTTTGACGGAGGCCGCCTTGGCGGATGTGTGCGAGTGAAGAGAAGTGTGGACGACGACTGGTGATTGCGGGACATGGCGAGTGAGGTGTTCGTGTCTTGAATGGACGCAAGGGTGTGAAACCGATGAATGAAGCCTATTGTGTGTGAGGGTGCTTGGAGGACTCTAGAACATTGCCACTGGCGGGACATGGACTGAACTCAGGTGGGTTTGACTGAAAGTGTAATACTGGTTTTATTGTAAATATTCGAACTGTCGAATATGGATGCATAAATTATAAAATAATTGAATAGATTGATACACTGACTATGGGGAATGATATCTAATTATTTAATTTCATTGGCTGCTTTGTCGAAATTACAAGTTTTATTATTTGAAGTCAATTGTACACAGTAAGTGATTTCATTTTATTGTGAGTATTTGAGTTCAAAGAATTTTGCAGTAATTATTGTAAATAAAATACGAAAATTTTAATTAATTCTTTTATTTGATTAAGACCTTAATCCTTTTAACGAACATGGTATAGCCCACTTAATTTCTAGGGAGAGAAATTTTAACAATATATTACATTACTGCAACAAGACACAACAAAGTTATACGATTAAAATTTAAAAATTATATGGAGCTACACAGTCTTCTGCACTTTGCCATTTAACCGATATGCTCACTTGCTGGGCTCTGCCATGTACTAATTGTAGCGGTCGTCATGTTTTACTTTTTGATGTTTCGTCTGTTTCTCATACCAAGTTAAGAATTTAAAACTTATTTTCAAAATTTAAAGGTTTCATGACCTAAATCCCTATAAATTCGGGGATTAATCTGGCATGAAAATGAAACCCGGAAGCCTTTACTCATCGAGCCACTTTTGTGAGATCATTGGTGGCTGATTTTCGGGAAAACTTTTTTACTCCCTTCTTGTGTTGGCATACAGTAAGTGCTTGAAGTATACCCTGCGGTATGTTAAGAAACTAGATATACATATATCTGTGCATACTGTTATCTGTCAAATGTCTCTTTATTCAATGTGAAATCTTCAAGGCTGTGTCACATTTATGCAGATTCTCCACTAAGCCGGACGTCCAGCTAGGTACGTATAAATTGAATGTAACGTGTTACAATTGTACTTGTAAATACAAAAGTCACCCGCCATACTCGACTTAAGCTTTCAGACTTGAAACTTCAGTAGGAGTACGTCAATTAGGGTAACATAATTTACAGAATGAACCAATGAATTACTTTGTGAGAAATTTTTACTGTGAAAATTTAATATTTATACTGGTACAAAGTTACACCTCCATTTTGTGTATCTTTGTACCATTTTAATAAAATAAATTTTATTAAATACATTACTTTAACACACCCCACTTCAGACATCGGAATAAATTAGAAAGATCTTTAATGAAATTGCAAAAACAAACACAAACCTTATTATTGTGATTTTTCCCCAATACACATATAATAAAATTGTTATAGACTACTATGCATTATTAATTTACAAAACAAAGTATGATACTTAAACTAAATGCTAGAGTAAATTAGCACAATCATATATATAAAATTAAGAAACAAAAATACTTGAAAATAGATGTAATTGCAATACGGTAACTTGACTCTACGTAAAAAACTAAATATATCTATTCATTCATTTTCATCAGAGCATAACAAGTTGTCACTTATGTGTAAAATTCCTCTTTTGTTCACTGTTAAAATGCTTGTTTCATCCAATTCCTTAATTACATCTTTTCTCACATACTATAATTTGGCTTCCTTTGTAGGCCAAATCCAAGTCCTTCTTTCTCTGGCCATGCAGCTTATTGCACCCTTTTCTTGATAGCAATCACCTTCCCCCTGGAATATGTTTCTCTTGGTATAAGACAATTACTTAGTCACCGACAAAAGCTTCATGGTCGACTATTAGAGTGTTTTTTTTTCAAAGAACCAAAACTGGATTTAGTACTATCTGTACCCAACAGATCAACTATAAACTCTTCACTTAACATAGTGTCATTGTCCGTAATAAAAATGTGTTCATTATTAACATGCAATGGATCAACATTCACATTTAATTTAACCAGGATATTTTCCTCACTAGCACCATTTGCATTTTGACTTACCTGCAAAGTCCTCACAGTGTATCTAAAGTAATGTCTTCTTCCCCCTCGTGTTTTGGGCCCAGATCTTGGCCTTGATGCACTAGTTGTGAGCTCCCTGTGTTGTTGATCAGATTCTGGATCCTCTAGATCTTTATTACGCATTTCTTCTTCACGTGTTCTCTTTTTTATTTATTTTTCACTTCTTTGTTAGAACAGAACTCTTTAACTTCTTCTGCAGAAACACTCTTTCCTGGTTCTACCGGCATTTTATACTTCCTTACCTTCTTAACTGTCAGGTCTGACTGTCAAATACTTTCACGGTAGGTATTAAATTCCTATGCGACATTTTCTGTGACAGAAACAATATCTTACGCATAGTCTGGAAGGTATTCCATTTCTCTGTTACGATTAACTGGAGAGAGACCACACTTCTCAAATCCTTTCACCGTATTGCGAGTTGCTGTATTTTGTCCACGTCCTAGAGCTTTACTCAAGAAAGCACTTAAGGTAGCTTTAGTAAGACAGCTTTTCTTCTTTCTATCCGGCATATTCCTCTAATCTGAGAGAACGGCCCTCCAATTCGACTCCAGAGACGAGAAGTAAGCAGCATCAAGGGGATGGTGAAGGTGTGTAGAATTAGGTGGCAGACACACAAAGGATATGTTGTTTTCTTCACACAATGTCAATGTTTTCATGGAAATGTGCGAAGATAGATTGTCTCCAATAATGATTTTCCTTCCTGATTTCATCCTGGCAAATGGGAGGAAATAAAACTGGAACAAGTCATGGAATATTGATTTTTCCATCCAACCACTATCTGACGAATTAATTTTAGTTCCAACTGTGGCATAGTAAAGTCAATCCATCCACTTATGTTTCCCTTTAAAAATAATGTATGGTGGCAGAAATTCACCTTCTGCATTGCCACAGAACATGACTGTGTAACATGATTTGAATGAGTTCAGTATTTTCTCTGGATGGCGACATGATCTGCGAAATAAAAGTTTCCCTTTTGATGGGACATCGTAAAATCCTGACTCATCGAGATTAATCATGTTTTCATGGAGAATGTCTTCACTTATTGAAAATGGTCATAACACTTCTTTATTACTCCCTCGTTAACCAGGGCCCTTTTATGCGCAACGTTGGTGGCAAACTTATGCGATAGCTCTGCTTTGTGCCTTTTCAGAAATGACTGTGCCCACTCCCACCCTGCATATTTTTTTTGGAAAGCGATGGACTCGCTTATTAGATGCATTCAAAGAGCCTTTGACAATGCACCGTAAATCAAACACTGATATAGGAACACCCATGTCACCTACCTCAGTGCAGTGCTCGACAAATGCAGATTCTTCTTGAGGAGAGAAGATATTAGGCTGTCCAACATTACCCAAGTGTTTCTTCGTATCTTGTTCACTAAAGTTCAGCGAGTGATATCATAGCTGCGATTTGCTTCCCGCTGACCAATACATCCTTTTGTGACTTTTTCTATTATTTTTGCTAATGTCTCAGATTAATAATGCATATTTGTTCCAAACTGCCTTGTCCCTGCCTTAAAATGTCTTTTCTGGGCCATAGCTTTTGAAAATGAAGAAGAAAAGTGGTTTTACCTTCTGCTATTAATACTGTTAACATATGTGCAAACCACAATATTAGACTATCATGGAAGCTATTAAAAATGATGAGTTTAATTACAATTAAATTTTAATTTGTTCTTTCCTTTAAATCTTTATAATGATAGAGGGAGAAAATTATAAGAAACACAATTTATTTTATAAAACTTGGCAATGAACATGATAAAATTATGTAGATTTATATGTATTGGCAGTAAATAAGAAAAATGGGCCAACATTACATCATTTTCTTGGTAACTTTGTACTGGTATGAAGTTACCCTAAAAATCACTTGGAACTATAGATATTGACATAAAGGCATTCATAAAATAAAACACTATATTAAATTCGCTCATAAATAACAGATTATAAAATAAAACAGCTGTTATATATATATATATATATATATATATATATATATAATACGATGATACGTTTTACCTGTGAATATTATTTATTCTTACTGTTTATACTTGAAAAATATAACAAGTGACAGCTTAAAATGGATCTGGATTCCAAATCTCATTTTATTTCCAAAGAACAACTAGAAAAATAGATAATATAAATACTACTAAAAATTAATAAAAACCCATGCAGGGAAATTAGAAAATCCCGTACGAAATGAAATAAGGAAATGGTACAAATTTACCCCCACCCCCTTCCCTGGTACAAAGTTACCCCAATTGACTTATCGGATATAATTTTTTTCTACTGCTAGTAGGCCTACATGAACATTTTGCATACTTGTCAAAGTATTTTCCGTGACAGAAGCTTATGGTTCAAGCCAAGTCCCAATAGTTATCCTTAATTTAACGGTGATGTACGATAAATGTCGTACTATAATTGGGAGGTACTGTCTCGCTTACTACGGAGGGCTTCATTCTGAGTACAGTATTGTTGTTCCTGAGTAGCACTGTTTTTCAGAAGTCACTCTATCGCTGGTAAGTTAGAGCAGGAGTCCAGCTGCCTGAATGTATTATGCGTTTCGGACCCAAAGAAACAAGGAACTGATACGGTTGGCACTGTCATACCCATTAAGTACGAGACATCATAATTTTTACACTCTACAGGAAAGTCACTCTCCAGTACATCATAAGACTTCACAGGTTGCAGTTAGCACGTTACAAGTTAACATAGGCCTAATATGGATAAAAAGAGTTTAGCGCCTCTAAAGAAATTCAGAGCTTTTACATCGGAATTTCCATTAAATCACATAGGACGGAAACATTTTATTTATTCATCACTTTCTTTTATATATAAAAAATCGAATTTTCTCAGTAGGCATAATATATATACTTCAAACTGACGGTTTACGATGTTGTCTTTATAAGCGAAATAAACTCATCCTAGTACAAACAATTAGTCATATTCTACGTTACCAATTCCTGATTGTCGTACACTTTACATCATTAGTAAAGGGTTGAAATCTAAATAAAAACAGTTATTAACATATCTAAAATATTGTGTGCAATGTTGCTATATAATAGTACTGAAAAATCAAGCTGGTAAAAATTATTTAAATTTAAACTTCGTGCTTGATTTAAAATCACTGTTTTTTACCATTAGTAAAGAAGCTGTTAGCAGTAGGCATAAAGTTTGTGATTAGCTATAGCTGTAGAGTTGCACGAAAGGCAACAGTTATGTTTTATTTTAATTAAGGATTTTGACGCATCTGCTTACACCAAATAAATGTTTGATAGTCAAACTACCAATTAACTTTATTAACCCATAAAATATTATCACTCACACATTAGTAAAGGCATTTATAAAAGTGGTATTTTGTTCAATTAGGGGCTTTAAAAAGCCCTAAATAAAAATATAATATAAATATTCTCGTTTGCGGAAATCTATAACCTTCGTTAATCACACGCTATCAGTACATTGCGAATTGCCACAATCCTCATGGTACCATTTTCCGACGGAAGCCAGACTTGATTGTTGTGAGTACCGATGCAGTAGTTCCATATTTCCACTTTCAGATTATAAATCAGTGTCCGCATTAGTTTCTTAGTTATTTACAGTATTAGTAATGGGTTAAAATCTAAAAAAAAAACCGTGATTAACTTATACAATCCACAATTATATAAATGTACTCTCTGCTTTACATATAAACTCAATGTTTTTGGCAAATATTTATAAACAACAACATTACAAATTTATAATATCTTTTTTTTAGTACTGAGTATGCCAGCGTGCGCCATAAGTCCAAATGCAGGACAGAATATTTTATTTCATGGTTATGGATCTCAGGAGCTAAATATACCAGTATTTAGCATAACAGCAAACATTGTCCTGAACACATTCAGCAGTGATCGAACTCAGCCTTTCGAATGCGACTCTCGTATACTGTTAAATAAGCTCTGTCCAACCAGTAGGGGGAGCGTAGGGATACTGGGGCGAAGGGAGCAAGAGTGTACAAGTGCCATTTGATTAACCTGGAGAGGGTCTCGGAGGCAGGGATTACAAGTTGGTGCTATGTTTCCAAGGTTAATACACACACTCTACTACCTCCTCAAAACCCTTTCCCCCATGGAGACTTGGAGACACAGGTCAGCGACAGGTACCCCACAGGGAGGTGTTGTGTAACCGCCCGCCTCCGCCCATGCCTTCCACCATGCCACCAATTTCCTTTGATCCATTCTCCGACTGACCCTGGAGTTGATTTATTGCCCTGAGAGGTATGCAGTGGGTGTCTGACATGTCCCCCAGTCACTTCTGAGCAGCGTTCTGAGTGCCATAACATCAAAACTAGCACAAGGGACATTTGGAGCTATAGGTTTCACTATTCGGTGTCCAGTGCTCTACTGAGCTCTGCCGAGGGGTGCAACACCCGCCATCTGAGTTCCAGAGTTGACTGCTAGTTCAAGAGACAATTATGCCTTAAGCCCTTTATAAACATAGTTAGTCAGAATTTCCGAACCGTTGAATCTATTGTCATCAAATTTATAACATACACATAGTCCCCGACAACAATCACGGTGGTACAGTCAATTTTGCCTAAAGCTCTTTTATAAGTGTAGTTAATAATTTCCTAATTGTTGGAGCTTTAATCATCAAATTTATAACATACACATTGTCTCCATGTTCAATCAGGGTGCTAGAGTCAAATATGACTTATGATAGTTAGTCATAATTTCCGAAACGTTGAATCTATAGCCATCCAATTCATAACATACATATTGTCCTCTGCATATGCAGCAATGAATTATGCATTACTACATATCGCTACTCTCTCTCTCTCTCTCTCTCTCTCTCTCTCTCTCTCTCTCTCTCTGTAACCATTGGCTTGTCGAGAGAATATGCGTCTCTAGCAAGATTTAGTTTGCGATTAAAAACAAACACCTCGATATTCTTACCTAATATATTATTTATTTTTATAGTACTCTTTTATTTCGAAATATGCAAAGATTCTAGCAATTATGTGTCAAACATTAATTTTTTTATATTTTCTCAAATATTTTTAAGAATCGCCAAAAATATAGGAGATCGCAAAATGCATTGAGAATCGACGACTTATTGGAAGGTGTCAAAATATAACGAGGACATTAAAAAAAAAACTACTTCAATAAGTTTTAACCCAGTCATCTTCATTTCGCACAATCAACATTAGTTAATGCTTTTATTACTTGAATTTATTTGTGTATCTTAAAGAAACACATTTAGCGACACACAGACGTAAAGGATGTAGGATACAGGGAGTTAGTCGTTTCTTCATTCTCTGTCAAGGATTCATAGATTATTTATCCGCATAAGAAATAAATTTTGAGAATATTTACGTATCTAATAAACATACACAAGAAGTAGTTGCATACTATGTTGAAATTAAATATCCATCACTCGGCAAAACACATCTATAGAGATTGGAAGTGACTGTGGACTTAAGGTATTAGTGCTTTGTTCGTCTGACAATATTTGTAAGAATTTTTGGTCGTATGTGAATCATTTTGCATATAATAATATGTTGTTTGCTGACCATGGTAACGCACGATTTCATCTTTGGCCGTACGATCAGTGGCCCCAGATGAGCTGCGTATATCGCCATCGATGTCATTCGGGGTAGCCTCGATGGCATCTTCAATTACATCAGTGCCATCTACTGAATCAATACATCGTCACTCATGTCGCTTCTGCGATAAAACCTTCGTATTCAACCAATGCACGAAGGCACGAGAAGTATGGCTGTGCGATGAATACAGATCGAGTGCTACACAAGTGCACGGATTGTGGATTGTCATTTGCTAGGAGCCATAACTTGCAGAGACATGCGAAAACCTGCAAAGCTGTAGAACCTTCACCTACAGGTCATCGACTTCTTTGGTAATTTTTTATTGTCTGGTTAGATTACCCGAGAGATATACCATAATTCAGACTGCCCGATAAGGCGAGGACATGATGAACTGATGAATAATAAATTAGTCTACATGCAATTCATACAAATTCTATACATTTAATTCAAGGTAGAGTTAGCATACTATTACGAGTGCTACGGTAAAAAGTGCAGTAGCACACTCAGACTCCCGAGAGTCTTGTGAGGGAGGATTAGGGTCAACAACCAGTAGAAACAGTAAAATATTATTTTTAATTTGATTTGGCTTTACACCATCTTGGATTTTCACTACGTTAATGTTGCTATGCACATTTGCCTGCGAAGACCTGAACAGATATCATGTGTTCTCCCTTCTGACTTGGTTGGAGAAAAACTTTTAATTATTTTATTTTACATATTTTTAGCAATAATTTAAAAGCCTGTGAAATGGGCATATTAATTTTGAATAAAATTAAACAATAAAATTTAAACTCATTACATATTCTAAAACCACGCTTTCGCAACAGACATATTTCAAAAACCAAAATGCTTCGCTCTTCGATCCATAATAAAATTAAAGTTATGCATTGAGTTATTGCATGTTTCATTTCTCAGTGATATAAATACGTGTAAGTTGACACACTAATTCATGTAATGTGAACAAAGACAGAGTCATAAATGAAAACGAGTACTAAAATCACTTTTGTTTGGTTACTACCCTAAAATTTAAAAATGTAAAATAAGTACTTTTAAGCACTACCCTCGTTATCAATTTTATTTTTATATCATGTAAATAGCATCATATATATTATGTTGAATTATGAGAAAACATGCGCGTCTCTCCACCAAACTTCCTTCCTGAGAACTAGAATTTATATGACAAGAAATGCCTGCAATCTACACAGTAGAGAGAAAATGACTGCTTCGCAATGGAAGGGTGAGGGGTGAAACTAATTCTTTAATTTGTCACCAGAGTGCGTAACCACCTACTTCTCAGTCTTCGCAACAAGCTGATCGACCAACACACACCAAACCTTCCCGAGTTGGCGTGTCTGTGATTTCCGTTATTACTGAAAACTTTCAGTTACCTAGCCTATTACACGCCAACACAGAATGTATCTCCATGCACAGTTTTCGTGAATGATATTACAATCATACAAATTTGAATATATTATTATTAAAAATTAAAACCATTACATTTGCCGTTAACATGTGAACAAAAGTTTACATACAAAAAGGAGATATTTTCTCCTCTCCAGGTATACAGCAGGGTTTCATATAAAAAAATTACATAAAATCCAGTAACCGACAATTATTCTGTTAAAGGAAATAGTTTCAAATGTATAAATATTTTTTTGCAATACGCTAGCTTACATAATTGATCATATACCAAGAAATAATCTATTAATCCATCTTTTGTTCACTATTACTAAAAAAAAACTCAAATCCAGTGCTAACATCATCTGAAGTCATTCTCAAATGCATTAATCTCTCTCCACAAGTTATATTGTAAATACCCGTAGAGCATATATGCATTCAACGAAACACATGAAGAAATACTTACCTATTGCATGCTGTTACGATTTGACCTTTTACCTGTGTCACTGTCCTGTTTACTATTTCTACTAAGGTTGAAACTGTACAAGTTTTTGGGGATGCATAACTTAGTAGCATAAATAACAGCGCAGATACTCTGCGAGCAGCAAGTTTATTTATTAATCTCAATTTATTCACAGTTATAATTATAGTGTTACCAATCACTAATACATTAATAAGTGTTAAAAGTTATATAATTAGACTCGGCTCTGCAATATGCCAATACGCTAACCTGAACTATATAGCTGGTCAAGAATTTGAACTCGGCCCGACTGTCCTTAGACGTACCCGCCTAGCGCCAATGGAAGGTTATTCTTTCCACTGCATTGTAATAGTCGTAGTCCCTGCTCGATTAGCAGTCGACCGGGACCCCCGCCGACAGCAGCAGTACCTCTGCGTCTCGACGTCTTCCATTCAGCTTGGGGGGGCGCTGCGCCTCTTCGGCCCACACTTATATACCTCCCAGCTGCCTGGCCTCGTGCTTCATGCCACCCCTGTTTACTCTATCTCCCAAATTCCGCCTACAGTAACTGGGTCTCTGCTCAGCTTGGCTTGGCAGACCTCGCTGCCCAAGCTGCGTCCGCGACATGGCCCCCTCTCTTTGGAACATCGATCGTCCCGATCGCCGACAGACTGGGGTGTACCTTTGTTTTATATACAATGGAGTCATAACTACATAT
This sequence comes from Dryococelus australis, assembly GCA_029891345.1. Taxonomy (NCBI): domain Eukaryota; kingdom Metazoa; phylum Arthropoda; class Insecta; order Phasmatodea; family Phasmatidae; genus Dryococelus; species Dryococelus australis. Next base: position 165,463,552 of record CM056994.1, on the reverse strand, counting down.
TACTAAGCAGGCGTTTGTAAGAAAATTTTTTTATTTCAGTAGCACAGATCTAAGTCTTTTTATACTAAAACTGACACTTCTAAGGTCAATTCCGTAGTTATAATATTTCAACAACTTCTCCCTTAGAATTTACATTGCATTTATAAAAGTAACAGCTAAGATTGCGTTGAGATACAAGTCTTACTTGATACATAGTCAACAGTATTCAATGAAAAAATGTAGTAAACTGAACACATTCACTATTTGAAAATGAAAATTAGAGCACCAAGAAGATTTGTGCTGGAACAATCTATTGTTTCTATAATTCAATGTAACTTTTACAAAACAGAAATTTGTCCGACTTCCTTGTCGATAAACATTTGTTTAGTATCATAACTAATACTAACTACCTATATATATTTGTGATTTACTTACTATGTTGCTTCGTGTCGCCACATTGATAGAAGAATGTGGTCGGCACCTGGTTACCCTGTTAAGAAAATGTATGTTTTATACGGCGCCTATCACAGGGAAGTTGGCCGAAGGGTAGTTTTGCTGCCCCGTATGTTGCGACACTCCACAACAGTATGTCAAGATTTGATATCAATCAATGTGAATTAATTTACTTGGATGCTTATCTATATTTTAATATACACATTTTTTGTTAGTTTAATCTTTTTACCGAACAATAGTCTTGAACTTGCTAGTATATTATTCCTCAACTTAAATTTAACTACTAGTGACAGCTAAACTAATGTTACAATCATAGTATTTACAGTAATTAGTGAATTAATATGTGCAGATAATTGTTTTCTAACACTTCTTACAATTATAATATAATAATTTATAATAATATAATATTTTATTATTACAATGATGAGAGCCCCCTCCCTTTGAAATACCACTACAATCAACATGTGGCACCTGGAGTGTTCTAGAACTGTGCTGCGCTCTGGTAGCAGTACTGCAACTACGTGCGGGAAGGAATTAGCATGTACCCCACGCACGTGCACTGTACTGTGATGTGATGTGTCAACTCTATTATTCGTGTGCACAGTGAAATGCTTACTAGCAAATCCACTTATTGTATTACAGTGGCGTGGTAATATTTGCTTATAATTAATGTTTATCTGGCATGTATGCTTTTGGTGCATATCGCTTGCAAAGAACTGCATGAATATCGCTCTTCAACATTTATGAGCGTATGCAACAAATTAATGTGAAAATTCTAGACGCCAGCCAGCTTATTATATATGTTGCGTCTTGTGCTGCAATCCTTACTAATCACATCTAAACGGAGCATCGGATCCGCATAATTTTTTGCACAGAGATAGCTGGAAAGCCGAAGACTTACATAGGTTACTTTTTATCCCGGAAAAATATTCAATTTCCTTCAAAAAAATTCTTATTTTAATTTTTGCGAAGTGTGTTTTTTTGTTTGTTTGTCCTTACAAATCAAAACGAAGCAACGGATCGACGTGATTTTTTCGTACAAATATAGTTGGAGGGCTGGAGAGTGACATAGGCTAATTTTTACCCCAGAAAAAGATCTCTTTTCCTTCAGAAATATTCTTATTTTAATTTATTCGAAAATGTGTTCGTATTTTTTGCACAGTTAGTTGGTGGGCTGGGAAATGACATGTGCGACTTTACATCGTTAACAAAACGAATTCTGGCATTTTGAAAGAGGCACAGGAGAAATAATGGAGTATTTGCCAGTAGAGACAGTCATGGTAACAGAACATAGCACTTCATATCCTGTAAAGTTACTGAATTTTCTACAGTTGACAGGTGCGCCCTCACATAAGCTCCAATTGAAATTAGGCGTTCCGGTCGTGCTTATGGGAAAATTTAGATTCACCACGATTATGTAATGCGACGAGGCTTAGTGTCACAAAACATAATTATTTATCCCACAAAACACGCAAGCAAAGCAGTCGGTAAAAGATAGTTACACATGATTGAAAGGCAATGCAATGGTGTGTTATCATATACATCTGCCAATTAAAGTAGCCTACGTGTATTGTTGTACAATGACGACTGCTCCTGTCGTAGGCTGAGCACGTCATTCGCTGGATGTTCAATGCGCCACCATGCTGTGCACCACCATTAAAGTTGGCGCGGTGCATAGCTTGTTTTGCCGGCAACTCTTTTTATCGTTGTCTTGTGTCCAACTTTCCCTAGGTTATATGGAAGTGATTTAGGCCTCTACTGGAGAAGATAAACTTCGCACTTTATATATTCTCATCTGTTTTGCGCGAGCTTAGTTAATAGTATAGGCACTTAAAAAATTTTAACATAAAGAAATATCAGTGCTAGTACCAAAACTGCAATAGCGATTCCGCTCACGTAGTTATAATGTTCTTTTGGAAGGATCGCATACGATTTATTGACTTCAATTATGTGTAAGTTCTTCATGTTGTGGTAAGTTGGTAACACCGGAAGTATGGCATGTTTAATTTTCCAGTTAGCATTTACGGCAATCGTGACATCATAAAAATGAATATCTTCATCTAATCTCAGTGGATAGGAAGTACCGTGGTCACACTTAGCACTACTGGTGCACGTGCTTCGCAAACGTGTGTAACTTCAATAATTATTCGCGTGTTAGACCTCAACTTGCAGCCGCACGGTAGTAGTATTTCAATACTGTCAACATTATTGTCCTCGATATCTCTGTTTAAGGTTTGATTTACACACATGAATTTCATTTTAGGTGGTGCGTTCATGAGGTTATACTGATGCAGAAGTATGTTGTTGATAACAAATGTGATGCTCGTGGAGCATGCAAATTTGCATGAGTTAATTAATTTCCGGAAATCATCTAGTGCTATAGCCACTCGTACACATTTGTGTTGGTCACTAGCGATGGTTGGGCAATTTTTTATTTGGTCATTTACATCATTGTTTATAGTTCCCTAGAAATAACTTTTTTTTCATTTTGTTCAATGTTTTAACCGTTACAAAATATCCGTCTCCTAATAGTGAGTCATGATGTGATCATATGATCTAATTTATGTAATAATTTGGTACTAATGTGAGTTTTTTCTCTCCTACTGGTGTATGAATTTTCAAGTAAATTTCTCCATTAGCCGCAGTCTCCTAGCTAAATTGATATGTTTAGGTTCGGCTTTTGGTGTATCTATCAACACAGTTTTTAATTTTGTATGTGGGGATCGTTTGCGTATTCACCTAAAAATTGTGACTATTCAGTTTCTATAGGGCACATAATAATTCTTTATTGTTTTAGATTTTTAAGTACTCCTGTTTATGTTGGTATACTGGTAGATAATGTATTGCATCCTGTATTATTTGCTATGATAATTTGTCATATTAGTTGTGGATACATGCATGTGACTTTTATTATTGTTGGTTTACTTTCCATTATGAATTCGATATCAACTTGAAACACTTCTGATATTATTTTTGCTATAACTTGGAGGGGAATAATTTCCTCATTTAAATAGCTTTACTTATATGTGACTTACCACATATGCTTTTGTTTTCTCAAAATGATTCCTCATATCTGTCCAGTTATATGTTATGTGATTAGCTATGAGTTATTATATTTCAGTCTGTTTATATTTTGATATAACATTTCTACTAATGTCCTATATATTATTGTGAATCAAAATGACATTTTGACTTTGTATTTATGATAATTTACCTCTATAAATTTTGTTTGTGCTTGACTACGGTCAGTGTGCGGCTAATCGCGTCAGCTTACATGTTTAATTTCACTTTACCTATTTTGGCTTGGAAATCGTATTCTGCTTATTCAATCGCCATTTCTTGTATTCAGAAGTTGTGTTCCACTATAGTTTTCAAATAGCTCAGACTGGGAAGGTCGGTTTCGTTCGTAAAAGCTCTTCTGTAAATATACTGTCTGAAATAGTTACAAAAATATTTCATTGACCTAGTTCTTGTTGTGTAGTACTACATTTTGCTTTGTTTAAGGAGAATATTTTGTATGCAAATGCTATCATACTCCTGTTTTTATTCTACAGTTGCTATTGCATTAAGACTGCACCTATCGCCGCCTGCGACTAGTCGCGCGCCAAAATGGTCTGTTTGTGTTCAACTAATTTTTGGAAAATTAGTGTGGTTTGCGCCACCTTTTTGAGCTCTAAGAAAGCTTTATGTTCTTTGTCTACACATTTATATGATTTGTGTTGTTTCATTTATTCGTAAAGAGGATCTGCTTTAGTGGCGCATTTTTATGAAGTCATGCCTAAGAATGTCCATAACTCTTTAAAATTTCCTTGGGTTAGATCTTTGAATGGGTTTTACTTTTTCTGGGTTGGTTACTATCACTTAGGGTATAATGTAGTGATATAATATTTTAATCTCTTGTTGGGCAAACAAACATTTCTTTGTTATTATTTTTTATGTTTTTTTTTTCAAATATTGCATTGCTCCCTAATGTTTGAACATGTTCTCGAAATATGTTTCCTATGATAAAAATGTCGTCGATATATGCAATGGCTGTATTACATCGCAATGGATTTAACAGGTATCAATGAATTGTCGAAAATACTGCGGGGCTGTAATAAGTCCCATCTGCATTCTCCGATAGTAATTAAGGCCTACACCATATATTGTGAACAGTAGTTTGTGGCGATCTTCCTGCTTTTCTGGCATAGCATAAAAAACAGAAAACAAATCTAATGAACGAATTAATTGAGTGTTGTAATATATTTAATATATCTTCAGTTCTTGGGAGAGGATACTGTTACCTTTAAATGAATGATTAAGTGTCTAAAATCTGTTAAAAATTGTATACCCTCACTATTTTTGCGAATAACTAAACTTGGGGCAACATAAGTAGATTCCGAATGCTCCACGAATCCAGCATTTTCCATATCTCTAATCTATTGCAAAATTTATTCCCTAATACTTGGGCTAATTCTTTATGGCCTAGTATGAATTGCCTTGTATTTACTCATTTATAATTTTATTTGGTAATTATTAGCTTCTGTAAGCTCTAGTATATTGTGAGCAAAACTATCTTTATTTTTGGTAATTACCTTTGTTATCTCGTGCTTTTGATATTCATTTAGGTTTTTATTGATTATCCATAATAATTGGTATTGAGTATCTGTTTCTATGGTTTCTAATCTATTGATACAGTATTCGATTATGTTGGTCTGTTCATTCTCTAACACATTAATGTAGATTGGGATTTGTAACACCATGTCACTATCATTACTGTAAATAAACATTATATTATATTTTAAAATGTTAAGACATTTTACATTATCATAATGTTGCGACACCCTTCCTAAGAGTGTGGCAAGTGGGACTTATACACAGCCCTTCAAGAACCAATCCACAAGAGGATAAGAAAATGATCAAATATATTTAAAGATTTCTGGTTAAAAAAGTGGACAAATGCATGACTTCCTTGGCATAACATGAATGTGATTAATTCGTTTAAATGTTTCAAAGTTTACACGGGATTATGGAAAATATTCATAGTTTATTAAATGTCTATATTCCCAGTCTTCCAAGAAAAAAATGGCACTGATTAAATATCACTTGGCCTCAAAATATTTATACAATGGTACCCTTTTCAAATATAAAATACAAATGCCCCTTAAAAACTGTACTAGAATTCCGCATACAAGTAGTGCTTGAACACAATTCAAAGTTAAATATTATCTCTCTCTTGTGTCATCATAAATAATTAAAGATAAAAATGTCTGGGCGATGTGGCATTCAGAACGAATAAAAAAACACGCTCTCAACTCCTTTTAAAAAATCCACATGGATATATTTACAAGTTTAGCATTTTCTTGGCAATTTTCTGAATACTTAAACATTTTTCTTCAATACTGGTTAGACACAGTCCAAAATTGGAGTATTTCCTGACTCCTAATGTGAGCATTCTCTTTAGTACTCTACTCGCAATACTGGCATTGACAATAGAGTCATTATTTTAGTAAAGTCCTACAAGTAACACCAATTACTTTAATTTTCCCATTCTAATACACTTTAAGAATTTTCGTCTGTCTTTATAAACATGGGTGATAACTTCAATCAGCCAAAAGTTCAACCAGAAATTTTCTGTCTTAGAATTCGGAAATACCTAAGTCTCCAATAACCTCTCAGAAAGCTTCTATAAAATTCTAAATTATTGGTGAACAGCCACTTCTGGCGACACAGTTCCATGCCACGGGGCTAAATATCCAGCCATGAAACCGCTGTGATTGTAGCACGGTCTGGCGAAGGCGTATCAAACTTCCCCCTACACTTTCTGTCAGTCTACTTCAAGCATGCACATCAGCTGGAAGCTTGGTCCGATCGATGGGACACAATTTCCTGTCGCATATATATAGGCCTGCTGGGGCAGGCTTAACATCGCAAACTATTACATGCGTGTATAATTTGAGTATGTAAAGTCACCATGTAAGTAATTTTAATTATTTTGGGAAGTTATTTTTCATGTAAAATTTTGTGTTATGCTGGCTATAGGTCACGCACTGCACATATTGTCTTCCTCGTCATACCAGTGTCGAAGCGGGCAGGCATAACTGGAGTGGAGTAACATAATTTTATGAGGTGCGTGCCTCAATCCTCCCTGCCCAAAGCGATGCTCCCAGTGAATGATCCTGAGAAGATGTCGGGAACTTTATCGAATTTGGCCAGAATTCATTGCAGGGTCCAGTCTACCAATACCATGAAGAAGTACCAGGAGAATAGACTCTTCACCAATGCAGCCTTTGGCTTCAACATCCAGAATATATTGGAACAGACCCAAAAGACAAAAGCGAGCATCAAAGTGCCAAACAACAATTCACATATTTGTCTCCCCATAACGTCATAAAAGGAGGGTTGGTTCAGTCCTGAAACCTTACACTGCTGGTTTTCTCTATTTTCAAATTAATCGATAGAAAATTTCTGTATAACACATTATAGTATAATAAAATACCCTATTAATTCTTAAATTCTGTTGAAACACATTGATAAATTGATCATATCTTATACCTTACAATTTAAATGAAGATGAAAACAATAATGTAATGAGCATGAACCTTTCAGAGAACACCAATGCTGGACATTCTTCCCAAAATACTAATGCTACAAAAATATATGCACATGTATGATAATTAACAACAATTATTACAAATTGCAGAACATACAAAAATGCTAACTTTAATCTAAACCCTAACAATCTCAATTCAGGGGTTTTAAGAAATCCTGTTCCTCTACGAAGATGTGCTTACTTTAACCTATGATATATGAGCCTTAGTAAAGCTCCTGGGACTACTATTATCCTCTAACCACAAAGTTACAGGAGCAAGAAACCTACAAATACTGAATGGACCAGAAAACTTCGGGGCTAACTTTAAGCTAAACTGAGATGCCTTATTGCTCAAAAAATGTGTGCCAAGGTATACCTAATCACCTACTTTAAAGGATACAGTGCTGTTTTGATAATCTTCCTAGAAGATAACTCTAAGTGATATTTTTTTATATTTTTAGAAGCCTCCTCCTAAACTACCTTAAGTTCTTTGGAATCAATGGTATCGCAATAAAACTCTCGAACTCCCCTGGAATTTATCAGTGGATGAAACTATTTTCCCCCTAAAAATACCTCAGATGGCACCTTCTTCGCTGCACTACTTATGACATTATTAAATGCCTATATAATCTGATACAAAACTTGGTCCCAATCCTTGTTTGGAATGCCCTTAAGGTGGCTTTCAAATCTGGTTATACCTTTCTACCAAATTGGCCTGTGGATAGTAAGGGGTAGTTTGTACTAATTTAATTCCCCATGAAAATGCTAGGTTTTTCATTTCAGTGGAAGTGATGAAGGCGACGTTATCAGTCACCAGTTGCACGGGTGTCCCGAAGATAGGGAAGTTTCTTTGACTAAGCAACGTACAAATTTATAAGGGTTTCATTGATCTTAAGTGGAAAAGGAATACAAATTTACTGAAACTGTCGATTTGCAACAAAAATAGAAGAAAATCCAGATTTAGTTTTAGGTGAAGGTCCAAAAACATCAAGATAGAGACATTCCCAGGGATACCAAACTACAGTTGTGCTATAAGGTCATATTATTTTAGTGTTTCGAGTTTTTGCCATTTGGCAATCCTCACATTGTTTAACAAGCTGCACTACTTCTTTCACTAACCCTGACCAAAAGAAAATGTCCCTAATCTGGCCAATCGTCATATCGTGAATATTTAGGCCACCAAAATAAGTGTTGTGATATTAGTTTAACAGTGGTCCATGAAACAGATGAGGAACACGAAATTTTAATGCACGAGTCTTGGGATCAACATGACCAATGAGGCCCTTCTTAACCTCATAGGTCCTCCCTTTCCAGCCTCAATGTTTGCATTGATGCTGACACATTCATGGTCAATTCCCTGATGATGCTGGACTTTAAGGTAAGCTTGGGTAAATTCATTTGAATCATGTATTTGATCAGTAATTACTTTTACTGAATATTTATTAACATTAGACTCTAAAGTAAAATCATCATAATTTTTTCAATTTCTATACTGTCTACCCAGAACATCTGTGTTCTTTTCCTTCACCACAGATACCTCATGCGGAATGTTCTTACTCATCACCTCTTGAACCATTTACACCTCATCCGGAGTATCTACAGAAAATTCTTCTGCATCAAAATCTTCGACAAGGCATCGGCTACTCCAATGTCCACTCCTTTGATGTGTTTGACATAAAAGCGAGTCGAACATACTAACAATCTTGCCAACCTGCCTGCGGGTTTATTTGTCGCCAGAAACCAGCTTAATGCCTGGTTATCAGTATGTAGTTCAAAATCGTTAATTTCAGGATAGTCCCAAAATTGTTCCATGCCAAAAATGACAGTGAGTACTTTCTTCTCATATATGGAGAATTTCTGCTCAGCAACAGTATACGTATGCTAGGATATCCAATGGAAACCAGTTGAACATTATCCCATTGGCAAAGTACTGCTCATAATGCCTTTGAACTAGCATCAACTGGCAAAACAAAAGGTTGGTCAAACTGAGGCAACCACAAAACAGGTGGTGTTGACAAATTCTCCTTTAGCTGGCAAAAGGCATGGTCCTGGTCAACCCCCGAAACAAAATCTAATCCTTTGTGTTTTAAAGCTTTCAAAGGTTCAGACATGTGAACAAAGTCGGGAATAAACTTAGAATAGAATCCCACCATCCCTAAAAATCTCCTAATCTCCTTCATGTTCTTAGGCACAGGTAAGATTACAATAGGCCAGATCTTTTCCGGATCCGTGATAAACTTCTGGTCAGAGATAACAAATCCTAAGTATGTTACATAAGTGGATTCCTAGGTAACTTTACCAGGGTTTACTGTGAAACCAGCTCCCCTCAGGAGAGATACGAAAAGACTCATATGCTTTATATGATCCTCGAATGTGTTACTATAGACACATACATCATATATATAGGTACACAGGAAGTTGTATTGAATCTCTCCCAGAACTTAATATAAAACCCCTGTGGTCCACAATTTATGCCAGTGGGCAACCTATACAACTGATACTGCCCCCAAGCTGTTACAAAGACTAAAGTTTCCAGAGAATCTAGATGAATTTCAAACTGCGGGAATGCAGAATTTAAATCAAACCCCGAAAAGTACTTCGCTTGTCCTACATTATGAAATACCGATTCGATAGTGGGTAATGGCTAGGAGTCAACATAATTTTTTATTATATTTGCGGTAATCGCAAATTACACAATACTGTTGCTGAGTTTATTTTGGCAACAAAAAAGCTGGACTAGAATACATACTTACAGATGGCTCTACAAATTATTTTTCCTTTTGCAAGTCTTTAATAATATTTTTAAAAATGTGTGCTTTTGGAGGAGAGACTCCATAGGGTACAGAAGAAACAGGCTTATCATCCTTTACCCGCAACACAATAGGAGTTTGATTATAATATTCTAATTTCGTGGTAACCACATCCACGAACTCTTCCTGCAATTGAGCTAAATGATTATCCTGACTCGAATCAGAAGGGCGATCATTTCAAATTTGGCAATTAAATCTCTTTGAAAGAATTGGCATTGGTTGATTTTTATAAAAAGCAAACCCTAGTTCTCTTTTGGCAACATCAATACATGCTTGGGTTTTCCGAGAAAAGCTATGCCTAATAGCAATTCATGACTCAGACCTGGGAGAATTCTAAATTCTTATTTCCAAGAAAATTTTTCCATTTTGATTTTGAAAATAGCAACACTCCTAGAATTTATCACACCACCATTTGCTAGAGAAAACCCAACTTCTTCTCTTTCTGAACTTGAATGAGCCCCTTGGGCAAATTTATAAAAAAGGTAAGAGCAAAAATTGTGACCAATCAACAAACAAGTAGCCCCTGAATCCAATAAAGCTGCTACAATCACTTCATCGGGAATAATGACAGGAACGTACAACAACACATAGTTATGTTCAAAATTCAAACTCTTAATTGAATGACTGCCCCCTGGGGGCACTAAGCCTTTTGCTTGCAAAAATTACAAACAATTTCCTGTGTCTTCCCTTCGGCAACCATTTTCCCATTACCAGTCTAAGTGTACCAGGTAAGAGTTCGTATTTTCTCATTACTGGTGGAATCTTCAAGGGTTACAGAAAAAAACAGCTTTCCTATAAAAACATTCTTTAGCTACATTATTCATTTTTCCACTATTTATGCAATACTTTGTTATTCTCCATTTTCCAACTTCCTTCCTCCCTATTTTCTGCTCACTCCCGGAATCACGAAGTAAAATACGGCAAGGTCTGCTCTACTTCAGTTACTAACGACGAGAGCTGTTTCAAAGTAGTACGTTTTTCGGAAAAGGCAAAAAAATCGGCTGGTTTTGGTAAGTAAATTGTAAAACATCATTTGAGTAAAATAATCTTATTCACAAGGGTAACCAAGAACCCCTACAAACCCCATTATTTCTTGCACAAAATCTTGCATACACTGTGAGGGAAGTTGTTTACTATCTATTAATTGCATCCACATTTTCATGACTAATATGTCACTTGAAACCTGATTAAGAAGTTTTTTTTTTATTAAGGTCTCAATCGCCTAATTTTCCTCCCTAGCCTGACAGAAAGTTGGTTATAAAGCATCCGGTACCTTGAATGTCACGGCTGTTTGTATTGAACAAGAATTTAAGGAAATAATTGATTGTATACTACAATAAATTATACTACTGACTCAAGTTTAAAATCTTAAAAACCTAGATAATTTAGCAGAGAGTTCAGATGGAACATGTCTCAATGATTTAAGAACTAGGTTTGACTCACCCACTGCTGCAGCCGTGCTGTTTTCCCCTTCATTACTACCACGCACCAGGGCCTACGTTCATATCCTTAGTTCGGCGATGCCTTCTGACTCATCCACGGTCTCCCCAGCCTCCAACAGCAACTGCGCCAGAGCCGGCTTGGAGAGTTTCTGTTTCCACCCTGTCGCCATTGCTAAATATAAAAAAATACAACATACACAAAAACGGACAACACCCCAAATCACTGTCCATAGATTTGATATTTCCTAACTATTTTCTTAGATACAAATCAGAGCCCAAGAAACTCTTGGAACTCTTCTATACAATTCTAAATTATTTGTGAATAGCCACTTCCGGCGCCACACTTCCATGATATGTGGTTAAACATCCGGCTACGCAACCGCCGTGATTACTGAGCGGTCTGGCATGGGTGGCTCAAACTGTCACCTACTCTTGACTGCCAGTCTACTTCGAGCACGCGCATCAGCTGGAAGCAATGTCCTATGGCTGGGAGACATTTTGCTGTCTCACGTACGTACGTAGGCCTGCTGGAGCAGGCTTTTCATCACAGACCATCACATGCGTGCATAATTTGAGTATGTAAAGTCACCAAGTAAGTTATTTTAATCATTTTGAGTAGTAATACACATATTTTTCATGTAAAAGTTCGTTTTATGCTAGCTATAAGTCACGTGCTGCACATACTGTCTTCCTCGTCATGCCGGTGTCGAAGCGGGCAGGCATAACTGGAGTGGAGTGACGTAATTTTATGAGGCGCATGCCTCAAAGTCAGTACCTAAAATTATATCAATTTTGAGGTTATATATTACTAATAAGTCCTGCTAAAATGTGTGGCCTGGTATGCCTAATTTTATATTTGAGTTAAATATGTAGGTGTCGATTTCCTCTGTTATATTAGGAGCTACTAGCACAAACTGTTCCTTTACAGTTTCTAGCTGTTGATTAGTTATTAATGTAATTGTTGTACAATTGTATGAGCGTGCTGTGTCTAACAGCGTGTCATATTCATTTACGGCGTGTTTTGACCTGGACACGTGGTGTTGATGTAATGACAATGTCTTGTTGACAATGGTAGCACTGCGCACATGGTGTTTGTACCTGGTCATGTCGTAGTTGTTGTGCTGAGTGTTGTTTGGAGCACCTCGGCTCAGTTTGTATGTTTTGCTGTCATCATCATAGCGCAAGCATGGTAACGTGTTTGTTTTGGTTGACCGAGCAGTCTTCCTTGTTTGCTCTTGTAGGTATTTTCAGTTTGATGTGACGAATGCCAATTTTGCTTTTAAAGCATTTGAAACGGCAATACACGTATGTGGATAATTCTATATCCTTATTAGGAAACCAGTCACTTTGCTTAGACTTGTGTCCATTATAAAAACATAGGGTGCATATCTTCTGGGCTTTGCTCCACGGACCTATGAACCAGTAGTCTACGTGAGTGGCCTTGTTGCGGTCCCCTGTTTTGCTACTTAGCTTTTATTCGCTCTCACTTTGTGCTACGTTGTTGGCGGCCTCAGCGTTCTTGACTACTTCCACATCATGGTGAGACATTTTTTTTGTTGTTCGTTTAATTGGTGTGGTTGTCTGCTCTCATTATAATGTGAATTCGCCTGTATTTTGTTTTTGCCACCAAAGAATATTTTTGACTCTACTATCCTCTCATTTCTGTCTATGGTATTCTGAGCTATTGGCGGCAGTCGTGCAACCATCGGTACACTGTGTTTGCTACTGACTGCGTTTAAAAACATTATGTCAGAATAAGATGTGCCTGGTGTATATTTGCTAAATATTGATCTACACCTATTTTGGGAGTAACTTTCAGCAGGGGAAACATGCTTTACCCCCCTCGTCATCTAGTTTTTTTTTTTTTTTAATTCTTGGTACCCTTATAATGCCTGTCGTATGTCTTTGAACCCCCTTGGTAGATTTGTGAGTTGGGCCTTGACATTTTCTTATTATTAGTCTTTTGTTTTTGTGTAATCAGGTCCCAGAATGGCTGAACTTTAGAATTACCTTGGGTTCACTATGGTGGTTCGTAATACTGTCTCCTTGTAACGGAAGCATATCCCCTCTCAATAATTACTAGGGATTGTGCCCTATTCTGAGACAAGTTTTGTGAGTAATTCGCTGTGTGTCTGAAATCAAATTCTGTAATAATTACTGGCCTTGTAATTTCTGTGATTCTGCATGTTATTTTGTTTTGTTGTGTTCAAATTTCCCATGTTCTTTGTTTTCTGTGCCTGAAGGGTGACATTTGCCACTTCTTCCTTGAATTTGTAAATTTCTTTGGGTAATTCCTCTGTCTCTGTGTTGTATGTGGGGTTGTTCAACGCTTGGTTCTATCTATGTATTTATAGTTCCACTCTCTTTAGATTATTTAATAGCTGTTCCACTATGTCATTCTGCAATCATATTATTTTGTATGTGAATGACTGCAGTAATTATTTCCACAAAATGATAATGAGCTCGGTATTTGACACATGTGAGTAGCATTTATGTCTGTAGGATAACAAGTCCTCGATATGTGTCTGAAGGCTTTCTCGTATTTTCTGTTTTTTTTTTTGTACATAATAGCTGTTTGAAATTTTTAATTCGGTCAAGGGGTGTGAAAGTGTTTCTCAGTTTAATTTCTATGCTTGCCCACGTAATGTCTTCTGTGTTGGCATGAAATGTGTCGTCAAACACCCTTTTTCCTGTACCTTTAAGAAAAATTTGATTCTCCTGCATCTCTCTGAATTTGTCCACCCGTTTATATCGTTGGCAGCTACATACTGTTCTAGAAACTCATTTACATTTTATTGTGTTTCACCAGCAAATGTCGGTATCTTTTCCAGTTGGTTGACCACAATCTGTACCGGCTGTGCTGTGCTTATTCTATTTAATATGTCTGTATTCTGGTAATTGTTTCCTGGTATTTAGCTTTGATGTGCGGGAATGGTAGATATAAATGTGTCACATGCTTGCAAGTTGTATAGCTAACGTGGTCTGAGGTAACCACCCGTACTTTCCTCAGATGTGAGTGTCTTTGTTTGGTGTAGTGTATAATGTGTTCTCTGGCTTGCAGAGAAATGAAAAACCTAATTCTTCATTTTGTTGTGTGGCTAAACTGTGTGCAGTATCTACTGAGACTGAGGTACTTGCCTCACTATTTAGTTGACCTTCTTGGAACTTCTTATCGATCGCATGCTTTGTATTGGCTAAATCAATTTTGGAAGTTTTGAGAAGTTTCTTAACAGAGGATTGCGCCTATTTACCTTCATTGCTCATGACTGTCTTAGTGTGTCCTTGTGTGTGATCATAAAGCTGTATGTCTCACACGTAATGTAATCTGACTGTGGCACTGTGTTAACTATATAAACTAGATTATTACCCTCTACAAGTATTAACTTATTGCCCACCTTGCGCGCACACATACTACCTTTACTGTGCAGAATTGTGTTTGCAAGAAAGCAATACGGATCAAAAGAACAGTTCCATTATAAGGCATGCATTACATTTACAAGCTGGGAGCATTCTACATGTTGGGTGCAGTGCGGGTTCATGAATGTGCCGATGTGCAGTTCTCTGTTTCGCTGCGCTCGCAAGATTGTCCTTTCCATCAGCTCTTCCATCCAATGTCACTAGCTTTAAAGTGGCTTCAGTGAAATCTTACTATAGGTACTATTTATGACATATCTGGCTAACAGCTGTGACGACTAAAGACTGCTTAGTGTTCTCTCCTCAATTGTTAAAGACTAAATTTCAAACTACCAGCAAGACACTTTGAATTCATGGAGTAATATCAACACATTTTACTGTTATTAGTTTTATTATGCGGATCACCACGAGGAACAGAAACCCCAGTGCTTTCAATAAGTGTTTTGTGCCACTGATAATTTAATTTTACTTTATCGCCTAGCAAGTATGATTAGGTATATCCATAAGGTGGCTCCACCAGTGTTACCATTTCACCTTTTACCTGTGTCACTGTCCTGTTTACTATTTATACTAAAGCTGAAACTGTACAAGTTATTGGGGATGCATAAATAAGCAGCATAAATGAGAAGAGCACACATATTCTACAAACAGAATGTTGATTTATTAATATAATTTCATACACAATTATAACAATAGTGTCATAAATTACTAATACATTAATAAGAGCTGAAGGCTCTATCTTCTTACTTGGCTCTGCAATATGCCAATATGCTTACCTGAATTATTAGCTGCACAAGAACTTTAACTCAACCCGTCTGTCCTTACACGTACGTGCCTAGCAAATATGGAATGATATGCTCACCACTGTATTGTTGTATTCATAATCTTGGCTTGATCATTAGTCTACCAGGGCTCCCACCGACACCGCCAGACTCCAGCAACACCTCAACATCGCGATATCTTCCAATCAAGTGGGGGGCCAGCCGTCGGCACACACTTATATACCACCCAGCCACCTGGCCTCGTTCTTCATTCCACCCTCAGTTTTCTCTGATCTCCCAAACACCGTCTACCGCAACTGGGCCGCTGCTCTGCTGAGCCCAACTTGGCACACCTTGCGTGCTATAAGTTAATATTTAATTCTCTCCATATATCCAACAGCATTATTTTTTCAAAATACAGTAAATTCAGTAACCGACAAATATTCTGTTTAAGCAAATTGTTTCAAGCGAGTAAACATTTTTTTTGTAATGCGTCAGCATACATATAGTGATCATATAACAAGATACACTATTATTCCATCTTCTGTTTCTATCACTAAAAAAATCTCAGATTTAGTGCTAACATCATATCAAGTCATTCTCAAATACATTAATCTTTCACAACAATTTACTGTGTAAAAACTCTTAGAATGAATATGCATTGAATAAACCACATGAAAGAATATTTACATGTTACTTATAGTACATTACAGAACAAAGAGTTTATGATAAGATGAGGGAGGCTTTACTTGTAGTTGATTGCACGAATATGCATATCTCGGCAAATAAATCCTGAAAATATGACTGTTTTCAGAAAAGATAAGAAACTCTTTTCTATACCTATATTTTTTTTTTCACTATGGTCATATAAAGCATTTTCTCTGACAAAAATATTTTGAAAATTTTCAAATATCTCATTTTTAAATCTTACTTATGCAGTTTCCTTAAATGTCAGTGAAAAGTATAAACATACAGACATTTTTTATTGTGAGGACTTTCGTGTTGTGTAATAACGTTCCACTTTTACAGATCTAATTTACACAGTATAACACCATGAGGGAAACACTCTATGCCTCGCACATAGGAGCGATGAGACACTAGTCATTCATGATAGTGTTGTCCATGTCGCTCCCTCGCTTCTTGACCTCGGAATCATAGCTCCATCACACTCTTAACCATCTCTAACATATCATTATATGTTAGAAAATAATTTTTCATGTGTTGGATTCGAAAACATACTCCCTTACAGGGAACCAGAGATTAATATTTTCGATCATCAATGTACATGGTGACTAGACTTATTGCTCACGTGTGCCCGCACATACACAAATACCAACCAAACATATTGCCCCATCATAGCAAACATTTTTATTCCTCCTGCCAAACATTTTGCAATAACAGCTATCATTTTTCACCTCACAGCAAACATTTTAACCCTTTCTACCAAACATTTTGCCATACAAGCAAACATTAAATCCCTTCATAGCAATCATTTTGTCCCCTCCTACCAAACATTTTGTCATACTTGCTATCATTTTGTCCCCTGACAGCAAAAATTTCTACCCTTCCTACCAAACACTTTTCCATATTAGCAATCATTTTGTCCCATCATAGCAAACGTTTTAACCCCTTCTACCAAACATTTTGCCATACTAGCAAACATTTACTCCCCTCCTAGCAAACATTTTTAGCCCTCCTACCAAACATTTTACCATACAAGCAAATATTTGATCCTTAGTAGCAATCATTGTGACCTCTCCTACTAAATATTTCCCCATACTAGCAAACATTTTGCCTCATCTCGATAAATTTTATTATAATTACAAACAACTATTTTTAAACATAAGTGAAATGCATTTACAAACAGACAAACACAAACACATACACATAAATACACACATGAACACACACAAATATGTACCAAACCATACTAGCAGACACTATTATGAATCCATTTCGAATTACATTCCTTATTCCTCAAAAATCATGTCAAACAGATATTTTACACATATTTCCTGCCAAATTCTCTCTTTCTTACCCATGTAACTGGACACTACCTACAGTCCATTCTATTACATCATATTATTTATACCAAACACTTTCCTTATTACCTCACATGACAACCAAGCAATCATATAAGATTTCCTATTAAATATACCAACGAATTTCTCTGACAAAACATTTAATCATGTATTAACAAAACACACACATTAAAATAACACCAACACCTATATACTATACCATAGTTAATGATTTAACCCTAACGAAATATCATTTGATAGATCATATCATCAAACCAGCATTGCTTATGTTGCAACCGAATAAACATTATAACCATCAAATCGCAATTTCCTTGCCATAAAACATTACCAGGAAATTTAACATAATATAAAGATAGGAATTATTAACCATCGAACCATTCATACCGACTAGCATTACCTACACACAATATGAACTGATTACTCAATCTGATGCTAGCCATCGTTCATACTATCAGAACATTCCTGTCAAACACTCCTATGAAATATAGTGAAACTCAATCCTTGAGAACTATATCATCATACTTTACAAGATTCTTGCTTCTAGAAAATCACATACCATCTTCATCACATCGTAGAAGTTCGGAAGTCAGTACCACTTTGAAACATTCGCTCTAAACTCACCATCAGTTATAACGAACAGATTTTTAATAAAAAAAACATGGTTATTTTTCCATATACTGTTAGAATATTCGAATAAGTCATTCATATAGAAATATATTGATTACTAGATTTCACAACTTCAGAGAGTCATACAAAAAAAATTTCATACAGATGTGATCTCCTACACCCTTACTACTCTCAATGTGATTGCTACTGAAAGGTGGATGACACTTGAGATTTTACTGAAGTAAAGCAATTATCTGTATGTACATATTCAAAGCATTCACAAATGAGTAGGAGGAAAAACAGATTATTATTAGATTTGTTTGCATTCCAATCATCTCACATTAATTAATAGAGGCTTTCCATTTATTTATAGATAAGTATTTACTGGAAAAATATTTCTATCAATCTATCAATCTTTCCATCGACCTTTCAATATATTTCCATAAATCTTTGATTCTTTTATAATCTTTACTCAATTTTTAGGAATCCATGGGTTTGTCATTTGCCTCTACCCATATATATATATATATATATATATATATATATATAATATATATATATATATAAAAGGATTCACCTACTGTCTCCAAAAAGTTGTACATAGCAACAGAATTAGTAGAGGTTTTCCTTCCTTTACTCACAGATGACTCTTTATTAGAAAAATTATTTTAATCAAAACATCTCAAATTTATTTTCTAGTTATCATTTAAACTGTCAGAGAAATCCGAGCAAATATCTGTACGAAACATGTATATAGATATATTTAATGTTGTTATATCCTCAGAGTTTACAAGTATTTTTCATATATAGAGACATTGAGTACAAGTGCCAGGAAGAAAAAAATGTATATTTGATGATAAAATTAACACAAACAATAGTCTTCTAAACACTTTAACTTAATTTCACACACTTATCAAAAATACATACTATTACCTACATACACTCAAACATATTCTACATTCAAAACATATTAATGCTTTACTCTAATTTTAAAGAACAAATCCTATTGTGAGCAGTCAAGATGGCCATATTCGCATACACAACATTAATTAACATATGGATACATCTTGCACGAAATGATGAACATACAGTTATTAATTTCATGTTGTCTGGCACTCGATTTAGTTGCGAATGTATTCCTGCAATACTTACACTCGAGTCCCGCTGAACGACAAATATTGCCTTTGCACTTCTTGTTATGTCTATGTAGGCTATCACTGCGATTAAACACTATATCGCACTTATCACAGTGGAACCCCTTATATGCTGTGCTGAACAAACAATGACTACTTACACGTCAACGTGCATGACAACTTTGGATAAAAGTATATCCACAGTATATCCATTGTTTCAATAATTCCAAAAGCTTACATTATCATTAGATGATTCCACTCGCAACAATCTGCCTTCCATAACAACCACCGAAGAAGTGAAAGAATTCGTACAATACGCATGCTTATATATTGTTTTCACAACAGAGCAATCAGTTTATGTTATCCATTTCAATTATCTCTGTAAAAGTAAGTTTGGTGTGAATATGTAAAATCAATGTTTGTTGGATGACTATGTAAGTTAGATAGTGAATGGGCACATGAGTAGGATTCATATAACACTGCATCTCGTGCGAAAAGAACTCTCACGTCGTCGAGCATGGCAGCTTTTGTTGAAGATCTTTCCACAGTACCAACACTGTTTCCCATGTGATTTTCCAGCAGTGGGAAAAGGTACATCTATAGAGGTAAGCTCTACAGTAGACTTCATATAATCATTGACTTTCGACATATTTATGAAAAAAATTGGTGTTCTTTCTACACAAGCAACTTGGTTATCTATTTTGCATAGCTACTGCTCAATATATAAACTTACTTTTATATTACATCAATGAGATTGAACATTTTTATACATCCATTCAACCAGGTATTTTATCTACTTCCTTCATTTCATTATCATACAGGTACAGCTTCTACATTCTTTTATAGACAAGATATTCACTCAACATGAACTCATGCTCTGCAAATAACTCATTTTGCTTTACAAATTACCTTTGAATGACACATCTTTCTTTACAAATGACCTATTAATGACCAATTTTGCTCAGCAAATGACCCATTTTGCTCTGCAAATGGCTCATTTTTCTCCGCAAACAACCCATTAATCACCCATTTAGCTCTGCAAATTACCCATTAATGACCCATTTATGCTCTGCATATAAAAAAACATAACTTTTAGGAACTTTATAATAAACTATGACCTGCTTGCAATCACATATCATGGCACCCTCCTTAAGACGAATGGCACTATCGGACCAATTTATCATTCTAAGTGGAAAACTATCACAATTAGAAGAGACCAAATTTATTGCTACAGCGAATTTTTCTGGCAAATATGTGGTTGCAAGTAGGTCACTATATTTAAAAAGCTCCTTAAAATGTATGTTTTTTTTTTTTCATTTGCAGAGCAAAAATGGGTCATTAATGGATGATTTGCAGAGAAACATGGGTCATTAATGGGTAATTTGCAGAGCGTGAGTTCAAACTGAGCGAAGACTTTTTCTGAAAGAAACTGTTGAAGAGGCAATTGTATGGTATTGTAATGTAGGAAGTAGATCAAATATCTGGTAGAATGGATATATAAAAATGGTTAAATATTATTGACGAAATAAAATAGTAAGTTTATATATTGAGCAGTAGCTATGCAAAATAGATACACAAGTTGATAATGTAGAAAGAACGTAATTTTTTTCATGAATATGTCACAAGCTGATGATTTTCTGAAGTCTACTGTAAAGTTTACCTATATGAATGTCCTTGTCCAACTGTTGGAAAATGGCAAAGGAAACATTGTTGCTACTATGGAAAGATCTTCAACAAAAGCTGCCATGCTCGACGACATGAGAGGCCCATCTGTACTAAGAGTCCTTTTCTCATGAGATGCAGTGTTATATGAAACTTACTCATGTACCCATTCACTATCTAACCTGCTTAGTCATCCAGCAAACATACTGCTTTTCCATTTTCATACTCAGCTTATGTTTACTAAAATAGCTGAAATGGATAGCAAAACCTGATTGTTCTGTTGTGAAAACAGTACATAAGCGTGAGTCCTATATGAATCGTTCTGGTCCCTCAACTAGTCTCTAAATTACTCTCACTTACTAAGTTAACTCTCGGCTAACTATATCAATACCTGGGGTGCGAGCTGATAGATGGCAAATGATAAATCTGTAGTTTACAAAACTGCACGTTTATTCTCAGCTTGGGTTACAATTAAAATATAAAATACTATAGAGAAAATATCTCAACAATTATTAATTGAAGTGTCTTGCTTGATTGAAGCGTCTGAACACTTTCTGCAAATAAAATTGGAAATTATTAAAGCTTAGATACAAACTTCCTTTCATAAAATTATACTCGTAATTCGCTGGGCATAGCTTTCCCTAACTGACGACCTGCACTGGGAAACGGGATTCACCTACCACTGAATGATATCTCGACCACGCATGGAGCTCATCTGTCGTAGGATGATCCAGGTGTCCTCGCAGCTAACTGGCTGAGCTGACTGGCTGACGTCCTCCGTCCCCCGGTGTCTCCAGCTCACCGAATTGCAGACTCCCTGTCCTGGAGTCCGTCACGCTTAAGTATCGTACAGAGTGGAGCCTGACCCGGAACTGAACGTCCATTTATAGCAGCCCATATGACGTCGTTACAACTCTGCACAACGCCCTGCCTTCCGCCTTCGGAGCCGGAGCCATGACCTCAACATCATGGTCGACGTAAGGCACACCTTCCGAGGTGTCGCGGGTTCGAGATCCGGGGTTCACAACAGAATGTTTTCACTTATTCGGCGGTTGTGTTGGAAGGCAGGTCATTACCAGTGGAATCATATAATGATAATATAAGCTTTTGTAATATGAAGATGCAATCAGAGTTTGAAGACATGCGATCTGAAAAACCATCGGTAAGGGGCTACGAAGAGTCTCTAGAAACATTACAGAAACAATGTCGTTACTGTGGATATACTTTTATCCAAAGTTTACATACACATCGCCATGAAATATGTTATGGTTTTTTTCGGACCAGCATACAAGGCGTTTCACTGTGATAAGAGCGACCTAGTGTTTCCTCGCAGTGATAGCCTATATTTCATCGGGAATCGAGTGTAAGTATTGCAGGAAGACATTCGTGACTAAATCTAGTGCCAGACAACATGAAGTTAGTAACTGTATGTTCAGCTTCTCGTACAAGACGTATCCATGTGTTAATTGTTGTGTTGTGTATGGTAATGGGGTCAGCTTGACCGAGTGCAACAGGATTTGTTATATAAAATTAGAGTGAAGCTGAAATATTTTCGTTGAATGGAGAATATGTTTTATTGTATGAAATAAATAATTTATATTTTTCATTTTGTGTGTGAAGTAAAGATTAGGTGTTCGGAAGACTATTGTTTTTATTTGTTTTGTCATCAAATATATATTTTTTTCTCCCTGATACTTGTATGCAATGTCTTGATATATATCAAATAAGTGTAAGATCTGAAGATATAAGAATATTAAGTGTATGTTAATACATGTTTGGTATAGATATCGGCTTGGGTTTCTCTGACAATTGAAATGGTAATTAGAAAAGAAAGACGAGACTTTTTGATTAAAATATTTCTTCTAGTAAAAAGTTATCTGTGAAGAAAAGGAGGAAAACCTTTATTAATCCTGTTGATATGTACAACTTTCAGAGACAGTCGATGAATGCAATTATCTTATATGTATGGATAGAGACAGAAGACAAACCCGTGGATTGCAAAAGTTGGATGTAAAAATTATGAAAGATTGACGAAAAGATTGTGATAGATAGATGACAAGATTGTGCAAGATTGATAGATTAAAGAAGTTATTTTTCAAGTAAATAATCATATGTAAAAAGGAAATAAAACCTCAATTAATTAATGTGAGATGATTGGAACGCAAGCAAAACTAATAATAATATGCTTTTCCTCCTACTTATATGAGAATGTTTTCAATATGTACATGGCGATAATTGCATGAATTCAGCAAAATCTCAAATGTTATCCACCCTCCAGTAGCAATCACTTTGACATTAATTAGAGTGTAGGATATTGTATCTTTATGAAATTGAATTGTGACTCTATGATTTTGTGAAATCGAGTAAAGAGCATATTTCTATATGAATAACATGTTCGATTATCCTAACATTAAATGATAAAAAAATAACAATGTGGTGTTTTAATACTGATAACTGATGGTATGCATAGAGCAAATGTTTGAAAGTAGTATTAAATTCCGAACTTTTACCATGTGATGGTATGAGATTCTCCAGAAGCAAGCATTTTGTATTACATGACGATATAGTTCTCAAGGATTTCGTTTTAATATTTTCCAAAAGAGTGTTTGCGTGGATTGTTCTGATAGCATGACTGATGGCTGGCATCAGATTAAGTAATCTGTTCATTTTATTTGTAGGTAATGCTAGTGATATTGAATGGTTCGGTGGATATTATGTTTTGTCAGTATGATATGTTAGTTTTGTTGGCAATGTTTGATAGTAATGGTATTGTAATTCAGTGGTTATAATGTTTATTCTGTTCGAAGGTATGCAATGATGGTTTGGTGATATGGTCTATGGGAATAAGATTTCAATAGGGTTGGATCGCTGACAATATTCAGATATTTTGGGGTAGTACAAGATAGAATATTTTGGCAGAAAGTATGCGTAGAAATATCTGTTTGACATGATTTTTTTAGGAATAAGAAATGTAATTCTAAATGGATTCATAATAATATCTTCTAGTATGGTGTGTTGGCCTTTGTGTGTGTTAGTTTGTAAATACATTTCACTTATGTTTAGCAGTATTTGTTTGTAATTATAATAAAATGTATATAGAAAAAGGCAAAATGTTTTTTAGTATGGGAAAATATTTGGTAGAAAGAGGACAAAATTATAGCTAGTATTTCAAAATGTTTGGTAAGAGGGATAAAAAAGTTTGCTATGAGCGGATAAAATGTTTGGTATGTGTTTGTGTGTGTATGTATGCACGCGCACGCATGAGTGCAATAAATAAATCTAGACACCATGCACATCAATGATTCAAACGATTAAGCTCTGGTACCCTGTTTGGAGCATGGTTTCGAATCCTACCCCTGAAAAATAATTTTCGGACATAAAATGATATATCCGAGAGGGAAAGTGTGTAATGGAGTTGCACCTCCAAGGTCAGGAAGCGAGTGAGCGATACAGACAACGCTAACGTGTATGTCTAGTGTCTGATTGCTGCTATGTGCAAGGCGGATAGTGCTTCTTCCATGATGTTGTACTGCGTAAATTAGATCTGTAACAGTGGAAATTTGTTACACGCAATTAAAGACCTCAGATAAACTATATCTTTATGTTTATACTTTTATTTTGTCTCGTAAGTAATCTGAATAGGTAAGCTTTAAGAATTGCGATATTTGACCATTTCCACAATTTTTTTGTGAGTAAAAAAAAAATAGAACAAAGATAATTTGTTTTACCTCTTCTGACAAAAAGTCATATTTGCATAGCATTTATTTACTGAGATATGCGTATTCGTGTAGACAACTATTTCACAGATAATTTTTCAGTACAGCCTCATCTTATCATAAACTGTTTGTTCTGTAATTTACTCTAAGTATATAAGCACATAACATGTTAGGAGGTTTTCACATGTTTTGTTGAATGCATATACGCTCTGCGGGTTTTTACATTCGAACTTC
Organism: Dryococelus australis; assembly: GCA_029891345.1. NCBI lineage: Eukaryota > Metazoa > Arthropoda > Insecta > Phasmatodea > Phasmatidae > Dryococelus > Dryococelus australis. The sequence continues at coordinate 165,438,729 of CM056994.1, read as the reverse complement.
TTGCGAGGATATAATGAATTTGAGAATGACTTGAGATGATGTTAGCATAGGATCTGAATTTTTTGGTAATAATATACATAAGATGGATTAATAGAGTATTTCTTGGTATATAATCAATATATGTAAGTTGATGCATTGCAAAAAAAAAAAATGGTTTATACAATTGAAACATTTCGCTTTAAGAGAGTATTTGTCGGTTACTGAATTTTATGTAGTTTTTTGAAGTGATACCCTGTTGCATACCCGGAGAGGAGAAAATATTTACTTTTAGCATGTAAATATTTGTTCGCATATTAACGTCTAATGTTATGGTTTTAATTTGTAATAATAATATACTCAAATTTGTAAGATTGCAATAACATTCACGATAACTATGCACAGGGATGCATTCTGTGTTGGCGTGTGATAGGCTAGATTACTGAAAGTTTTCAGTAATAACGGAACTCAGAGACACGCCAACTTGGGGAAGGTTTTGCGTGTGCTGGTCAGTCGGCTGTTTGCGAATACTGAGAAGTCGACGGTAACGTGCTCTGCCTACACATTCTAGAACTTGTTTCACCCCTCACCCTTCCATTACGAAGCAGTCATTTTCTCTCTACTGTGTAGATTGTAGGCATTTCTTGTTATTTAAATTATAGCTCTCAGGAAGGAAGTTTCGTAGAGAGACGCACATGTTTTCTCATCTTTCAACATAATATATATATATATATAATGCAATTTACATGATATCAAATTATAATTGATAACGAGAAGAATAATTTAAAAAGTTAAATTATATTTTACATTTTAATGTTTTTGAGTAGTAAACAAAAGTGATTTTTGAATTCGTTTGCATTTATGACTTGTCTTTGTTCACATTACATGAATTAGTGTGTCAACTTACACGTATTTATATCACTGGAAAATGAAACATGTGATAACTCAGTGCATAACTTTTAATTTTATCTTCCATCAAAGAGTAAAATATTTCGGTTTTAGAGATATGCCTGTGTAAAACGAGATTTTAGGAAATGTAATGAATCTCAGTTTTATTATTTAATAATATTCAAAAATTAATATATCCATTTCGCAGACTTTTAAATTATTGGAAAATTTATGTAAAAGAAAGCAATTAATAATTTTTTCTCAAACCAAGTCAGAAAGTAAAACACATAATATATGTTCAGGTCTTCGTAGGCAAATGTGCATAGCAACATGAACGTAGTGAAGTTCAAAAATGGTGTAAAGCCAAATCGAACTAAAAAAATTATATTTTACTGGTTCTGCTGGTTGCTGACCTAATCATCCCTCACAAGACTTTCGGAAGTCTGAGGTGTGCTACTGCACTCTTTACCTTAGCACTCGTAATATTATGCTAGTCCTTTCTTGAATACAATTTATAGTGTTTGTATGTAGTACATGCAGACTAATTTATTATTCTTCAGTGCATCGTGGCTTCGCCCTGTCGGACAGTCTGAATTACGTTATGTCACTCGGGTAATCTAAACAGACAAATAAAAAATTACCTAAGAACTCGGTGACCTGTAGGACACCACCTGCCTGATGGAAACAAGTTGGGTAGAAACATTTCAAACAGCACACTTAAAGATACCTTAAAACTTCGCGCTAGTCACGAGAGTGGTACATCAAATCTTACACATCGAGTCGTGTGTTACAATAGCAAGCAAACAACAAATTCCTATATGCAAAAGGGTTCACAAACAAAAAAAAAATCTAACTAATCTTGCTGGGATATGAACCGAGTACTAATTTCTCAGGTTTACAGTCGCTTCCAATCTTTATAGATGTGTTTCGACAAGTGATGGAAATATATTTTCAACTAAATGTGCATCTACTACTTATATTTGTTTATTCGATCAGCATATATTATCAAAGATTTATTTGCTATGGGAATTAAAAAATCTAAGCATCTTTGACATGATTATTAAGTAAGAAATAATTCCCTCTATCCTACGTCCTTTACCTCGCAGTCTCGTTAAATGTGTTTCACAAAGATACACAAATACTTTCAAGTAATAACAACACTAACTAATGTTTATTACGTGAAATGAAGATGTTTGGTTTTAAAATTTACAATGGTAACTAAATTTTTTTCAAGTAGAATTTCATCATTACGTTTTTTACCTTCAAATAAGTCTGATAACACTGACGATTTTCAATGCAGTAGGCGAGCTCCGATATTTTTGGATTATCCGTAAATGTAATTTAAGAAAATATACATAAAATAAATGTTAAAACCTCAATTCCTCTGTTCTTTACATATTTTAAAATAAAAAGATTATTTTAAAAACTAAATCATGTGTCAGATAATAACATCCAGGCATTTTTTTCTACAAATTAATTTCTCTAGAGACATGTGTTCTCTCGAGAAGCCAATGGCTCCAGAAGGAGAGATGAATAGTTGAACGGGGGCAGGGGACTGGCTGTCATTTTGCGCATTCCCTGGGGAACGCAAGGCAGTTACGAGGAGGAAATTTCTTTTGTCTGTTTTGAATGCGTTCCGACACATCAGGACATGCAGTGTCTCGCATGTTGGCAGATTTCGCTTTATGGGAAATGTATTACATACCAAGGGTACGTTTGACATCTCATTCGTCCCTGGAGACACTATGAGTTTATTCACCTGCCCGGTGGCTTATAAAAATTACTTAAGGTATATTTGATACGACCATCCTGATTGACATCAGCGGTGATGTGTAATTTATGAATTTAATGACTCTAGCTTCAATGGTTCAGAAATTATGACTAACTGTACTTGTAAAAGGGCTTAAGGCATAATTGAACTTACCAACATGATTGATATCGTGATGATGCCTATGATGTAAACCAGGGGCGGAAGGCGTAGAGTGTGTGAATTAACCTCAGGAACATAGCACCCATCTTGTGTTCCGTTCCTCCGAGACCCTCACCCAGGTTCATCAAATGGCACTTGTGAAACTCCTGCTCCCTGCATCCCAGTGTCCATGAGCTCCTCCTACTCGTACCCAAGTTAGCACTTTCGTGCGTGAGAACGTGGCAGGCGTTTCGGTAAGTCTTTCTGGAGTATCCACGTTTTTATAGCAACTTCGGAAGTATTCGTTATTGCAGTGTCTGCAATTTTTACGCCGCTCTTGTCAGTAAGTCGGCCTATCCCGGCTTAATTTTACAAGAGCTGATAATGGATATTCGATGTAATACTCCACGGCCAGCGGTCAGCCGACTGCATTTTCCTCGTCTTGCGATCCTGGGGCCTTATGCTCGAAATCGTTTGTCTTCCTCAGACCATTCGAGCCGAGTAGAGTGGCAAACCCGCATACGGCTTCATGTATGTGAGATTTGCTAAGCTAGAGAGCAAACCTTTCGCATACGTGTTCATGATTCGATTCGGGCCAGCGTAGTCGTATGCGAGTGGTAACATAGCAAGCGTCCGTGTTGTAGGTGCGTCCACCTTGCTGTTTTAATGTGCAATTCTAACGATTATAAGGTGAGAACTGGATCTAAATGTGCGTCGTACAACAGAACTTCCATATCAAAATTATGTTTTGGTAATAAAACGTGTTAATATGCACTGAAAGTACTTTACAATGTCACTGGAAAGAAACGGTAAAAAAATTGGTTACAATGGTATACAGTATGTAGTTCTCACCGTTAACGTAGTAATGGTGGGCCCTCATTGCTCAGGGGTAGGATGGCCGACCTGTAGTCGGAGGGTCGCGGGCTCGCCCCCCGGTGCCCCCGACGTGGCGGATGCTCAGCTCGATTGTCGCACTGGGAATTCGACACCATCAAAAATGTCACAACAACGTCAAATGAAGGTTAAAAATAAAAATGTGGTTACCACTGCGGCATACGAACTCAACGGTCGATGGTTCGAAACTCCCCTAAGTGCACAATTTTTTCTTTCAATTTATACATTTTTATTATTTCAGTTATATGGTCAATATAATATCGAAATAATTTTCTGGTTGATATTTACGCTTAATATGTAATAATAGCTGAGAGCTAAAATAGGAAACCGAACTCTCATAGTGACTGCTGAAAGTTATTCGCTATAACTTAAGCGTCATGTAATGTCTTTGATATTTGTTCATATATTTATTTATTAGATTTAGAGTTATTCTTAGCTATTTTCAATTTGTTAATTGCAGTGTTACGCTCGTGTACAGTATTTTGAGGAAGAAAATTCAGTTTTTATCATTTGCAAATGGCACTATGATGTGAAACAGCTTCGTTTATGTGAGAAACGAATCGCTTCTGAAATATTTTAATGTTAGAGCTTGCAATGCAACAAACACTTCTGCATGCAATGTATAGCTAGCACTCGTACTGTAAAATTTCATAAATGTGGTTAAATCCGAAATAAGTAAATATAAGACCGGAGTCAACATAGGCAATACTTAAATAATTTACAACAATAATTGTACTCTATGTGAAAACCAGCTTATCTAATTTCAAATAAACAACAATAATTGTTTTAACAATTACTAGCCAGCACCTAAGATAGAATATCTTAAACAGTTATTTAGTATAATAATACAAAAATGTAATATGCGAAGGCATTACCTCCTAATTCGTAGACCTAGTACAAAAGCACGGCGAATTCATTTTGCCCCGTGAAGACTGATTTGAAGAGAAAGTTATAGTTCAATGTGTTATTACACTTCAAAATTATTATGATACATTTGCTATTATCGACAAGTAACAGTATTTTTGTAAAATTATCCCTATTTATTAACACCAGCCATTGTTTGCTAAGAAGACGTTCTGAAGTAAGACATACAGCGAGCTTATAAATCAGTGACATTCAGCACCATGATAATCACTACGCTTATAGTGACTTCAAGTGCAGCCGTGGTAACATATCTAAAAGTAAGTAATTTTAGAGGAAAAATTTATGTATGTGTAATGTATGCGTATAAACAATTATTGTGTCAAAACGTTTGAATGGGAAGTGTCTAATGGTTGAAACACATTTACACACAATGCTTATCCAAATCTGGTAATAATTAAAAATTGCTTTGATTAAATGCAATGTTTTCACTTACACAGAATCAAAGTGAAGATATCAGTACACAGGTTTGAACAATAACCATAATTTCTTCAATTATCAAACGAAAACAATATGTGAAACCAGATAAATTTATTGAACGATATTATTTTTTATATGCCTAATCAGTATGCATGCCAATAACCATGGGAAAAATTCTGAGGGAATGATATTAAGAATGCAGTAATGTGACAAATAATTCAATTAAAAAAATTGAAATTTTGGATATGACAAAAAATACCAAGTAAAAGTGTAAATGAATGTGTCTGAGCAAAAAGAAATTGCATTTACAATTAAATATAAATGAAAAACTCGAAAGAAAATAAAGTAAAGCACATTTAGATTAAATAAAATCGTGCGCAAGCTAATTGATAAAAGCAAATATTATAACTAGGCAGAGATGATGAGACGAAATTTTATGTACTGTTGACTAAATAATTAAAGCTAGTTATTTTTAGGATCATATCAACTCATCAATTAACAAATGTTCAAATTTCCCATATTCTTTAACTTATTCTACTTACATTTTGCAATTATTAAATGTAATTAAAGGAACCACAAAAAATTGCATCATGAGCTTGATAAATAAAGATGCTCTCGTATTAATAATTGTCCATTGCTGTCTGACAGATTGTATTTATTTTTGAAGCTGTATGAGCTGCCGAACAACCCTGCAGTACGATTTCCAGCGTGCAGTGACACGCGAGATATCCAAGTCAATCGGAACAAAACCTACGTCGTACAACAGAACTTTCATATCAAAATCAAGTTTTGGTAATAAAATGAGTAAATATGCACTATAATTACTTTACAATATTACTGGAGAGAGAACGGCATAACAAGTGGATACGACTACATATACTGGCATAGATTCGTTAATGAACGTGCTAGTAATAAGCGGGCGGTTAGGGCTGCGGCTTTCAAGCAGAGGATTGATAGTTCGAGTCTGCTCTAGAAGCGAATAATTTATTTTTTTTGTTTAAACACCATTATTAGTTCAGTTATACTCAATATAATAACGAAAAAGTTCTTTTGAAGATATTTACGCTCATTATTAAATCATAAACGAGATATGAAAGGAGAAACAAAATTCCTCATAGTGACTGCTGACAGTTATTCGTTATAAGCATCGTATAATAGCTTTGATCATAATTCTTATGGTTATTTATTACACCTAGTGTTATTCTAAGCTAATCGCAATATGTTAATAATAAAGTTTCGCTCTTGTATAGTCTTCTGAGGATGAAAATTCAGTTTTTATAACTTGCACATACCAGATGAGAGAGTATGATGTGAAAAAGTTTCGTTTGTGCGAGAAACTTATATTTTCTAAAATATTTTAATATTAGAGCTTGCGATGTGACAAATACTTCCTCACGCAATGTGTAGATAATACTCTTGCTGAGGAAAATCATAAATGCTGTTTAATCAGAATAAGAACATATGAGAACAGAGTCAAACTAGGCATTGTTTAATTAAATTACAACATTAATTGTACTTTGTGAAAACCAGCTTGTCTAATTTAAAATAAACAGCAATCATTGTTTTAAAAGTTATTAGCCAGCACCTAACACAATATATCTTAAACAGTAATGCTGTAAAATAATAAATAAGTGTAAAAGGCGAGGACATTGCTTCTTAATTCGTAGACCTATTACAAACGCATGGCGAATTAATTCTGTCTTTTGATGACTGATTTGGAGAGCAAGTTATAGTCCCGCATGTTATTAAAATTCAAAACGATTTCTACACATTTGCTACTATCGACACGGGGCAATATTTTTGTAAAATTTTCCCTGTTAATAAATACAAGCCACTGTTCGCTAAGAGTTAAGGTAATAAGATATACAGCGAACTTATAAATGAGTGACATTCACCACAATAATAATCACTATGCTTATAGTAACTTCAAGTACAGGCATGGTAACGTATCTAAGTTTAAGTATTTATAGCGGATAACCTTGTGTATGTGTTCCGTATCCCTATACACAATTAATGTGTCATCAAGTTTGAATTATCAGTGACTAATGATTGAAACATATTTTCACACTATGCTTATCCAAATGTGGTAATATTTAAATATTGTTTGTATTAAATTCAAAATTAAGGCTAAAATGTTTTCATTTACACTGGATCAAGTTGAAGATATTAGTAGACGGATTTGAGCAATAACCGTCATTTATTCAATTATAAAACGGAAACAATATGTGAAACCAGATAAATTTATTGAACAATATTAATTAATATATGGCCAATCAATATGTATGTCAAAAAACTTGCGGAAAATTTTAAGGGAAAGATAATAAGTCTCCAGTAGGGGGAGATATCATACATTAACAAACATGGAAATTCTGACATGACAAAAAATACCAAGGACTTTAAGTAAAAGTGGCAATAAATGTGTCCAAGCAAAAAATGATTCGTAAAAAACTACATATAATGAACAAACTTGAATAAAATATAATGTACAGTACATTAAGATTGAATAAAATAATGCATAAAATAACTGATACAACCGAAACATTTTAATGAAGCAGAGAGGATGAGATAAAATTGTAAATACTTTGGATTAAATACTGTAAGCTACGTGTTTTTAGCATCGTGTCAATTCATCAGTAAATAGATATTACAATTTTCCTGAGTTTTAACTTCTCCTACTTACATTTTAAAATTATTAAATGTAAATAAATGAACGATAGTGAAATTCGTCATGCTCTAGATAAATAAAGATGCTCTGGTATTAATAAAATATATTTAGTGATAGTTCGTTGCAGTCTGACACGTCGTGTTTGTATTTGAAACTGTATGAGCAGCCGAACGAACAATCTTGCAGTACGATTTCCAGCGTGCACTCGCAGGCGAGATATCCGTCATTCGGTTCCAACCACTCGGCTTCCATTCTGAGCGCCGCTCGAGTCGCACGGGACCAGACCCGAGTCGTTTCAGCATACCGAAACAGTGTCCCGTTTGGCAAAACACCACTCGACTAGCTACTCGCATGCGAATTGAAGACTCCAGCATAAGGCACCTGGTCTTCGGAGGGTAGTGGGTAGTAAACGGATGGTTATAGGAAACTGGAGGGAGAAAGCGGTATATTTGATCGTCCGCCACACATCTTTCAGATTGTCCTCGGGCATTCACGGTCGACTCCTGGCTACGACGTGTCTTGCGGGAGGAGCTAGCTGCTACCAAACTAAGCTCTTCTCCCCCCCCCCCCCCCCCTTTTTTCATGAGTCGTCATTTTCCCCAATTTCCTTCACTTTTTTCGGTATATCCAGGAGAGCAACGTAAATGTGGAGTCGCTGACTGCGTTCGAACATTTCCACTGATTGTATATTTAAGAAACTGCGGTCGGTCGATTTGCATGTACGCTCAATAGAGTTATAATGTCGACCGATATTCACATGTTTTTCAAATTCTCTTCCGTATTTTATACGTCGAGGTGACAGTCGTGTGCAGCCGTGAATGCGTAAGTGATCACTTCAAAATTAACAGTATTCAAAGACATGTTAAAACGGTCGCGGGTGGTTTTGTGACGGCATCAAGTTTGTCGCTGGGTTTTATTTCTGTAGAAAAGGAAAATAATCAATTGCTTGCATTGGAAAGTGGTTTTAAAGGCACATAATTTTATTTGGAAAATTTTACAATCATCGTAGAAAAATTGCACACATTTTTACCTGTATTTATTGGCCGTAAAGTAACATGATCACGACATGAAATCCTTTAGCTTGCAGTATTTTCTCCGCGGCTATTGGTGAGTTTGAACTTGATTTTGTATAGGTGGGAACGCAATTGAAACGTATGTAAATGTCGTATTTATGTACAGTCCATGCACACACTAAACACTACAGAGGCGAGCGCTGTAATATTTTCAGCATGCGTCAGTCATCCCGCAGGATGTCACAGAAATTGTTTCTTCTAGCTTATTTGGCGTGTTCTTTTATTTTATAACAAGAGCAAAAACCCGATAACAGTCTGTCACGATACGTCATGTTTGGCATCCATTAGCGGTCTAAGTTTATGAGAAGTGAATGAGTGAAGAGATTTGGCCAACTCTTAACAGCGAGCTCCTGAGAGACGATGAGGATGATTGAGGTGAATATGGAGCAGCGTCGGAATGAAAGGTCTGGGAAACGGGAGATCCCCAAGAAAACCCGTCGCCCGGTGGTATCGTGCGGTACGACTCGCACATACGAAAATCCGGAAGTGACACGGGCAGAAGTTTATGGAAAAGTGACAAAAACGTAATCCTGATTTTTTCCCGCTCTCTCCCCTCAAGCCCCCTCGCCAACAGCCCATTTTTCCACCATCAGCATTCGCTGATGTTTAGTAAAATTGAAGTTTCATTCCTAGTCTTCATTATGATCGTTCTCATTTAGTAGTCCCTTTCCTTTAACGGCAAACTGAGTTGAAAGTATTAAACCATTACCCAGAGAACAGTAATAGTAGAGTTTTCTATACAAACTGGGACAGGTTAAATAATTGTGTTAGTGAAAGTGTAATTACTTACACTGAAATACCACTAATAACTAACATGAAGTGAAGAGCGCTCTAAATTGCAAGACTTTAAGAATTTACATGAATTATTCACAGACAAGGTAGAGACTGCTAAGAGTTTTTCTACGAAAGGAAGTCCTAAAAAGCATATTCAATCATTTCCACGCACTAAAATCTCAGGGTTATTTCTCAACTTTATTACTTTATTGAAAGCCACACGTTATTTCCTGCCTCAGGATCAACATGGATGGTATCGTGCAAATATTGAAGCTGTTCATACTATTTTGAATACAATCTTATAATTATTGATAACTCTGAAAATAGTTACTGTTGGTTAGTGATATAAAGTGTTTAAAGTGGTGGAATAGAGAAATCTTAATAGAGTAAATTAAAATATCACACATTACGGGTGACCTATTAAACAGTTTTCTTCTAGCTTCACAGACTATAACTATTAATAGGAACTTCAAAACCTTATGTCTAGCTTCTAGTTCTTAGTAAAAAAACTCTCAGTTCTCTTATTTTCTAATTCAGGAAGACTCCAACCTCCCGCTTCTCCGTATTCCACGACCACTTCCGCCTCCTTTCTTTCATAAAAAAAAACCGATTAACGAAAAATATTTTTTTTCGTTTGTTTGGAAATAGTATTGTGGGGAGATCGATTTCGGGGTCACAAAGGCACACATGTTGTTATGAACAAATAAACAAATAAAAATACAATACATCAGTAAAAATAAAAACTCCACAGCCGAAGACAGAAAGAACGAAAAATAGTTAAAATCGATTATTTTCAGTAGCACAATAAACACATCACATAATATGAACAATGAAAATCATCAATTAACCGCATGAAATATTGAAGAATTTTAACATTCATAATAAAATAATAAATGATAACAATTTTCCTAGACGAAACATAAATGATTTTAAACTTTCATTGAAACAGTAACTTTTTAAGGTAAATTAACTGTGACATGTGAACATTCTTATATGCGTTTTGACTAACAGACACGCAAAGAACCTTCATGACTATATCCATGTCGTTATCACCTCCATATTTCTCCTCTGCCTTCTCAGACCATTGATCATAATCATTCAATTCGCTTAGTAGTAGGGGGAAAATGCAGACTTAGACGCAACAGATTCCAGAGTAGGTGCCAGGCGCAAGCCGACGCCATTATGATTTTTCTTTCAAAATTTGCCTTTTTCCCTCAAAATTTCCATTTCTCCCCTTAAATTTCCCATTTAGCCCTCAAAAAGAACCAATCTCCTCAATAAAAAAAAACGAACCCCCTTTTTGCACAAATGCTCTAGTGGAAGGATTCAGGGGGGCCCGTATTTTCCCGGTGACCTTAATATTGGACCTTGACCCTGGGCATGATGACCTTGAATGACCTTGAATCCAAAAAAAATTTAAAACATTGCAGAAAAATTACAAAATCCCAAAAAAGTTTAAAAATGGAAAAATTGAAACAATAAACAAATAATTTTAAATCATTATTTAAAGAGGTACAGATAGAAAGTCCGTGGTTCGATGGCAGGTGGATCGACTAAACTCCCGACACAACCAGCCCTCACCAGGTCGGCCAGTGTTCATCTTGTCACATGTTACATGTCAATTACCTTGACATCGATCTTGAGCTATACACTGTGCCCGGTGACCTTGGATGACCTCGAACCCAAAAAATACGAAAAAAATTCAGAAATATTATAAAATCCCAAAAATATGTATAATAAATTTTAGAAAATAAAATAAATATATTTAAAGATTTACATGTAGGGGTCCGGGGTTTGATGGCAGATGTATAGACTAGGCTCCTCACACGACTGGCCCTCGCCAGGTCGTTCAGTGTCCATCTCGTCAACTATGTTAGGTGTCGATAACATTGACATTGGATCTTGACGTTGGATGATTTTGAAGTCATACAGTTCTAAATAATAAAAAAAATAAAAATTCCAAACTAGTCTAACAAATTACCCAAAAAACTTTGACACTTGACCCGAGATCCTTGACTCAAAACTCAAGACTCAAGACCTAAAACTCAAGATTCATGACTCAAGACAATTGACCCAAAATTCAAGACTCAACACCCTTGACACAAGACTCAATACTAATGACTCAAGACTCAAGACTCTTGACCCAAGACACAATACCTTTTACCATTAAACATAAACCCAAAATAAAAAATCTTAAAATTTATACAATTTATAAAAATTCTAAAATGCTCCTAAAAATTCTAAATATTATTTAAAAGTTCACAAAAAAAATAAAAATACAAAATTATAAACTTTCAAAAATTATTTAAAAATTATTATTAAAAAATGTATTAAAATATTTACATTCCAGAGGTTTCCTCAGTACCACATCCAGCTGACGACTGATTCTCCTCCAATCAGTCACATGATATTAAAATTACCCTCTACTAACATTTTTTTCATTGGTTTATTAATTGCAGGCATCCACCCCCTCACCAATCTTCATCCCGACGAATTCACTCCACCTATCATATTCATTTTTTTTTTTTCGTTTGTTATTTGTTAACTTTAAATTTCCCAGGTAACATCAGTGTTTTAACTATCGATTTCACTGCCAGAGGAGCTGTCGATTTAGCTAATTAGTAGCTGGTCACATCACAGGACGATACCAACTAACAATACTAATTAACGACTAATTTCATGCAAAGCAAACTCCACCCAAGACTATCATTACCCAGGACTAACTCCACCCAAGAAAAACTCCACCAAAAATGACTCCACCCAAGACTAACTCCATACATGACTAACTCTACCCAAGACTAAAGACTACCTCCACCCAAGACTAACTCCACCCAAGACTTGTTCCTGACGAGACTGACAGCCCAAGACTAGCTCCTGATGAGACTTTTTGCTGCAAAACTGGCTAGACCAACTGACAAGACCAACCTACCATTACACCCACCTACACATCAAAGATGATGGCTAATATTGGAAACGTTTCCTAATAAGAGTCTCTTAGCTAACCTCTTCTCAGAAAATCGTCGCACAATCATCGCAAAACATTTATACCAGAGCTGTCCATAAAAAAGGATCAAGCAAACTTACCAGACTAACTGACCAGGCCAACCAACGAGTTGCGCAACATCCCTCAAAAATATTCCCCTAATTTCATTTGTTCGCCATATAGAAATCATTAATTTTAACCGACCTGGGGAAGGCATAATACTTAATATCGGACTATAGCATCCTCATGCATGCATACTCATAAATTGTATCTAGAATATACTCTCTCAATTGATTGTTTACACGAATGAGTATATAAAAGTCTTTAAGAAAAGCAGCAGGGAGTTAATAAGAAATTAAACAAACATTGCTCTGTATACATAAATTAATTTTATTTAATTATTACGTATATATACCACCTTTCTAATTATTCTGTATGTTCGACCTTTACATTTCTCAGATGTTTGCAGATCATAGAGAGTAGCCAGCAGTCTCATCTGATACAACTCCGATTCTTCAGTTCATCGATTGTTGAAGATATCTTAGCAATTCGTGAGAGATCCCCATATTATTTTAGGACGATGTAATATTAAATTCTATGAAGAATTTGATTCGGATCTTCGGGAAAAATGTAACGAGAGTTATTAACGCCTCCTGGCTTCTTCACACAACTAGTCGAAGGAAACCTGTTGGTGAAATTTATGGAAACATTGAGATAAGCATCACCCTTCTCATCAAATATTTTAGTAACGTCTTCATAGCCATTATTATCACTGCTGTCTTCATGGTCGTCTTTGGCTCCTATTTCATTCTTTATATGTTTACTTTTCTTTGTAGGGGACACACATTCGTTATCAGTATTTAAAGCCGACAACTGGTTATTCTGAAGTTCGTCTGTCTCACACGAACGTTTTACAAGTGTAAATTTTACACGTACTCAATCTACCAAGCCTCGTAAGTCTCTCATTCCATCATTAGCAATAACGGCCTCGTCATAATGGTCTGTGGAATCAGGATCTATTGATGCAGCAGAGGGTATTTACAACATAACTTACCGGCTCTCAAAAGACGAATCCTTGCAGTTATTGAGGTTGTTCCCCAATATATCACCTTGCATTAATTCCATGTGCCCATTGTTGTAATGTTTCATCATGCGAAAAGTAATCTTCGTACAGACAGTTCTCTCATATCGCCAAGCATGACAGATTTTGCTGAAAATCTTTCCACAGTAGCAACACTATTTCACATGTAATATTCCAGCAGTGGGAGAAGGTTCATCCATAGAGGTAAGCTCTACATTAGACATTTTATAATAACTGACTTGGATCATTTTCATGAAAAAAATCTCAATTACTTACCATGGTGACACAGTGACAGAGTGTGTCTTCTTAGCTTCGCTATTGATTTCTGTTTATATATATATGTGTGTATATATATATTTATTACACATTTCTGCAGTTATATTTAAGCATTTTTATGCCTCTATTCAACTAGACATTTTATCTGGTTCCTTCATCGCATTACCTTGCAGTAAAATTTTTAGCAGTTTCTTCCAGACAAGTTCTTCACTCCGCTTTAAATCATGGTCACGTTTAAAGCAAATAACTGACTCCTGTCAGACCGGCCATTGCAATCCTGTTTCTCCTCCCATGGGTCATTATGGGTAATTTAGTTGTCAATATAGGTAATTTAGGGGCCATAAAGGGGCCATGAGGCATCATTATGATTTATTTAGGGGTGGTCAGGGGTCATTAGGAGTTATTAAGTGTTTTAAGGGGTTATTTAGAGGCCATTTGGAGTAAGTATAGGTCATGATGGTTTATTTAGGTTTCATAGGGGACATCTAGAATCAATAGGGGTGCTTAGAGGTTATTAGGAGTCATAAGTGATAATTTAGGATTCATTTAGTGATCATTAGGTATCAGTCTTAAGAGTTGTATGTTTTACAAGGAGTCCATTGCCTGCTTTAAGTGTGATAATGATTTCAAGCTGAGGGAAGAATTTGTCTAGAAGCAACTGCTAAATATTTAACTATATGGGAATGTGATAAAGGAACTATTTAAAATGCTGGTTTGAAAGGAGGTATAACATGTTTAATCTTAACATCTGATATGTGTAGGTTATTATATATATACACAAATAATAGATAAGCCAAGTAGTTACATTCTGTCACTCTGTCACTGTGGAAAGGACTTCGGATTTTTTCATGAAGTTGATGCAGGCTAATAATTGTACAAAGTCTACTGTAGAGCTTACCTCTATGAATGTACCTTCATCCACTGCTTGAAAATTTCATGATAAACTGTGTTGCTGCCATGGAAAGATCTTCAGCAAAATCTAACTGCTCGGCGACATGAGAGAATCGCCTGCACAAAGTGACCTTTTCGTGCTATGAAGCATTACGACGATGGGCATATGCAGTTTATGTAAGGTGATATATTGAGAAACCACATCAAGAACTACAACGATTTGTCTTTTGAGAACCAGCAAGCGATGTCGTCAATACCGCCTGCTACAATTATGGGTACTGATTTGACAGACGGTTATGACGAGAAAGTTATTGTTAATGACAGAATGAGAGGCCTATGAGAATAGTATAAAAATAACGAATCCAGGCCAGGGGCTCGCGACTGTCGACTCGGTGGACTCGGCCACCATCTTGGATGACATCACAAGGGGGGGAAAAATCGTGTTTGAACGATTTTCACGAAAAAATTCTTGCGATATCATTTGTGCCTTTGGCTCCATCTATCTTGGACTTGTACCTCCTGCCCAGTCATCCTGTCTGAAAAGTTTCCCAATATCCCTCAAAATCGTCAAAAATCACTAGATCCCCCCCCCCCAAAAACCACATTTCTTCCTAGTGAAAGTGCGAACATCATGCTCTCGCATTCCAACCCGATGGGCACCATTTGAATTCTCGGTGCTTGCACAATCTGGTTGGCCGATCCCTCATTGTAGCATCTGACTCATGTGGGGTGTGGAGTCGGGTGCTGGAGTCTCCCCTGCTCTGTCATTCAGGAGCAGGGGTTCCCTCTGTGTGCTGCAGTGCACTACTTCCTTACTAGCACAAGTTTCACGCTCTCACATTCCGACCTGTGTAGGACTCGTCACTGACCACCAAGATGGCGGAATTTCGCACACCAAAAGTGACCTTGCTCGATTTGGCAAACCATTTGTGGTATGCAGAGGACAATTGTGTAACCACAGCATTTCCCACTCTGGCATTCCACCATCACCACCATATTGGACCTCCTGCTCTGTCACTTCAGGACAGGGGTTCCTTCTGCATGCTACAAGTCATTCTAGGTGGCACCATTTTGACGAACACTCCCACTAACCACCATAATAGTGGCTAACTCCTCGCACCAAAGCCGCCACCACTCATGCATGAGGAGTCAGGTGCAGGATCAGGAGGGGGAAGGGACAGGGTAGGGGTATGCATAGACATCAGGAATGGACAGGGGAGTGGTCAGGTGAGGGGTCAGGTGAGCGATCACCCTACTCTGTCATTCCGGAGCAGGGGTTCTCTCTCCCTCTCTCTCATTGCATGCTAATACTAGTACTGTTCATCCTATGTATGATTTCACTCACCAACAGTTGAGGGCCACCATCTTGGTCTCAGCCTACATTGTCCAGGTCTCTCTTTCTTAATACTGTGGTCTCTCTCCAAGCCCAGCCACTGGAGTCTCTCTGAGCACTGGGGACTAGGGAACCACCTGTAACAAGAGCAGAGACGTCCGGCGCCGCACTTGGACTTACAGTTTACACAACATTGTAACATGTCATGTGGATGTCTTTTGGACTTGTGACCAGCAATTCAATATTTGGACAAGACCACTAACAATCTACTATTATTAAACGTGTTATACACAAGGTATATAAAATAAAAAAAATTAAATAACCTTCTGTGATTATGTCAGACAATTGAAAATGTGTCTTCCTAAGGCGGAAGAGAAAAATTACCAAGAGCCAGAACAAGGTAATAAGGATGGACCCACAAGACAGGTTAAAGCATAGAGAAGACTATGGGTGGATAAATAGAGGAAGAGGGAAGGGGAATATAGTGGATTGTGTTTAAGACGAAAAGCAGCTTCGATATGAACAACCATTCACTGCAGTGTTACGTGATACATGTACTAGTTTCCACATTCACCCGCAATAGGATAAGCATTGTGCCCCCTCCCAGGGAGGCTGAAAAAACAGAGTTGTAAGGGATGGAATGAATTGTATTTGCCAGGGTCTGGGCCTGTCGTCCAACCATGGCAGTGCCAACTTTTTGCTTTATTCACTGTAGACATCATGCTGGCACGACCTAAAGCTGTTAACCTGCACCCTCATGAGTTGGTGATCCAGAAGAACATGCCTGTAGTTCTCAATCGTGATGTGGCCATGGACGACGTTTTTCTTGGTCCCTTGGCCTGCTTCACGACCTTATCTGGGCATCGATAAGCATATAACTTTGCCCTAACCCTAACAAACTAGCATGTCATTCCCTCCACACTCATCCTTAAACTTGCTGATGACCTTAGCATTGGATGTGAGTAACAGGGATGAGAGAGAAGGTGTCTGCTGGTGTCGAACTAGGACATTAGTTCTTGATCTGAGACAAGGTTATTGTGGAAATTGGATCACAATATGACCATGATGAAGGAATTGGTGTCCATGTAGAGTAACCTAATGTCATGGCTATACCATACCCGCATGATGTCATAGAAGAAGCAATACACGAGGGTCTTGGACAGGTCAAGTACAGCACAACCAGTATATATTGGTTTTTTCGAAAAATATGCTCTCATGATCGAACTTGATGAGTGACTTTATTGTGGAGTATATTGTCTGATAGAGGAACACTGGCTTGGAGATGAGCTTTTTTGCCCACGGATTCATGAGTATAAGTTTCATTTGCTGACATTTCATTTTGTTTGCAATCAGCTTGCTGTATATAGCATTATTCATCAGCTTGAATAATTCCTCTCAAAGTTGTTTGTTGCAGCCTGACATTTCATGGGGTTAAGCTTAATGTATGGCTTCAACCATGTCTTCTGGCAGAACTTGAAGACACAGTGGACATCCTTCAGCAATAGCCCATGTGCTAATGCCTGCTCTTGAGGGTGAGAAAGTGCACAATATAATGTGTCTTCCCCTCAAGCATTGTCATTAGCTTGGGCTGTTTGGTCTCCAGGGGACATTCATTTACAAGCATAAAAAGCAAGTCTCAGTGTTCGTCGTGAAGGAAAGAATGGTAGTCTACAACCACCTCCAGTATGTATGGAATCGGACCATCATTCAGCACAGACATTACATCAATATCTGTGCCAGTCCATTCAAGGATTCCATAGGGTAGGAGCAGGTTGTTAGCATCTACATACTGGAGGTCGGTAGACAGCCTAGGGGCATCATATGGGGCGGGCAAGTCCTTGTTATTCTCCACCATGTAACAGGTGATGAACTGGGTCACCCCTCCCTGGATACCTGCCTCGAAAACAGGTGGGCATCATAGTCCACTAGAAGTTGTAGCTTAACACCTGTCTTGCACAACACTGCATCGAAGGAGAACCCTGGGACACTTTCATAGTGAACACAATCCAGACCATGTGTTGTCAAACATAGGCCCCAGAAGTTCTCAAAGACATTGCATTATATCAGAACATCAGTCTTGAGGTAGAGTTCACCATACACCTTCAGTAATGTACATCTAAATGTCGCCCAGACCATTTGTGAATGTCAGTATTCATCCTTGCTGATGGTCGATCCGGTAAGCTGGTTGGCGAAAGAGGCGAAAGAGAAGTTCATGACACTCATCGAGTGTCCTTAATGACATGACATAGTCGGTTACGGAACACTCCGTAGCGAATCACTAGCTCGAGATGCCAGGGATCGTTGAAGAACATCGCCATAGTTTGAAACTTGCTGGATGGTATGTTCTGAGCGAGTGTCGCGATGCTGGCTAACATAAAGCAATATGTATCAATGAATTGTTTCGTGAAATTTTTATTGAAAGCTTTGCTAAAAGTTATCAGTTTCTCCTCAGTGTTTTGGATGATAAATATGTGCTCTGTGTCATATCCGAGCTGAGTGATGATGAAATGTGCATCATGCACCAAGTTGTGGAACATGATTAGCATGTACTTGGAACTTGTTGCAGTTGTTATATACCACCTCAAGAAACACAGCAGTAAAATGGAGATTATGAACGAATCTTCCAGTTTTCTATGGTGAAGTGGCCAGAAAAGTGGTAACAGGTATTGTCCTATACATAGCCAGCCTCATTTGCATATGGTCGCATTGGTTCGGACTGGCTATATATGTCCTTCACCAGACAGTCAATCTTAACGATATCTGCCATAAACTTCTCTGCAGTGCCCTCCCTGGTGCAGAGTTTATGGTGGTGGTGGGGAGACTGGTGGTCTTGGAGGGTGGTATTATGTTGTTGGCCACCTTGATTTACACTATATAGCTTAGGGCACATGCTGTTATACATATAGGTGTACGAAATTGCAGTGCCTGGCTGCCATGTCTGCAGTGGTGGCAACAATGCTTCAAAATCAGTGTGCCAACTATAGGTATCTTATCACAATGGAAGTTCTGAAACTTGAACAGAGGAGGCTGGCCATTATTCTCCATCATCAGCATTTTGGTTCATACATTGGTATGGTTGTTACAGTCCTTCCTCTACTCAGACAGAGTCTTGTCACCAAAGAGCCATGTTACCCACAGTGGGTTCTTTTGGTATACTTGTGGATATATCTTGCAAAACATGACGGAATGTCCATGGGCAGTCACCTGCAAGCATACAAGGTGGGAGAAATCAGATATGTAGCAGTAATGCAATTTGCCATCTTCCATCGCCATGAGGAAGACATCGAAGTGGGTTGGCCATTCTTCCTTCGATATCCTTATTGGGACAATATTGCAGTGTTCATCTTCCTCATTCTGCCCCTAAATGTGCTCTCCACTTCTACAAATCCATACTTATTGGCCTCACAGGCCCCAGTAATAAGAGCCAAGAGGTGGTGATGTCCTTCAGAGGTGATTCGTCATGAAGGTATATGGGCTGTGCAGCATTATATGGTCCTGGTTCCATCAAGTGAGCATTTTTATCCAGTGGAGGGGAAGGTCTGGTACACACAGTAAGTAAATGAGTGGGTGGCTGAGATAAGGCTATTGATGAAGTAGAAGAATCTGATGGTGTCGGTGATGGTGGTTGTGATGAAGAAGCGAAAGGGAATGATGGTCCAAATGAAGCCATCATGGCAATAACCAACTGAACCAACATTAATAACCTTCTTCTTCATGTCTGGGTCAGGGCGATGTTGCTCTGCTCAACACTGCATGCTTGCTGGGGCAGAAGATACCCTATTGGAAAATGGGTAGGTCTAAGAGCACTTCAAAGGGATGGTAAAACAAACCTAACATCTATAGAGTCAGTTTTTGCAGAAGTAGGTTTCCTCAGAGTACTCTCATTCCCTCCTCCACATGAGATTATTCATTCACTACCCTACCTCACCACCACTCAGTGCAGTGGTGACGAAAAACTGTCCTCTAGTAATAATGGGAAAACATATGTATTACTTCAACTGTTTTTCTGCTATATATATATATATGTGGTAAGGAAACAGGGAAATATGTAATATCACTTGGTATAGCTCTATCCACCACATCACCATGGCCCCACTAGAGAGAGTGTGTTCTAACCACTGCCCGACTGCGACCCTACTTGGTATCGCTCTAGCAACTACAACACCATGGCCCATCTGCAGTCCACACTTGAGAATCTTCTACCCACTAGACCACCACAGCCCTACATGTAGTAATTTAAATGACATGTAAGACTACTCTAGCCACCACATCACCGCCGCCCCACTTGTCGGTGCTATAGCCACTAAACCACTGCGACCCCACAAGTAGTAATTTAAATTAAATGTAACAGCTCCACTTGTGGGTGCTCTAGCCACCACATCACCATGGCCCCACTTGTGGGTACTCTAGCCACTATACCACTGTGGCCCCACATGTAGAAATTTAAATGACATGTTATACTGCTTTAGCCATCACATCACTGTGGCATCACTTGTGGGTGCTCTAGTCACTGCACAACTGCGGCCCCACAGCACCCACGTGTAGTAATTTAATTATCATGCAATATCATGCTAGCCCTACAGCTCTGAGTCACATCTCAATGGTTCAGGTCGGGTGTATTTTTTGTCCATCACGCCCAGGAGAAAAGATACAAAGTAGTCAGTCAGCAAGAACCATGCAGGTTACGAAACTGTTTGCGCCTACTTCATCGGCGAATTGTTTAATGTGAGCATGTTACATATTGTACATGCTGAAGGGGAAACTATGTCGAACTTACAAATGATTTCAGCACCTAACAAAGGATACATAACCCATACTCAAAACACTTCAACAAGGCAGGTAGTGAGCTGGCAGGCGCTTAGCAGAAGACTTGCCATGAATGTTGTATGTAGAAACTAGAGCCCCCATATGCAATTATAAGTCTTTACATCCCCATAGCATGGCCTACAGTCACTGAATTTATATTTCTCTTTACACATAAACCTCAGAGTGTGTATTACATACATGATGCTTATAACATAAAGCTAGCTGAAGGTTGACTCACTTTTTTACCATGAACTGACATTAGCAGGGCCTCTGTAAAATAGCTGTGCATGAGAACGGCTATCTGCTTAAGTAAATATACAAAATCCACTCACCAAGAAGAAGAAGCAGATAGCTTCTACTGCAACTTCTACGTCTATTACAGACATAGAAGTGGCACCTGGACGGAACACACGATTGTTAACGAGGACAAAAATATCATTATATTTGAACACACACTAATTTTCAGCGATAGAACTTTTTAAAGTGAAAAAAACCAGCAAAATACAAACAATTAACACGAAGCACACATAGTAGTGAGAGGCGAAGCTGTAATCTTGACGATGTATTCTGCGCAGGAGATACAACGAGAATGGAGAGAGAATGGTAGATGACATGACATAGATACATATGGCTCGGTGACCCCTCCCCCCAATTTTTTCTAAACCCATCATAGTTGTTATCCCATCTTGTTACAGACTGGTATGACCCTCTTCATGTGGGGTAATTTTACATGCCTCTCACTACAATGTACAGGCGTGCCAGTCCATGATTTGTCATTCCTCCACTTGCCCTAGCCTGTAAGCTCTACAGATCATGAAATGTATACATGCTCTCGGTACACTCGTCTCGGTTTGCTCCTTCAAACACAGTCCTCACCGCATTTACATCCAAGCTCTTTACAGATTACGAGCAGTACACATACCCTCAGTACACTCGTCTTGGCTTACCCCCTCCACTCGCTGCCTTCTGGTCAAGCCTCTCGTGACAAGTTCCCTGCCACGCCGAGATTCTCACACACTCAGATCCAGGTGCCTATCGAAGCCCGCAGCCTCGCTGGCGCCTTCCTCCGACTTTCCCTCCCTCAATCCCTCCTAAACTTGTTACTGCCTCATGCGATACAGAGAAGATGATACTCCAACTTACTTCATGTGATACAAACCAGCATTCTCCCAGACACATCTTATGCAATACTTGTGTGTTTGCCGCTTCTCTGGCGCTCGGTGCAGAGAAACAGGTCAGAATGTGTTTTTTGACACTCTCTCTTCTCCCCTACAAGACAGTGTATGTTTCAGATATATTAAGTAGCCCAGACTCTCTCCACAGAGCCATACACAGTACCTATGCATCACAGAGTAATTTATCTTATTACACCGACTGTTCCTAACATGTTTCAACAAATCTGTTGCCCTTCACAGATAATGTATGTTTTGGGGTAGGTTTTCTTATCACTATGAGAGATGGTTGTTTGTGAATAAGTACAAGCTTACTGCTAAATTATCTTTGCCTCATAGAGGAATCGCTCTTGTCACTACATCCGACTGTTGCATCTTTCTAACATGCATGTATGAACACAGAGGTTGCCCTTCACAGATGATGTATATTTCGAGGTATTTGTTCTTATTACTATGGGACACATACTGTTTTATTTCTGAATAATACACAATGGAAAATATATTAATTTAAAACCATTCATTTTTTTTGCTGTTTTACATAGCTCTCGCATACAACTTTAATTCAATGACAAGTTTTATACAACCACCTCCCTCTCACATAGCACTATTTGACTATTCTACATAGCTCTTGCATACAACACAAACACTTTAAAATTAAAGACTTACATAACATGACAAGTATTATACAACCATATCGGTATATTTTACGACACATGCTATAATTCAGTGATATATGTATATATACACACACACGCACTCAGTGACATGTAGCAGTATTATTATTTACCAACACATGATTAAACCTATTATGCTGGAAAACACCCACTCACATGTTTGAAAGAAGCGACTCAAACATATGTCGTAGCAGAACATTTCTTTTATCCTGTGTTAGAAGATGGACGCATGGCTAACTGCTTTTCTGCTTGTGGAGATGTTGGCCTTCACCAATCACTTGTGCCTCAGCACTTCGACAGCAGATCTCTTGCACTTCGGTGGTGGCTGGCTGGTGTTAGTATCCAGCAAGTCTCCCAGCTCACCATCATCTTCTGGTATACACTCACCGCCGTGTGCTTACATTTCGGCAGGTTGGCCATCCCAGAGACTTCCATCATTACTTCAGGCATTCGGACACTCGCAGCAGAAGGCATGCAACAAGGACACAAACAACTTCCCAGCATCTACATTTGTTGTTAAATGCCAGGTGTCCATCGGTGGTCATTGTAGCAGCAGCTTTAGCATCCATATTGTTTACTTGCAATTATTACTCACTTATAAATTGTACACACTTTTGCTGAGTAGGGGAGGTACCACTTGACATATTCCATTGTAGGGGTATGAATGTGGCCAGTACATTCCTCGGTCCACTGCCAGATCTTGCTGGTGTCTGTCTCAGAGGTCAAAGTCAATGTGTCTGTCTTCACACTGACATTCAGTAATACCTTCAAAGTATGCATGTACTTTGAGAATATGACCATTCGATGGCAGTTTACTGTTAGACCTCAAGTTGACGATGAACATCTGCCATACTTGCTGCCATACCCAATGTTCAAGCCCGTAAAACATTCTACTTGTTCCGGCCCTCCATGAGGTTGGAAATGGAAATGTCGGTAGCCAATCCTGACTTTATAGTACTTGCTCTTAACCAGCGGGTTAAATGGAATATACACCAATAGGTTACACATTTAGAGAGAGAGCCAGCAGTGTGCATTTATGAACAAACTTACATTTAGGAAAACTCGGGAATGTGCATAATTTTGCCCTTCCCTATCGGCTTAATCCCAGTGTATGGTATGGGGTCTGTAGCTTCGTTAAATAGTAACATATCAGCATCAAATATGAGCTGAAATTATCAAGATGGTAGCCGCCCTGGGAACGAACCATTTAAAAGGCAGGTGACACATTTTTTCCATAAGTTGTGTCGGTCCGCTGGAAGTCATCCTCTATATAGCGTATACCGATTGTTAGCTTCAACATTGTCTTATATTGGGCAGTACAGTTCAGTTTTATGAATATACCTTCAATTTTCATAGTGTGCAGTAAAATGTGGTCGATCCTAATTACCATGTATGTATTTAAATATTTTTTTGGCTGACTGAACAATTTATTACGCAGACACTGTTTACCGAGTCTTCAATCTGCATACTTAGACGTGGTCATACACCGTGATAGTGTGATTACAGACTGTCCGAACATTTTATTACATGCACTGAGCCTTCGTAATAACCTTCAATGAATGTACTTTGAGTTGGTCATACATAGTATTGGTTACATGCAGCCATACTCTGAACAAGCCGTTATAATTACCATCAATATTGTACTTAGTGGTGCTCTTACGCAATGGTCCTTATTACATGCCTACATCTATGTACATTCATGTAATTAGAGGCAGACATACTCGTACTTACGTCCGCGCCACTGGGGTCCAGGGACCAAGATTGCAGTAGTAGTGCATTCATACACGGACAAGCCCTGTCCTGCTTATAGGTGATACACACATGGTTCGGCTTGTACCAAAACCTCAGCAATATGCGTAAGGAGGGCAGTCATACATGGACTGTACATCACAAACCTCTGTGCTGCAATGAATTCTCAGCCATTGCTTCTGTTCCGGTCCGGCGACAAAGATCAGGCTCCCTGGCTCCAACATATGGGTAAGTATATCACGTATTTGTTCACATTTAACATTTCCGTCATTCCAATAAAACAGTGGTAATGTTTCTCCAGCCATGTACTTGTCACCGTGCTTTTGTTGTCGAGAGCGTGCCAGGGGAGGGGAGGTAGGCAGGAATATTTAGCAGTTCCAGCATCCTCGTATGCTATGCAGATTCATTTAATTATACACCCACACTGTGACACACATCCCTGGACGTTCCCGAACATTGTGACAGAAGGGTGGTTGTGAATAGCCAATTTATGGTAATATCTAAATGATATGATCACGAATGTTGCTAGATGTAATCCGATCATGAATTATCGGTGCATGGGCCTGAGTATTGGCTGGGAAATTAGCTGCAGCTGTCAATTCAATTCTACAGTCCACACCGCTACACTGAAGTCTGTCATCCTGCTTGCTTATGACGAACACGAGCAAAGGGGCCGAGTTTGCGAAATTGGCGGGTGTTAGCATCGAAGATTGCGTGTTTTGGCTATAGTAAGCTCACTGAAATTCAGTATACATGTAGTATGGCGCCATAATCATATCATTCCCATGATTATCAATATTTTGTTTGGTCGTAAGGATAGCATCCAGAATTGAGATAGACTTTCACGTTTTGTATATTAGCATGAACAAATGTCGAGTCGTCTACATTGATAGAATTTTGCTTGCCGGCAAGAAATGATATTATGTAATATCTAAGTTTTTCGCTCGGGCAACTTGTTTTTACATACGAGTTTACGGTAATTGCTTGTGGGATGCTAGGATAGGTCTGAAGACTCCAACTGCTGAAGGCAATGTCGATTTTCCTACATTTCTCAACATATTTAATAATTTTCACTCCTTCCAACATCTTTACTTGCACGTGAGGCAAGAGCCAGTCTCAAACGAATCACCAGTGTCGTGACTTCTGGAACTTTGCCAGTATCCAGCAAGGCGTTGGCTTGCATATTGGCAATGAGAATAACTAATTCTTGCTTGGAATTTATTATTACATGCCTGTAGTACTCGGAAATCCGAGCAACATTGACAGCGGAGTACAAACATCGAATTTTCAGTTCGATTAAACTGGCACTTTGGCTGCTGGGAGCTGATTCTGTGTTAGCAAGAGGAAATTTTTTTTTAATCACAGTTATTCCAACATCATGAGTGGCATCTACTTTGCTACCATTAAAATTGTACTCAATCCGGTTCGTAATGTTTAAGATTCCGTTTCTAACGTTCCTCGTAGTTGGAGGTACGGCATTTCCCGCCATTGTTTATGTCCCCCGAAACCTTAAATATGAATTACACAGAACGGTGGAACCATCTTGATTTTGCATGGGAATTCGCACCTCCGACGAGGGGACGTACGAGCTGTCAGTGACGGTGTGTACGAGTGGATTTCAACCTTGGTGATCACGTCTTCGAACTCCGCCGGCTCCATCACATTTACAATTTCCCCATCCATATTGCTGAACAGATAATCCCAATCTCTGCAAAATCTCACGTTTTAAGCTGTTAGCACACGCGTCGCTCGCCATGTACTGATGTCTGATATGGTACGGTACCCAGCTTTTATTATTTTCGCCTGCTTAAATTTCAGTACCGTCTTTCCGCAGGTGATTTCTTCTCAAAAGACTCTCTGGATCGACATCTGGGTTCGTACAGTACATAGTTTTTATTACTTTCTTCCGTTTAATATTCAGTGAAATCTTTCCACAGGCGAAGTCTTCGGAAATTACTCAAACAACTTTATTGATTGACAACTGTGAACTGACGTCTTGTTTTGTTACAGCGTAAATGAGAGTTTTTGAGGGGAAAACGGGAAATTCCCAGATAGTGGCTTATATCCTTGTGTCCTGTGCCCCGAGCCCCATGCACTAGTGTTGGTTATACCTAACTATTGTTAACAAATCCTAAATCCACGCGAACGAAGTCGCAGGCACTGTATTAATTTCTATTTAAACATAAAAATACAATTGTAAATTCTATTAGATTGAAATTTAAAGCTTAAAAATTTACATTTTTCTTTTCATTATAGACATTATTATCTATACATTTCGATTGACACTTCATGCCTTGTTATAAATTTTATATATTCTATTTTTAAAATATGTAAACAAATCCTAAAGTCCACGCGAACGAAGTCGCGAGAAACTAGAAAAACCAATACAAAATACTTTCGAATGTGTATTTTGTCTTCAAAACACCATTTCACGAGGTAATGCGAACATTCAGCTTTTTACTATGTTTTTAAGTCTTTCATTTCGTTTTCATGTAATCATCTCAGCGCTCTGTTTGAAAGTTTACAATTATATATATAATAGGGTGAAGAAAGTGCAGTAATATATACTACTCGTTTTAACAATTATAACTGAACCAATTAAACCAAAAACGAAGAGTAAGGACATACAGTTAAAATATTCATGATTCAAATAAATGGTGCCGTATTGCATTGCTCAGGGGTAGGGTGGCTGACTTGTAGTCGAGGGTTCGCGGGTTCGCGCCCCGCCCTGCGCAGCAGATTTTCTGTTCTCACTTGTCGCGTGAATGTGGACTGTGTATTTGTCAGCAAGTCGATCTAACTTAAGATCGTCAACGTCACAACTACTAACGACACTTACAACTACGGCGAAATCGGCAAGTAGCTTCGCAGCAGGAAAAAAAATTAATAAAATAATGTATGGTAACGGATTAAAAGCAAAGTGGGGAAGGGTGCTTGGGTTCAATCCTGGCCAAACCCAATTTGTTTGGTTTTTTATTTTATGTTATGGTAACTTTAGCAATATAAACACTAAACTATTTTAAATAAATTTATTTCACGTAATTATTTGGCTAAATTCAATAAAAGAAAATATTCAAATTGCCACAGCAGTCAGTCGTCACATATTCGATCAGTGAAATTGTTTCTTGTCACTAATTCAATCAGTGAAAATTACAATCAATGATTTTTCACTGATTCTGAGTGAAGTCTTTTTCACTAATTCGAGTAGTAGAATTTTACTGCGAATCAGTGTTTTTTTCACTGATTAGAATTTATAGTGTGATTTTTATACGGAATTGAAACAAAAAAAAAACACATTGGAAGCTAACAATTTTTAAAGAATGGGAAACTACTACAGATTGTAGCGTCTCCCCTTTCCTAACTCCTATTCTGACCACTGCCCCCGATAATATCTAATTCAATCTTTATCAGACTAGGACGGGGTAGACGTACGTATTCAGGGACGTAGATCTACTAATTCACTAACAACTTCAGCAAGTTCATACCACAACTACTTTATTGACATTATATATATAATTTCAATTACTATATGTATAATATATATCTATTTTTATATAATGTCAATTTATAGGAATTGACATTAGATCTACATCCCTGAATACGTACGTCTACCCCTTCCTAGTCTTATATATATATATATATATATATATATATATATATATATATATATATATATATATACAACACGTTACAATAAATTATTAGTTAACAATTACTCAGTTACAATTACTCATTGGCGGCTAGGCGCCGTATAAGTTAAATATATTATATTCAAGTACCTAACCTTGGCAGTTAATATTAATTATAGTTAAGGGGACAACGAGGTCTCACAGGATAACGTTACGCCCTAACTGCTAGTTCGAGTTATGCCTAGCAATAAACACAGAGAGGACCCAGAGCTCCTCAAGGACTCGGTGTCGTGATGCTCACGTTGCCAGCTCCGGCATCTTACGTCGTGGTACCTCAAGCGTCGTCAGGTCACTGGTGGGTGGGGGGAGGCGTCTATGCCAGTTTTGTACGCCTCTCCCAGTAGGTCAGCGTCGTTTTTTTACAAAACTTTCTCAATCCAAACCCGTCGTAGTTTAGGTGGTAGCTTTCCTGTGGCCATCTTAGCTTAGGTGGTAACTTTTGTGAGCGGCTCTTTCTGGCCGTTCCAAGATGAAAGCAAACCATGTTAATAATGCCTTATTAAAATAAAGTTATTAAGATCTTAATATTCTTAATACTCAAGACAATATCTTTACAGATTACAAAACAGTGGTTTCGATCCTCTTCTCGTAGTAAATTTGGTGTAATATTTTCACGGTAATCTGAGTAATTTTGAAAGCCCTATTTATAATATACTTGTATGCCAATTGTATATTCTTTCCACAATATGAAAAATTATCTTTGCCCATGAGACTGGTCACTTTGTGAATGATTCGGTCAAGTGATATTGTGAAGTAACTACACTGTTAAACTTTTCCGTATATTTACAGACTTTTTACGAAAATTATCAATAAATATACGAAACACAATCCGTAATGACGAAAAACGGAGTTAAGTGCGTAAATACAAAATACTGAAATCCTCTGTATTTTCTATATCTTCGGGTTTTGGGCATGAACAATGGCCAATATACACGAAGCTTCTTTGCCACAGCAACCAGGAAATTATTTTTTCTGCGGCAGTTACGGTTATCCATGTCACTAAAGCCTGTTCTTTCAAAAATTAAAAAGTAGCAACGGGCGTCTGTAACACTTAGCTACACTTAAAATATGCAAACTTGAATGGAATCTAAAAAAAAAAATTGGTTATGTGACTAACATTAAAAATCGAAACTTATACCTGATTTACCACTTGTGAGTTGTAGGTAAGTGGTTAGGATCGTAAATGTGTAACTTTTAAACGCGGGTTCAAATCTTACTTAAGTCTAATATATTTTTACTTTTTAAATATATTTTTTATACACAGTAGAACACACGCATGATGAAAATTAAAGTAGGGTATTAACGGAGTAGTTCCGAGAATTTTACGAATGTCCGTGTTTTTTTTTATCCGTGTGAGTGCGTACTTTCAGGGAGGGTTTACGGACACCTCTGGATAAATTTTTACCAGCACTTTTCCTTTGAATGAAGAAATTGTTTAAACAGTCTAAAAAAAAAAAAAAATCATTTTAGATGCATTAAAGAACAGAAAGTAATATAAATATCAGTATTTACAAATGTTTACCTAATAAATCCAATCCAGCTTTAGAACATGGAACTGCTTTCCCCCTATCGTTACCAAATTATCTGGGCGCTGTCCGGTCAGTATGTCCGTTAAAATTCATACAGGTGGAGACAATGAAATTTTTCACATGTTGACATCTATATTGTTGAGTATTTATCGAATTTTAAAGATGGATTAACAATCGCCACATCTAAACTTAAAAAAAAAAAAAAATGGTCGCGTTTTTTAACACTCCAACTCAACTCCGTTTACAAGCAAACAGCACTCACGGTACGGGGACCATGAAATGCCTTGGAGGTAGGTAATGCATTCTGTTTAAAACTAAAGTGTATAGTATTCAACATTAAGAAGTACACGTATACATTATAAAGTACTTACATTATTTCTATTTATTGTTAAGCTAAGTGACGTTGCAGATTAGTTACTTGGTTATGTCAGCAGCAATACAAGATACACTACTAAACGGCGACACACCAGTTTCATGAGGATTGACCATCGCATGTGGGAAACTGGGAGTGTCACACCAAATTCTCGAGACTGTGGCGGGCAAAGAATAAAGCGTACGGACCAAAGTTTGAGGAAGTTATAGCGGAGTAACAACCATCTACCAGCTGATGAGGTGGGTTCGTCACACAGCTACTACACTTCTACCACAGAAGGAATTTCCAGGCAGTGAGCAAGATAACACCCCCCAACCCCCCTCCCCATTTCTGTTTCCCTTTTATTTAAAAAAAAAAACATATCTTTGCTTGCTTTATACAGCAGACGGCTAGTGATCCAGAGTGCCACACGTCGGTAATGTTTCTCTTGTAACGGTAGCTGTGTCCGACTTCACCAGCCGTCATAATTCACAGTAAGGGCACAGATGCATACTAGAATGCCCCCTTCAGCTAAGAACAAATGACACGTATTTACCCTTCTCGACACCTTTATCGTTTTTCGACGCCCAGCTGTTTCAATCATTTCAATTCTTGGTATTTATTTTTCGTTCATTTTCTTTTAGTGTCTGCACATTCAACACGAAGATATGGCTGAACCACCAGCACCGAAAAAAATAAAACTTGGAATAATATTTTTTAAGCAGCCGAATTTTTAAACTTCAATTAATTCTATCGCATAGATGATTTTAACGGTAAACGTATGACACTGTAAAATTCAAATAAGCAAGGTAAAACAAAAGGCCTGTTATTACCGGCAGTAGGAATTCTCCGGTTGAGCATTACTTAAGCGCAGAGAAACTAGCTTCTCTTGTAGAGATACAAGAAACTCACGGGTCGAAGTAAGATCGAGACAAGAATTAACAAGGACGTCCAAATTAAACAGATGCATACTACGTCAAGAAGTCTCATCCATTCAGAAGGAAATAACTGCAAGTGATCAGCCGGAATAGCTACGCGTGTACTGATGGAAACCTATACTGTATGTGAAAGTAATGATATAGTACCAAGAGCGGTTTTCTGGGGATATGTGGGTCGGCGTTGTCAATAATTATTTAGCAAGGCTGCATTTGTTAGGAGCGCGTCCTGATAGATATGTGAACCAGGGGTTGTTGCAACTTGCATATACGAGCTGTTGTGGGACGTACGTGGTCAAATGTGGCTACAGCATGATACGGCTCAATTCCGCAACGTTCGTGGAGCGCGTGAGAACTTAGCTCAGCTAATTACTAAATGTGGATAAGAAGAACGTGTTATATGGAGTGAGATTCTCTCACGCGTACGCTTATCGCGAGCTGATTTACGTCGAGGAAGCAATAACCGGGATGGAAGTTGCCATGGTACGAAGCGAAGTGATCAGCTGGTCAGCCTAACACGTGTCTCGAACAGAGGGTCTCGATTTTGGGAGGCTAGTGGATAACTCGTAAGACAAGTATGGGTCGTTTTAAAAAGATCGCTTGGTTAAAAGATAAATTTTTATGGGCTGCGAGAACATAATATCACATATATATTTACGTAGCTGCAGTGCTTTGGGACGGAAAGAGTATATCGCTTCTCCTGTGTTACGGTTGCTTTTCTAAACAAAAAGTAACAATTCTGAACCTATGCAAATCATAACCATCGTCGCCATGAAAAATAAGTACTGAATTTTAAACATCCGTGACGGAAACTGGTCTATGCTTCAAATGTGGAACCCTTGTTTCAAAAACTGTCCTTAATAAATCCATACGCCAAATTTTCTTTCGTCATGTTGATTTTCTATGTTGTATCAACTCTGCGTGAGGATTAGTAGGCAAATCGTTTTTTTTAGTGGAAAGGGGGAGGGATATTGTTTGTGAAAGTCATTGAAAACTTGTATCCGCATGTGAAGGAGTGTGGGTAGGCCAGCAATACTCATTAACTTAATGAAGGCAGTTATGAAGGGAGCCAGGTGAGGAGCAGTCTGTAGTATTAGAGAGTGAGGCCGCACACCGCTATGAAGGACCTCGTCAGCACGCAGCTCGCGGAGATCACAATGGAGCACGGGCCACCGAACAGTAATGGGGTTTGCCAGTATCTCGTCCATGGCGCCTAGTAGGCCGTCCATGCGCCTCACTGCGGTCGATAGCCTTGCGCACTACATACGCGGTTCTCGCAGACGGCCCGCTCTAACACGTTTCGCTCCTCTGTCATGTGGGCCTGTCCGAGCTCAGTTGTAACAAACAATTATTCACAATAAGCATGAGGATGAAAATATAACTACACTTGACTACGTTGTGAAGATTTGCTGCTGGCAGGTTTTTGTCAAATTATAGCTGTCACAAATTGCTATAAGCACAAATATTTCACATTTGACATAGATATTATTTTATATTTGACATTGATATGTAACTTTTTGCATACAAATCATACTTCATTGGAAATTATTCTTTAATACCTGTTCTGATCATTAAAGGAAACAATATAAATTGTATTTTATATACTTCCCCACGTCTTGCATTTTTATACCCATTGTCAAGTTTCAAGAATTTTGCAATAAACTTATTGATTTATTTATCTTATGTGCAAACTGAAAAGACACGGCTGGCATAGCAGAATACAAGCTACTCGATTAAAAACATTCAATATACCAGCCAAAACAGGAGTGAACAACTACATACTACCAAAGTTGTTTTATTTTATAAGTAACTGGAGCAATTAACTAATTATATATACAGAAAATTGTAGAAAATACTAACGTTAGATTGCTATAAATAAACGTTTGCCAGACTTGTTGGTATTCAATCTTCCATTTCAGGTCACTCTGCAGCAATACGTGTCATCAATGAACAAAAACTTTAATCATACAAGTACAAATACTATGAAAGATATTTACACATACTAAGATACGGAATGCGACTGCTGATACATTCAGAGTATTCTATAAACCAATGCTGCACTATCAGAAGCACATAATACTTATTTAAATCAAATACCCTGGATACAAACGCCACATAATTAAAAGAATATTGCAAAGCAATGAATTTTTAAACCATACGCTTCTAAAGTAATATTTATTTAACTGGTTTATTTGACAGCCCAACAAACAGAGGGTGAGGTCCTGAATTGGCAAACGCAAAAAACTACAATAAATACAAAAATAAGCAACAATGACACAATTACAACGAAATACATGAAGTACAAAATTTGGTTAGTATACTCTAGGTATAGGCAAAAATTTTGCTGCCAATCAACTCTTAACTTCGTTCACGATTAGCATGTGTGGTTCACTACTTTAGACAGTTAACTTTTTTACAATTAATTAAAAATAATATTTACCTTTATTTCACGTCATGCAACGAAACTGATCAGGAACTTGGTCACACGAGTAGATTATTAAAATGGTTCATATAAAAACTTCCCTGGCATTTGCCTACGTTTAAAATGGAAAGCCACGTCTGTAGGGTCGCCGGTTCCGTGGGTCGAACGCAATAGCTCACACAAAAGCGAGTCGGACGCACGTTCCAGCACAGCGGGAAACGCTCGGACAGGAAAGTGTTCTTGCCTGTTATTTATAGCGATGTTTGTTTTAACAAAACATATTTTATGTGAGTGTGTGGTGGAAGCAGCTGAAGATTCTGTACAATTACTCGCTTTTAAATCCGAGAAAACTTTTTCCGGGTTAAAATAACCGCCGCGGAAGGAAGGTAAGCAGCCTCTTCGTAAATTGAGTGAAACCATTATGTACACGTAGTTAGACTCCATAATTTATTGTATATACGCGAGTGGACATGGAAGGGTAGCTGTGAAACTAGTTCAATATAACACTCTAGACACACAGAGCGTACTTGAAGCTCATCAGACTGCGGAGTCTAACAGTTCTTCGTTCGTGCTTTAACCCATGCTTGCCATTCAAACTACAGCAGATTTGTTGCGAAAATGCCACACGAATTTTTCTACCAACACAAGTCAGCTTAGTCGGTGCATTCATAACTGTGTCAATTTATACAGCTATATGTCATATCAAATTGTGAATTTGTAACATTTCTTGCAGCGAAAATCCCTAAAAAATACGTATGTAACAAATAAATGTCGTAGTATTTTCAGAACTGCAGTGACTTTAGAATGC
Organism: Dryococelus australis; assembly: GCA_029891345.1. Taxonomy (NCBI): domain Eukaryota; kingdom Metazoa; phylum Arthropoda; class Insecta; order Phasmatodea; family Phasmatidae; genus Dryococelus; species Dryococelus australis. The sequence continues at coordinate 165,404,509 of CM056994.1, read as the reverse complement.
AGAGCAACGTTTAGGCGTCCTACGTTGATCATTCGCATTCACTTGGAACTGACTACCTTACGGCGATGACGTCTATGAAATATCGATTTGTTACGATCCCGTTGACATTAAATATACACGAGACTGTCGCGTTTTTTTCGACATGATGTGGCCTTCTCCTCTGAGGTACGGCGTCCACTCGACTGTGGCCGATTTGTCGATCTGTCATTATATTGATTACGTTTCTCGGTAAGTTACAGATATCTGACCCCATTCCCCAAGTAAAAGGTTTGAAATATACTTTGCGGAACTTTCCGGCATTACATTTCTTCGTGGCCTCATTCCGGCAGAGTCGTATTTCGAGCGCTATTGCTGGATATTACTCCGTTTACCAACTCAAGTAAAGAATAAATTAAGCGTAAAATAATCTCTGGAAGAGGCTTACTACACATGTGATACGGAAATCTCGCTTTTATTAATGTCGTGGAGACCTTATAGCACATCTTATAGCCCTTACTGATACTACCAACATTTTTTCAAACATTAAATATACCTTATCAATGTTGGCCGCTGAAACCATTTTACCACATCAAATATAATTATCAGATCGGGATTGAGACGTGCTACTTTATACCTACTTTATTTAACATAAATTTAATTCCGAATCTAACAATTAAGTAACCTTAAGTTGATTTGCGACCAGTAATGAGTTTTATGAATTTATTTATGTGTTTTAAAAAGGCAGATAGTTTAAAATGTAGTTCTTGGTTATTATAAATACAGCGTGTAACTAAAACATACCGACAAATATTGATAGGTTATTACTGAGGTGGTAATAGAATGATTGAGATAGGCAACCATGGTCCAGGTCAAATAGCAAGAGCGGTAGATTTTTTTTATTTATCTCTAGTGACATATTTGGGAAACTGTTTGCGAGAGAGTAACAAAGTAATGTTGCCTAATTATTTAAATCGTAATCATTAAGAAAGTGGATGCCGTGTACATGTGACCCTTCACCAATATGTTGTAAAAGAGTTTTGCCACCATTATTTCTACAAACACCAAAGTGTGTTACGGGTATGGAAAAATACCCTATTTTTGACTAAAAATGGAAATGCCTGCAAAATTAGCAACAAAAATGTATTTTTGAAAATTGTATAACTCTTGCCCTTTACGGGTAAAAATTACATGTTTGATTTCACAGAGAAGTGTTACTGCCTGGCAGGTAAGCAACCTGTAATGGCGACCTGCGTGCTGTGACGTAGTGGAATGAGTTTCCCGCAACTGTGCGTATGTGTGGTCGTACATTATTGAGTTGCACGAATAACAATTTGGTGAATTTTTTCCCGTTAGGAGTAGAGAAATCAGAAAATAAATGTAAGTTCTTGCACAGCTAGTTTCATGTCATACCACCAGAAGCAACTTCGCAACAAGCGTTCAAAATGGTGGCCACCAACCTCATAGCAACAATTAATTCGGCATATGAAAGACTGGCGTACCCTTTGGAAAACACCCGGTGTATACTGAACCTGGTCTTTAGCAGTCATAACCCTGTCTATTATATCTTCCTCTAGACTCAATGGGTGTGTTGCACACCAGAGCCTTGATGAACCCCCACAGGCAAATGTCTAGCGGTTTAAGGTCAGGAGAGCACGCCGGCCACACAACAGGCCCACCTCTTCTAATACACCAAGCTGGTAATCCCATGTTGAGGTGATCACGTACACTAAAGAGGGGGGGGGCAGTCGTCGTGTTGAAGCTACATACATGGCTGGACCATGAGCGGCACATCCTCGAGGAAATTTGGCAATGTAAATTGCAGGAGTTGGTGGTGCATGTGCCCAGTCAATCATTGCGGACCCAAGTATAGCCCAATGAGATGATTACCAACAATGACCACCCAGATGTTCACAGAAAACGTGTGCTGGTTGGCTGTGACGGCAGTTGCATTAGTATTGGTGTCGTCTCACGTGTGACAGTTCTTGCTGTTAAAATAACCGTCTCTCGTGAATGTCACTTCAACAGTAAACAATACTATTGAAGTAAAATGTGAAATTATTGTGCACTGTTGCAGAAACGATTGCGCCAAGGAATGACATCTGCTTGTGCCAATGCCTGTCCGTGGTAGGCACACAGCAGCTGCTCGTGCATAACGCGTCACACGGTGGAATTGGACACACCTATTCCACGGGTGCTTGTTGACGGGTTTTCATCAGCAAGGTTAGTACTTCCGCTTCCACATTCAGTGTACGGACATTCCACGTGTGACCAGAGCCACCTCCTACCTTAAACGTGGCTGTTTCACGCAGTCTCTGTGTGACCGTCGTAAAAGTCTCACGACGAGGTTGCCGCCGCGCTGGAAACCTCTCATGGTATAATCGTACAGCAGCTCGTACATTACCTTTACTTGACCATAAAGAAGAACCATTATGAATTTCTGAGTTCGTATGCATTGCCATGTCGACTTGTAGTAGAATGCATGTAACGTGCAGTGAAATTCATGTTTTTGTTCTACACTCCTCTCCTATATTACGAAGGGGAACTACAGTATTGACAGTGAGAGTGGGTAACAACCATGACGCACGCCAATATTCCACGCCTTTTAGAAACCCCATTAGACGAAACCAGCTACGATTCAGTTCCGCGACAAACCATCTGTGCGTAATGCCCACACACCAGTAGGGTGTGGCGAGTAGACCTCCATTGCTGGTAGCCTATTTAGCAGGCAGTAATATTTGTCTGTGAAATCAAACATGTAATTTTTACTCGAAAAGAATAATAACTAGACAATTTTTGCAAAAGACATTGATGTTGCTCATCTTGCCTGCATTTCCTAATATCTAGTCAAAAATTGGGAATTTTTCCTGCAACATACATATTTTCGCAGAAATAATGGTGGAAACACCTCCTTTCAACTCAACATTGTGGGGGTACGTTACATGAATACGTCATTTCTTTATTAGTGATTACGGTTTTAATAAATTGTAACCATTACTTTGTTTCTCTCCCGCAAGCAGTTTCTTAAATATGTCAATAAATATAATTTTTTTCCTGAAAATATTGGTAGCATCTACAGCTCTTGCTATTTAACCTGGCCCATGGATTGCCTATCCCCAATCTTTCTATTACCACCTGATGTATAACCTATCAGAATTTGCCTGTATGTTTTAGCTACACGATGTATGTGGGTTCATTATAGCCTTATCGCGAATGTTTTAACTGAAGTATATGCGATTTGTTTCCGCCAGTTTTTTAAAGAAATGTTCATAGAGCGGACCTACATTGTAAAAACCTTGGACTAAGCGAAGTATAATAACTTTTCATTCTTTCACCCTGGGACATCATTCGACATCAGTCGACATCATTCGAATCCATAAATCTGACAGTTGTCGTTAATAAAGAGGGTTCTTTCTTATGTATATTTGTTCTCGGGTTTACTACTCTTGTCATTTATAATAATGTTGATATACCATACTAACATAAGATATTTATGTAACGACTGTTTTGAAAATAAGTTCTTTATCTAATTAAATCGAATATTTTGACATACCTAACCCAACATTGAATTACTTAACTGCAAAACTGGATGGAAACCGGTTAAGAGTTACAGAGATATAAATTACATTCTTTAATTTTTTTATGTAGTTCTGTCTTCCAAATTAGCAGACCAATAAAATATATCCATATCCATCACTGAATTCTATGCTCACATTACGCACCATCAACCTATCAAATTTGGTTTAAATTGGCCAAATGATTGCTGAGATATTATGGCACAGCGTCAATAAGTTTAAATGAACGACAATTTGAAAATTATTACTCAGCGTGGTTGAAAACTATTAAAGTCGGATGTCCTTACTAAGTACTCTATGTGTATCGAGTTTGGTTAAATTTGGCTCACTCCTGGTTCAAAATGTTTTCTTTTTTTTTTTGGGGGACACAGGCACAAATACACATGCACAGAGAGAGGAAAGCGACCTCATAAACCTTGCTTTCCTTCGGAAAGTACAGTGGGCTAAAAAAAAAAAAAAAAGCGTGTCTTTTGGAAATTCTAATCTAAACAAACACGTTCATCACTGTGACCAGTTAATGGAGGTTACCAAATTATAAATTCAAACACTAAGCAGATGTATTTCGAAAGTTTTCCATCGCCTTGTCTCAAATTTAGGTATACACAACGAATTTGCAACTTACTTCTTGGGTTTCACAGTAGAAAAAGTCGTCAATTATAAAAATCTATTCTCAAGCCTTATGTTTAGCCAATCATACAAAAGCATATATTTTAATGAAGCTCTATTTCACTTTTGGATTCAAATAAGGAACATTATAAAAAATGTTCCACTTGTAAAAACAATAAATTTTATAATGCAAAGTAGTATTAAATGAAAAACTATATCAGATATAATTTCAAATAATATACTGTAAAATACTTATCTATTTCGTTTAAAGTTGTCAGTAGAATCATTTGTGTGTCCTTTGAATTTCTGAAGCTTACTCTTTAGCTGTAACTACATGAGATTTTTTCCGTTGTGTAAACTTTTACAGGCTGTTCACGGTAAACTGAGCACTTTTGACAGACTTGCTTAGTATCTCCTACTTTTATGCAAATAGTGAACGCTTCCATATTATATGAAATTGACATTGTCATGGCTACCGTCATTTTATTCATGCGTTAGGCAAGTAAAAGTGTGATATTTAAAAAAAAGGAAATATTTTAGAAATTTTCAAATTGTTATATTTTTGTGAATTAAATGATATAAAGCTAAATAAATTATTTCCGTTTTCAGAAAAGTTTACATTGCAGTTGTAATTCAACGTTAAGACGTGGGACTGCTTTCCTTCCAGCATTACATACGTAAGGGGAAAATATCCTTGCCAGCTGGTATTTAAGTATTTTCCTACGTAACTTAATATATGTAGTGAATATTAAAAAAATAAATCGAGCTAGTCAATGCTTAGGGAACATCTTGATAGCAATTTCGAAACCCAACTTATTTTTGTTACATGATTAGTTTCACATCAGTAACCGGAATAAAATATAGCTTAATGATTTAATAATATCAAACCCAAATTGGAAAATACACGTATAATTGAAACCGTACAAATAAAAAAAAAGTTTGTTAATTATAAAGTCGTGAATGTGACGTCTAGATTGTTGTTTTCATAAGTGCAGAGTAATGAAGGCCTAGGAGCGTAGTGTGAGTGTGATTGTGTGTGGTTGCAGTACACGCTGCTGACGGAGATCCGGGAGCTGGTGGTGCCAGAAGACCGGGCGAGGTTCGACGAGCTGGTGTACCGACGCGAGGCGGAGGGCCAGCGATGCCGGGAGCTGCGTGAGATGCTGGACCAGCGTGAGCAGGACCGCCACGGACACCCGGCGCCTCGGGTCAGTAGCCGCCACCTTCCTCCTTGGAGTCAACGGGTGCGCGCTAAACACTCTACATCGTTCGCACTTTATCTTTCTTTAGTAATAATGGTGATCAATAATAATGTTACTGATGTTCCTTATTTCAAAACTATAATTGGGAAATTGACGGGTTTTGCTAGCACCAGGGGTCTCCCTGATTCTCTACAAGAAACAACCCCCTCCCCCCCCCCCCCGGGCCGTATTTTGCAACACAGAAAGGTTCCGACACCCCTGCTCTCAATCCACGACATCTTGGATGCTTAAATTTTTGCTGAAACCCGCAATACGATCTTCGAAGAACAGGTTTTTATACTGACGTGAAAAGCTGCCACCCTCACTAGTTTAGTTCAAGAAATATCTGCAGAGCGCTGTGATCAAGTTAATTCTAGTTTTACATGGCTATTATAGGCGTCATTACAGTAATTATTTTTAAAAAGTGATTTTACATGATTTCAGGATATCTTTAAACTGTTTGTGTTTGATAATTCGCACAAATAAACTTCTAGAATTTAGTGAAGCAATTAAGGCGTATCATAACAGCGAGGTCTTGAGAGCGGATAAGGGTGAAGTGAAGTGAGTATGGAGCAACGCCGTATTGAAACAGTGGGGTAAACGGGAGGTCCCCGAGAAAACTCGCCAAAGTACGACATCGTCCGGGTAATTTTTGAAGCTAAAGAAAATCTTAAGAGTGTATTTTTGACAACAGAATGGGTGTGAATGCTTTCAAATAGGCCATGGTAATAAAAGTGGACTTTAAGAAGTTCCTACCTCTTACCTCCATGGTATCATCCCTGTTCAAACAATGCAAAACCATACTTTGTTACAGCCCTACGCTGCTACTTCAATACGAGTGTCCACTCGCAAATGTTAGTACGTGTACAGGCAGGCAAGTGTCAAGAACTTCTTTCTGTGGCCGTGACCTGTATAACACATTCGCTAAACATTTTTCGTAGTAAAAATAACACATTTTAAATCCCTTGTAACTGCATACTTTCTTCTCATTTGTATACTTCCGCCACATGTCAAATAAGCATTGCCAGGAAAAATTTTCCTACTTAGGTTGGCAAGCACAATAAATGCTAGTAATTTAGCAACTTATTATTTTGCCGCCGGGTCGCACTTGTGTTGCGTGTGTACCGAATTTTCTCCGTTTTGTATGTTCGCAAATGGAAAGATGCAATATTGTCATAAAATAAATATAAATTGTGAAATCTCACGATTTGTGGTGTTTAACAACCTAAATTAATTAGGCTATGTTCTTCGCACTAATAAAGTAAATTAACAAATATGTCCATGTATTATTTAATATTGTCTCGTAAAACTAAACTTCACAAAGCATTGCATTACATAATTAGAGTATTTAAAATTGATAACATAAGTAGTAGGGTTTGGAATATTCGGGCGCAATGGCATCTGGCTCGGAGCGCCGGAGCTGTTCATGCTCTGTCATTATGGTCGTCCAGCAGCCATCTTGGAAGATAGTGACTGTTTAACATTGGCACTTAACCCTTATGACCAAAAATTCAAAAAATTCAAGAAACCATTTTTATATATTAATTAATAATAATTATAAACAATTATTTTTAAAAACATTAAATTTTCCCAGCCTCCTCCATTAGTTACTCAATCCGCTATCTTGAGAGGCTCTTTCTCACCTTCGTTCGACCGCCATCTTGTTAGGTTTGAGCAGTAGCCATGTTATTTGGCATCACAGCCATATTTATTTATGTTTAGTTAAATGTAGGTTGCACTGTTGGCGCCCTCCATATTAGATTATATTTTAAAAGCATAGGTGGCATTAATTTCTCGATAATGCTGCCTGCTATAGACCTGTGCCATATGTTGACATTGACCATTCCTGCGGAGTATGTAAATTGTAATATTTGATTTCTTATTTATTTTGTTCTTAAATGGGAGTATTTAAAAAAATTTATTGATTAAAATATTTATTATTTTTAATAATTTTATATAAAGTTGAGGGGTATTCAGAAGTAAATAAAACATATCAAGTTTTTTTCTGTATATTATATTGTACGCAAAATAAAATACAGTTAATCTGCAAAAATCAATAATATTTTTATAAATTTTCTACAATTCTGACGATTTTGTGTCCACATGTAGGCACCCGATTCCTGGTACTAGGATAAGGTGCACCATTTACGCAGAATCTGCATGTTCTTCAGTGCACAGGCCCAGTCAGGTTCGGGTCTATTGCAGACATGACTATATGAATCGCTATACATTTTAAAGAGCAATTCTATAAGGTATTTTTTCAGTTCAGGGTCACCTACGTAAATCGAGGCCTTTGGAAACTGCACCAGCAAGTAGTACAGCACATTTCCCAACTGATGTGAAATCTTGTCTTGATCCCATTCCAGTCCATGGTACTACTTGCTCAACTAGGTGTTCGTTTTCTTGCTCTTCTCATCGAACAGTTTCCAGGTATATGGATGGAGGAAGGAGCGAGTTCGTGTTTTACCATCACCGTCATAGAACACTGTGATCTCCTTGAGCAAAATGCAATTTTGGCTCTGGGAACGCTGCAGGTTAAAGTAAATTTTGAAGCTGATGGTGCTCGAAAACTACTAAAAAGTTATATTTATATATTCTCAGCTGTGCTCATGGCAATATTTTAATGATGTTATCTCAGCAATTGCACGATACATGTGGTTGTGAAGTTTCAGGTAGTATGCATATGTGTGGGCAGGATTAATCCCATGTGTAGTGAATTTGATCCTGCAGCCGATCACTTTGGAGGTAATATGTTCATCATGTTTACTGCATCAAATTCCATTACAGGGGCAAAACTCTCGAAAGTATCAGGGCTATATAACGTGGAATGGGTGTGTCCATAATATGCATTTTGGAATCGATTGTACATCTGATATGCCAACAGACACTGTCCATTTTCAAAGTTCGTGTTTATGTGAATGTAATGATAGCTTTTGCTATTCAAAATTATTTCCAAATTTTCTATTTGACATGTGTTGAACTGCGAACAGCTCACTCTTATTATGCTGTCTTCCAGTTTGTAGCCCAACAATGATGTACCACAGTTTCTCTGAAGCAAAGCTTGACTTCACAATCCAGTCGATGCACTGGCTTGTTGGCAATCTGGGGCATATCTCGAGACTCCATGACCTGAAAGCCACATTGATGTTTTTGACATCTTCCACATTCTTCGACATTTTTATGCATTCGGTGGTGCTCAATTGCGCATGAGGCAGCATCTGCTAGATAGGCTGTAATTTCAGTTCCACCATCTCTAGGTTTTCTGCCGTACCCACAATTGTGTCCACATGCTTTTTGTCTATGAACAAAACCAGTTCCTCCTTCCAATTGAATATAATTTGTTTGTAGTCTCCGGAAAATTGCAATAGCATGGAGAGCATAACACATACTTCGAACTTGCCCCCAGGGTATAACAGAACGCTGTAATCATCTTCGATTCCCCAGCCTGCCATCTTGTCTACAGACAGCTCATTTGGTGTGAGCCAAAGGTAATTTATGATCATTTAAGGTTATTTCCACATCTCGCGACTGGTCCACCTCGACACTGTTGAGAAAATACGTGATGCGATCAATAAGGTGAAGAATTCAAATGCTAGTTATTTTCGTTGATGCTGGGTTGGACCCATCTTCTTTTGTTAAAGCCCCCCAAATTCGCAGGATAGACCGGCAAGGAAGAAACATATATATTGGTGTTAGCCCGCTATTTGAAATACAGATGGTACAGTGTAAGGTCCGATCAGGAAAGGTTGATACACATGAACTGCCACCTTTTTTATTTTGTCTTCAAAAATGGCTGGCTCTTCGATGTATAGGAAATCTTATATGGTGATCAACCTCGTAACCAACACTGCGTAGGATAATATTGTTAGCATGTATTAACTCCTTGGAACCCTGTGATATAATAATTGAATGTTTGGCACATTGTCTTTTATTGCTTCTTGTAGGAATAAATATTATTCCCATCTTCTCAAATGCAGGCATAGTGCGATTTCTTCATTTTGAAAACTAACCATCTCTCCATGCTTTTCGACATCTGTCGCGACCACCTTATCTGCTCTCTTTGTTACAACAGGAGCATAAATGATGATTTGCGGTTCTATGACCAGTTTGAAACCTGGAGAGACCATAGGCAAAAATTCGTGCAGTGTAATACTTGGTCTGCCATTGAGGTATGTGCCGTTCGCGAAATTGCAGTTTATTCGTATCTTATTGACTAGCAAGATGTTACAGGCTGCGACGATATGTTAATTTTTCCAGCTTCATAGATTTGTGACTCGAACATCAGCATCGGTCCGATAGTATCCAGTTTCTTAAAATTTGTATCTTTGCTGCATCTGATAACACTCTTCAGATAAATGGTGATTCCTAAGTGGGAATTCCCCATAATTAGTATTCTGTGTCTGATGATAGCGAATCTTTAACGTACCTTGCAATTCCATCCATTTCATAAAAGCCTATGAGCAACAACCACTGTTGAGAAACATTACCACTTTTTACGAGGTACAGCTTGCAGTTTTTTCATCATGTTCAAAGAGGATTCACAGATTATGTATTAAGTTCTAAGGTTTTGAGGAATCAAGCATACGCTCATAACAGAGGTACTTGAAGCTTTCTTAGGCGATACATGCATAATGCGTAGATGATCGAGTAACTCATATAAAGAGAGACAAGAGTGACAAAAAATTTATAGTAGATGCTTAAATTGAATAACCCTTTTTGTAAAGCACAAGTTTTTTTTGTCATTTCTTCTGGGCCTGCAATCAGCAATAATGACATGATAGACAAGCCGTGTCATGTCAGAAGAGGTAGGTAAAAAATTAATGGCACAATTAGTGGAGGAAAAAATTCCAATATATTAAATTAAAAAGCAGTTCGGAATTGTATTGTAGGTTTGAAAATTGATAAGAACTGTGATCTGTCCCCCCTGCATGTCGAGTGACGGAAAATGTACTGTACGCAGCTCAGAGCTACGACTCATTAATGGAAGCTTTATCGACATGACTGGTGTATAGTAAATTCATACAATTACTTGTACGAACAAAAGAGAAAGTGAAGATGCAAATGTCCACAATTCCACGTGCTAGGCAGCTATTTCATTTCGTCATTGTACATTAGTTTGGTATATTTTAAATATTTGCGAAGTTTGGATGGAGGATGCAAGTTCCCAAAACTACAATAATAGTGTACATTTGAACCCTTTTTTATGTTTGTTACCAAGTGTGTACCGGACCCAGCTGTCTTGCCAGATAAATTATTGTTCATTCTTCTCTCTTGGGTGTAGCGGTCATATAATCTCTCATAAAAACTTCTCTAAAATAAGGTACTTTCATTTGCATGCAAACAGTTCCAAATACACATTTGTGTGCACTGGTTTCGGTAAATATTTCACTATAGCCTCTTCCTGCTGTGTCACTTTGCACATTTCCGCCTCCTACTGGATATGGCCTTAGTGGAGGCCTTGGGCATTTTTTACCCATGGTGATATCTTACATATTTGCACTGTGTCTTTGCGTCTCAGACAACTGCTTTCGTTCGTTCTATGCTGTGTTGATGGCTCGGACGATATATCTCATGGCTCTGATTAGGCACCTGAGGAACCAGAGTGCAGGCAAAAGCAATGGAAAAATCATGTAATAGATGTTTTCTTGGTCTCGCATACTATTCTTCCTTTTGTCACAAATTTTGTTTCACATGTGCTTTCTCTTTCTTGTATCACCCATGTCCATCTTCACTTTAACCTTCACGTTAGAAATGCCCCACTCTGCTATTTTTTCCCGAGTTTGATGTCTGATGATTTTCTTATTTCGTCAGCCTTCTGTGCAAGTATCTTGTCTGCCTAGTGTCTGGCTTGCAGATCCTTGTGCTGGAAATAGGCGATGTCATGCTGCTTGTATGTCTTGGTCAGCCCATTAATGCCTGTACTATTGTGTAGCAGCGTTTTAGCTATATTGGTTCCCGGCCCGCAGAACCTGAATTCGGAATTGTGCTTCTCGAAAAGTAGAGTCTTTATAACCATATCGATGGTTCCACTTTCAGCTAAGGTATTACTTCTTCGAGACACAGCTGTGAATGAGCAAGAAAAACATAAATGCGACTTCTTTTTATACAATTTTGTTTCAGTATCATTCTAGATTAAGATCAGTAAATGTAAGAAGCCAATGGAGCATATGCATATTTGCTTCTGCAGTAAAGCATTTACAACTTTGCAACATGAAATAACGACCCCTAGCAACATGAAATAACGACCTGCAGAATTAAAAGTTCCACGGGGACTCCAAATGAAATACTTCCAGTAGCAGATTTCTCAGACTGATGCTTTAAAGAGACATTCTAATATTTGTGGCACTGATTGTATGCAATCTTTCCCTGTTTCACCTGCTCCACATGCTACACCTGCTCCACCTACTCCATTTGCTCGACATGTTCCACCTGTTCCACCAGCTCCAATTGTTCCACTTCCTTCACCTGCTCCACATGACTGTACTGGTAACATATATATTATCAAGCAAGATGTTACTCTACTCATATGAATTAATGCTAATGATGAAGTTATCTACCACAGAGCGCTACATGGAGACATTCAAGTGCAGGAAAAAATGCACTCTACTCAGTATGCTGGAAGAAGAGAACCGACTTCGGTTCGAGAATGTGTACCTATATTCAAAATCGCTCCAGTAATCTACATGGCAGCGATTGGCACAAGTACTGCAGGCCTTGGAATGTATGGATTATTTTCCATGCAGCGATAATGAAGCTGTCATATAACCAAGCATAGCACTGCCTAACTCGATATTTGTATTCGATGACACTGCCTATAAAAAAACTTGTATTCAGGAATACTTCAGCATGGGATGGCATGCGTACATTGACTGTAATAGCCTCAGTCTGATTTATTTGTGCATACCCAAACCGATGCTTCCCATCAGTGGTGTTTTGCATGGACACATTTACGACGATCATGTCAATATAGACAATAATTTAGTACTGATTCCTATCTAATGGGAGGTACAGGTGTGGGCTCAATCAGTTCATTGCCTACCATCGAAAATGATTTAGAGCATATCGAAATTTGGGAAAAGTAGCCTCAAGCTGCATCTTCACAAAGCCAAAGATGGGGGTTGTCTTGTACCAAGAAACAATGGGGATTGCGATAGCTACTGGTAGAAGAATAATTCAAAATGTTGGCGAACCTGAACAATTCGAGGATGCTGCTACCAAATATTTCATTCTGAAAACTGATAATGGCATCATTTCGAAACTGCACAGAAAGTTGGCAGAACACAACACATTCTTTCGGAACTACCTGTTTGAAATCGGGGGAAGATGGAGCATTTCAAGATGCATATCATCCACGATCTAGTGGTTATGGAAGAGCACACAATGAGTGTTGAAAGACAAATTATCGACAGACTGAATGTGGCACATGCACAAAATGAAGAGAATCTGAACAACCGGGAAAAAAATATGACATGAACATAAACTACCTCGATTTCCCACCTCGTCACGAAAACTGATAATTAAAATTACAGCAGGGACATAATATAAGTTTCCAGCGAATGCCTGGGCAAGAATGAAAGCATTTTGGTGAAGACTGTCCACTAAACCTATACAGTAAAAAGTTTTATTTATACGATGTCAGATATTGGCAGCGATCTACATCGGGTGATTCAGTCTGTCCGCTCAAAGTATTTGCACACCAATAAAGTCAAATTTTCACGCGACTTTACAAATAAATACATTTTAAGCCCATTTCTCATTGTCTCGATGAACTCAGGAAGAGTGATGGAGCCACAGTAGCCATGAAGATTGAAAGAGACGATAGCGCTGAACTTTTTAAGAAGCAAAATCATGATGATGTACGTAGAGATTGGGATGATGGATCGGTTGTGTATTTGCCACAAAAGAAAGTATACAAGAGATCCATCAAATCCAATGCTTATTGGTTCGGTGGTACCTAAGATTGTACACATCTTGTTATAATGTAACAAAATATGGTGTATACAGGCATAATGAAAAATGGTTCCTTGGAGCTGATAAAATAGAGTTTCTGCAAGGTGGGATCATTCAAATTGGCGATTACAAGACACATGGAACCCTAGGGCTATATGAACTTCTATTTCACAAGGAGCGCAGAGAGTTTACAGAATCCAACCTGTTGAAATACAAGACTGTGTTCGAACTCACACATGCATTTTGCCAAGGTAATGATGCCGAGACAGGTGTTTAATAAGGATGAAGTTCGTAAAAAAATCTACATTCTCGCAGACCTCTTCAACAGCCTATCATTGAAAAGCAACGATGGTCTGAAAAAGATAGATGACTACAAGAACATCGAATATGTATTCTGGGACAACACAAATTAGCTGGTCGATATGCTGTAGCTACTGCTTACTCCACAAAGGGCTGTAAATTAGTTCTACACTAATGAGAGTTTTAATCATAGAAAAACGTAAGGAAGGAGGCTACATACGATGAGTCGATTGGTATCGCCCACGAATTGCATGCAGTCGCCAGGTGCAAGTCCCACTGTCGTAAGGTGGTGATTTGTGGGATGACGACCTGTTTCAAGTCAACCTTGTACAGATGATACAGAATGCTCTGGTCAACAAGGGCTAAAAATACATGTTGACATTCATCGATGCCTATAGTAAATTCCCCTGGCCAAACCTGTCAAGTCGGAGAATGCACGTGGTAACACTGAATACATATGGCAGATATATTGGGCGAAGTATTCATCCTGACTAATCTACAAACCAACCAGGATAAAGAATGATACAAGCCAAATTTTAAGGTCCTGTTGAAGAAACATAACATACATCATTATTCCACATACAGCAATCTGGATTCTATTGTTCTATAGAACTCTGAAAAGGAAAACATGGAGGCAGTTTGCTGCGAATGGGAGCTACAAGTGGCTCATATTGCTGCTGAAAATATTATGTGCATACGATTTATCATTCATTCTACCACATGCATGAAGCCCAAAGATGTAAATAACTACTCTCTCATTTTGACCATGTACACTGATGTAAAAACGACAGACCCACACAAGCCTGAAGCTAAGGTTGGTGACCTGGTGGGCATCTGCAAACAGAAAGGTGTATTCGCGAAATGTTTCCCTGCGATTTGGAGCTCCGAACTCTTTTGTGTGCGATGTAATAGTAACTAAGCCCCAATTACCTACTTTCTCAAGGATCTGAATAATATTTCAAACATGAAAGTTACTACACAAGAGGATATCCAGCCTACAAAGTTTCCAGATGTGTATTTGGCCGAGAAGGTGCTGAAACAAAGTAACAAAAGGGTTTACATCGAGTGGTGGAGTTTCCCCTACCCATTTCAATTCCTGGGTTGCTGAGGCGGACATCGAAGGGTGAAGTCTAAGATGATTAATACAATATATTATTATTTTTTTCAGATTATCTATATTTTATTATGTGTATGATAAATATTATGTTAAAATATGTTGTGTTCTGTTTATTTTCTAAAACTCCTCTGCTATATACAAAACTTATTTTACATAAAAATTTTTAAATAAAAAGACTCACATATAAAATAAAATTAATAGAAAATTAAAAATGACAATTTACATATTTTGCAGGAATGCTTAACGTTACCATTAGGTGCTGGTCGATATCAGGCATCATAATCGAGATATTAACACCACCTACTTGTTGTAAACATAATCCAATATGGAGGGTGCAAGTAGCACCACCTATACTAAAATTAATCAAATATTGCTTCCACCTGTCGGGTGAATTAATTCAATAGTGCCAGGCGATGAAAATGCATGCAATATAATATGGCAGATGAAAGAAGGTGAGAGTCAAATGACGAACAAAAGTAACAAGAGGGCGGACATTTTCTGTGAGTCCTACCAACATGTCTACAAGTTGCACCTACCAATATGGTGGTCGTACGAATGTGAAAAACAGTCTTCTAAGATGGGCAATTAGTAATTGGTGGAAGTATACTTTCTAGAAAATTAAGTTTTTGTAATAATTTTTTTTATATATTTTTAAAAAATTAGTTATGATTTTTAAGAGTATTTAAATATAGTGTATTAAATAATTTTTTTCGGATTATTTGGAATTTTTTAATTTTTTTTTTGTATTTTGGTTTCAAAGGTCAATTGTAAATGGTCAGTCGTCCCTGGCTTCCCAGATGGCTGCCGAGAGACTGGAATAACAGAGCTGGAACAGCTCCAGCGCTCTGAGCCATGTACGGTTGCGCCCAAACATAGCAAACCCTACTACTAACATAATCGAATATTAATTTCGTTGATAGCTTTTCTTATTTCGCCTTAAAATTCGTCAATATGACGCATTTAGCAATATTGTGAAACCCTGAAATTGTGTTTCTAATGTGATTACGTATTGAAATCCCTCAAGAGGCCTCGTCTAAAGTGTTTTTATTTCAGCTCATTAGACTCAAGTTGACGGATTTCTTGGGAAATTTAAAACACTCAACAATGCAGTTCAAGTGCATGGTTTGCGATAGCTTAAGCCCCTGCCTGCCACACTGTCAACATTTCCCGTCAAACTGTAACCAGAACTTTGGAAGGTTGTGACGTCGTCACATCGACATAAACGCCGGCTTACTTGTCTAAAAAAAAATTGAATGGCTCCATTTCATACAAATATTTTATACATTAGACATCTTCTAAATATTTTGGATGTTTCGAAAAGTTCAGCTAGTCAGAATCGTGCACATAAAAATATCAATGAGAAAATGACTGCTGTTGGAAATGCACTTTGAACGAAAACTGCAAAAAAAAAATCTGTCGATCGTTATTATCGCGCATAAAATGTGCATTAGAAATAAATTTAAAATAAAACTTATAAGTAAAGAAAATTCAGACTGGTAACACAACAGTATTACCCTGCTTTGAAATATGTATAAGATTAGATCTGTCAACCGGAAAACTTTGATAATATTAAATATTTTCAAATATTTTCATGATTATTTTTCTGATGGTAAATATTAATGGCTGTACTTCAGCTTCTAATTTTGCTAGCAAATATATTTTAAGTATAAAGTTAACAGTGTGACATGAAATTGAGACATTTTCTAGAGTCTTTTCGCTGTAGAAATAGCATATTCTAAAGCCCTGCTTAAGATATAATTCTCCTCTCTTTTTGTTCTCACCTATCTATAGACACTTTCATTTTATCCATGCGTCAGTTATGTGTGAAAATGACATTTTAGGAGCCATTATTTCAAATAGGTATTCTTAAGTTCATTATAAAAGAGAACATAATCTAAATTAATTCAGTATTCACAAATTGAAAATTTACTTTTTTTGTATTTGAGGTTAATTCGTGAATAGTAGGACCTGGAGCATTTACATGCAAGGGGATAAAGGATCGGATTCGGATTCGGAGGAACCGCTGTCGTGTTATGTTACCCACCCGCCATCTTGGATATCATTATTGGCCTTATACCCCTGACCCGTGTGACATTTGACGTTGACCTTGATCTTGAACCCGAGGATTTTTGACCTCAAAAACACTTAATATATATTTCAAAAAATCCTCAAAAATTCCATTAAAAATTTAAAAATCCTAAAAATTCCGAAAAAGTTTATTACTATAAATTATTTTAAAATTATTTTTAACAATACATATGATCCTCAGAAATGATGCATTTTTTCCAGAAATGCTGACAGGTATCAGCGACTCTGGTTACTGGGATCAGTGACTCCGAGCCAGGTGACTGGTATCAGGACCATTGACCATTGAACTTGACCTTGAAAATAAAAAAATCCAGAAATGTAAAAATAAAGGCAAAGAAACATTTGCAAAAAAATTTAAAATTAATTGCAATATTTATTATTAAAAAACTAATTTAAAGATCATTTTGAAAATTAAAAAAATTGTTTTAAAATATATTTATAAGATTTTATTTAGAACAGTTTCTTAATTAAAGTCTTTAACCCCGGTGGTAATTTTTCCCTCTTTTCACTCGGAGTTTTCCTTTTTCTCAAAAAATTTTCCTGGAGAAATAATTAAAAAATTTAATTAAAAAACTTACATTTCCTGAGGTCTCCTCCCACACCACCAATTATTAACCACTGTTCGAATCCAGCAGACGACAGACTCATTCGCACCGATTCCCCTCATCTATACTAATTCCGCCATATTTTTTTCGTTTACCATTGGTTTGCATGCTACTGGATGCAGCCATCCGTGTTTATGTGCTAATGGAGGCTGCCATATTTGTTTTTCACTTGTCATTTGTTCATGTATTACTGGATGCCACCATCTTGGTAGGTGATAGCCATCTAAGTAGGTGACAACCATCTTGGTATACATCAATTATCTGCCATCTTGAAAGCCCATGCCCATTACAAATTGAACTTTAATCTGTGACCCATCAGCCCTGACCCATAATATTGACCTTGACCCAATGACCTCGAAAACAAAAACTCGAGAAAATACATAAAAATCAGAAACCATAATATATTACAGACTGCCACCATATTAAATGCAGACTAACTCGACCTTTCACCCATGACCTTAAATGACCTTGAAAACAAAAACTCGAAAAATACATAAATGTCAGCAAGCAGAATACGTTACAGACTACCTCCATCATATTAGATGCAGACTACCTTTACCTCAACCCCATGACTTTGAATGACCTAAAAACAAGAACTCGAGAATAATCTATGTGCAGATGCAAAAGCTAGTCGAGACGATCCACCTGCCACTCAGCTGCTGTTAAACTAAACCTCTCAGCTTACCTCCCTACTGCTTATAGTATACAAGTGTGAAAGCCCCACTGCATCATAATGACTTTGAACCAATCGTACTGCGCCAATTGAACTACAACATTAATAAATTGTGCAGACACCGACCAGCCAATCACCAAGTTACCACATGATTCCACATGATTGTAGCTAACGAATCACATGCGAGCATTGAGACATTACACACAGGAGGTTAGGCTGGCTTTAGATTATAGTTCCTTGATCACATATCCATGCAGTTATATCTTCAACAGTTTCGTCCAGATAAGTTCTTCGCTCACCTATAAATCGTGGTGACACTAAAAGTAGACAACTAACTCCTGATGTCGGATCAACCCCTCACAATTCTGACCCATTGTCCACTGCCAACTGTCCCATTGTCCCAACCCCATAACCACATGACCTATTAACCCAAATTATTCCACGATTCATTGACCCATTGACCCCATGACCCCATATCCATTGACACCATGACTCCATACCCATTGACACCGTGACCCATTGACCCTAGAGTCTGTGACCCCAAGACCCATTGACCCCATTGACCCTTTATGGCCCCTAATTGTGGTGCTGACCCCTAATGACTCCTGATTGTGGTGGCGTCGGTGGCAGTGATGTTGGTGGTGATGATTGCTAAAGATTGATCGAAGGATTCGGATTAGGATTGGGATTGAGATTGGAATTGGTGTGTGTGTGTGTGGTTACCATATGGGTTGTGGGGTTGATGGAAAGAATGCGATTGCAACTAATGAACATACTGACTCCAGCAGACTGAATGCACAAAAATGACTCTTTGTACAAACAGTTCTCTCAGGCCAGCATGCATGTCTTGAAAATAGGTGAAAACAATATCGCCGAATATTAACTAGCAACAACCAGTTAGCGATGATGCAGGTCGATGCTTCGTGCTCGTCGAGGTCAAAAGACAGCGCTACGTAGTCGCAATTCATCTTCGTGGTATTGGAGCACTCTGAGAAAACCCAAATACTCGTTCGCCCCAGAAGAAAACACGCAGGTACTTACATAAAAATTAAAAATAGAAAATAATTTTATGTTTACATAATTATATTACTATAGCTATATATATAAATCAAAATGAAATTAATCTTATTTTTATATATTTATATAAATAAAACTATTTATAAATTAAATTGTAAGTGATTTTTTATGTTCATATACTTATATACATATAACTAGCTATATAAATTAAATTGAAAATAATATCATACTTACATAGTTATATGTACACAACTATATATAAATAGAATTTAAATAATTTTATATTCTCATAGTTATAATATGTTCATACCTATATATGTATATAAATCAAAATAAATTTTCTATTCTCATATTTATATGTACATACTTACAAGACATTTAAATTATATTATATTTTCATTCTTATATGTTCATAATAATGTATAAATTAAATCGTAAATATTTTTATATTCCCTTGTTTATGTGTACTTACTTATATATGGACTCTTTTAATAGATTTTACAATCTCATAGTTATATATATCTATACATATACATATACATAGTTAAGTATAAGATCAATTGAAAGGACTGTGTATTTATATATCTAACCATACTTGTATAACTATACATATAAATTAAACTAAACGTGATTTTATAATAACATTTTTATATGCTAATTTTAATAGACAACAGTGTAAAAATAAAATTGATAATAATTATATATTCACATATTTGTATGTACATACGTATTATATACTTAAATAAATTTATATTCTGATATTTATATATGCCTATACATAAACATAGTTATGTATAAATAAACTGAAAGAATTTTATATTTTTATACCTATATACCCATGCATACATATATAGGTATACCTATACATATAAATTAAATGGAAATAATTTTATAAATCATACTTATATACCCATGGATACTTATATGTATATGTATATACCTACACATATAAATTCAATTGAAATAATTTTATTTACATATTTTTATAACTGTAGTTATTTATATAAATATTAAGAATTTTTTAGTTATATATTTATTTAAGTATACATATTTATATAACTATTAAAATTTTTTGTATTTTCCTATATTATATAAATACATAATTATGTATAGTCCTATCATATATATATATATATATATATATATATATATATATATGTGTGTGTGTGTGTGTGTGTGTGTGTGGGGGTGTTAGCTCCTGCATGATTTCTTCCTGGGCGATCAAGTGCTCCAATACAAACAACATGATTTGCGAATACGAGGTCCGGTTTCGACGAGTACGGAGCCTCGACCTGTACCATCGCTAACTGGTTATTGCTAGTTAATATTCTGCGATCGAGTTTAAACCTATGTTTAAGAAATACATACTGGCATGAGAGATCTGTTCGTACAAAGAGTCCTTTCCATGCGTTCAATCTGCTGAAGTCAGTAATTCCATCAGTCGCAAACGCAATCTTACTATCAACATCACAACCCATAAATATGAACACACGCATCAATCCCAATCTCAACCCCAATCCCAATCTTTCGATCAATCTTTAGCAATCATCACCATCGCCGCTGCCACCAATGCTGCTGCAATCAGGGGTCATTAGGAGTCATTAGGGGTCAGCACAAGAATCAGATATCATAGAGAGTCAATAAGTCAATGGATAGTGGGGTAAATAGGTCATTGGCTCATGGGGTCATGAGGTCAATGGGTAAGGAGTCATGGGTCATGGGGTCAGTGCATCATGTGTCCATGTGGTCAAATGGTTTAATGGGACATGGGATCAATGGGTCAATGGGGTCATGGGATAAATGGGGTCAATGGGTCATTTGATCATGGTTGCAATGGGTCATGGGATTAATGGGTCATGGGTCAATGAGTCAAGGGGTCAATGGGTTCATCGGGTCATAGGATTATGGGGTCAATGGGGCAGTGGGCAATGAGTTAGACTTGAGAGGGGATTGGTCTGACATCAGAAGTCAGTTGTCTACTTTTAGTATGACCATGATTTATAGGTGAGTGAAAAACTTGTCTGGAAGAAACTGTTGAAGATATAACTACATGGTAATGTGATCAAGGAAATTATCATCTAAAGCCTGCCTACCTGCCTCTGTGTGATGTCTCAATGCTCGCATGTGATTGGTTAGCTGCAATCTTGTGGTGACTTGGTGATTGGCTGGTTGGTGTCTACACAATTTATTAATGGTGTAGTTCAATTGGTACAGTACGATTGGTTCAAAGTCAATATGATGTAATAGGGCTTGCATACTTGCATATTATAAGCAGTAGGGAGGTAAGCTGAGAGATTTAGCTTGACAACACTTGAGTGGAAGGTGGATCGTCTCGAATAGCTTCTGCCTCTTCACATAGATTTTTCTCGAGTTTTTATTTTTAGGTCATTCAAGTTCATGTGGTTAAGCTGAAGGTAGTATGCATCTAATATGGTGTTGATAGTCTGTAACAGTTTATGATTGCTGATATTTATGTATTTTTTCGATTTTTTGTTTTCAATGTCATTCATAGTCATGGGTTGAAGGTCGCGTTAGTCTACATCTAATATGCCGGTGGTAGTCTTTAATATATTAGGCTTGCTGACTTTTATATATTATTCTAAAATTTTTGTTTTCAAGCTAATTCAAGGTCATGGGGGCAAGGTTGAGATAGTCTGCATCAAATATGGTGGTAGTCTGAAATATATTAGGCTTGCTTTTTTTATGTATTTTTATAGTTGTTTAAGGTCATTCAAGGTCATGGGGTCAATGTCGAGGTAATCCTAGCATATGCAGAGGTAGTATTTAATGTATTATGCTAGCTGACTTTTATGTATCTTTCTCGAGTTTTAGTGTTCAAGGTCATTCATGGCCATGAGGTCATGGTTGAGATAGTCTGCATCTAATATGGCGGTATTCTGCAATTTATTAGGCTTTCTGACTTATATGTATTTTTTCTAAAGTTTTTGTTTTGAAGGTCATTTAAGGTTATGGGGTCAAGGTCGAGGTAGTCTACATCTAAGATGACGGTGGTAGTCTTTAATGGGATAACTTTTATGTATATTTTCTATAGGTTTGGTTATCAAGGTCATTGGGTCAAGGTCATAGTAGTCTGCATCTAATATGACGGTGGAAGTCTGTAACATTTTCTGCTTGTTGACTTTTGTGTATTTTTCTCAAGTTTTTGTTTTCAAGTTAATCGGGTCAAGGTCATGGTTAGGGGTAAGGTGTCATGCGCCACAGGTTAAAATACAATCACTTATGGGCATTTCCTTCCACGATGGCAGACAAGTAATGTATACCAAGATTATTTTCACCTACCAAAATGGTGGCCTCCAGTAATATCTAAACAAATGACCAACGAAAAACAAATATGGCAGCCTCCAGTAGCATATAAACAAAGATGGCTGCCTCCAGTACTATGTGAAAAAATGGTGAAAGAAAAACAAAATGGCGGAATGAGTATGGGTTAAGGGAGTGGGTGCGAGTGAATCAATCGTCTGCTTGATTCGAACAGAGGTGAGTAATTGGTGGTGTGGGGAGATACCTCAAGAAATGTAAGCTTTCAAATTAAATTTGTTACAGATGTTTTAAGTAAAAATTTTTTTAAGGACGAAGGGCAATTTCAAGAAAGAAAAAAAAGAAAAATGACCACCAGTGTTAAACACTTTTTAACTAAGAAATGTTTTAAATAAAATTGTATAGAAATACATTTTTAAACAATTTCACTATCTTAAAAACGATTTTTAAATTAAATATTTTAATAATAAATATAATTATAAATGTTTTAATAGATTTTTTAATATTTAGTGATTTTTTAACATTTTATGATTTTTTAACATTTTTGGATAATTTCATTTTCAAGATAAAAGGTCAAGGTCAAAGGTCAATGGTCTTGATACCGGTCGCCTGGCTAGAAGTTACTGATTCTAGTCACTTGAGTCGCTGATTCCTGTGGGCGTTTCTGGAAAAAAATTGTTAAATTTTTTAATAATCTCTAAATTATTGTAAATAAATTAAAACAAATTTCGGAATTTTTTTGAGAATTTCCTAGAATTTTTTGGAATTTCTTGAGGAGTTTTTGACAATTTTTATGTTTTTTAAGTACTTTTTCAGGTCAAAAGTCATTGGGGTCAATGTCAAGGTGAAAGGTCACACGGTTCAGGGGTGAAAGGTCAATGACATCCAAATGGTTCTCGGGTGACGTAACAAGTTGACGGCTCCCCCGAATCCGAATCCGATCCCCGATCCCCTTGCGTGTCAATGCTCCGTTTCCTACTACTTAAGTGGAGTTATACATTTGCTGATTCACTGCCAGCTTTATACTGGGATAAATATACCTAGTTACATACAGTGACTTTTTTTTAATTTGGTTTCAGAATTTTTTTTCGCCGCAAACTGCATATAATACGTTTTACGTCTGTAAAAGTCATAGGACGTTATGTTTTTTTTTATATAGCTTAATATTGCTTAAATGTTGTTGCTGCCTTCATTTATGTAACCGCCTACAAGAAAACATTCACCTATTTCTTCCCGTCAGCTACCACTAATTCAAATATGTTTAAATTAGAAAAGCTGTACAATATGATACAATTTCTGAAGCTGTTATTTTGGTTGTGCCGTGTGTAATATTGCGTTAGACCAATGACAGTAACTAGATAAATCAAAATGGTGGGGATTATCCCCTTAACTTTCACTGCTGGGAAACAAATTTTCCTGTTACCACTGATGTAAGTACCTACTGTGTAAATTTTGGAGACATATGGTCCTGTGCTCGACGCCTGGGTAGGCCATGGGTGTATCTTATTTGTTTGTCGTAAGTTTAAGTAGTCAGTATGCGCCTGATTGACTACCCTACCGCTATAATATTAAAGTTTCAACAAATAATAATTAAAAGATTGCGTTCCCTATTCACATTGCATTCTTCACGTTTTCTCCTTAAAATTTCTTCCCACAAATATTCGTACCAAAACTCTGAACTCCTTAGAAAATTGTATTGCTTAGTTCACAGTTTCACAGACGTATCTTGATTATTTGGGTTGTAAAAAAATTATTTAAATCTATGTAAAATATCGTACGCTCCTCAGTTCCCATACAAGGTTATTCCTATGAATAACACGAAACTTGTCTTTCAAAGCTGACCTAACAACTTACTTAAAAGTGATAATAATGTCGGCGTTTATATCATAAGACAATGTGTAAGCTCTTAACCAAGAGTGGTGGAAATAACATTTTATTCTTCTATAATGAGTTAGATAAAAATGCGCGGAAAATAGAACATATTACATACGAGCGGCTGAAGGATGTGTTTTGTAGAATATGTCACCAAACAATCCCTCGCCACAAAGTCTCAAAAATGAGAGATAAGAAATTATTATTACTTGAACACGAGACATGATGAAACAATAAAAGTTTACCATTGCCAGTTAGAAGTTAATTTGTGTTTATAAAAATCTTGGTAGGAATGTATATTTCCTTTTTGTGGACGTGTGCCACCAGATGATTTAACAAAGGCGTATAATTCGGCCAAAATGTACTATTGTGAACTAAGCACAGTGTAAACAACGATTAGCCCGGCTCAGTAGTAGTGGTAGTCTTTTATCTGTGGTCGAGTGGATATTTTTCACGTAGGTCTAGCATCTCTTGCTGTATTTAGTTTTAAAAAAAACTAATGTAAATTGTTTCAGCTACAGATACTGTATACACAAACATTGATTATATATATATGTATATATACGTTAATTTAATGCGCATATATATATATATATATATATATATATATATATATATATATATATATATATATATATATATATATATATATATATATATATATATATATATGCGCATATATATATATATGCGCATATATATATATGCGCATTAAATTAACGTAAAGCGTATAATTTAATGTTTTATTGAAAAGCAAACCTAAATATTTAATTCCAATTTTTTTTTAATTTAGTTTTAAAGAAGGCCTCTTTCAGCAGTTTCCGTGGTTTAGTTTCATCGCTACAAAAATGTGGCATGTCTGTTTAATATGTCGGTAGTATAAGAACGTACTTCAAGAATTTTGCTGTGCTTACCGAATTCATTATACCCACATTCATCTCTCTGTCTGCTGAAAAGACATCCGCTGAGCGGTTGTTTCATGTTATTAGGATAGTTCCTTACGAATCATCAAAAATGACGAGCCTTATTATCGTATTTAAGCAGCTCCCAGAATATTTTATTCTCTTCAGAACTTGGCTCACAGCGTATCATTTTTAGCAATGTTAAAAATGAATAAATATCGCTTTGAGAATCTGCTTTACAGAATGACGTTGACTGTTCTTTCGGGTATAACTTCGATTTTTCTGTAATTTTCTAATTCTGCAGCTGCCCTGCCATGGCGAAGTCTGTTGGTGCACTACCAGTTTTGGGTTCTAATCCATGGTAAAGTATGGGTGGTAATTTAAGTTAAGTCATAAGTTAGTTTTTAGGCCTTCAGGCATAACACCGGGTGACGTTAATAAGTCTTTTTCAATTCCAAGTCCAAGTTCGCAGCGCAATAATTGATACAAAGGTGTTTCCCGTATAAAATGTTCGTTAAGGCTTCATTTTATTTCTAGAATAACTTAGGATCTGCTTTGATAAAATGTTAGAGTAATTTATTGCCACTAATGGGAAAGTCAGCGGAAAATTTTATGTTGACTATTATTGTTCTTTGTCAAAAATGACTGGTGTTTTGTGTAATGACTTAAAAAAAACTAACTGTCGTATGTTTTTAAATTAGATCTTGTTTGATAAATGCTGAATAATTAGCTAGTTAGAAATCGTACTATGCTGATCTTTTATAGGTGTATATCACATGAATGCCGTAATGGTTTTATTCTGTAATTTTTTAACATAATTCGCGATGAAAGAAAAATTGCGTGTCACGCTTTGAAGTTTTTGTTAACATACATGGTCTCTATAAATCCATTGGGAATTTATAATTTATATTGTTTTAAACGCGTGTCAAGTAATAAGCAATTTTGAAAGCTCTATACATTTTAATACTTTTTTTTCATAGGTTAGTTTTATAGATACTGAATTTTAAAACACGTATAGTTCACGATCTGTTTAATGTCCGCTATTACAGCATATACTTTCTGGAATTATAATATTTCCAGTTGATCCTGCCAAAAATATTACAGTCATTTGGCAAAAGAATGAATTCTGAAACTAATACAAGTTTGTATCTTCGTGCACAATCATCTAATGTTTCATTGAATACCGCTTAACTCTTTCGGCAACAAATAGCGAGAACTAATAAATGCAGAAGTATATATTAAATTATTTTGTGCTAACTCATTTCCCTTTTCTATCACATATTCCCGTTTAAACGGTAAATGAATCTCATTACTGAATTTCTAAATTACTGTAACGAAAGGTTTTTTTTATGTAGTTGGATTTCAGTGAGCACGGCACGTGAAGGTATGGCGTGATGAATTATTATCCAATATTTTGCATTAAGGAGATACACTACCATGTAAGCAAACAAAAGTAGTCTGTCTGAAGCGTTGCGGAAATGTTAGCAGAAACCGTGATTCTCCCTCAAATGGAAGAAACATTACAAAAAACGCAATTGCGGTTATAAGCAAAAAAAACTGATTGCAAAACATCAAATTACGTATACGTTTACCATCCTCTGCAGTGATATTGACATCATAAGTACCCAAGTTTCAGGATGGCGAATATTCATAAAATCCCGTCTTCCATTTCGTCAAGCAACAATACTTCATCAAGCTTCTATATCAAAGTAAAATTCTCTTTTTTAAAGTTTGTATCAGCATGCATTACACGGTAGGTATGAGGTATTTTATAATTTATTCTGCGGTAGCCCATCAAACGTTTAAAAAATAATCAAATAATAGTTATTTTTTACCAATTAACCCTATTACCGTTTATGTAAATAAAATATGCTGTCATGAAACTAAAAAAAATCACAAATGATATTAAGGTCATTTACAAGTAGCAATGTAATTTTATTGATATGCAGACACAGTAGCTATACGAACTCTGAGAACATGTTTGTCATGGGAAGCCAAACATTCACTGCTTTATAGTCCTAATACCGAAGATAGCCGATTACTAGTTGGTCTAAGTTAGGTTTTTTTTTTATAGTTTCCCTTCCGAAGATGTCCGATTACACATTCGCAAAGCTTCGTATTTTTTTCACTTAAAAAAATGCGTGGAATGACAGAAATTTTAAATAAATAAATAACCTAACATAATACTCATCGCAGCTATTTGGAAAAAGAATAATCCTATATATTTTTCACATGGCTTTGCAGCCATGTATATTTCATATATGTATACGTATGTGCATATATGTATATATATATACAAACGCCGGTGCGCATGCACATGCACACACACACACACACACAAATATTTAGTTTGGAGCCCAGTTTTACAGATTATCTGACATATTAATTTCAGAAATTTGGAATAAGTAATGGGGATGAAAACTATTTCCAGCTATTTTGATGCAGAAACAGTGTATACAAATTTTTCGATGGCATAAGAAGAGTCCACGGCGACACATTTTCTGTGAAATCGTTATTTGCGCGTATTCGCATATCTCGGTAAATAAATGTTTTAGAAATACAACTTTTTACCAGGAAAGATAAAAAATAAAATATCTATGTCTATGTGTTTTTTCCTTTATCGTCATAAGTATATTCTTGGAGATAAAATGTATGAAAATTGTTAAATATCTTATTTGTAAAGCGTGCCTTTGCAGTTTCCTTAAGTGGCAAGAGAAAAGTACAAACATACGGGCATAGTTTAATATGTGTGATTTCATTGCGTGTAATGAATTCCCAGTGATACATATCTATTTTGCACAGTACAGGACCACGTCGGAAACACGACATGCCCTCTGCGTAGGAGCGGTGAGGCACTAGTAGTGCATGTTAGTGTCGCCCGTATCGCTCCCTCGCTTCTTGACCTTGAACACGCTGTCGTGGCCTTCTCTTAAACAATACGATTTTATTTTTCTCTGCGTGATAATAAAATGCATGGCTCTGATAAGAAACATATTTTTTTAAAAGGTCTAATAACAATTTTAACAATGGTGTATGGAGAATGTAAGTTAGTACGAGGTATCAGCCTTCCAGCTATGGACTTTCTACTGGGATGACATGAAATAAGCCATATTAGTGGATTATTGATGGAATGCTTGAGTGGGGGAAATAAGAGCATCTCGAGGAAAATGCCCAACTCAGTGCACCATTTGGACATATTTCCCATAATTTTGAAATTTGAGGGTCAACCTGTTAAGAATCGAGCTCTTTTACCACTGTGGAATATAAGTAATGTGATCAGCACTGTGGTCCTATTTTACCACTGTGGAATATAAATAGTGTGATCAGCACTGTGGTCCTCTTTTACCACTGTGGAATATAAGTAATGTGATCATCACTGTGGTCCTCTTTTACCACTGTGGAATATAAGTAATGTGATCATCACTGTGGTCCTCTTTCACCACTGTGGAATATAAGTAATGTGATCAGCACTGTGGTCCCCTTTCGAACGACAGAATGTGTAAGATCTTTTATACCTATAGACTTTTTATAGTAATGTGAGCACTTTTGAGGCCCTAGTTACTTTTTCCTTTCAGCCGTTTTACTATCCTTATACCACGTTTAAAAACAAATATTGCCATTTAGGTAATAAACAGTGTCTATATTTTAATAGACTGTAAAGTCAACATGTAAGGCTACACGAAAATATATTTATTGACTATTATTCCAAATTTTTGAGGAGGGAGGAGGGCGTGGCTTGCTAAATTGCTCACTTTACTGTAAATAGCCTATATATAATTTTATTATGTATATATTTGAGTAACGCTACAAGTCTAAAAAGCTGCAAGAGATAACGTTTACATTGCTCAAAAAGAACCAAACTGAAAGTGACAATCTGCATATCTCTCCCACCTCTAGCAGGGATAGATGGACGAGATGTGGCTCGCACTCGATGGATGACGTCAGCGAGAGTGTGGAGGATGGTGGCGACGTCGTGTGTGCACTATACAGTGCACGTTTCTGGCAGGAGAACTCTCGCCCGTCCAGAGGCGTCTTACAGATACTTTACTGGGTTCTCTCAGGTTGTGGCGGGTCGTGGTCGATGATGAAGATGTTGCTTAGCGTTCGGCTACTAGCAGTGGGCAGTTCGCTATCGGTCCAATACCACCGCAGGTGCCCGTTGTGCTGTGAGAATTATGTTGATATTGCCGTTGAGCTAAATGAAAACTTGTGAGGCTAATCCAGACGCTATTTACACAACGGTCTAATGAACACTTTAGTAACTTACATTGAATAAACAAAAACCCTGGGTGTGCTGGTTGGTGGGTCCAGCTGCCGCCATGCCATTAAGTGGCTAGACCTGAAATTGAGGGCAATAAAATGGGTTGTAATGTGGTTTTATTCTGCCTTGACACAGTCTTGTACAAAAACTACTTTTCTCGCTAGCGCGAAATGAAACCGGCGCACAAAAGGCTGTCGAGAGATAGCGCTGGAAAACGGATGTGTTCACTAACACTTGCATGGCAGTTAAGCTCCTAGGGCTTGTATAAGATTGCAGGTGGTGGAGAGGCACTTATCCCGGGCTGAAACCAGTTCATTAATTAAATGTTCCATTCAAACACGAAACAAGATATTGTTTATTGCGGTGAGTGCAAGGTTAATAAATTACCTGGAAGTCCCTGACTGCTTGTGGTCTACTCCGATAGCTGCTAATTTCAGACTAAACGGCTTTCAGAGTCTTTCCGGCTACTACATCGGGAATACATCAGAAGTACAAAAAACTAATGGGCAATCTTCAGAACTAAGTGTTCTGGGCCTCGTATTACATTGGTGAATAAGAGGAAAACTTCCTTAGCTTAGTTGAATGGTAAATTCTCCCTAATAGAAGATAAATTATGCAGAATCAATAAAATCTCAATAAAAATGTGTAACGACATGGTGTTGTCAAGGTTGCTGTATTTATTTCTTCCCCGATTGTCTGTCCCAGCCTGCAAACACTATATGTGGTGTTGTACAAGACAAAATGAACCCTCCTTAGTTAACATTAACTTATTAACACTAGTTGTTAACAATGCCAATGGTAATTTGTCATCATTGGATTAAGAACTAAATTTGGCACGGGCGAGGCTGTTGTCCAAGGCGGAAGTCGTACTTCACTATTGACGTAGCCTCTGTTACGTTTATAACACTGTGTGCTTAAAGTAGGTACTTGGGTTCAATGGAAAATGACACAAAGTATATGTTAACGTATTTAAAAAAATATTTTTATACGTTTTGTCAGTGAAGTGGTATAATTTCCGCACCACTTGCGACGTGACCCATTAAGTCTACTTCTATCTTGCCAATGTGCCATTTTGCAGGCAAGATCACCAAGTGGTCGGTGACTAGGCGCTCAAACACCAAACTTAATTGTCGTATATGTTCCTCCTAACTCCGCGAACAGATAATATCAACCCTAGAAATTAACCAACCAGTTACAAAGTGGTTCATGAGGGGGG
This sequence comes from Dryococelus australis, assembly GCA_029891345.1. Classification (NCBI taxonomy): domain Eukaryota; kingdom Metazoa; phylum Arthropoda; class Insecta; order Phasmatodea; family Phasmatidae; genus Dryococelus; species Dryococelus australis. Next base: position 165,373,831 of record CM056994.1, on the reverse strand, counting down.
GGGGGGGGACGAATTATGGTGGCTGAGCAGTTAGACTGTTCGCCTCCCACCAAGGTGAACCGGGTTTAATCCCTGGCTGGGTCACTACCAGATTCTCGCAAGTGGGAATAGTTCCAAAAGATGGCCGCTGGTAGGCAGATTTTCTGGTGGATCTTCCGTTTACGCAATCCTTATATTTCGGTGGTTCTCCATTCTCACCTCGTCGTTAGGAGCTGCCCAAATCTGTCAAATCCAACTCGTCATAAGGGTGACCACACGTTCATCGGTGTGGTGTGCACAAGACAACCAATATGTCCGATCAATGATAGGTATCACAAAATACACTTGTCTCCTCCCCTGCACTGGTATCAGAATTGGGGAGTTCATTGACATTCTGTTTTATTTTCAAGTGGTTGTTTATATTACCATAATCTCTTTATGGTTTCTTCACACTTTTTGGATCAAAAATTTAAAAAAGTCACCCTATGTACAATGTATGTGCATTTACTAAATATGTCACATAGCAAGCATTATAGATTTGCATTAACATTAAAGTATCTTATTTTCAGCTAAAGTGAACTTCTAATATTTTATCTCTAAATTGCACTTTATTTATAATTATTATGAAGTAGTACAGAGAGAAAATAGGTTTTAGTAATGCCTAGTAAGAAATAGTTTTCATGCAAAATATAATTAACCTGCTTACGCAATAATGTGGTGCGTGGTACCTTCAGTGTAATTTACTATACTTGGTTACGCTCTGTTTACATGCGATGGAGGAATATGCTGGAGGAACTCTAGCAGAGCTTCAAAAAAGTTGGAAGTAATAGTGAATGGTTTATAACATTTTGTTTTCACATGACACCAATATGCATATTAAAATTTCCTTGTGTGCTTCATATTTGACAGTATATTATTAAATTACATCAACTACATCAATTACGTTTTTGTTGGGAAAATATTTATCGATGTAATTTATTAAACAGTTCCAACACATTTATATGCGGCCTTGGGCACACTACATGTTAAATTAAGTGCGTAGCATGTGAATCCTGGGAATGGAAGCAATCAATGCCTTAAATCTGGTCACAGGGCTCAAAGGAAACTGTTTGTAAATAATTAAAGAAAACTGTAATACGTTCTTTATTTTATTTTTACTTTCCCTAAATAATATTTCTATTTTGTTCCCAATTTCATGTTGATATGAATGTACTGAAGCTGCGCTTACATGTGATACAGATCTGCTCTCATTCTGGTTACCTCAAAGAAAAGCTGATTTAAGATGATATGTGGATGGAGCAGTGTCAGAGTAAAATAGTTATGGAAACAGGAATATCCTAACAAAAAGCGCCTGCTTGCAGCAATGTATCACATTTTCAACATATAAAAAAAGTTGTTTTTACCTTGCCAGGATTTGAACCTAGATTACAGTGGTGAAAGGCGAGTCGTTGATTAGTACACTAAAGCAGTCCCTTAATTGATTTCAGGGTAATTTTTATTGAAAACTAAAATTTCCCAACTTGCAACATTCAGTATGATGTGCACAATTTACGGAGTTTTATAATGAATGATGTTATGGAGTAGTGTTTTTATCCATTATTCTTTTCCAAATGGCCAAAATGTATTGTTGAAATTTTTTTTTCCAATTTGTCCCCTATAACAGTGGGAAATACTCACATGTTCCCAACATTAATTCTTTGGGGCTTTATTTACAGTTGAAAAAAAATCTTCATGCAGTGATCGCAAGAACCATAATATTACAATTCAAACCAGAATGTTGATCATTTTAAAAGATAAATGAATTGTTTATTGTTCTTTGCCTACTTCCCATACAATTATTCACATACTTTTAGCTACTTAGTTACGAGGAGTAGTTGAGATTTATAATTAGTTATCATTAAAACTGTAATATGCTCTTTGAATGGATTTAATTAATTCTTCTTAAAAATATATTATGTCGATAATTATTTCACAATTTTCCAGTCCGACCACCAAAATCCAGCTAGAAAACAGTACCACAACACTACAAACACAATTGACTGCTCAGCTATGATGACAGTAGAATGTGTGTGGTGATATATCCATAGTTTGCATTTGCAGATGAGATGAGAAAAAAAAAAGTTTGCTGTAAGTTGATCAAAACCTTTGTAGGTTTTTGTAGCCTCGAGTCCCACACAGTCATGAGCAAAATGCCTCCCAGTGCCTCTCGTATTATGAATAATATTATGGCGTTGGGAAAAAAAACATAATATAACCCGAATATGGGACACCAGAATGGCGTGGACAACAGGGGCATTGCACCTTCCTAAATCTTACCAGAAAATGCCACAGAAAACAAGAGCAGTCACCCAGAGCTAAATGTTTCCAAATAAAATTACAAAAATAATTGTTTTAGAAAATGTTTTTGTCTTCGTAAAGGTAGGTTTTAAATTCCTAATGTTGGGATTAAAATAATTATTTCCTAGATTTTAGGTAGGGCGCATTCTACAGTACCAGGTCCGACAGATCTTGAGTTAGACCTTAATGTTCTGATGACCCTGACAAGTACTGTAACTTGTATGTACATCATCAATGGGAATTTAGGGTCAGTAACAGAATGAAGAGAAACACAGGTATTTTACATTAATAGATTTGTTTCCTTTGCATGGTTATTATAATAATTACAATAACATATTTTTACTATCTACATCTGTATTCTTCCTGTGTTGATGAGTTTATATAAATTAGTCACTACAGTGTTGTTCTTGGCCCCAGACTATACTGTACCTGAGCTACACTTGAACAACGATACAGTATTTTACCATTCCCCTTTGCTGCATTGAACTTATGGCCCTCGACACACTGGCCAGGCACCCGTACTATAAACAAATTTGCATTACATATCTTCATACGTAACAGCTTACTATATTACATTTGTAAATAGCTAAAATGCAATGTATCATCGATTTTCTGGTATTATGTTACATTTTGATATGTAGCTTTACATATAGCCACATCATTAAAACAGAACATTTGTTGATCAGCTAATATTCACCAAACAAAATTACACTCCTACTCTAATACAAACCTCATGAGACCTGAATTTTGCTGTTCATAATAATAAGGTTTGTATTAACATGTGTTTGTGTTAGTTGGGAAAATCATAAAAAAATTTCATGTAGCCTCTGTAATTTAACATAGGTATTGGAAAACAAGACATTATCACAGGCATTAATTCTTTTATATCACAAGAAAGACTTCTTTTCACTGGTAGACTGTACCACAAATCCACAAATATTCATATTCATCATAAAATTAACATTTATAGGATTTATAGGATGTCCCAGAGAGCACTGCTCTATTCAGGGACTGTACATACATGACTGTCTGCGGCTTTATATTGATTTCTTTAAACAATGCATTACAACATTTTCATCTATAATACTTTACACATTTTGTATCAACAGTAACAGTTTTCAAATCATTTACTGTGAAATAAAAGAAAGTACTACTTTGCATTTACTTACTATGCAATATTCAAAAGGGAAAGCACTTTAATGAAGCTTAACACTAATCTCACATAACGCATTAGGTAATATTTAGCTCCACAAGATAAGCGAAAGTTGGCCTACTACATTGAACTTTACCTCTAACATCAATACATTGCACTTTACCCTTAACATAACTACATGGACTTAACTTACTTCTAACATTACTACAGTGCTCATGACTTCAAACTAATTATAAATGTACTTAGCCTCTGATAAATGCATCTTACTGAGATCTAGATTATTTATCTAGCTCCTTGGGAAAGGAAACAGCTTTGTATAAAAAATATTTAATTATTGAGGTTTCACAGTATTTGTGAAATAGAGTAAATGTGAGATATTGTGAATGTGGCAATCAAAATTGGTAAGTATATAACTATTTTTATTCCTGATTGGATAAAAATAAATAATTATATACATACTAATTTTGATTGCCACATTCACAATAATTGACATTTACGTTATTTCCCAAATACTGTGAATCCTCTGATTGCCGTGGGGAGGGTGGTAAGGGCAGGGGAAACAGTAAGAGACACTAGACAGCAAATAATCTGTTAACAGCTACCTACATTTTTTCATCAATGTCAGCTTGGAAGAGTGCCATAATCACAGTTCGGTAAGCTCACAATTGTGTCTAGAAATCCATGCAGACGATGCTTGTGAAATAAATCAACAAATGGATTGACCAAAGGCTCACTTCCACTCAGGATATTATGATGCTGCTTGAACAGCACGTACAATCTTTTTTTTTCTGGTGAAAATATATCAAGAAGAGTAAGCAAGAAAGCATACATTCCAGAAGACTTTTGCCACTTATACACATATGCACAGAGCAGTGTTCTCAAGTAAAAGAGAAAAACTTTACCAAGAAGCTTTGCAGCATACAGTTAACGATTGGCAGAATCAACTTGTTTTGCCACTAAACAAAATGGTAATAGCAGCTGCTTCTATATGTCACAATCTGCTTCCTTGATGTCACATAAAAAAACCACCATACACTCGTTATCACTTATTTTCCTTGCTGTCAAAACGCATTTTGGGTACATTGTAACTGGTACTTTGTGTTACAATCAAACAGCACATAAATAATTTGAGACGCTTTGAACATCTTCAAGAAATGGCTACCTGACTGGTGTCCAGAATTCTGGATGACAGACTTCAGTCAAATGGAAATATGTGCTGTTGACAATATTTATTTCATGGTGGTATTGTTTATTTAAGTAAGTGCCTTTCACAGAGAGCAAGCCTGGCTGTGATGGGTCAGAGAAAAGGGGAATGTAGTGACTTGTCACACTGGAGATATTTGAAGCATTTGATGTACTGTTACAGCATCTGGCAAAATGAGTATGAATGCAATGAACTGAAAATAAACACGAGTAACATCATGCAATAAAACAAGAAGGCAGTCAAACATTTATCTAATCAGTGGTTACCTGGTCCTTACAGGTGGGTGCAAGCATTCAGCAAAAAAGACTATGTTACAGTAATTAACACAAGCAACAGTATTGAAAGCCAAAATAAGGTGTGTCACTTTAGCATTCCTATCTTTGTCACAATGTTGACAAGTATCTCATAGGAATGCTTAAAAAAAAAGTTGTGAGTATTTATTTGTCGGATGTCTACAGCAAATTTAGTGAAGCAGAGGCAGATGTTCAAAATTTTGCTCACAGGATATATTACTGTAGAGTGTTCACGGTAAAATTAGCACTTTTGAAAGTCCTTGCTCAAATCTTCTTGTATGCATATAGTGTCTATTTTTTCCCATATGTACGATTAACGTTACCATGGGCCTCATCACTTTATTCGTACTTGGTCAGGGCCAACTGTGCCTTTGTTATGAAAATGTACATATTTTACACATGTTATTATTGTTACATTTATATAGATTTTTAAAAATTAAAATGGAATATTTTAGTATTCACAAATGTTTACGTAACACTTGTAATTTAATGGTAACGCATGGAACTACTTTTCTCCCCACTGTTGCCAACTTTTCTAGGCACGTGACAGTCAGTGTGCCCGTTAAAATATTGCAAAGAGGGGCAGCGATGGTTTTCAAAGGTTGATTTTAAAAGTGCTCACTTTATTGTGAACAGCCTTTACAAAAATTCTGTATTCAAGATGTTCAATGGATATTATCCTCTATATTTATAAAACAGACCACAGCACTTCATAAAGTGTGTTCTAACTGGAATAAGTGCAGCCCAATCTGATTTCAGTAACTAGACAATTACAGAAATATCTGAGAGAATTTTTGGTGTTTAGAGTTACGCGGACAACACCAAAATTTTATTGTGTTAACTTTCATGAAACATCATGCACTTGCATTGATTTCATACTGATTTCCATACAAGCATTTGGGTGCAATTTTTTAATCTGTGCCCTCTTTTGAGGCCCCTCTCCCCACATAAATTCTCCATTCATAAACAGTCCATACATTACACTGAACAATATCATATTCTCTGTACTGTTCACCACAAGAAATTACCAGCCCCATGAAACTCCACTTACTCAACCCTATTAATCAAATGAACAAAATCAAGTAGTTTCAGCACACTAACTGCATATATCAAACACTTCTGTACTTGCATGATCTCAATGTAATTTCCACAATGCAATCAAAATTATGTTTGATCTGCCACTCCCTCAAAGTAATTTTTAAATGATACAACAGCAATTCTGCTGGAAGAGACAAAAGATGGAAAGCAAAATAAGCTGTTTTCCTGGGTTACCTCTGCAGCAAGCATTGCATATCTTTGTGAATACAATTCAGGCAAAATATAATATGCTGTCCTTGCGCAGAAATCAAACGAAACCCAATCTGCATCAACCAAGTTGCTCGACCATAACGTGCTAAAGCAGAAACAGTTAAAACGATTTTTCTTCATGAATATTTTGTACTGTAATAATTGATTTTACATTATTTTTAACACATTCATATGATACCAAATACTGTACAGTACTGAACTTTTCCTGACAAACCACTTGAAATCCCATAGTAACACACAGCACAATGACAGGCCTGTGGGCCAGCTGAGGAACATATTCGAATAGTCCTCAAGTACGAAACATTTAAACTGGAGACAGCAAGCACTACGGTCCATACATCAGGCAGTCGTTCTTGTTCTGCAACGAGCATTCATGTTAAAAGGCTTCAGCCTCCAAGGTTATAGAGCCATTGGTCTAGTGTTCCTCTTCATCCCCACACCCATACCGCTCGCAGCCAGCTTACTCTCGTCCACTATGAATTGAATGGTGTTGGCTGCTGTCTTCAGGCCCTGGTAAAGCACACCCATGCTACACACAAACAATTTGAATAAGAATAAGATACATATAGATAACAATAGATACACATTCTCAGTAGTCATGGCAATTGTATGTAAGGTGCTCATGGAAGCAATCAAACGTGGCCCCTGTAACTAAAACGGACTACCCGGGCTGCAAGTTTGTCTAGTAAACATTTGCTATTATAGTTTTTGTACCGAGTTAATCATCATCACAATGTTTTAATTTTTTTTATTTTGAAAATGTTGTGGAATGAACTAAAACTAAATTGATCCAATTGCTAATTTGTTGAGGAGTTATGGACAATATTTGCGAGCATATCAGCTACGTAGTAATACAGAGACAAATCATCTGTAATCTTGTCAGGTCATTTTTGTCTGAATTTATGTGCACATAAGCAAAGAAATAAGAGAAACTTGAATTAGTACAAAAAACAACTTTTATTGCACGTATTGTTTTTGTGATGTGTATGTATGAGTTAAGAAACAAGATTACTACATTGTCTGCATTTTCAGTATCGTAAATTCAAAACGTTTTTATGAATGGTAATCATTAATATGCAACCAGGATTTTAGTATAGTATAGATGTACATATTTTGAAATTATACCTGTTTAAAAAGCCATATGCCGTTTGAATGAAATTATATCGAAACAGAGATTTGAGATCTTATTAACGTGTTATATTATTTCTTAGATTTTGACACTAGCATAATCTACACCTACTATTATTGTATTTGATGCCAAGTATTGCATTTTGATATTTTTTTGTGAGGTTGGGAAAAAGTAATTTCCCTTGCAAGTGATATTCATTACCCTCTCCTTACCAATTTCTCAGGTGCTACGACAATGTAGTAGTTGGGTCACTTTGCTGTCGTTACTGTGGTCCAGATTAAAATCCTGGAGGATTACACTTACATTTTCAGATTGTGGAGATTGTGAATGGTATTGCGGTGAACCCGTGAGTTTTCTCGGGCAATCCCATTTCCTTCCTTCGCCCATGCATTTTGTCTATGCTCAATTAATTAGAATCATTTCATGTCATCTCTCAGGGAATGGCGAATGCCTACAGGCCCCCCAGGAGAAGAACTGCATTACTTGGCTGACACCTAACTGTAACGTTCTTTCTTCATGTATCATTGTTATTTTTACAATAATTATTATGGTACTGCCACATACTCAAAACTGTATGGTTTTTCCTTACCTCAAAAAATTTCATCATGTTTTATTGACTTTGTAAACTATACCACTAAAGTGGAAGGGATACATCCTTTAAAAATTGTGTGTGTGTCACAATTTAAGATTTAGTAACGGTCGCCTTTTTGTGATATATAACATTTGTTTGGCTTGCAGCTTGGTTAATTGATTGTACAGCTTTTGATTGTGTAAGTAATGATATAATTATTCATTAAATGCAATTTTGTGGTAAATATGGTAACATGAACGCTTAGATGAACTCTTCGCTAGCAAAATGATAGAAAAAAAACTATCACGTGTGAAAAGACATTGCCAAAGTTTACATCCTTTTCGAAACACATCGGCTATATAGAACACTGTGTACCACAAGGTTCAATCTTCGGATCATTGTCTTTTTAATCCATGCCAATGATTTCCTATCGTATAGGCCTATACAGTCAGATTTGTTTATTTCGTATATGTTTATTTTTAAATGACAGAAGCCCCTTGATAAATACAAAATCAAATGACTCTTTGAATGAGAAACCACAAGAGCTTTTCATAAAACTTACTAATAGTTTCTCAAGAAGTAATACACTAGTCCTTAATAAGATTACAATGTGAAGTTTCTTACAATGCACAGAACTATTTCAGTGGTACAAATGAAATATAACGGGTATTAGCGTGTGAAAATATCAAGTTGCCATAATTGCTACAGAGATATTAAAATTATTAATAATTGATATAGGCCTAATGTGATGAATTTTTAAAACACCATCCTATTCTATTAGAACTTGAAAATGAGACACCCTAAAAGTAAAATTATCACAATTATCATGTTTCTTCAACTCTTGATGCCTTCAAATATAAGAACCCTAATGTACTATAATTCATCAAATACAAGCAGCCCCAATTTCAGATCTGTCCAATCCAAGATGCTCACGAAGTAATTTGAAAATGATACCCTGAAATTTACTCCAAAATAAGACACCTCTAAAATAATCCCAAACAATATCTCTCTCTTCTCTGCCTCAAAAGCATAAAATACCTGTCGTCAAGAGAATTGTTTCCGTTTCCTGTAAAAGTCCCTATTCTGAACATTTGCATATTTCCAGTTACTTAAGTGGCTGTAAGTACCTTCCAGAATTATCAACACTGTCATGAATCACAGAAGTGCACAAACATAACCAATGAAAAATTTGCGACAGTTGTGCACCTGTGAGGACCTTCAATTACTGTAAGAGCTTTCAAAGGAACCTTCTTCGGAAAGAAAATGAATTTACGAAGCAGGGTTTTCAAACGAATAGTCCCTACCAAGGTATTGACTTTAGGTAAACCATGGGAGACTGCGAAAAAGTGACTGATAGGTGATATTTGTTAATTTTTTAAATTAATAATTATTAATTTTTAAATTGATAATTGTTGTCTATGTATATTGTTCCAAAGAACGAGTCCATTATGATTGGACTCGTAAGGACATGAAATAAAATAAAACAAATAAAAATAGCAAAAAAAACATCACTTACTTATATTTTTGTCTGCTCATAAACACTATGCATACTTAAAGAATTTTACGAGTATAAACCGTTACAGAACCACTCTTTTAATGATTTTATGGTGCAAAACGTGCACTGGAAAATTATATGGGTGCACTGCTAGGCCCAACATAAAAAGATTGAATGAAATTGAAAACATATGGAAACGTAACAAAGAAGAATCACAAGATATCTACTTAAAATTTAATAAATTTAAAACAAATAGGAGACACGATTATAAAGCTAATTTCATATGCGTCTGTAATATTGATATAATGCATACTTTCCAAAATAAACGCTTCTACAAATCAATACATACCTGTACGTGACAATGTTACTCATATCTTGACAATAGGCTTTCGAAAAATATTTATATTTACAAATTTTTAATAAGCGAACAACTGTATAAAACACGTCCACACAAGTTCAAATAATACACAACACGAAGCTACACGAATGAAGAATCGGACATCTTCGGAAGTTGGACTAACGAAGCTACACGAATGAACAGTCGGTCATATTCGGAAGTGGGACTACAAAGCTGTGAATGTTTGGCTTCCCGTTTGTCATTTCCAACGTCCGTTTGTGTTTCTGGATGTGGTGGCAACTAAGGTTGCCATGATACGCATTGTCATGATCTTGGGGCGATGAGGTCGAACTTTTCATTGTTAGGCACTTGCACATTGGACGCGAAATGTTAGCAACAAGTCAGCGGGCCTGTGGTTCGGAGCCCACTACGCTCAAGAGATCCTATTGCCTTAAGCGTATCTGTGCTTAACTTTGAGACGCAAAACCAATACAATACATACGTTTGTTCTACGCCTTTAATTGTTAAGTAACTAAAATGTCATTATTTATTTTTGTATTTTTAGAGGAAAGGTGGCATACAGGGTCAGGAGAGTAACCATGCTCTCCTCATGTCCAACCTCCACGACATTCCGGGGCCGGTAAGTACTCACTTGGCTTGGTTACTAATTGTAGAAATTTGTTTGTCTTTCTCTCTCTCTCTCTCTCTCTCTCTCTCTCTCTCTCTCTCTCTCTCTCTCTCTCTCTCTCTCTCTGTTTCTCCATTTCTTTCCGCCTCACGAAACACAGCTGATTGTGCCCAACACTATCTACTGCACCATCTGGTCTGCGAGCTTTCGCTGTTGTCCGCTGTACTTTCTGAAGACACTCACCGGTAGATGTGGGTAGTGTGAGCGTGTTTCGTGCACGCCCTGCCTCCCTCCCTGCCATCCTCCCTCCCCTTGTTCAATCACCTGTCTCTCCGTTCCCGAAAAGTAGGCTCCATCGCTGCACTCGAGTGTTTACAAGTGTAGCGTGTAGTTACTGCACTAGATGTGAAGAAGTGTGCCAAGTAGTAATAGTCTGCGAGAAAAACCTGTCTTATTAATCCATTGTCCTAAATTTGCGTGGTATTAAAGTATGGTAGGTGAACGTAATGACTTCTACAAAGAACCGAAACACTCTGTTATTAACCGCTATCTATCCATAGCGATACTAAATTATGGATTATGTTTACAATAACAGTTTGTTCTCGCAGAATTATTGGTAGTACAGTTAATGCTATCTAACTCCATTACGTCGTCGTAAATAGGTAGACAGTTTTCTGATAGCTAAAATTTCTCATAAATTCATAAACCACCAAAAAGGAATCAGTCCCTAAAAATGAATTTTATTATTAATAACGTTGTCCAGTAAAATAGCATGCAGAATTTTAATAAAGGTAAAATTAGTTTTTTAATAAATACGACATTAAATAACCATTTAATTTAATACTTGTAAATTTACTAACCATTAAAAACCGTAAAATTAAGGCTTTATTCTGTCAGTAAAAGATTATTTTAAATCTTCTTTTCTATGTGGAAATCACATTATATTTAATAGTATAAAGCTAAACCAGACATATTCACTTCCGTAAATCTGTATGAGTTTTACGTCTCTGATGTGTAAGAAATGGAAAAATTCTGAGTTGATAAACAAATTTCACTGAAGCAGTGTTAAAGTTTACTGTTCCACAAGTGAAGGTGACTCCACAATGATTACATAGGAGTATTTATCATTTCCCTGAATACAAGTACCCTAAATTTTATCAGCTTTCGGGACTCAAAATTTAAGCAACTATCATAATTTGAACAAACACTTAGATGTACAATTTATGTGTTAAAAGTGTCGTGTGTTACTCAGGTAATTTTTAAATCGTGTTTATAGTTAATCTCGCAAACTGAAAACCTGCATAAAAACCACCATAGGAATTTAAAGACATTATCTTTATGAATTTAATGCACCAGACTGCAGTTCTTTATGTTTATTAATTTTTGGACGTGTAACCTTACCAAGACAGTGCATAGCATAATTTCAACGCCATTATGCCAAGCCAACTGGACCATTGGATTATTTTAGAGTTGTATTACATTTATTCTCGTGTGAGATTTATGACGGAGTTCATAAGTTACAATGTTATGTTCGATGTCATTTTCTGGTTGGATTTAAACGGCCGTAGTCGGTATGCTTGGTACAAATCCCGTTTTTAATGCGTGGGACTGATTTGCCTTTATAGTCCATTTATAATTAATTCCATATTTTCTGAATCCCTGCTAACTTTAGCTACTTTGGGGATACAATTTCCTTCAGTCACATGCAGGCAAATAGGAAGCAAATCTCGAAGAAAACGCGCCGTATTTGTGAGCCGCACAAATAATCAACAATACATATTCTCATACATAAAAATGAACTGCGTTCCCAAAATCACGTTTTGGAAAACGTATATGCAGCATTTAGATACCTTACTTTGCAAATAATGTAAAGTAAATCATCATAACTGACTATTTCATAATAACTATTACGAGCGTACATTTTTTTCTCTCCGTATTTTACTCATATTGACTACAAAATAAATTATTTATTAGCCAAATAAACGTCCTGGTTTCATTTAACGGTTAACGAAGGTACATTAATAAAAAATAAGAGTAAAATGCGTATGACTTATAATTTATTCAGTATACAACAGGGCATTTCATACCTGCGGTGATTATTCAGAGGTTCCATTCAGAAAGGGAGAAGATACCTGAATAGACTACGGATGTTACTTTGTTATCCCTGTACTTAAAGCCACGCCAGACGTATGTAAATTACTTCTGAACGTTAAATGTGAATTGAATAAGCGTGGCTTCCCAACAAACACGGAAAATACGGGCCAGTATCGGGCCGGTAAAAGTTAGCCTACAATTTCCGGCCAGCCGATACTGGCTCGATGTCATGTTCCGGAATCGGCCAGATGCAAATATGGACAGGCGGCTACCCGACAGTGTCGGGCCTGCGAAGGCTGGATGTCGTTACGATGCCGGGCCTGCGACGGCTGGATGTCGCTATGATACCGAGTCTGCGGCTGTATTCTGTAACTCATTACCCTCGTAAAGAATTATTTCGGTATAACTCTAATAACGAATTCTGTAGGTTTTTTGATAGTTGCGTATCGAAGATGCGATTGTGTAACACCAGTGGAAACGGTTTTACCGAAAATTTTCGTTACATTTTCTGATACCAATCGTTAGAGCTAAACGAGGTTTAATGCAGTTAACCGGCCAATTACCGTTCACGAGACGTGAACAAGACTGCACTGAAAGAGAGACAGCTACAAATAATGCCATGAAATAAATTTTACATTAACGAACATATATTTTTAGACTAATTTATGATCACAAAGGAAATAAAATACACGCGTAGAACGTCTATAACTCTCTATAATGTTCTGCTGTACGCCTTAGAATTTTCTGTAATTATGGTAAATCTAAACACCATTCACCGGAACACACAAATGTATACGGGAAGTTAGAAAGGAAGGCGTTTTGATTGCACCGTATATACAAATATTAAGAAATCGTTTTAATGTATCATACATTTAGATTCATGTATAAACCAATTAACTTTCTTAGCTTGTAAGTTGTCATGTTAGCGAAGTGAGTTGAGACACTGTGTAAAATCGTTGTACTGTTAAGTTTTGTGTTTCACGTTCAAATCCCAGCTGCTCATAATTTATTTAAGTTGTATAAATAATATTTTGATGTATTTAAAACATGAATCGTATAAAAATAATGTATTTTGCTAATTCCCTTACAACCTATTAAAATAACTCAGTTAAGTTCGGTACGAAATGGCAGTTAGTATTGCGATAATACGGATTTTTCTTTGCAACAATTACATTTCTCACTCAGATAGGGCCAATGTGTTAAACACAACTACTAGCATACCTATAATTTTTGTCTTTATAATGACCATAGCAGAATACAATTTACAAACTTCGGTATAGTTATATTTGTTTAACCTGACTGTGCATAAGTTTAGTATAACAATTGTGGTTTGAGACGCATTATTAATATTGTTGTATGAAAATATATTAATCAGAATGTTATGTTACAATAAGAGTGGGCTTTATTTTAATATCTTTACAAAAATATCATGTGAACGATGTTGCATTGGTTAGCTAGTAGTAAAATAATAATCTCTATAAAATATTTTCGCGGGTTCAATCCCACCGATTGAACCAGCGAACCTAAAATTGGACCAGACCATGCGCATGACGATCCACGACGCTTACCAGTGCTCCACCACAACACCAGTGATGTAGCCCTGCTTAGTAGTCGTAATTATATGAATGGTAACAAAAGTGTGTTCACGTCAATAGATTTCGTGTTTGGGAATGAAATTAGCATTCTGTGTCCATAAAACTGCTTAACAAGATGTAAGAGCGATCTTAAGTAACAAACGTAATCGCTTTTATGGTTTGAAATTTAGTTCAAGTGTTTTCAGCTAGCGCTGTTCACATATACCCGCCATTTTGCAAAGTTACACGAAGTGCACACAACAGCTATGTCGAATGCGACTGTTTTTAATAAAGCTTATCTCACTGGTTTTCATTAATTTAGCTCACTTTAATCTAGTTTTGGTTTGGCGTGTAGCATAATTGTCTAACACACCACAGCTCATTTACGGACTTCAGCAATAGGAATAGAATCAGCAGGTTACCAAGTGTCTCGTACCCCTCGTTTGATAACCAGATTTTTCGGTTCTCCACAGCATAGTTAAAGAGGATTTTCGATAACATGCCGACATTTGTAGGTATCAATCAGTTACAGAATCGCTCTTCAATTACATCAACAATTTATATTGTTAAATGACTTTAGCGATCGTTATATGACAGCTAACAAGTTATAGAATACAGCCACTGCGACGGTTGGTGTTGTTACGATGGCGGGCCTGCGATTGGATGTCGCTACGATGCCAGGCCTGTGAGGGCTTGATGTCGTTAGATGACAGGCCTGCGACGTCTGGATGTCATTACGATGCCAGGCCTGCGATGGATGGACATTGTTGCGATGTCGGGCCTACCATGGCTGGATGTCGCTTCGATGCCGGGCCTTGGATGGCTGGATGTCGCTAAGATGCTGTGTCTTGGATGGCTGAATGTCGTTACGATGCCGGGCCTACAGCAGCAGCATGAAGTTCTCAAATAAGCAGTATAACCATGGTAAAGACCTTACCATTTCGATTTTATATTTTAGTAATTCTTATTTCCTGTTTACATTTTTTTTCCCCTCCTCGACACATTAAATGATCTGAAAAACTGTTGCTTGCCAAGTGCGGAATTCTAACCTAAGACCCTCGAGTTGACAGTCCAGCATGCAAACCTATACTCCA
This sequence comes from Dryococelus australis, assembly GCA_029891345.1. NCBI lineage: Eukaryota > Metazoa > Arthropoda > Insecta > Phasmatodea > Phasmatidae > Dryococelus > Dryococelus australis. The sequence goes on along the minus strand of CM056994.1, from coordinate 165,358,635 downwards.
CGGGGTAAGTTTCTGATAATCTCCAGTAATTTCAAATATCTCACGACACCAATTATTATAAAGGAATGTATAAATTCCATGGCAGTATAACAAATAATTTTAAAATTTGGATTATTTAAAAATTGTTTCTTCAGAGGTTTGCAAACAAAATAATTTTTGTTAGTTTTTAATACATCTATCGGATGGTTGTACAAATGAAAAAAAATTCGAAGTAAACAAATGTTATGGGCTACCACGTGACAAATATATAATCACGAAAAAAAACAAGGCAAATGTTAACACACTGTCTCAGAAAAGACATGCCATTAACAGCTAGCTAACATCTTGCCCATTCGAAACAATTTCCAAAAGTTTTTCATCAAAAAGACATCATATTTATATCTTTATTGTGATAAAGAGCCTTGTCTCTAAAACGTTACTGGGCCGGTATAAATAAGATGATGGCCATTTTACCGAAAATACAAAGATGCTCTATCGGAATCTGCTGACACTTTGCCGACAGGCTGTGTTTGCTGGGTTAAAGATTCCTGAATTTCTGTTTTATGAGGCTCATTATTTCAATTTAAGTGTGTCAATTGCTGTTCTCGCTCAAACAAAAATTTTTTTAAAGGAATGTAGCTCTCAGCTTGACGTAAATGCAACGTGTAGACAAAATAATTTCATGAATTGTCCCTGGTTCACTCCGATTATCATTTAAAATAATAAAGAAATATTAATTATTGCAAATAATTAAAACATCAAACCCGCCTACTTGCCGCTGATCGTCAGTGTTCCGTATTGCAGTTTAATGCATGGTCATGGGTATACATCGGTGAAGTGTTATATTATTTGGGACACGTTGGAGACGAAATACTCATGTGTGACGAGGGGAAAAAAAAAACATTTTTAATACCAAGGTGTTTTTAAAATGAATCTCTACACGATAGATAAATTTGCCTTTCAACCAGCGTGTGAATCTACTAAGAACAGCAAATTGCTATTATAATACTTTCCAATACAAATGACGTGCGGATATGCAATCCAATGGGGCATAGGATTGACAGTTGATAACGACATTTATACGAATTTGACGGGATTTATGATGGAATAAATTTATGTAGTTTTATCTGTAACAACAAACAAGAATGAATTGAAATTTATTAAAGTGTAAATACTTTTTTTGTAAAAAAACTTTTGTAAATACAGCAATGAATAAATTTTTTTTTCTTAACATATTGTGATTTTCTACCTTAATACCTTCTAACCAATTTCCTCTAATATTTACATATTACCACAGATCTTCTTCATTGTGTAAAACATTTTTACATTCTGTATTTATATATAAGGCAACGAATAAAAAACAGCAACTATATAAGTGGAGCATTATTGGTTCAATTTTATTAATCGGAATTTTATGGTTTGTTGTATGGAAATTTAAAAATAAAAATCAAAGCATCAGTGAATACACCTCTTTCAGAGGTGCTACTAACTCAGAATCTGGAGCTGCTAGTAATCATTAAATGAAAATTGATAGTAAATATTTTACATTATTAAAATAATAATTAATTCCTAGTGATTTTATCTTTGTGATTAGAGAGTTGTTAAAGTCAAAAGCGCGGAGAAAATTAAATAAAAACATGACGCATTCTGATATAATGGAATCGGTTGAATTCGTAAAACTAGATCTACTTTTATATATGGATTTTTTACATTTGACAGTTATCATAAATAATTAATATATTTACGATTCCGTATTGAAGTTAAAAGGCATAAATATATATTCGTTAATAACTGAACGCGATAAAGCTATATCGGAATCGGCCCAGAACATTACTTGAGCTCTTGCTGACAGGTTGGCTATGAGATATCACTCCGACTTAATTTAGGTGATATCCATCTGTTATCCTAAAAATACAGTGGGCCTTTGTCTTTTTTCTAACGGCAAACATTCTGTCTCAAGAAAGATATCATGCCGTTAACAGCTATCTAACATCTTGCCAATTCAAAATAATTCCCAAAAGTTTATCGGCAAAAATACATAATATTTATATCTTTATTGTGATGAAGTGCCTTGTCTCCGAAACGTTACTGGGCCGGAATAAATATGATGATGGCCAGCTTACCGAAAAGACAAAGTTGCTCTATGGGAATCGGCCCAGAAACATTTTCAAAATGCTTGCAACATGTTTGCTCTGCGATATCATGTCGACATATTTTCGATTATATCCATATGTTATCCAAAATAATACACCGGGCCTTTATATTTATTGTAACGGCTAGTAATCTCTCTGAAAAAAAGACATCACGCCATGTCAGATGGTTATCTCCTGGCATTTAAACGACAGTTGCCAACAGTACAGGTATCGGGCCGACAATTTGCGGACACTTTGCCGGCAGGTTGTGTTTGGTAGATTTGGTATTTTTTTCGGTAACATTTCTTGATATAGCATTGGTTTGTTTTAGTTATTTTAGGTTACGTTCATTATAGATTTTGAAAACTTAATCAAATTCCGTTACAAATAATTTCGAATAATTTAATCATTCATTTTACTAACACCAGCTTTGTTTATTTTGCCAACAAAGCCAGAACTTGAAAGTTGTGAATTTAATTGTAATAACGTATATTTTTGAATTGTAAAATTTTTTGTTGTGATTTTAATTGTAATTGCATATATTATTCAATTGTAGTAATTTTTGTTTATTACTTTCTTGCTTATTAATACTAAACATAAAAGTAGCTTACCTAATATTTTGTGAATGTGATTCACGGCAAAGTGAGCACTTTCGAAAGTATTAATGGAAAAATATCACTGCCCATGAATGTAAATATTTTCACGTGATATATGACTGCAATGCCCACACTTAAGTTAGCAGTAAACAACGATAATTAGTTCTAGGTTTCAAAGCTTTACTAGTTGTAAAATAGAAAATTAGTATCATCGGCAAATGATTTACAATATGTTGTTTACAAATAAGAATAAAACTTGGGGTGGCTGTAAAACATTTATGTTTCTAACTCTTTTACATCACGAATTGACTAATGCAACGTTCAAGTTCCTGAGCAATCGTTTTTTCTGTTTCTGCCCCCGCTTCAACAAAACCGTGTTTCGCAGCCAACGTGACTTTAAGCGGCAGTTCATAACTCCTTATATAAACTTCATTAACACAATAATTAAATAAATATATATTCATATACTTTCTGAGTGAAGTTCGATTCTGTTGAAGGTGTATTTCAAACTAGTTTCTCGTCCGAAAATTCTTAAAATTTCACATAGAACGCCGGCGTAGAAAATTTATTATTTACATGTAGCTGAAGTCATTACAAATTTGAAACCTGCAGCAAACTTGAATGAGTGTATTTTATATCAACGATATGTGTTGTAATTGTGATAGATTTAATGTTTGCGCGTGTTAATTAATTTTTTCAGCGATTCCACTGAATCCAGTTTACGAGTTGATACTTCGGCACGTATGTCAATCGTTTTGAAACAATGACGCCAGAAAGAGTACTTTAAACTGCACGGTGAATATTTCTTGAGAGTAGTAGGGATATGCCGGTTTTGTTGACAAGAGGATCGGGGATCGGATTCAGTTTCGGGGAAGCCGCCGTATTGTTACGTCACCGTGCGCTATGTTTTCCCTTTTTTCCTTTAGGATTTCTCTTTTTCCTTAAAGATCGTCTAAAAGACACTAAAAATGTCCGTTTTTCCTTAAAAAAAAATCCTCTTTTTTCCTTAAAAATTCCTTTTTTCCCCTCAAAAAGTTAGATTACCCCAAAAATGATAGAAGCCCCCCTCGTGCTTGAAAAAGCCCCTGAAATCAAATTGTTTTCCTAGTTGTTTACTTTGAGGGGCTTCCTTCGGACTTACATAGTAGTGGCGGCAATATTGGTTTTACAGGCATACTATATGCCAACTCTATACAAGGTATACAGGATATGACTCAGACCGAAGCATCAACCATCTTGAATCCATATTGCATGCATATGACCTTTGACCTTGAAAATTAAAGAATACAAAAATCCTCATAAAATTCAAAAACGTTTTAAAAAAATTATCCCAAATAAATGTGTTAGTTAAAATTATTAAAATTTATAAAACAATTATTGAAAGGATCCTCAGAAAATCCCCAATTTTTCCTGAAACAGCTGACATGGATCAGAGACTCTGGTGACTAGGATCAGTGACTCACAGCCAGAAGAGCATGACCTATGACCTTTGACCTGTACTTTGACTTTCGACCTTGAAAATACACAAATAAAAAAAAATCATAAATAATTCTTAAAAAATCCTCACAAAATTATAATTAAAAACTAATTAATAAAAGTTCTAAAAAATTATTTAAATTACATAAAAATATTTTTTTTTAAACTTACCATTCTGAAGGTCTCCCCAGCACAATAAATTACTCACCTCTGTTCGGCTCCTGACGATGACTGACTCCCTCACCCCTGCTCCCCTACCTAAATACTCATTCCGCCTACTTGATTTTATCTTGTTCGCCATTTGTTTTTACATTATTGGAGGCCACCATCTTAGAAGCGACCACTATCATGGTAGGTGACAACCATTGTGGTAGGCGACCACTACCTTGATAGACATCTCCCATCCGCCATATTTGACGCCAATAACCATGACCTAGAAGGATCTTGAAAATAAAAACTAGAGAAAAAATATGTAAAAGTCAGCAAGCATAATACATTATAGACTACTGCCACCATATTAGATTCAGACTACCTCGTCCTTGACCTCATGACCTTGAATGACCTTGAAAAAAAAACTCTGGAAAAAACACTTTAAAGTCAGCAAGCATAGCACATTACAGAACTACCACCGCCATATTATATGCAGATTACGTCAACCTTGATCCCATGACATTGAATGACCTAGAAAATAAAGAACTCGCGAAAAAGTATACAAAATTCAACAAGCATAACACATTACAGACAACCGCCACCATATTATATGCACACTACCATGACTCCATGACCTTGAAAACTAACACTCGAGAATAAAATCCATGCAAAGATGCAGTAGCTATCCGAGACAATTTCTCTTTACAACAGCTGTTGTCACACTATGCCTCACAACCTACCACCCTACTACTTCCAATATACGCGTATGCAAACACTTTGATGTTATATTGACTTTGAACCAATCTTATTGCACCACTGATATTTTGCGTAGACACTGACCAGCCAATCACCAAGTCATCACATGATTGCAGCTGATCAATCCCATGTAGGTATTGAGACATCACACAACACAGGCAGGTAGACAGGCTTTAGATGCTAGTTCGTTGATCACAATACCATGCAGTTATATCTTCAACACTTTCTTCAGACAAGTACTTCACTCACCTATCAATCATGGTCACACTTAAAGTAGACAGCTGACTCCTGTTGTCTGACCGACCCCTCACAAGACTGCCCCTTTGTCCCATTAATCAATTGACCTATGACCCATGACCCATTGAGCTATGGCCCAGTGACTCATGGTCCATGACTTATGATTCATGACCCATTGACCTACTGACAATTATAAGACTTGATTGTGGTGCTGACCCCTAATGACCCCAAAATGACCCCTGATTGTGGTTCTGCCGCGCTAATTGTGGTGCCTATTGCGATGCTGCGGTGCCAATTCCAGTGACAGTTGTGGTACTGCAGTACTAATTGCGATGCTAGCTGTGGTTCTAATTGTGGTGCTGCGGTGCTAATTTTGGTGCTAATTGTGGTGTTATGGTGTAATTGTGGTGCTGATGTGCTAATTGTGGTGCGGTAGTGCTAATTGTGGTGCTGCAGTGCTTATTGCAGTGCTGTGGTGCTAATTGCAGTGCTGATTGTGATAGTAGGGCTGATTATGAATGCAGGGCTTATTGTGTTGCGTATTGTGATTGCAGTGCTAAGTGCAGCGGTAAGTGTAGTGTGTGTATGTGTGTGGGTCGCAAGTGAAAAAAATGGCATGTATTTTAAAATACAATTATAAAGTCCTATCTCTAAAATCTGAAATGCGAACATACTATAAAAAAAGAATATATCCAGGTCCCTCAGTATATTTCATTGCTTCCTGCTCAAACTGTATTTATGCTTTGCAATAAAAGTGTCAAGACCTAAAGCAGGCTCCCACCACACTTCGCCATTTGTCGATACGCAACATGGATTTTGTACTGAACAATGCCGCACCACGTCAGGCCACCTCCATGCTTCACAATTGGTCGTCGTCACCTGAAAAGTACTCTTCGTACGGATCACCCTCTCATGCAGATACACATTTTTGAACATAGGTGAAATCTCGATCGCAGAATAGGCACTGGGAGAACCTAGTTAGAGATGTTGCAGTTTCAAGGCTCCATAATCGTCGAGGTCAAAAGGCAGCCCTTCATAATCGCAATTCACTTTCACATTATGGATGCACTCTAAGAAAACCCTAATACTCGTTCGCCCTGGAAGAAACCCGCAAGTACTTACATAACAATATGTTATTTTAATATGCTTTTAGGAATATATATCTGAATATAGATACTAAAATTAATTTTATATTACAATATTTATATGTACATACTTATCTGTAAACATTCATATTAAATGTATTTCCTATATTTAAATGTAAATACTTATAAAAGCATTTAAATTAAATTTATATTCCCATATTTTTATGAACAAACATATACATTCATATTAAATTTTTATTCCTATTGTGATGCCCGAGTGGTCTAGGGCTGAGCAAAAACACTCAATCCAAATTAATACAATTTCAAATGAAAATATTTTACAAAATCAAAGCACTGAAACTTATACATTTGCAATTCTGTGATTATTTAATTGGCGATGTCGAGTAAGTTGACGTGGTACATAATATAATAAAGTAAAATATATTTGGAACTAAAAATGATTTCATAACGAAGTCACTGCGATGAAGGGGGTGGAGTCTCAGCGCAGCTCAGACGAGTCGTCCCAGGCGGTGATGTGCAGTCTCTGGCGTCCTTCCCTGAAGTCGGGCGTCTCCAAGCTGTGTCAGGGATCATAGTAAATGGAAAGAAGTGGGAGAAGTCTCCCTCCAACAAGAAGTCAGCGCATTGGCAGTCTCCCACCAATAAGAAGTCAGGGTGTTGATGATCACCAGCCAATATGAGTGCGAGACTAGAGCGTCAGCCAATAAGCTGGCTTTTGCACACTGCATAGCCTCGTGATACTGAATTAATGTGGCAGGAAAACAATTGGTGATACGATAATATAGCACAGTGCATGACTTGTAACCACAAGACGAAAATATGATTAACAAAAGGACTAGTATCCCGTAACTAGCGGTCTTAATCACTGTCATGCAGTGTAGAAATCATAACAGAAACGGATGCAGATTCTGCTGCGGGAACTACAGATTTGATAAGCTGTGAAAAATATTTATGAAATGTCGCTCTCTGCTCTGGAAAGCTAGCGATGTGCCCGCAGTACTACATCAGTCCCTCTTTTAGAAATGTTTTGTCCAGCCTGAGCAAAACTTTAGAAAGTTATTTGTCTAAGGCTGTATGTGAGTCAGTCATCAAAGTGAAGTTGGTTGAAGTATAGTGTCTGGGAGTGCAACTGCTCTATCAGAAACCACAGGATGTAGAAACGCTTGCAATGGAAATTCAGGTTTCCGGTCGACTAGATAGCAGCAAGCATCGGTGCAGCAATAGCAGCATGCTTTGGTTCCTTCTAGACAAGGGTCCAGGGTCTGGGAGCCTGGAGCCAACGGCCATCTTGGATTCCGCTATTTTGTAATTTTTGTTACAAAATCACGGGTTTTATCCAAAGATCACTCGTTTTTACCCAAAAAGCTCTACTTTTTACCGAATAATCAATCATTTCCCCTAAAAAATAGCCTAAAAATTTACTGTTTTGCCCAGCCCAAAAAAATCCACCAAAAAATTCTTCACGGGATTTAGTCGCCATCTTGAATTTCCCCTTTCCCCATCAAAATTGAGTAAATTTCCCTAAAAATTTCCCTTCTCTTCTTAAAAAATGTTACGATTTTCCCTAAAAATTTTCCATTTTTTCACACAAAATGGTAGAATCACCTCACATCAAAAAAAAAAGCCCCGATATCTAATTTAAGCCGATTTCTGGGACTTCCTTAACGCTTCTAGACCAAACCTTTGACCTTGACCTTTAACATTTGACCTAAAAGTTCAAGTTCTATCAAAATCCCTAAAAGAATCGCAAAAAAATTGCAAAAAATTTTAAAATTCTATGAACATGTCACGCTAACCTCACACTCATCCCACCACCCTAAATATCAATCCCCTCCCCCCTTACCCAACCCACCTTTTAAATCTAAAAAATAAAGAAAAATCACAAAAAATATTAAAAATCTAATAAATTCTAACAACATATCACGTTATCTTCACACTCTTCCTACCACCCTAACTATTTACCCCCACCTTTATCAAGTCGCCATCTAAGGCTACAAAACCAAAAAAATCACGAAAATTTAGAAAAATTATACGAAAAATCATATCTCCAGCATATCTGTCATGTCACCATTGCCATCAGACACCACCCATTTTATTTGTTCTACCAACGAAAACCTCTTATACCTAACAACCATACCACCCACTATAAAACTAGCATACCTCAAACATTTGTCCACTCAGACCATATGAAACAAACATACAGCAGCATACCAGTGACACAATCAACTTCTTCTTCTCATACCATACACCATAGCTCCATAGCTCCATCTACTCTATCTACTCCATCTGCTCCATCTGTTCAACCTGCTCCATCTGCGCCATCTTCTCCACTTGCTCGACACTGAACATTTTCCCCACTCATGTAGATGTTGTAAATTTTTCTGCTGGTGTAGGACTTATATTGGTATGCGGGTAGGTAATGGTAGGGGATGATATTTAGGGTGCTGGGTTGAGTTTGAGGTAAACGTGATATGTTTTTAGATTTTTTTACATTTTTTGTGAATTTTTTGCACTTTTTTTTTTTCTATGTCTGAGTTGTGGTGGTCAGCATTTTTATTTGTATGGCTGGTTGGTATAATCAGATGGTTTGTTTGATGGGTGGTATGATATTTGGCCCATGTCTGACTGTAATGTTAACATGCGAGACATGCTGGAGTTACGATTTTCGGTCTATTTTTTCTCAATTCCTGTAATTTTTTTTTTGTAGTGTTATAAAGTGGGTTCTAAAGGTGGGAGTTAGCATTTAGGGTGGTGGGATGAGTGTGAAGTTAACTGATATATTCTAAATTTTTTTTTTAATTTTTATATATGTTTAAATTTTCTTTATTTTGTAGTATTAGAAGGTGGGTAAGCAAGAGGGGAGGGGGCTGATGTTTAGGGCGGTGGGATGAGTGTGAGGTTAACATGATATGTGATAGTAGTTTTTACATTTTTTAAACATTTTTTTTGGATATTTTTTTTTTGTAATATTAGAAGGTAGGTTGATAAAGGGGGTTGGGGGTTGATGTGTAAGGTGGTGGGATGAGTGTGAGGTTAACGTGATATGTTATTAGATTTTATACATTTTTAAAAATATTTTGGGACTTTTTTTTAGTGATTTCTTGGAATTTTGTTATTATTATTATTTTTAACTTTTAGGTCAAATGTTAAAGGTTAAGGTTAAAGGTTTGATTTAGAATCATTAAGGAAGCCCCGGAAATTTGCTAAAATTGGATTTCGGGGCTTGTTTTTGCATGTGTGGGGCTTCTAGCATTTTGAGGGAAAAATGAGAAATTTCTGAAGAAAATTAAGAAATTTTTAGGGAAAACAGGTACATTTTTAGGGAAATTTAGTCGATTTTGAGGGGAAAGGGGAAATTCAAGATGGCGGCAAAATCCCCTGAAGGACATTTGGTGGATTTTTTGGGCTTGGCAAAACGGTAATTTTTTATGTGATTTTTTAAGGGAAATTGTCGATTTTCGGGTAACAAAAGTGATTTTGAGTAAAAACACAGGATTTTGTAAGAAAAATTCAAAAATGGCAGAATTCGATATGGCGGTTGGCTCCCAGCCACCGGATGGACCCTTATCTATAAGAAAACATAGCATACTACTAGCGACGTTGGCACAGGGGTTTTCTTTTCTTGAAGCTTTATGAAATAGCTTCCATACTAGCAGTCAACTGAATCATAAAAGTTCATAAAAAGGGAATGAAGTTAATCATTATTTCATTAAATAACTTGACATTTAACTGAGCGCAACCGTGTCACCTTCTTCATTTTTTAAGTTCGCCTTTGTAACTTTTCATTGTGTAGCTGAAACATATCATATACATAATATATACATTGGACACTCATTAAACAACACTTATTACAAATAATTGTTACATCCCTGTCTTACATACCAAAATTGTGAGTTTTGATCAATAGTTCAATTATCAGTTGTTTGCAATGATCACAGTATAATTGAACAAAATAAATATTGTATTGTGGAAAATATATTCATATCATAACGTATATTGTGTTCGTTGAACAAACCTAAAATATTCAAAAGTTTTTTTAATGTAGCCTTGGTTACATACTTGCTTGACTTGCCTCTTTATATTATATAAAAATAAATCAATATTTAAACTTAAATCAAATAAATGAATGAAGACATTATGACATTTTATGTTTGTTGCTATCTGGAATATCGGATTCCTAATATAAAATCGCTTGCTGTAGAAAATTTTTTTCAAATTTTCGCGCACTGTACTCTGCTTTCCACTGACTCTACTTTGTTTTTCAACACTAACACTCATTCACTTCGACGTATTATGGAATTCTTAAAGCAATTAGTGACTGTCGTCCTCGATGTCGGCTGTGGGGCTGGAACTGTGCTCGAACAAGCACACATCTCTATGGCATTTGCTTGATCCTCGGGAATTTGGACGGGCGCTGTGGTCTCCGCTACCTTCCGACACAAGATAGCGACTACCAGATATCCCAGCGTAGCAAACCCTAGTAAGAAGTTACTGTGTTGCTCGATGTTGTGACATAATCTTTCTGTGTTTCCAATTGTGAATGTCTGACATGAGATTATTCAATTCTACATCTTCCTCTGTATTTAACTCTAACAGTCTGGCATTAAAGTAGGTTTTCATAGATGCAACGAACACTAGTCAACTACTTGTTAATAAGGACTGAACTGGAGAGAATTTGACTTCACTAGCATTATACTTTATGTGTTACTTTGTTTCTGTGTGGTAACAACTGAATTCTCTCATTAATTATCAGGCAACTGATTACCTGGGACATGACTCTCTGCGCCGAGATCCACTACTTCATCACGCTTGTTCCACTCTTTTCATAAGGAAACATTTTAATAATTTTCATCTTTCCCGGTACTGAATAGATTCAACTGTCACCATCTACTGATCTAATATACACTGGTACTAATGAGTTACTTGGAACTTATCTTTTACATGATCGTAACCAGATTGTGACAATATTATATTCACTTAACAATTTGGAACCTTTATGGAGAACGTCGGGACGTTAGCTAGACAAACTATATTATTCCCGCCTTTCCATTGACTCATGTCTGCTTCATACATTAATGCATAAAACTGCCTGTTCTCTGATAACGCGATGTAAGGTGTATCTGGTACTATTTGAAAGTATCTTTCTAAATATCTTTCAAACACGGAAAAGGGTAAGCTCTATAGATTTCGAAGGAAACTCAAGTATTAACTGCATACTATAATTGTAGGAAGTGCATGTACCGTTCTTACTTCATATTAATTGTACACCTGATCTAAATCAGTTCCTGCTATCAAAATCTTACCCGTGGGTAGATTAAGAGCAATAACTCTAGTAATTTCTGACAAATTTCCTGTAGTCAATAACGAAGTGGGTAACCTACCAGTCGCTATGATATCTAATGCCATTTTAATTTTCGTTGCCTCTTGTTTATAAATTTTAAGAGTTAATTCCAATTCTCTTATCAACTGTGGTATTTGAGTGTTTCCCCTAAATTACTGAAGGTTAAACGGTGATTTCTTTCAGTCACTGAGGATGTCAAAGTACTTATTACGCACATGGCTTGCTAACTCTTTTGCTAATATGCCTACATCTTTCGAATTTTTCTCTACTCTGGCATTCAACCCTTTCACGAAAGTGAGCTATTTCTCTACTATGTGAATTACTTTTTCTTGTCCCGTCCCCAACTCACTAATGATTTGGTGAATACGGACATAGTCGTCATTCGTAAGTGTAACAAATAAAAATTTATAAATACTACCACCTGCATCTATCATACCTCTCTTTTCACGAAATGAAGTTCAAGTAATATTATAGTTAGTTTCATTTACTTCCTCTAGTTCTGCAATTATCCTATCAAGAACATCGATCTCTGTAGGTGGTTTTTCAAATTCGTGGTCTCCAGAAAATTTCATCACTTTAATAATGTTCAGCTGATTCCTAACTTCTTTAGTAATATTCTCCAACTTTCTTATGGGTATGTCTAGTACTATTGTCCATCTGTCTCCTGTTAATACGACGTCCATTCCTTCGACCAGAATCACGCCAGCGCCTATGGTGTGATCTGCAATGCAAACCAATACACCTCTTATTTAGTTTATCGCATTGAATTCGTAATTACCACTAAATTCTAGGTTATATTATATTCTGATGATATGTGTAATTTATTTCTGCTTTCTTCTGTTCCACTGAGGGGTTTCTTACACTTGAAAGCAAATAATACCTGATACTCTGTTCACCTATTTTCTCACGAATTTTCCCTTTTAAATAACGCGATGGTTTCATAACGTCGTCAGTTTCTACATTATCATAACACTCACTATTATCGAGGGTGCTGTCATCCCTAGGCATTCAGCACATAAATACCCTACTTCACCTGTTTCTGCTAACTCCGTAATGTCTGCTCAAATTGGGCACGACTTTGAGTCTTTATTTTCGTCATTATTTTACTCACTAATTTCATTGTCGCTTTCACTCACGCAAAATCTATCAACTGATTCGAATTCATAAATATCTTGAGGAGTATTTTCCCTACATATTCTGTGTTTCTCGCCTAAACAAGAGCTCCTTGGCTCTGTAGAATTCTTAGACGACTTTAATCTATCACTGGGTACAGTAACTTTTCTCTTGTACAACAACACTTCAAATGTGACTGAGCTCAGTTTTCTCAAAACTTTATGAGGTCCAGACCAAAACTCATGAATCTTAAATACTCTACCTTTCTTAAAACTTGACGTGTGTATATACACGTAATCACCTACTTCAATATCTGGTGATTTTGATTTCTTATCATAATTACTCTGTTTCTCAGAAGCTACTCTATTCCTTTCGCTAGCTACTTAATGTGCTTCTTTTAACTTGTTACTCAAAATATCTACATGTTCCTTGGCTGTCATACCTCCTTTTAAAACATTCGGTTGACAGCTCAATTCACCTAAAAGGGTAGCCTAACTTCTTTCCCATACAACGAATAATGTGGGCTATAACCCGTCACTAAGTGTGAAACCATCCTATATGCGTGCACTGCATATGTCAAATATTCTTCCCTATTACTACCGTAATGATTTACATAATGAGATATCATGTCCGCAAGGGTTCGATGAAGTCGCTCAACACGTCCATTGCAGTGTGGTCTGAGAGGGGTCGTCTGTAGCTTCTTAATTTTTAACACATCTCTAGCATTTGCACATCTCTAGCATTAACCTAGACACAAAATTTTCCCTTGATCTGTAAGTAGGCTTTGCGGACACCCAAGTCTTCAAATAATCTGCTGTACAAAATATTTTCTACTCATTCTGCAGTGTGATCGGGAATTGGTATTGCTTCACAGTACCTTGTGAAATATTCAATAAATGTCAACACGTATTTATTTCCTTTCTCACTCATTGGTAAGGGACCAAAATTATCTACAGAAACAAACTGAAATGGGAAATTTACATGCGGCAAAGAACCTAGCGGTGCTTTCGTCATTTTCGTACTTTTCCTCCTAAGACAATTATCGCACCTCACAATGTATTTATATACATCTTTATTCAATGTTGGCCACCAGTATAATGGAGGTTCTGGGTTCATTTCACTCCTTGGTGGGCTGAAAAAGGAGTGACGTGGTGGTGATTAATTACTTTGGTCATGAAGAACTTTGGAACAACTTCTAAAATTCTATATTCTTCTCTTTTGTATATGATGCCTTCCCTATCAATAAAGAAATTTACCGTATTTGCTTTATTAATTATACTTTGACATGTTCCGTCTTCCCTCTGTTCTTTCTTAATTATTTCTCTAATTAAATATTCTGAATTTATTGGAATTACCATTCGTGACAGACAATCTGCATTTGCTTGTTTCTTGCCCGGCTTATGGACTACAAAATCAAACACTGCTAAACGAAGTGCCCATCGAGTTTGTATCGAACTAGGGTCTTTCAAATTGAATAACCATCTCAATGCAGCATTATCAGTAATAAAGGTAAATCTATGCCTGTACAAATACGCTCTGAATTGTTTTGTATCAGAAACTAAAGCACGTAATTCTTTTTCCGTTGTACTGTAAATTCTTTCTGCTAAATTTAACTGTCTACTGGCATAGGCGACTGGCTTATCGTGTCCGTTCCTCATCTGAGACAGGACAGCGCCTACAGCATGATTACTGCTATCTGTACTCACAATAACTGATTGTGAAAAGTCTGGATACACAAGAATTGGATACGAAATTAATTTCTCTCTTAAAATTTTGAAAGCTTCTTCCTTTCTGTTCCCCACAAAAAATGGTTAATCTTTCTTAGTTAATTTCGTCAATGGCCTTGCTATATCCGTGAAATTCGGTACAAATTTCTTATAATACTGAAATAAACCTACCACTGAGCGAACTTCACTGACATTTTTAGGTGTGGGGAGTTCTTTAATTGCTTACAAATTTTTCTGATTTGGTTCGACGCCTTTTGAACTTACAACATGTCGTAAGTATTCTACACTATCTTATACAAATGAACACTTATTAGGCTGAATTCGCAAATTAGCTTCCTCCAATCTTTCCAATGCTTTACTTATGCATTCAGCATGTTCTCTCATAGTAATACTAAATATTATGTCATCAATATATACTAAACACTGGTCACCTAACAAACCTGTTGTAACATAATTCTCCTTTAACCTCTAAAATGTAGTTGGGGGAATACACAGTCCAAACAGAGTCTGTTAAATTCATATTTCTCCATGATCATAGCAAAACTCGTTTTCTCTCTATCACTCTCTTCTATCTTGGAAGTAGCCACTCGCTAAATTCATTGTTGGAAAATATCTAGACCCGTGCAAGGAATGTAATGTCTCTGTTACATTCGGAATAGAATAAGAATCCTGCTTTGCAACATTATTTCGCTGATAGAAATCTATACAAATCTTATCTTAAAAGAACCGCCATTGCTTTTCTGTTTTACCATCACTATGGGAAACTGCCAAGGTCATTTTCTCTGTGAAATAATATTTTTATCAAGCATGTCATTAATTTGCTCTGCAATTACTGGTTTCAATGCATGCGGCATCCTGTATGGATTCTGTTTTACTGGTCTGGCCTCTCTTGTATTTATCTTATGTTTCAATAAATTCGTGCATCCGAAATTTTAACTACCGTCTACTTGAAATATATTCGCAAACTTCATTAACACTGGGAACATTATATTAAAATCACTCTTACTCAGATGTTTCAATTCATCTCTGGGAATTTTCTCTACCTCCATAAGTTCATCTTTTGCTAATTCTGGTAACACTTTACACTTCTGCTTCATTTATTTACTACTATTTGCAATGTGAGTCTCAAAACTCTGACCACCTTGAGTCACTAAACAATATAGCTCATTTAACCATTTATTCTTTCTATTCACTGAATTACACGTATTTTCCATGCAAGTCTCACAACTCTGAATGCCTTGAGTCTGTACATAATTTGGCTGGTTTATTTTCAATTTACGTGAACAATTCGGTACCGATTTTTAATTTTCGAGCGTCTCACTTACATGACTTTCAGGACCTATATAATTTCTACCATTACTTCAACAATTCATATGCCAGGATTCGGGGTTTTCATTTGGAATCAAACTGCCTCTGTTCGGTATACTTTATCTCGGCGGATTTTGGGGACATAGCGACAAAATATGTCCTGATCCGTGATCTTGCATACTAATTCACTCACTTTATGGCTATTACAACTCGAGGGGATTTCAACTGCTATTGCGTCTGGAAGCGAACACTTTCTCTCTCTATTTCGAGGTAAAGCTGCGAGGATTATCTCCCGTTGTTCTATTTATGGCGACACTAAATCTCTTTGTTCCGACCCAAGACTTTTAAAACTTATCTCGGATATTCGGGGTACGCTATTTACGCATAGTACTCCAGCAACGTCACTGACAAGTGTGGCAAATCCTATATACCCTTTGGTCGCTCCTATATATTCCGCGCGACTAGGACTCCATGTCCTCTTTCGCTCCCTTTTATGTGAACGAGATGAACGAAACACTGGGACGCTTCCCTTTGACCCGAAACAAAGGGGATATCACACTTGCCACTCATCCTCATAAATGCTTTCTTTTCAACTACACAGGTACCCTGACGGTCGTTCACCCCATCCTCAAGATTCGTCTCACTGATTCTATTACATGTCCCTATAAAATTTGTAGCCGTACTGCTCCTACAATACACCTCGTTCTCTGAGAGGCTCTTACCGGTAAAAATTAAGTTACATATTGCCCTTGCCACAGGGATGACTGGTATATTTGTCAATGTCGGTTCAAAAAAGAAGCGATTTCGAGTCAGCATTCCAAACCGCCGTGTGCAAAGCAACATCTATCACAATCTCCGATTTTGGTGGCAGAATCGTGTTTTGTACCATTTTCACTTCATTATATTAATTACTATTCACAGTTCCGGATCCAAGTTCAGAGTTGGCTGGGCTCTCAACTTGTTTCTGCTGCTCTTCCTCAATTATGCAAGTAAATGAATTATATATATCTAAATCAACCGTGTCTTATAGATACAATATCTGTTCTTTCAAGTTGATTTTGGCATCATAAAAATTGAGAAAATCGGTTCCAAGTATTCCCTCTAAAGGAAGCTCTGACTCGCACACAAGGAACCAATACAGGTAACATTGACCATTTACCCATAAGTTTACATACTGGGTACTTGCCATCTGGAGAGAGTCTCTTACGTATTTCGCTCCTAACTGAGATTCATCGATAATATTCCCACTAATGCTAGGTCTAACAAGAGATAAATCGTATCATGTGTCAATTAAGAACGAGTGAGACTGGCCATTGGCAAGAACTGATACTATGGTCTCTTTTCGCCCTACAACTGTAATTACAGCTGTGTGGTTCCCGGGACTGACACTTGGCTTCTCGCATTTGGGTGATTATCACTTATTTCCCTAATGCCGTGCCTTACGTTCCTAGTTACTTGGGCTTGTTGTGGGGTTTTCAAACTTTGTCATTTTCTAATCGCGTGACCAAAACATCCGCAATTGAAACATTTAATATTACTGTTGTTGCTTTGTTCTTGTCTGTAACTCATGTTCTTGGGAGGAACACCTGCTCCCGATAAACTCTTCCTACTGTTACTGTTATCTTTCGAACCACGGTAACATGAGTTATAACCTCTTCCAAAACCTCTGTTAAAGGAATTATTTTCGCCACTTTTCGCGTTACCCCGTGCCACACTTGTTTGCTGGAAGACTATGTTATATACCTTTTTCCTCCTCTGAGGATCATCAACATTTTTTTTTCCTTTCCTGATGCGCCTCTGTAACCTCTAACGCTAAAGCCATAAGTTCAGCTTCGTCCATGGTCTGTGATATTTTATATCTTAACTGCTGACCTACATTACCGTGTAACCTTTCAGTAAAAGCTTCTAGTAACCTCTTTTCAGCTTCCTGATTCATAATTTCCTGTTTATCTGAATCACCTAAATTCTGAACGGTTTCCTCACATAATTTATGACATCTATCTGCAAATGTCTGCACATTCTCAATATGTTTCTGGCTAACATTATGCAGTATGTAATAATGAAATAGCAACGGCTGATTTTCCTTGAACCTGTCGGTCAACTCATCCTTTATCCTTACAAATGTTATGTCCCCTCTTAATCTTGGATATGTCGCAACAAAACGCGATGCTAAACCTTTCAATTTCATTTTCGCTAATTTTAGTTTGTCCTAATCTGAAAGATTTCCTAGGCTTGCTGCACTTTCCACGCATTCTAGAAAGTCGTGTACCGGCTATGAGCCTTTTTCGCTGGTCCATTTCTCAACTTCTGAAATAACAGCCAAATCTTTAAATTGAGCTGGTACTTGAGCTTGTGCTGGACGTCTATCGTCCTCCATGTTAGCTAGAAACGTGTTTCTACCTAATCAAAATGTATTCATTTAATGTCGAAAGAGGAATCCAAGGAATTGTGAGTCCGTTTCTTTGGAGTATCGTAATTCGTACTACCACTTGTAAGTTTAGTTTCATGCATCGTATTCAATTTTTCGCTCTTAGTAACGGCAATATGTTCCAAACGTGAAGAACTCGCAGTCGCTTGCTCGTGTTTTACGTTCGCGCCTTACGACGTCGAAGGTTCTGTATTCGCAACCAAGTCAAGCCTTTCTTTTTCGAAGTCTGGATAAACGCGATCTCGAGGTATGAACCACTTCACTATGCGAACTTCAATTTCCAGCACTAGTCCTCCAGAAGAATTTTTGTACTCGTATACTTTATATGCAGGAGTCTGGAAAAGATCATTTTGGTTTTCCCTTGAACGCTATTTCCAGTCCTGAACCTGTAGTTAATGCATTCAACTTAGCACAAAATGGTTGTACTTGAGATAGGACAAAAGGTGTGTGTTTTGGAAACCCTTCAATGCCTCAGTACTGCTCGTTAATACTACGTAGATTGTCGAAACCATAAAATATACTACCTTTTATTTTTGCCTCTGAAATAATAAACGTCTTAGCATAACGTTTTAACGCATTTGCAAAATACAGAAAAGAAGCGGGGCTGAATCGACATAATTTCTGCAATATTCAACTCTAATCCACGTGTGTAGTGTTATTACTTCGAAATCTACATGACAATCGGCGGTGCCAGTTACGCGAATGCTCATGGGTCCAAGATCATACGCAACATCAAAGCGATATGATTTCCTAATATAAACATGTTCATTAAACTCTTGCAAAACTCCTCTTTTACGAACTATCGTATTAGATTCGTCAAAAGGCTCATGATCCTAAATGCTTCAGTACACGTTAAAAAGTCTAACTCAGCGACACTACTCAACTCAATTACAATCTGAATATTCACATTCATAACACAACGTGGGAATAAAATGAGACAACAAAAACTTTCTTTTTTTTCGTCGGAGGAAAACTTAACACTGTTTTCAACGACCTAACACCTACCACCTATCACCTATAACCTACAACCCTTTGAAGTGGGTTCAGTTACAACCGTCTGGAATAACTATCCAGAACGTTGCCACCAGTTTGTGATGCCCGAGCAGTCAACGGCTGAGCACAAACCCTCAAACAAAATTAATGCAATTTCAAATGAAAATATTTAACAAAATCAAAGCACTGAAACTTATACATTTGCATTTCTGTGATTACTTAATTGGCGATGTTGAGTGAGTTGGCGTAGCACATTATATAATGAAGTTAAACGTATTCGGATTTAAAAACTATTTCATAACGAAGCCAAGCAGATGAAGGGGGTGGAGTCTCAGCGCAGCTCAGACGAGTCGTCAGGCGGTGATGTGCAGTCTCTGGCGTCCTCCCCTGAAGTCGGGCGTCTCCAAGCCATGCCAGGGATCATAGTAACTTGAAAGAAGTGGGGAGAAGTCTCCCTCCAACAAGAAGTCAGCGCGTGGGCAGTCCCTCACCCATAAGAAGTCAGGGTGTGGAAGATCGCTAGCAAATAACAGGGAGTGACTAGAGTGGCAGTCAATAAGCTGGCTTTTGCATACGGCATAGACTCGTGATACTGAAATCATGTGACGGGAAAACAACGCGTGATACGACAATGTAGCACAACGCGTGACTTGAAACCACAAGACGAAAATATCATGAAAAACAGGACGAGTATCCCGTCACAATTTGTCTTAATCGACGTAATGCTGTGTAAAAATCATAACAGCAACGGATGCAGGTTCTGCTGCGGGAACTACAGATTTGATAAGCTGTGAAAAATAGTTATGAAAATGTTCCCTCTCTGGTCTGGAAAGCTAGCTATGTGCCCGTGGCACTACAGTATATTTATATGTATATAATTATAAAGATACATTTAAGTTCATTATCTGTTTACATATTTATATGTACATACTTATATACATAATAAAATTAATTTTTATTCACTATCTATATATACGTACTTATATATAGCCATTTTAATTAATTGTATACTCCCATATTTATATTACATATTTATGTATAGACATTTATATTACGTTTAAGTTCACAAATTTATATGTAAATACTTACATGTAGACATTTAAATTAGTTTTAAACTCTCATATTTATATACCTATACATATACATAGTTAGTTATAAGATAAATTAAAAGAATTATATATTTATAAATGTATGTATCTATGCATACTTATATACGTATAAATATAAATTAAATTGAAAATAATTTTGTATTTACATACCTATTTACCTATACATATAAATTAAATGAAAAATAATTTTATATTAACATATTTATATACATAAAAATATACTCATACAAATTAAATTGAAAATATGTTTGTATTCTCCTATTTATATTTACATACTTATATATAGACACTTAATTTAATTTAATATTTATGTATTCATATATATATTTATTTATTTGAAAATATATTCATATTCACATACCTATATGTACATACCTGCATCAGTAAATTAAATTTAAAGTTATTTAAAATTTACACACATATAATAAATACATAAAATAAATGGAAAATAATTTTATAATTAAATAGTACCTAAATATATTTATATAACCATTCATAATTATGTATAGCCGTATCATATGTCTGCGTGTTTTCTTCTGGGGCGAACGAGTGTTTGGGTTATCTTAGAGTGCTTCCATACCGTGAAAGTGAATTGCGAATATGAAGGGCTGCCTTTTGACCTCGACGTTCATGGAGATCCTTCATCTCTAAATAGTTGCTCCCAGTGCCGATTCTGCGATTGAGTTTTCACCTATGTTCAGAAATGCACATCGACATGAGAGGGCGGTCTATACAAATAGTCATTTTCACCCAACGACAACCAATTGGGAAGCATGGAGGTGGCCTGTCGGGGTACAATTCTTCAGTACAGAGTCCATGTTGCGCATCAACCAACAGCGAAGCGTGGTGGGAGCCTGCTTTAACTCTGGGCATTTTTATTGCAAAGTGTAAATAAACATTTACCCAGGAAGCGATGAAATATACCGAGGGACCTAGATATATACTTTATTAAAGTGAGATTATTAAATAAAATGTTCGCATTTCAGATTTTGGAGATAGGTCTATATAATTTTATGTTAAAAATACATAATTTGTTTTACTTACGAGCCCCACACACATACACCACACTTACCACCGCACTTACCACCAAAATCACAATCAGCACTGCACTTAGCACTGGAATCGCAATCAGCACTGCAATCACAATCAGCACAGCAATCAAAATCAGCACCGCAATCACTCTTAGCACCGCAATCACTATCAGTACCATAATCACAATCAGCACCGCAATTTGCGCCGCAGAACTGCGATTAGCAATGCAATTAGCACCGCAGTTAACACCACATTCAGCACTGAAGCGCCACAATAAGCACTGCAGCACCGTAATTAGCACCACAGCACCACAATTAGCACTGCAGCACTGCAAATGGCACCCCAGCACCCCAATAGGCACCATAATAAAAATGCAGCACTGCAATCAGGTGTCATTTTGGGGCCATTAGGGGTCAGCGCCATAATCAGGGGTTATAATGGGTCAATGGGTGAATGAGTCATGGGTCAATGGGTGAATGAGTCATGGGTCAACGGGTGAATGAGTCATGGGTCAATGGGTAATGGCTCAATGGGTCATGTTTCATGGGTCATGTTTCATGGGTCAAAGAGTCAATGGTTTAGTCTTTTGAGGGGTCGGTCCGACAACAGGGGTCAGTTGTCTACTTTAAGTGTGACCATGATTTATAGGTTAACGAAGAACTTGTCTGGAAGGAACTGTTGAATATATAACTGCATGGTAATGTGATCAACGAACTAGCATCTAAAGCCTGCCTACATGCCTGTGTGTGTGTGTGTGTGTGATGTCCCAATGCCTGCATGTGATTGGTCAGCTGCAATCATGTGGTAACTTGGTGATTGGCAGGTCGCTGTCTCCACAACATATTAATTGTGCAATGCGATTAGTTCAAAGTCATAATAATTGCATATGTGTATATTTTAAGCAGTAGGAATTTAGGCTATGAGGCTTAGTGTGACAACTGCTGTTGTAAAGATACATCGTCTCGGCTAGTTTCTGCATCTTTGAATAGATTTTTCTCGAGTTTTTGTTTTGAAGGTCATAGGTAAATGTAGTTTACACATAATATGGTTGTGGTAGTCTGTTATGTATTATGCTTGTTGAATTTTATGTAGTTTTCGCGAGTTTTATATTTTCAAGTTCGTTCAAGGTCGTGGGGTCAAGATTGAGGTAGTCTGCATCTAATATTGCGGTGGTAGTCTGTAATGTATTATGCTTTCTAACTTTGATGAATTTTATCTAGAGTTTTTGTTTCCATATTATTCAAGGTCATTAGGTCAAGGTAATGGTATTTGGCTTCCAATATGGCGAATGGCAGATGTCTAATAAGATGGTAGTCGCCTACCAAGATAGTCGACATTTAGCATGATGGCTGTCGCCTACCAAGATGGTGACCTCCAGTAATGTACAAACAATTGACGAACGAAAAAATCAAGATGGCGGAATGAGTATATAGGGATGGGTATGGGGGCGAGGCATCAGTCGTCTGCTGGAGTCGAACAGAAGTGAGTAATTTGTTGTGCTGGGGAGACATTCCGAAATGTATGTTTAAAAAATAGTTTTAAAGTAATTTTATAACTTTTATAATTTATTATAATTATTTCAATAATAATTTTTTTGAGGATTTATAGTTTTATTTTTATTATTTTATTTTTCTGAATTTTTGCTTTTTAAAGGTCAAAGGCCAAGGACAAAGTCAAATGTCAGAGGTTATGCTCTTCTGGCTGGGAGTCACTGATCCCGGTCACCAGAGTCGCTGATCCCTGTCAGCTGTTTCGGGAAAAAGTGGGATTTTCTGAGGATCCTTTCAATATTTTTTTTATATTTAAAAATAACTTTTAATAACAATGAATAATACATTTTTTGGAACTCTTTTTAATTTTTTAGATTATTTTTAGTTTATTGGGTATTTTTAGGATTTTTTCATTTTAAAGGTCTAGGTCAAAGGTCATCTGCATGTTATATGGACACAAGATGGCTGATGCGTAGGTCTGAGTCCTATCCTGTATACCTTGTATCGATTTGGCAAAGAGTACGCCTATAAAACCAATATGGCCGCCACTGCTTTGTGGGTCCAAAGGAAGCACCTAAAATTAAATAAATGGGAAAATAATTGGATTTCAGGGGCTTCTTTTTTGCACGAGGGGGACTTATACCATTTAGGGGGAATATAACTTTTTTGAAGAAAAAAAAAGGAAAATTTTTAGGGAAAAAGATACATTTTTAGGCTCTCTTAATCGATTTTGAGGAAACAAAGTGAAATTTTGAGAACAAAAAGAGAAAAAAGGTGGAATGTGACGTAACAACATGGCGGCTCCCCCGAATTCGAGTCCAATCCCCGATCCCCTTGTCATAAAACCGATATCCCTACTATTCTTGAGTATTAAGAACAACTTAAAAGATTGCTATAACGCCTGGTCAAGCAGTTTCATTTGTGAGAACCGATATATTAACCAGTAATTACTAGCTTCTGCGACTAACCTTCAAGAGGCCACGGTGGTGTAGTGGATTGTCTACTCGTCTCCCACCAAGACGAACCAGGTACGATTCCCAGCGGGGTCGCCCCCGGAATTTCGTACGTGAGAATCGTGCTGGACGATGCCGCTGGTCGGCGGGTTTTCTCGGGGATCCCCGTTTCCCCCGCCCTTGCATTCCGACGATGCTCCATACCCATCTCGCTTCATCCTCATCGGTTTTCAGGCCTCGTTGTAAAGTCGCCCAAAACTCTTCACTCATCAACTTTCAAGGGGGAGGATGGGGGACCAGATTCTGCATGTAATGTGTGAATGTTGTTAAATTTGACAAGCTAATAGTGATTATTTTCATAAGCAAGAGCGCTACGCTAAAGTTAGTGTTATGTGCTGTAAAAATTGTGTGACGGGGCGAATTTTCGCGAAACTTGTATTGAGTGATAAATGTCACCGTAGAAGTGTGCTGTAAAATTTGGATTTTTTCGTTTCGTAATGTTCTAGCAACGCCCGATATTTGCTAGTGCGTAGTTTTGTAATAAATTATTGATTTTTAGGGTAATTATGCTTTAGTCGTATACAATTTAAGAAAATAATCCGATGTGTTGGCTAACATATTGACAATATCAATGTATTCCGATTTTAAAAAATTTTGTACTACTATCTAGAGAAATGTTTAAATAACCAACGCAATTCATTTCAATCATTTAAATGAGCAAACTATTATCCTTAATTCTATTCGCAAATATTGTTAAAAGTAATTCTCGGCATTTAAATGTACTGTATTTTCTGTATGAAGAAATAAATACACCATATTCTCTAATAGCATGCCTTTCTTAACAGTATGACGCGTATAATGGGCGACCAGTATTTAACGTATTTGCGTTTTTAAGGATGAATGTTCGGAATGGTTTGGTGTTGTTTTTATAACGGAGAAAGAATTATGTTTTACTCATCGACTTTTCTGTTAACAACTTAAGCTTAGTATATATTTCTACGACCACGGAAGGATCGACTTCAGTTAAGGACATTTAATTTATATTTGAGCAAAAAACAGTCGTAAAAATCAATATTCACAAATCAATGTTATTTACAGTAATGATAGTGTCCGTATTTAAAGTGTCGATTAGAATAATAATTTAATTTTGTTGTTTATTTAAAGTGCATGCAATGGATGCATGAGCATCTGATGTAAAAACAGGCTGAAATTCACATGGCAATGTGTATTTTGATATGCGGGAAGAAACGCAATCAATAGACTAAAAGCCGGTCTTTCAAAACCGCTTATTTTACCTTGAAAAGCATTAATTAAGAATATTTTTGATTCCGCCAAACGGTTTCTCAGTATAATAGACTTTTGATAGCTATGTATTATTGTCAAACATATCGATGGTGTTACGCTAGAAAGATTTTACATCTATATTTTTATATTTCAAAGTTACGTATTATATGGTTCAACTTGAAGACTTCATCAAAATATTATTGAACGTTTCCGTGCATCACCTGACAAATTAATTGTCTAAATTTTTTAATAATTTCCAATTTTTTTAAATAGGAAGGTATGTTCAGCTATTACATGTTATAAATTACTAGCTGATCCCGACGAACGTTGTTCCGCCTCTTTCACGTTCTATTTTGCCTTCTCAATGCGTCCTCTCCATTACGTCTGGTACGTCGACCGATAATTGGCTGGGGTATCTTTGGAATTTTTCTGTTTTAGCTCAACAACCCTTTCCTGCATGTATGAGCAAAATTGTCCCATAAATATAGAAGTAAGACTCCAGGGTCACCTATCGGAATGAAAAACATAACTGAAAACCTTACTTGCTACCTCAATAACATATGGTGTGAATATTGTCTTAATTGTTCCAGTGGTTTGTCATTGAGGATGCGGTTTAGTCAGCGCAAATGATATACAAAGATTACAAATAGAGCCATAAGTGGTTGTCCATGTCTAAGGAACCAATTATTTCTTACTTTTAGCAGTGATAGTTGCACATTATTGTACAGGTCACTCTAAATAAAACTGCTGTTTTCTAGAACAGAATAAAAATGCTTATAATATTATTTTAAACTGACGTGACCGTGTATTGAGATGTTGTTTCTGCTGTATCCCAATAAGTTTAAGAAGCAGTCCAATGTGCATCTTCGTTTCGGCACTTCTTGTTTTATTTGATAGCCCATCTGCCTTACATCTCTGGCTTTTTTTTATTTCTTGTTGTTTCATCCTTTGTGTCTGAAGTGTACGCCAATTTGGAAAGCGGTCGTTACGGCTTCAATTTCTCTAGCAACAGCTCCGCTATCTTACACCCTAGATCATGCACTACGTATGATTTTTTTTCCACGCTCTTTCAAGGTCGGGTATGCTAACATGCAAGACATTTCCCTTCGTATTGTTACGTGCTGCAGCTGGCGCCGACTTAAATGCCCCGCGCCGTAATCGGAGAACCACATCGCTCTCCCCTTTCCTGGAACGATGCGCTCGCAGTCTCCTGATTTCCTCCTTCTGGGAAGCCCGTGAATGCTGACAGGGGCGAGACTAGCTGACGTCACAGAACTCCTCTCGCCTGCTAGAGTTTCCGATATGTTTAGCGACGACGCAAGAGTGTTCTGGTGATACTGGCTGGCGCCTCAGCCCCCCGCGACGCATCGCGCGAGTTGGGGAAGATTCTAGGTGGCGGCTTAAGACACTATATATACTGCCGCAAACCAGCGGCCGGCAGTCTTTGATAGAGGCCGTCTGGCTAGTGTGAGCGAGCGAAGTGAAATGTGGACGAAGACTGGAGATTGCGGAACGACGGCGAGTAAGGTGTTCGGAACTTGAATGGACGAGAGGGTGTGAAACCGACGAGTGAAACCTACTGTGCGTGAGGGCGCTTGGAGGACTCTAGTAAATTGCGACTGGCGGGACATGGACTGAACAGAGGTGGGACTGAATGGAAGTGTAATACTGATTTTATTGTAAATATTCGAACTGTCAAATATGGACGCACAAATTATAAAATAACTGAATAGGTTGATTCACTGTTTTTTGGGACTGATCTTTAATTGTTTAATTTCATTGATTTCCTTGTAGTAAATATTAATTTTATCATTTGGTATCGATTTTGAACAGCAAGTGATTTCAATTTAATGTGAGAATTTGAGTTCAGAGACTTTTGCTGTAGATATTGTAAATAAAACTGGAACATTATAATTAAAAATTTTGTTTGATTAAGACCTCCATCCCTTAACAATCTTTTTTGCCCACTTAATTCATAGAGACAGAAACTATGGTGTCAGAAGTGGGATGGAGGCATTTTATAAAAATAAAGTATTAAAATAATTGTAATTAGGATTTGTAAATATCACAATATTTAAGCAATAGGCAGAAGAATTATTTTGAAATTATTGAATGCTAACCAGAAAAATGTCGGCAGACATGGAAGCACTTCGTGCCTTGACCGAAGGACTGAATAGCCAAATGAGTAGTGGCAGAGAATCTGTAAATAGTCAAATTAGTAATGTAAATAGTCAACTTCGCGTGGTTAGTGAATTTGTATATAGCCAAATTATTTGTGTTGGTGAATTAGTAGATAAGAAAATAGACAGTGAAATTGCAAATGTAGATTGCAAAATATACAGTATGAATAATAATGTGGACAGAAAAATAGAAGGTGTAAGCGAATTAGTGAACAATAAAATAGACTTTGTGGCAAGAAAATTGGCAGTGTAAGGGGCAGTGTAAATTAAAGGATGGACAATGTTGAGCAAGAATTGAAACAGGAAGTGAGCCCCCTCAAGCAGGAATGGCAGGATTACTTGCAGCAGCAGGTGAGATGACATGCAGGGGCGGAAGAAGAACCGAGTTTGGTCACCACTGAGATGACGAGTGTCGGCAGCGAGAAGAAAGTAAAGGTCGCAGTTCTGCAGTTCTGCAGTTCTGCAGTTTAGGAACGCCCCAGCCAGAGGTGGGAAAAGGCGTCACAATTAAGCCCGCCCGCTTTGATGGACAGACACCTTGCCGCGAGTACCGGCACCAATTCGAGATCGTGGGCACCCTGAATGGCTGGACTGAAGAGCAGCGGGCATACTACCTGGCGGCTGTACTGAGGGGCCCAGCATTGAGCATACTGTAGTCGCTGCCGGAATGACATCGTCTGAAATACCCCACACGGTGTCGGCTTTTGAGCTTCGATTCGGTGACCGGCACCTGCGGAATGTCCACCCTGCCAAATTGCGAAGTTGCATCCAGCGACCCGGCGAAACACTGTAGGAGCTGTGGCAGGACATCGTAAGGCTGTCGCACCTGTCTCTGGAGGGATGCTCGAAAGAGGCACGAGATGTCATCGCCATCGGTTTCTTCGTTGACGCTATCGCCGACACCGACGTGCGGCAAGCTGTGCGGTTAGCTGCGCCTCACGCCATGCAGGATGCTTTGGCCCGAGCAGTGGAAGTGGAGTCAGCACGGCAGTCATCAGTACCCCGATGTACAGTGCGAGCAGTGATGCTTGACAAGGGGAGTACCACTGCGTCAAGGGGATTTTAAAGGAGTTGCAGACGACTATCAGGGACATCGCCTCCAGAGTGAGCACAACGGAGACTCGCCGTCCCCCACCCAAACGGCTTGAATGTTGGACGTATGGACAGCCGTGGCACCTGAGAGCCAACTGTCCTCAGCAGCAGAAAACAGCAGCAGCAGAAGCAGGACTAGCAACAGCCAGGGAGCAGGCGCCAAGGAACAGGTGAGTGTACAATGTCTTCGGGAAACTCGTAAACACCAGTCTTGAGGTGCAAAGATCGGTGATTACTGGAGAGAAAGCCCCAATGCTTTTGCAAATTCGCTCAATAAAACAAGACTTCAATGCCATACCGGTGGAGGGGAGCCTAGATGGTGTTTTTTTGCCAGATGGTCGTTGACACAGAGCGATTATAACAGCGGTAAGACGCGACATTCTTGGGCCTTCCCTCCACCGATCATCCGATAGGAACATAGATCACTGCTATTTTACAACAGTAACGGGCGAGACCACACCAGTCAAAGGCAAGAGAAGGATACTCTTACAGCTTGGTAACCTTGAGATAGATATATACATAGCATAAATAGGGGACGAATGCATTTTGGGTCTTGATGTTTTACGTAAACTGGGATGCTGTATTTACTCTCGACTGGGGGTTTTACATGTAGGTAATACCGAGTTGGTAGTGTCAACACGACGACATTTATCTTCGCCAATGAGCTGCATAGTAGTGTGTAATCAATCAACGTGCTCCCTGCTTCTAGCAAAGTTGTTATTCCAGGCAGATGCAAGGGAAAAATCGTCAGGCGATTGGTCATAATCCAACCAACCCAGGAAGGTGATATTTTACCCGATGGTGTCATTGTAGTCAGGACATTAATTTCTTCAAAATCGGACAGTTTCCATGTTAGGATGATAAATTTGTCTGACCATGCTATGAACCTTGGAGAGGGGGTCAAAATAGGGTTTTGGAAGCAGGTCTCACAGGTAATTTCAAATGTTCCAGAATCTTCACTGTCACAACCTTCTGAATGTCCTCTTCCAGATGACTGCTGAAAATAACAAAATAAAACCTCGACTGGCGACAGGAGAGGGTAGTTTCAGAATTGTTACAGATAAATAGAGGTGCTTCTCCTGCGAACCCAATGACCTTGTCAGAACTAATGTTGCATGCCACCACATCGACACAGGGGATGCCAGACCCATAAAGCAGCCACCAAGGCGACTAATGCTAGCTTCATATAATGTCGTTAACGGTATTCTGAAAGAGATGAGGGATTTAGATGAGATAGAGCCTTCAGTCAGTCCATGTCTTCCCCCATTGTGCTCATAAAAAAGAAAGATGGCTATATTAGATTTTGTGTTTATTACCGCCAACTTAATAGTGTGACCAAGAAAAATTCTTACCCACTCCCTAGGATAGACGGCAATCTAAATAGCCTAGCATTTCCACAGTGGCTTTCTACTCTAGACATAAAGAGTGGGTATTGGTAGTGCGAGGTGACGAGGGAAGACAAGGAAAAGACAGCCTTTTGTGTCAAAGGGAAAGGAACCTGGCAGTTCAAGATTTCGACTATTCAATGCACCTTCCAACTTCGAACGACTAATGGAGAAAGTTCTGCCCTTAGATATTTGACAGATGTACCTAGACGTCATTGTGTCCACAGGAAGAACTTATGAAGAGCACCTGGCACACTTAGATTCTGTGTTTTAGAAAGTGACTGTGGCCAATCTGAAAATGCCACTTTTTCCAAAAAAGAATTAATTTCTTGGGCTATGTAGTATCAGGCCATGGGATTGAAGCAGACCCTGAGATGACCAGAGCAATGAGAGACTGGCCCTGTACCAAAGGATAAAACTGAAATTCGAAGTTTTCCGGGCTTATGTGCTTACTGCTGTCAATTTGTGCCTGGGTTTGCCACTATCGCCAAACCTCTGCATCAATTGAGTGAGGCAAGAAGAAAATTTTGTCGGACCCCAGAGTGTGAAATTTCTTTCAATAGAATAAAGGAAATTGTGATATATTGCACAGTACTGGTCTTCCTGAGTACAGCGGATGGATTTATTCTTGGTACTGATGCTAGTGATGTTGGAATCCGGGCTGTGTTATCTCTGATCCAGGATGGAAAAGAGCGGCCATTGGAATACTTCTGTTAGGTGCTACACAAGCCCGAGAGGAACTACTGTCTGACACGCAGGGAGCTTTTGGCAGTGGGGAAGGCAATTGCACATTATCACCCATATCTTTATGGGAGACATTTCATCCTACGAACTGAACATGCTTCATTATGCTGGCTACTATATTTCAAGAACCCCGAAGGACAAATAGTCCGGTGGATACAGCACCTGCAATTATATGACTTTGAAATACACCACAGGTCTGGACGCCTTCACAGCAATGCAGATGCACTCTCCAGGAGACCATGAGAACATTATGGCGTAATTGTGAACGCCAGGAGGAGAAGGTTGGTGTATCGTGGAAAGCAAGGTGGACAAGAATTCAAGGCCCTGCATCTGGTGATGGTAATTTACATGGGATGCAAAGGACATAAGAAATGATCAGCTAAGGGCCTTGCATCCAATATTGGAGTGGACGGGAACCGGGCATCGACCGAAATGGGAGGACTTATCTAGCCTAGTCATGACAGTCCAATAATACGGGGCACAGTGGAATTCCCTTGTTATAAAGAATGATGGGCTTTACAGGAATTGGGAAAGGAATGATGGGAAACAGAGTCATTACCAGATTGCCGAATCCTAGAGGTGCTAAGAGAAATGTACGACACAGCAGCAGGTGTTCACTTCGGTGTAAATAAGACACTTGACAGAGTCCAAATGAGATTCTATAACTGCATTGTCGCAGGATGTTGAGAGGTGGTGCCGTCTGTGTGATGCATGTACTGCAAGGAATAGTCCAAGGGTTCAGGGATGCAGTCCCCTCCAGAAGTACTATGTTGGGACCCCATTCGAGAGGATGGCATTTGACATTCTCGGACCTCTACTAATCACTGAGCGTGGAAATAGATACCTTCTGGTAGCACAAGACTATTTCACAAAGTGGCCCGAGGTCATACCAGTGCCAAACCAAGAAGCAGGCACAATAGCTGATGCTCTTGTCAATAATGTTTTCTCCAGGTTTGGAGTGCGACTGGAGCTTCATTCGGACCAAGGACGAAATTTTGAAGCAACACTTTTCCAAGAAGTAACGAGGATTTTAGGAATGAAGAAAACCTGAACCAGAGTATTACACCCTTTGTCGGATGGAATGGTTGAGAGGCTAAAGCGTGCCCTTTAACAGTATCTGGCTATCATCACAGAAGACAATCAGAGGGATTGGGACTGTAAGGTAGCCTTATTTCTCCTCTCATATCGCTTGGCGGTCCATGAGTCCACAAGGGTAACTCCTTCAAGGATGCTGTTTGGGAGAGAGGTCCGCCTACATGGTGACCTGCTGTTCGGACGTCCAGTGGAGTAAGAAGCAGCCACTCCAGAATATGCTATTAAGTTACGTCAGAAGTTAACAGACATTCATGAGTTTACCCGGAGGCACCTTGACATTAACAGTAACAGAATGAAAACACGATATGACCGAAGAAAATCTGAGGAGACTTTTCAATAAGGACAGCTGGTGTGGTTGTACAGCTCTCAAAGGGAGAAGAGATATTGCCCGACGCTACATAAATCTTTGTAAGGCCCATACAGGATCTTGGAGCGGATAAATTATGTGGTCTACAGGATCTGCCTACAGGGCTCTAGGGCAAAGTCTAAGGTTGTCCAGATCGACCGACTGGCACTGTGCGAATGTCCTAATTCTGTAGAGTCTGTTCGGAATGAACAGACTTAAGGAGGGAGCAGTGTTACGTGCTGCAGCTGGCGTCGACTCAATTGCCCTGCGCCGTAATCGGAGACACACCTCGCCCTCCCTTCTGCCTGGAACGATGTGCTCACAGCCTCCTGATTTCCCTCTTCTGGGAATCCCGTGAATGCCGACAGCGGCCAGACTTGCTGGCGTCACAGACCTCCTCTCGCCTGCTAGAGTTTCCGATAAGATTAGCGACCATGCAAGAATGTTCTGGTGAGACGGACTGGCGCCTAAATCCTCCGCGACGCATCGCGCGAATTGGGGAAGATTCTAGGTGGCAGCCTATGTATCCTGCCGCAACATAACGGCCGGCAGTCTGCAATGGAGGCCACCTGGCGAGTGTGCGCGAGCGAAGTGTAATGTGGACGACGACATGAGATTGCAGGACGACGGCGAGTAAGGTGTTCGGGGCTTGAATGGACGAGAGGGTGTGAAACAGACGAGTGAAGCCTAATGTGTATGAGGGCGCTTGGAGGATTCTAGAATATTGCGACTGGCGGGAAATGGAGCGAACTGAGTTGGGACTGAATGGAAGTATAATACTGATTTCATTGTAAATATTCGAACTGTCAAATATGGACGTATTAATGATAAAATAATTGAATAGTCTGATACACTGTCTATTGGGACTGATATTTAATTGTTTAATTTCATTGATTTCCTTGTAGTAAATATGTATTTTATTAATTAGTGTCGATAGTGAACAGTAGGTGATTTTATTTCATTGTGAGATATTGAGTTCAGAGATTTTTGCTGTAGTTATTGTAAATAAAATGCGGAAATTATAATAATTTATTTTATTTGATTAAGATCTCCATCCCTTTACGAACTTTGTTTAGCCCGCTTAATTTCGATAGAGAGAGAGAGAGAGAGAGAGAGAGAGAGAGAGAGAGAGAGAGAAAGTTTAACAGTATGGAACCCCTAGTCGCAAAAGAAAAGTTCATGCGTTATTCCAAATTGCTTTCGTGCTTGCTAAAAAATTTAAAACTTTCACAATAAAACCTAAATTGGTGAACTTGTGAACATCTTTATGCGACTTCATTTTGAAGGGGTAATAACCTTAAAATTGACCATTCTGCATGTTGTTTATATACTGTAGTCTAAGGTCAATCTGTGTATACGATGGTTTTTACGACCACTTGAACTGATAGTCGGTTGCAATTCTGTATATTATTGCATAACATTAAATTTGTAACTTCCCATGTACTTTTCAAAGTAACATGTGTGCCATTTATAAATGCTCTCTTTTCCTTTTTTATAAGATGCAGATATCGAAGTACATAACAATAAGAATTTTAAAATTCCCGTAGTATATATTTTGTTGAACGTGAGAACGTAGAGTATGTAATGTATTTAACATGCTAAAATTTAATAGTTATGTATTTTTCTAAAGAAAATGAATACGGTTACCTCAGATACGTTAATCTGAGGTAACCGTATTCATTTTCTTTAGAAAAATACATAACTATTTAATTTTAGCATGTTACATACAAACTAATAGCATGTTGAGAACATGAGACGAAGAACGGAAACACACAATACTGAAAGTTGTATGAATCACAGTACTAGCACGCGATAGGCACCTGCAATTTCCAAATTTGGTTTAATAGTGTACTTTGAGGCTACATGGCTGACTAAAGGCAGTAGATTTCGCAGATAAAAGAGTCACGTTTTAACGTACGAACAAACACGAATTAGCAGAACTCTTCTGCAAGAATGAAGCTGGAAATTGTGTGAGTATATCTCTTTTCCTAAACAGCTTCTTTAAAATGAAATTACTTTTATACCCTTCAACCACAAAAACTTGATACTATTGCATTTTTACATTATCTTTTGAGGCCACGCATACAAAAATGACGTCTAATATCATTTTAGTTCCATGCTTTCATAGCTAAAAACTGAAACGTTTATCTGTAAACATTTAACCGATTTCGACCAAATTTTCATACAGGCAGTATCTGAGAGAGCACAAAGTTTCTGAAATGACAATCATCTACTTTACAAGTTCAGAAAGAAAACTGCAACATTAAATACGAGTAACTTTTACTTAAGGAATAATTCAACTACTTGTGGTAACACATGGCGAAGAACACTTCACGTCATCAAAATATATCACAAGCACTTTTTTTAAATTATTAACAGAATTTTAAAGCCATTTATCACAGGAACAAATAAACAGCTTTAAAATAAACGTAAAGTTATTACACAATATAATGATAACACTGAGGGGTCGTATAATTTGGATTCGTCTTGTTTACACATTTATGTACCACTTGCAACTAAGTATGACACATACAAGTTTCATATGTGGTCATTGAGCCTTGTTTTTAATATGCATGTATCATTCATAAGCAAAAATATTTAGAAAGACTAAATTTCGGTTACTTTTGTTTTCATTATTAAATAATATCATAGTTTTGTGCGAAGCCTTTCGTACTATGACATTATAACTATTTAATCATATTATGAGTAGTAATCGACTCAAACATAATCATACTTTTATTATAGATCCACTGATTTCAGAAAAGTTTTATGTCAGATAAATAAGAAAGTTTCATTTTCTCTAGACGAAGTTCTTTCCCTTAAAAATATTATTTTATTGCCGGTAGTGTCAGTTAATAATTATATAGTGAAAACTCCAATCCTACTCTTTTCTCCAACCTTTACATTCTGTGCGCTATGTTGCGAGCTTTTTGGCCTTGAATATGGTAGTCATTTTGTGAAGATTATTATATGATTAGTATGTGTATGCTATCATGTCAAAACGTAGCAGCGAGCACCATAAATGACATAATTAATTAATGTTATCTTAATGGACTGAAGAAGCAAACGTTCAATCTCAACGACGTAAATAACAAATACCTAGGTTTATGGACTAAACAAGTGAAATTGTATTGATAGTTATAGTCACATAACGCCCAATGAGCGGAACTTTACATAACTAGTGATAAATGCCTAGGACTGGGGCAAAAATTTTTAAACAGAAATATTTTTAACTTATAGTGAAATAGTGTATCACAGAGTTTGTATATGCTGTATGCTGTATTTCACATGTTGTTTCTGCTATAAGTTATATTAAGGTAAAGTGGATTTGTGATTTATGATTTGAAGCGTTTATGTAGCTATTAGTCAAGTTATACACTTGATTCAGTCGAAAATGTAAGGGCGGTATGACGGCAAATAATTACCATTGCACACGTAAGTTTCAAAACATAAATCTCTATTGGAAATTAAAACATTTAAATTCTAATCACATTCTTGCACAGTGCACTTCATATAATGATATAAATTTTGATATATGTTGTCATGAACAGCCAACACATTAAACTGAAACCACAGTTATACTGACCAAATGCTGTTTGCACTTAGCCAACAGAGTTTTATTCTTTTACCAATAAGTTTACATTTTAAGTAACGGTATGGGAAACAACCTAAACGTGGTAGTACCCTCTCATCCCTTCTTTTTCATAGCACGATCATCAATATTTCATTAAAATACGTTGTTTAAATTGATATCAAAACAAGTACTAAAAATTATACTCTATAAATGTGTCTTTCAGCTGTGCGTGAATAGTGTTGGATGGGAAATTATTTTCGGGTATCTCAAATGTGTGACTTTATCCAAAACGTGTTCGAAATTATGATTGTGTGTGGGCCAAGATACAGCCACGATATTTAAGAGAAGTTTATCAACTTGCCGTATACCTCTGTTTCACAAAAAATGATGTTCCGTTTTCTTTCACATCTTGTTCCATTACAGTATGTTGCGGTATCATTCGTTTCTAGTTTTAAGCTTGCTAGTATTCAAACCTGGAGATGTGGTACCATAATGCTGATAATTATTGGATGTTCTGAAAGTGTTTCTCGATTAGTTTTTAATTGTTGTATTATTTTCTGTGAGTATGTGTGTGTGTGTCGTTTGTGTGGAAGAGTTCCAACAAGTAGCAAAGCCTCTGTAAGAAGATAAAGTGATAAACATTAACAATGAGCTAGTTGCATACGTTCAGGAGCGCTGCCCATATAAACGAAGCACTGCTAATAAACACATATGAGCAGGCAATAATGTAGCATTTTTGACAGCTATCAATCTCAGTTACCCTAATATTTAATGCTAAGTGTGGTTGAGAAAATACGTAATTAGTGCAATTACTTGTGACTGTGTCCTGAATAAAATATTGAAACTTTCGTTGATTGTATGTGTGTTAAAGGTGTATTAAATAAAAGACTTCTGTAGTACTTATGAATACTGATGTTTATTTTAATTACTAGCTGGGTAACAAAAATTGTAGACCTAGTTCCACATGGGTATTCAACTTTTGTCGTCAGACTGCAGCGTCTGTGAAAATAATTCAAATATGAATTATTTTTATCTATTTGCTGGCAGATGTGCTGTAAGTAGCAACCAACACATTATAGGCAGTCTTCTGTTTTTCGTTAATACACTAATATTTAAACTAAACTTATGAAGTATTTCTGTTTCCATCTGGAATATTACATGAACAGCAATAATATATGGTCAATGAACTCAAACGTAAAAGACAGGACATCATGTTTGGGTGGGTATGGTAGTGTGATTCTTTGCAAATCTGTTAGTGTCAATCATAGTTTGGCTGTCGTTCTACGTATTCTTATTAGATAGACACAGTATATTGAAGGCTTTTACAAAAAATGTCAAAGAAATGTATATTTAGTTGAAATTGGTAGCAAATGCTAGCGCTCTACATAATCATTAGATGACGTGAATAGTAATTATATTTAATTACTTCAAACTCTAAAACCATTTGAACGTAGTTTAAACAATACGGCTTTTGCAGACTTTTCCAAAAAAAATAAAAAAATAAAAATGGGGACTGATTCAAATAACTTTTGTAAACCATTTGTATTATATTTGGTTTCTAAAGATAAACTTAAACACTGGCAGGAAAACACCAAGCATTATGTGTGATATTCTGCTTTTTTGGTGGTTCGCATAATTTACTTCGAGATTTTTGACGTGTAGAAATTGATATCAAATTTGAAAGTAAATTTCGTACCATTAACCAGATCGAATGTAATTTCGCAGTCAGAAGTCTTGTTTCATTTGTAACCGAAAATTAATTTTTGTTAGAATAAATTTACTAATACAACATTATTTTACCCCTGGATAATATTGTTTATAAATGGCAAAAATACTTGTAATATCAGAATTTGGTTTGCTCCTTGATTTCTCCGCTACAGAGTTGAAACATTTTTCAGTCATCTAAAACTTTCAACCGGTTTTTATGGATTTGCATATTCCACCATTTTCACTTAAACATTTCACTGTAACTACAGGTTGTGAAATACGTTCACTCAGTTTCAAGCTGAGTGTTACAAACTTTGAGAAGACTAGCAAATTAT
This sequence comes from Dryococelus australis, assembly GCA_029891345.1. Classification (NCBI taxonomy): domain Eukaryota; kingdom Metazoa; phylum Arthropoda; class Insecta; order Phasmatodea; family Phasmatidae; genus Dryococelus; species Dryococelus australis. The sequence continues at coordinate 165,320,967 of CM056994.1, read as the reverse complement.
TTGAAGTATTTGAAAATAGCTCTGAAAGAGAACATGAGCCAGTTACTTACCCCAGTTACTTATAGGCTTGTATAGTGTTTTCCAGAATTTGGCTCAAATAATTTTCGTGGAATTTTGAATAATTTTAGTTCCTTGTGAGTGCTGCTACTGAAAATAAAATTCTAGCGTTTAAAAAGAACTGTTCTTTTTTAAGTTATGCGTTACCTTGAGAAATATTGTTATACGTTGTCCTTTTCAAAAATGTATTTGTAATATTAAAAAAAATGAATGTATATATATATATATATATATATACACACACACACACACACACACACACACACACACACACACACTGTAATATTTAGCCTTTTTGCCTTCTTGTGTTAACTATATTTAAATATATATTTAAAATTTCAAAATTTATTTCTAAAACTTTTTTAATTTCTTCTCCGAATAAGAAATTAGTTGACTTGTGACTTGTAGGTAACAATTTCCGTAATATTTATAGCGCATTTCAACAAACTACTTTTATTGAAATGATACTTCCTCATCTTTTACCAAATACCTAAGTCCTGCGCATTTATTTTTTAAAAAATGCCAAGTTAGTTTATTGTCAAAAATAGTTCTTCAAATTACGACAGCTAAACTTAATGGTTGACTTAAGATTTTTATGGTAGTGTACGGTATACTACACATGTTTCTGGAGAAGTGTCGTTGAAATCATCCCAACGTTTCAATAGGTTTTGCCTTAAATTGTAATTTTCCAAAGCATTTTTAAGCGTGGGCCCTTCCAAATGTTCATGTGTAATTTCCGTTTAAAGTACAATTGCAATTGTCCAGAATAAACTTTATTTTCTTCTACACTCGTTATTTTTTTATATCTTGAGCTTTTTTTTCGAGAATTAATTCCGTTGGTGCGTTCCACAAATTTTAAACCAAACACATAAATAAATTAGTTTCTTTAATTCTAAATATCAAATTTAAATATTCAGATGCAATCCTTTTCGCCACCATAAAAGTATTTTTTCAACAGTGTGTAAATCAGACTTAAGTAATAATTATTTTATGTTAGTAATTTACATAACCAATTGAATAAAAAATGCTAACTATACGTTAAAGTCCTTTTTCTGCAATAATTTCACTGCTTTTCCTTCATGAAATATTTTTCACTTTTTGCAATAAAATTTCTAATTGAGTATTTTTTCTTAATTGTTATTCTTAGAAAATAAAATTTAAATTTACATTTGTTTACAAACCACTTTATAAATATGTCTTGCCAATAATTTGCTTAATGCCTGTGTTCTCGTGATTCAATGCCTAGTCATTTTGAAGTTATCTAAGGTTGGGTTTATGTTAACCGTTGTATACCTTTATACAATTGTATTTATAGTTACACTTAACGCAGATCATGTAGTTATTAAGTTTTCCGTTGTGTGCTATGTTTATTGGTCGTAGTTGGAAACCTTCATGCTGTTTGTAGCGTGCGCCTAGTGACAATACTTATCATTGAGTCAAAGGGTAATACATTTAATTAAACTCTGTTATCAGAGATACCAGAGTTCAAACAAAAATATTAAAAAGTCACAACTATGAAATTATAAATGCGGGACTTCATTGTTTTTTCTCATTTTCTGTTGTTTAGAAACTATTCTGTATAAACCAAACATGCAATATATCATTGATATTTAATTACTGCACCTTGATGTTACAGGTTTCATATTCTTAGTTAAGTTTCAAATTAATATAAAATGACCTTGATTTGTATTTATATAGCGGCAAATAATATTACTTCAGGTACGATACAACCAAAACATGTTTTCAGGATTATAGCTGCAAGATTCTTCACACCATATTTAAAACTTTAGTGCTTGTAATTTATGATTCTAAAAAAACAAAAATTCTAAAACAATGAATTCCTGAATAACTGGGTTACTTTACCTTACTTTATATAATCTTCAGTAAGATGAAAAAAGAATAGAGTGTTTTAGTTTCTATACATACGTCAGTTATTATTCCCGAATCGATTACAGTCATAAGAAGCATCTATAACGAGCTATTTGGCATTAAATTCTTATTACTCTCACTTCCGTTGAAAAGTATATTTTTCAGTAATACAAAATAATGAAATGTCATTTAAAAAAATTCCCAAAATAATTCTCTGGTGAATTGTTTTAGTAATCATAATTTTCAAATAAAATGTCTAGCATGTTTTCATAATAAAGAGCTAGAGAAGAATGAAGAGCTTTTGATGCTAAGCAAGAATGATGAAAAGTTTCAAAAGCGTGGAAATAATATATTATTTTGGAATTACCGTCGAAATCTAAGTGCTTATTGACAGCACAGGCAGGCTGTACATGCGTGAGTAGTACGCAGTCAGTCTACGAGTTATAGATATTGGACAAGCTTTCTACAAATCTGATGTTCTAGTGGCAGTAAACAGACCGCTTTGGTAAGGGGTCGGATCCGTGGTCATTTTGCAAATACTGCAGAAGAAAGCCGGAGCAGGGAGCGAGCAAGCCAAAGTGGGCCCCTTAGTCGGCACTTAAGTCAAGAACGTAAAGATTAGAAGAGGAGTAGGTGTGGGCGGAGATAAAACACGTTGCGCTAATGGCCAGCTAAGTGAGCTGTCGGTGTTGTAATCTAGTTGCTACTTTGCGCACTATTGATTGTGGTAATAATAGGCTTGGAGAAATCAGTTAGTGGTGCACATGAGAGGGGAGACGTTTCTGGCGAGGGGCGGAGAAGTGGCGCAGCTGAAGCACCTGCTCTCAGCCTATTGTTGCCAAGTCCCATCAGCCTGGATAAGCACTGGACAGAGGTGACGAAAGCCGTTTTGTTTTTACCTTATTTGAGTTTTTTTTTCCCGTGCAGTGCCTTCAGAATCGTTACCGTAGCAAATCAACACACCTCAATGAAAAAAAAAATCGCACTTGCAAACCTACCGCTTTTAAACCTGATTTAATTTATAGTTTTAGGCGTTGCGAATAATAATTTTCATGATAAGTGAAGTACGTTTAACCATCACAAGATTTTTTCGTAACTGTTAGCTTTTCGATCGCCTGTTGTAAAGAACAGTAACGAGAATGTCAAATGAGTTACCATCAGGGCAGATCGTTGAGCATTGAGCCTCACACTGTAGAGTACCTACTTGCCAAAAATATGACATTACTGTGTGTTATTTAGGTTAATACAAGACATGGACTCAGTTCACTGACGCTTTCGTGACTTCTGCCATGCAAGTCAACTCTAAATATCATAATAGAAGAGTTAATTCTCTCTCATTTTTTCAATACGACGCTGGGAACAATATGTTTGAGCTAGTTAGTGAACACTTAAAATAAAGCTGTCTCGGGTTATGGAGTCTCTGCATACTACCTTTAATATAGTGATTGAAATAAATTAAATAAAAAATATTTAAAATAATTACAGTTCTAAACTAAAGATTTTCACTGTTAATATGATGAACTATCTCAAATAAACTATCAGAGCACACCACTTTCATCGAAGTATGTCCTTCCTTAAAGTATGCCGCGGGAGTTATATCTAGCTTAATTTACGCTCAGTCATCAATCCTCAAGACAAGAGTTCACGTCATCATACTCTGCGTATTTTCCGATGAGAAACTGTTTAAATATAACCCAAAAACGTATTTTATTTCTTCTAAAATCATTTGGTTTAAAAGAGAAACTTTCTTCTCTCCAATTGTTTTTATTGTAAAAGAAACCTTTATCAAATTAAACAAGCCCGCTACTCCGGCAAAAGCTCTAAAATATTCATTTTATTTTTTGGGTTTGTTTCTTATTTTACGATTATGAAGAAGCTTTCGATGATTCTTCTAGAATGCTTGAATATGTCTTTGCGACGCCATTATCTTTATGTCCACGTCTGCGTTCGTGACGTGCCCATAAATAACCTCTTTAATAACTACATTACTGAGCGTTTATTTGTGTCTATGATTATGTTTGATTTGTTAACTAGTGCTTTATGTTTAATATTGATGCTTGCTTCACTAATGGCAGCGCATTTGTACTGTATTTCACTACTGAGAGATATGGCGGATGTTAATTTTCTGGTTATTTTGTTTATAGAGAGAATGTATTTTTTCAGTATATTGTAGCGTCGGGATAAGGTATTACAGAAGTTACGTGTAACCATACGAATCTCATAAACCGAATAACTTTCGAAATACATATTGCTTCGTTGATGTCCAGTTCATGTTGAAATCGACTTTGGTGAGTCTCAAATCTCTGCAAGTATTATTTTATGTACATACTAGCGGACCCGACAGACGTTATCCTGTACATATGTCTTAAAGGATTTACAGTATAAATTTGTAGATTAGGATGATTGTTAATCAAAGCACGTGTAAATTTGATAGGAATTTATGTAAAATACTCACTTCAATACCGCACCGAATTTGCACAATGTATAGTTTTTTTCTACAATTCAAAACCCTTCACACACTAATTACATCTGAATGTAATATTTCAATTCGCACGCGATTTATTTTAACACAATAACAACACAAAGTTACGAAATTCTCCTGAATCTGATCACAGCGCCACTATCGGGACAAACTGGAAGTAAAATGAAATATTTTTGGATATTCGACACCGCGATCGCAGCGCTGTCTGCCGGATACAATGTAAAACATTCCAAGATCAACAATAACTTATAAATAAAAAATTTATTAAAAAAACATTTTGTAGTGGACCGAATTGTGAATCTAAACCATTCTCGAATCCACTTGAACACACACAAAAAATTTCAACAAAATCGGCCCAGCCGTTTAGGAGGAGTTCAGTGACATACACACGCACAGAAGAATTATATATATAAAGATTTGCGGACAATAGTTTAAAGGGACAAATTTGTTATCACAGCTTAATCACAGACCAAATAAATAAACAATTATACGCAGGAGAAATAACAAAATATTTGACACTTTATTAAAACAATTATTGTTTCTCTGACTTAAGAATTTTACTAAATAATTCTTAGATCTCATTTTTCTCGTAAGAAGTAGTGCGCGGAAATATTTTTTAGTAAAATTACTTGCCAATTATTTTCTCTAAACATATTCAAAAAGCGCTTTCATTTGGGCTTGTGTTTAGATGATAACTCAGAATTCTACGTTTTTAATTTCATAATTGTTAATTTTTTTCCTTGCACGTTAACTCCTTACACAGTCTTGAGGTACATGACGAAAACCTCATCTCGGTATCTTAATTATTAACTATTTAAACTATATTTAAATTGACTCATTGTGTTTAACGATGCTGTATTATATTATATATGGCAAGAGTATAGTAATGCTACTTCTTGGGGAGAGTTTAGATTAGTGATTTAGATCACTACTGCACTTAAGTACTACAGCAAATGTCTACACTACTGCACTTAAGTACTACAGCAAATGTCTACAGGCGGATTGAACATTTGCATTGTTGCAGTTTTATGACAGCAAATTGTAGAATTTATTTTTTATGTTTTATGAATATTTGCGTTTTGCGTCACGGCGACAGTTACTGGGCCACCGCCATTTCTAATCACTGCCGAAGCTCAGAGCGGGGGTAGCCCGGGCCCTTGTGAGGGCCCTTTACCACCCAGGCGGTCTCATGTGAAATGCAGGAGAAAGGAGAAGCTAACCCTCTCCCCCTCCCACACCCATCAAAATATTTTAGGCCAGTGCTATAGTTCTTATAGGGTAGCCGAGTATTCCCAGCAAACCCTGGTTCCCAATGCTGATAACCCCCCACTCCCCTGCCTGCACAGGTTCGTGGGAGGAGGTAACAGTGAGGCTGTTACCTATTGTTGTCCCTTAAATTTCGTTAATTTTGAAAAATGCAGGTTAAGTTATAGACTGGACGAGAGTTTGTTAGACTCCCGGCCAGTCTTTCCTTGTTAAAGCTGAAGCTAAGCCTGAACATCCCGTGAATTTATTCGCGAAGGGTCTGGGTAAAGGCGTTGCCTGCAGTGAAGTGAGGTGAGGTGATTGTGTAATGAATTGTGAATTAATATTAAATATTCTATAATTACTTGTTCTGTTTAATTAGTTATATTTTAATCAATCAGTCTCATTCCCTGAGGCGCTGTAAGTACCCGAGTCCTAAGACAGGCTGGAAACGTACGGTGGTCGTATGAGATTAATTAAATTTAATAATATTAATATGTCTCAGATAAAGTCTTCTATATTTAAGATTTATTACAATAAAACTTAAAATAGGAGGCGGTAATTACTAGTTGCGGGTTTATCACGTCTGAGAGGAGACAGTGCTGCCATCTCTGGGTGGGGGAATCGAGGCCCCGCCCTCGGGAAGAATCCGGCCAATCAGGAGAAACCTTGCTGTAAGTGTAATTTTCGGAGCAGAAAAGACGTTTTTAAGCTTGTTTACGTGCTTTAAGGACCGTTATTTCATTTGGATAGTGTTTTAAGTAGCCAACTTTAATGAAATATTAACTTGGTTTAGTAGTTTACGCCTAGGAAACGATATTATTTCATCTGAACGGGACTGTGATTGTGGGCAGACTGAGCAGCGAAGTGCTTTCGCAAACTAGTTTTGTTAAAATGGTTGAATTTTGTCCCGGACCGATCGGAGAATTTTCGCCAGATCTGTGGTTTTATATTATTTTCTTATGTGCCGGGGGAGAACTATTGATTAATTACACCCGCAATCTAGGCATTTTAGGACGTCTATTACGCGATTTTAAGTCTGGGGAATATTTACCGATTCTTCTAATTATTGGATTATTATGCAAGGCGAGTTTATCGTAAAATTTATTATTTTCTGAGATGAGTTTATGTCCAATGTAGGGAACCTTTAAAACGTTATGTAAATCGACTGTTCGTGTGAACCTACGAGCGTTTCCTATTATTCTCAGATATTTATTTTGAACTACTTGAAGGTGGTTTATTAAGACTTTAGCTGAGTTTCCCCAGACTTCGTGAGCGTACATCATAGCTGATCTGACTATAGATGTGTAGGTTAATAGTTTTAATCGTGTGGGGAGTTGAGGATGTTTTAACAGGGGATAGAGTTGCCTAATTTTTCCTATAGCTGAATTTTTAACTTTGTTAATATGTACGCTCCAATGCAGTTTATTGTCTATAGTTAATCCTAGGTATTTAGCTGTTTTACTGTAGGGAATTTCTACTCCATCGTATTTAATTGGCTTTATATTTATGTCTTTCAGTTTCCTAGTGATTAGCAAGGCCTGAGATTTTTCGGCATTAATTTTTATTTTCCAGCGCTCGAACCACTGGCTGAGCTCGTCCATTTGAAGTTGTGTAAGAAGATGTGCGAATGGCAATTTCTTGTCTTTCGCATATATTAAGGTGTCATCGGCATACATTTGAACAGTTGCATAATTATGTGGGATGTCTGCTGTGTAAATATTATAGAGGAAGGGTGATAAGGCTGATCCCTGCGGCACGCCTGCGGAGAGTGGGCGGGTAGAAGAGTCAGAATTTTCTATTGAAACATAAAATTCTCGTTTTGAGAAGTAACTATGTAGTAAATGAATATAACAATCCGGGAATTTGAAATTGATTAGTTTTTGAATTAGGCCCGGGATCCATACCTTATCGAAGGCTTTGGCTATATCTAGAAAAATGGCTATTGTTGATTTTTTGTTATTAAGGCCGTTACATGTAGCCGTGACAAAGTTTGTAAGAGCGTGGGTGGTGGAATGGCCAGCTTTAAATCCAAATTGAGTTTTTGGGATTATTTTTCTAATTTGTGCGTGAGTTTTGAGTCGGGTGAGAAGAATTTTTTCGAATATTTTACTGAGGGAGCTCAGCAGTGATATCGGGCGCCGGTTTACTGGTAAGCAGGGGTCTTTACCGGGTTTTGGAATCGTAATTACTTTAGCTCGTTTCCAGTCCGAGGGGAAGTGATTAAACTTAAGTATGGCGTTAAAAATATTCATTATTATGCATAAGGCGGGATATGGTAGGTTTTTAAGAAGTTGATAAGTTATTTTATCATGCCCCGGGGCTTTCTTAGGGTGAACAGATTTTAAAGTAAGCAAAAGTTCTGGTAAGGTTATTAATTCCGGTTTTTTCCTAGGATTCCTGGCAAGAAAATCTGCTGTAGTGGTATTAACATCTCGAGTGAAATTAGGGTCTCCGAGGTCGAGATTTGGAGTGAACTGTTCCGCGAGAGAGTCTGCTATGGCTTCTGCCTTATCTATTGGCGTATATTTTAGGCCTGACGGAGCTAATATAGGGGTAGAATTTTTCGTGTCTTTTTACCTCGGAGAATTTTTGTTATTCTCCAGAAACCATTAATATTGTCAGCTATTTCAGTAACAAAAGTTTCCCATTTACATATTCGTAATTGTGATAATTTGGCTCGTAAATCCTTTTTAAGTTTATTAAATCTAGCTTTTAATTCGGCCGTTCTATATCTCTGAAATTCGCGTCTGGCTTGTCGTTTTTCGGCTAGTAAAAAGTCTATATCGGGGTAGTTTTGCTTTAAAAACTGTCGCCTGGTAAGGAACTGAGTGTTTTTATTTAGCTGGGTTTTCACTGTGTTTTGAAATATTTCTATTGCCGGCTCTATATCCGTTTTCTTTGTAATATTTAATGGATGCTCCGTGAATATATCGTCTATATCGATTTTAAATTGATCCTAGTTAGTCTGTGGTAATTTATTTAAAATTACTTCGGGCTGTCTAACCAATTCAGAGCTAATTTTGCAAAAGACAGGCGAATGATCAGAATCTAATTCATCCAGGACTGTTATCTCTAATATGGGGTTTGCTAAGTTAGTTAATATTATGTCTAGAACATCTGGCTGGTATCTGCGTTGAGCTGCGAAAAATGTTGGCTTGTTCGGGGCATGAATTAAATAATTATTTTGTTGCGAGTGGCGTAATAGAAGCCCGCCTTTTTGGTTCCTTTCCCTACTATTCCATGAGGGATTTTTTTGCAATTAGATCCCCCGCGAGTAGAAATGGGAATTGCTGAGTGGTTATTTGGTCCAGATCTGTCTCTAAAAGTGTTTTCGTAGGGGGGTTGATATGCCGAAATTAAAGTTATGTGTCCGGTATTTGTTTGAATGTTAATGGAAGTGGATTCTAAGTTTTGGCAGTCTGGATTGGCATTTAAATGGTGGTGGATTTTATTATGTATTAATATCATTGTACCGCCTCCTCTGGTTGCTCGGTCGTTCCTGTATGTTACGTAATTTTTAATCGCGCATTTTTTAGTTGGTTTTAACATAGTTTCCTGTATTAAAGCGACTTCAATACCGTACGTTTCCAGTAATCTCTCTAGCTCATACAGTTGGTGAAAAATACCATTGCTGTTCCAATACAGAAGGGACAGGGAACCAGGGTTATGCTGGGTGTTATGGCCCATTAAGGAGCGGCGTGGAAAGTGGAGAAAGCCTGCAGCAGCAGCATAGCTTTTTCAGTGGGGTCTGTGATATGTTTCGCTGCCTCCATGTATGTGCGGAAATGCGACATCAGCGCCTTGAAATTAGCATCCCGCAGGAAGTCCAGGAATTCCCGGACCTCTCGCATGGTTTCGCCTATTTCACTCATTGATGCGGCATTGTTGGGGGAGGGGAAGTGGTTGGGGGTGGGGAGAAGTGGGGAGCGGGCTCGCGGAATTTGCGTGTGTGCAAGGGATTGTTGAGGGAATGTGTGTGTTTGTGTGGGACCCCTAGTTGCGCTTGCATACGAATGGGAGGCTGGGAGTGCCCGGGCATTCAGGAGTTTGGGGTAAGCCGAGATGTCTCCGGCAGGGGGGGAGGCTACAGGTGCAGCCAATCTGTGCTGCGCCCTCTGTTCAGCCCTACGGTCGATTGTTGCCTGGCGGCGCTGAATGATTTCCATAACTTTGGGGCACTCCTTAGAGGAAGCTAAGTGAAGGCCCTTACAGTTGCAGCAACGCGATGTGGGGCTTTCTTTAGTGCACTCATCCAGGGTGTGGGGACCTTCGCAGTGAGGGCAGACGGTGGGCAGGTGACAGTATGTTTTGGTGTGATCGAGGGCATGGCAGTTTTTGCACTGGGCAACATCGGACAGCCGTTTTCGGTAGGGGCGGGGGTGGACTATGGTCATGTTGAGCCGGTTAATGGTGAGTAGCGAGGGCAAAGTGTCGTTCTTAGCGGCTGTAACATTGAAAAGTCGCAGCGGAGTCAGCTTTGTGTGTCCGGGGTTGGAGGGATCGGGTGTGTTTGTTTTGAACTGGTATACGTCCAGTATGTTGTAGCCGCGCTCTGTAAGTTCGTCCTTGAAAGTGTCAGGGTCTGTGTCCGCCGGGAGGTCGAACACTACTTTTTGTGGGAGATCCACCGAGTGTGCGAAAGTGAAAAAGGGGATGTGGCTGGTTTTAAGGAAGTCGGAGGCTGCTTTGTACTTTTGTAGGTCTTCAGCCACAATGTGTATGCCGTTACGGGCCATTGAAAGCGTGTACCCGGATGCGTGGATCGCCCGGAGATTTGTGACAATTCGCGAGTAGTGTTGTGTGCCTGGAACTACAAGTCTGTATTGAGGCTTCCTTTTGTTTGTGTCAGAGCGCAGCTGGGTTCGTGTGGGTGGAAGGCCTGAAGGGCCGGGGGCATTTTGAGTGTCTCTGACATCTCGGAGGGCGTCGAATCGGTATGAAACCGACACACCGGACTGCATCGCCTGTGACTGTGTAGTGCGGCTTGGGAGGGGTTGGTTTCTGGCAGGAGCCAGGCGTTTTCTTGCTTCCATTTGGAATTGACGATCGGATTCCTCGTACAATTACGCTTGACGCTTATTTAATTTCCTACGCGCCTTTTCTACGGTCCACTCCGCCTCAGTGGAATGTGAGATTTCCATCTCATTGTTGAGGTCGGGATCGTGTACATCGTTGTTTCTTGGGGCCGGTGGGGGGGTGATTGTGTTTGTGTTGTGGTGGCTGTTGATGCGGAATTTTTTTGATAAAAATTCCGAGGCAGGAATTTCTGTGGTGACTCCGTGATAAATCACAGTAATTGTGTCTTCATTGTCAGCTTCTGTCTGGGAGGACAGCTCGGCCAGCTGCCGCAGCACGCCCTCCCCCCCATCACCCACGGCCCGGAAGAGTATTGGAACAACAACAATAAAAAATAAAGGTCGTAATAAAAATTACGGTTTAAAAGAGTAAAAACACCTAGGCCGCTGAACGGAGGCTCGTCGCTGACCCAAACGGGCTAGGCTCGAGATGACCTGTTGGACCAGAGCAACAGGCCGACGAGATTCTCCGTGTGTCCGCGATCTAGAATAATATACTCTCAAAAAGACAGGCTCGCACACCCAACCGCAAGGAAAGCCAAGCAGCGAGCGAATGACAGTTACTGGGATTACTTGCTGTCTGCTGGGTTGCAAAAAATATATATTGGGGAGGAAATACATAAGGATGAATGATTGCACGTTTGTTCTTTGCAAAATTTCTCGTGTGTTGCCTACAAGAAAAACGGTTTTTTTTTAAACTTACATTTACTGCTTCTGCATAAGACTAACTCTTTATTGTGTTTTTCAGATAAAAATACGTTTGCAACCGAAGTTACGTACACCTTTAAAGTCAGAGGATTTATATACTGCGTACTTCAATGCTTATTTAATATTTCTATGTCATTTATATTAGCTGCTTAGTACATTTGTAACTAGAAATATTGGTTCTTACAAAGTTAATGCTCCAGGATATACTAGAATTCATAAAATAACGGAAAAAATTACTATTTTTTAGTGGAATATATTTTTCGTAAAGTAACATTATTGTAAATGAAAAATATTTCGCATTGTCAAAAAAGTTTCAAGAAGTTAAGATATGTTCTACTTGTGTTATTTTTGAAGTGCCAATAAATTTTAAAATATTTCATCACTAAATAAGGTAAATAAAAAGGTTTAATTAACATTATATATTTGAATAATGCTGTAAATATATTGGTTTAGTCTGGTTGAATCATCTTATATTGTAATATAACAAAAACAAATACTTCTTTGTATGAAAACAGCCAGTTTTGTTAGTGCCGCAATCAATTTTGCTATGTTTTACCTATAACGCCTATAAAAATATTTTCTTAGCTCTAAATGTATTACAATACTGGCATTAGAAACATAAACATCAATGGTCAAGTGAAATGTCATTTTCTACGGTACTTGTGTAAGAGAACACTTCGCCCATGTTTTATGCATAGTTGGCTCAACCGCATCTAGTATCAGAAACTCTTCGGATGCTCCTCCTGTTGTGAGAATGTGAACACAGCGCATGTCATCTGAGCTGCGGTGAAGGCTTCGTAACCCAGCTCTTGCTTGAGGCAAGTCGAGCATTGACACATGCAGTCTCTCTGTCCCTGCTCACCACGCACATTACTGGAAAATTAAGAATGAACACCATGTTGGAAGTGATTGAGATCGACCAAATTAGCACAAGACATAACTAGAGGGTAGTCCTTGAAGTGATCGTAAGCTTAGCGCTGGGGAAAATTGCAGAGTTGAAAAGGGACAGTCAAAATAAACAGACGTAACCAGTTGAGCATAGGGAGAAGTGTGTAGTTGCAAAGGAATTTACTGTACTCTGGAGGTCATTTGGACATTGTTAGAATTCCATAACAGTGAGAGCAATCCCCGTCCGTACAGTTAGCTGCGTTGATTGGGGTTGAATAGTGAGACTCTGGGAAGCTCAATGGTCACCCCGGAGAATAGCGGAACACGTTAGACGATAAGTGTCAACATTGCATCGATGATGGTGCCGTTGGTCAGGGGAAGCTTAACATAACCATACCTGGTACCGGAAGTCCGCGACGTACGGTTGCATGCCGGGACCGTCGCATTGTACGAGTGGCCTAGCATGGCAACCGCAGAACAGATTAGATGTAATGTCACTCAAGTAGTGTCTGCTAGGACTATATACAATAGTTAATGTGAATATGGTCTATCGTCACGCATACCATAAATCAGAAATCCGCGCACACCTCAGCATTGTGCAACCCGTCTCTGGTGTTGTTGAAAAAGGAAAACCGGGGGGGAAGAGAGGTAAAGTGTTGAGCCCAGTGATGAGTTTCAGTTCCGTCTTGAGACTAATGATGGTCGATAGCATATTCGGCGTTGGCATGGTGAGCAGCATCTTCCACAGAGCATACAGCAAAAAACACTAGGGCCATCGCTTGAGATAATAGGTTGGAGAGCCACATCCTAAGATTGCCGTTCGTCTCTGGTGTTAATAGAGGAACGTTGTCCAGAGTATGGCACATCCAGAATATCATTCAACCCGTTATGCTACCATATTTGCTGGGGTAAGTGGATGGGCTATTTCAGCAGGAGAACGCTCGTCCACATTATGCTCGTGCAACCAAACATGATCTTCAAGGTGTTCATTAAATTTCCTGTCCATCGCGATCACCAGATTTGTACCCCCATTGAGCATTGTGGGTGCTTAAGGAGGGTATGCTAAGTACATAATGGTCTCTTAGAACACCACTGCAGACATTATTTTCCTGCAAATATCCTTATGCCAGTGACAATGTCCTGTATATTGCCTGTACTGCATGGGAATAAAATGTGGATCTCTTGTGAAGCGTTCTTCCAAGTTATCTTTTTTTTATTTTCTTGTAGTGTATTAGCATGCCGTTCAAGGACAAAGAGCTGGTGAGTGGCCTGTAGTTAGCGTGTTTTGTCGTAGCTCGGCGGAGTGCAGGAAAAGGCAAACAATTTGTCAAAGTTGCGAGGCACCCAATGAGACACAGCGTAAGTGCAAGCCTGTAACAACATCCCTTTCTTAACCTATTTGCGTAGAATACTGCGTAGTCTGGTGTTCGACGCCTGTGCCTAATGTCTGCTTCAATCATGCCATGTACTACATAAAAATGGTTTTATAGTACGTCAGTAGTTTTTGAATTATGTATCTGATAATTCGCATGTTACAGCAAACTCTCCACAAGTAGTTTTCTTTCCCAATGTATTCACTACGCCAAAACGCCTTTCTTTTCTGAGGATACCATAAATTAGCCACAAATCTCGATTTCTACATCAGAATCAGATTCCGAATGGGCGTTCTTCATGCCAACTCTATCTACGTTGATTGCGAATAGTGCTCTTCAATGTGCGTGTACGTTGTTGTAGAGTAGGCTACATAACAAGCTGCAGACCTTGAGACTCGGTGTGCTTCCGGCATTAGCTTTGTACTGAATCAACGTCTCCCGCAAGTATCTGTCGCCCTCTCGGTTTGGCTGCTGCAACCGCTTGTGCTGGCAGGTTCAATATTACTACGAGATATTAATACATTTTCTTCTGTGTCAACTTACTGTTTGTAATTCCTATATATTTGTCTTATGCTTGAAAGCCTGATTTAGTGATATTATTCCAGAATATATAACTAAATACAAAAACTATTACACAGAGTTTACTATTCAGGACACATATTTTGCATCATGTTACAATCTACCTTTCAGCTTAAAGCATGTTAATTTTTGCACTAAAATGCTTTGATAAAGTTAGTACTATAAATCTTAGAAATATAGTATATTTGGAATGCCATTTTTAATTTGCATGTTACGAACAAAAATTGGGAACTATATATCGACATAAATTTCTATGAATATCAACATTAAAAAAAAAAAATATTTGCATCTGAAAATTGTCACATCAGATCAAAAAAAAAGTATATCTATAATTATGCCAAAATATGAAAATGGAAATTAATATAAATTTGGCCTTGTGAAAATACCTGTTAGTTTGCGATAAAAAATGTATGTTTATATATTTAGTTAAGAACGAAAATATAATCTTTATTTCTGAAGTATTAATATCGTGACACAGTTATGACGAATCCTTGCTGGAAGAAAATAGTTATTGCCTTTTAAAGAAATTGAAATACAAATAGTCCATATTGTTTTTTGGGGTATGGAGAGTACCAAATAAACAAAATGTCGAATCAGAAATGTGGTTAGATTAAAGTAATCGTTAACTTTGACTTTGAATGCGCAACGTTGAAAAAAAAACATACAATATAATATGTTTATAAACTAACAAAATTAAATCCCAAAATTTCCATTAAGGAGTTACAGGTAGGTCAAAATCATTCTGATCGTAGACTAGCCGCTGTTTTTTTTTAATTTGCAATAAACTAATATATTTATATAATTGTTTACGCCAAATTTATTGTAAGATCACAGCAGTGCTTAGCAATTCGATACAATTAAACCAGTAGCTCAATTAACATTAAATTTGAGTAAACTTAATAACAATTATTTCTTATATCTCGAGTAAATGTGACAGATAGATCTTGGTGAACTGGTACGTTCATTTTTGTGGCATTTTCCTAATTTACTTAAAGGTCGTAGATACTTCCTCCACACTTGCATTCTACAGTATGTGTAAAGTGTAACTATACATTACTACTTAACGGCCAAAGTAAATAATAATGATTAAAACATTTTTTAAACAAGAATTTAGTTTTCTGTTTTTTTTTGACGTGGTTAGTGGTTTTTACTATGTTGTTATACGCAGTAAAGAGATAGAAATTTTTAAATATCAATCATTTTATATTTTTATTTAATTTATTGTACAATCAGATCGCTTACAGCCATTACCAACCTATCGCAACTATACACTGAACGTATTTTATTGAATACGGGCAATAGTACTTGTAAATACGTCAACACAGTGTGAACGGTAAATGTTATGAGATATTCGATATTGACTTAAAAACCTCGGGGATATTTTAATCATAACAGGTATTTTTGCAGTGGGTAAGTCACTAATATGTTTCTTCTGAAAATGAACTATCTCCGCCCTTCTTACCTAACAAACATTTTATGGAAAACTCATTTTCTCTGAGAATTTAAGTTTTTAACTAAAAAAATAATATTTCAGAAAGGACGAAGCCAAAGACAGTTTCTCAGCGTTTTGGAACTACGTAGTTTCCTGTCACTGCACAATGTATAAGGGTGAGTAAAATGTAAACAAATGTTATTATCGTGCATTTTACTGTAGGTCTGTAAAGCGGATGTAAAATTATATTAGTTTTCCATGCAGACCTCCTGCCGTGCAATACAAAACTTCAAAAGTCATTTATATCTCAAGTAAAATATTGCAAACTTTACAAAATATCGTAATGGAACGTACATAATAAACACAATGCCTGTACAAGCACGCTCTTGCAATTGTTGTTGGTACACCATAAAGTTACTGTAAATTTGGGATCTCTCAGTGTACTGGAAAAAGATATATAAGTGGAAAAATTAGGCGCATCATTTCTAGATGCATATTTTCTCCAATAATACCAACAGAAATTAAAAAAAAATATACATTAATTCTATAATTTTTAATGATGCTGCGGAAAAAAATATGAGTTTAATTTTTAAGTAATGACATTAACATATAATTTATAAGATGTTCTAAACATTTGAATATTTATATTTAGGTAGACAAACGTATTTGTAATTCGTATTTTAGAGAATAAAATCAAACACATTTATAAATTTACTATAGTCATTATATCTTCTTTCTGGCATATTAATGTGGTTTGGGCATGTGCATTGCATTTGGCTTCCATTAAAAATGACTGGATAATTATAAAGCTGCATTGTTTTTCGAAATTTTTAACTGTTTTATTTTTGTCTTCCTTATTAAGTTATTCGTAACTGCTACTTTACGTCAGTGCGTTTTGCTTTTCTCTTTACTGATTAAATTAGAATTATAAAATCAAATAAATTCGTATGCATTCTTTGTTTACGAAACTATCATACAATAAATGAACCAGAAATACAAGAGTAACGTTTAGTTACACCAAGGTGTTCTGGTTATTTGCTATCTTTACTTTCAATTCAAACTATTGTAGTTTTCACACCACTTTTCTAAAGCACAGACAAACTGGTTTTGTGCATGTAAAAGATTGAACTCAAAAAGACTTTTGTTAAAGTTTCTATAAATTTCTGCAAATCAAAAATTTTGAGTGTATCAGCAACTCGGAAATAAAAATATTTAATCGAAGACGTACAACTGAAAAATTCCTGTAGCTAATCAGTTACTAATATGCAATCAATTCGAATCTTCCATTAACTCCTAAAAGAGCAAACTCGATTAAATAAGTAAACCTTGTCTAACAACTGATAATACTGGTTTTAAAAAATAAACTAACATTGTTAAACGTCGTAATACCGGGTGGATACACTAGAAAAATGTAGCATGATTATTAGTCCCATTGAAGCAGTCGAGTCTGTGTCAATAGTTGATGTTATGTGACGTGTTGGGAGGGAAATTCAACCTCCTCCTTCACCCGTAGAGCTGCATGAATCACGCTACTGTTTCCTCCTGTGTTTCTTATACTCTTCTCGATCCCCTTTTCTCTTCATGTACGTCTATGTCTAGTCTCTGCCAGCTTGCTATACCATATTGCAATCACAGAAATCTTGTTAGATTTCAATAGGCACTGCACTGCCAAATTTCTGCCTTCGACTGTGTCGTTTGCAAATAACAGTTAAGTTATTAAAGAAGCGCCGTTGAAGGGCAATGAAATATTTTAATATTTTATAATCTGCCAGCGTGATACTTAGTAGACTATAAAGGAACGGTCTTATACTAAAATTCATCTTCCAAATTACTTCGTCAACTTTTCCTTGGACAAATATTTATAACTCCTAACCAGGTAAGAAATGTAGCCAATTCATTCTGGTTTATTTCCGTTGAAACTTGAAGTACCTCCACGTTATTTTCCACTTTTTTGCCTATGCGTATATTTCGAAATATTTTTAATCTGGGCAATCATCAAAAGTATACTACTTCTAGTATCCTAGTTTCATCACACTTGATCACACACGAACCGCTGTTGTCAAATCATCTTGAATAACGAGGTTTATTTTCTACGCTCACTAGTATGCTCTATTACCTATCCTAATTTCACTAGTATTTATTTGCATGTGTTGTCTGCCTTGCCCTGCTCTCCCTCGAAATTTAGGCCGTAGCTAGTCAAGAGAATTTTCTGCTTAGCTCGATTACATCTCCAAACTCAGTTAAACAATATCTGAGTGAGTACGCGGATGAGAAAGCATTGTGATTTCTAAGTTTTCCAGATTGCTTTTTATAAACAATATTTAAATTGCATTACAATAGCATTTTAAACAGGTATAATTCCGGTTCATATAAGACAAAGACACAACGCGGTATTCAAATTCTTGCTCTGTCTCGTCAAATTAAAATATATATGTAAATAGGATATTTAGTAGACATATGAGCTCGTCAAAACATTTACGAAATCTGAGCTGACAGCGACTACTCTTAGATGACTGCTTAATTTCTTCCCGCTAGTGAATGCTTTCTAAAATAGGATTTTGTGCGTAGTTTTTTTTACTTTTTTCTAGATTATTTTCATGTATCTCACGCATTTTAGCTTCCCCTGTATTTAATGTTTTACATGTCATTATTATGTTAATTATATATATCTCAACACGCTAATAGGTACGGGTATAACGTTCATTTTTACTAGTAAAAATTAAAATGAAAATGCCACCCGAAAACAGTTCCATGTTAGAGAACAAAAATTTTGTTCCAAAAATTTGTAGTTTATCTGCGTATGTTCAATGCAGTGCGTATCACGATTCTATTTAACCGCAATTCTGTCATAATATGTTATTTATTATTGCCATGCAGCACCAAATATCATGATATTTATTTTGTTGTTTCCCATTACCTATTGCCAATTGTTCAGTAATCAAACTGATTTTCTTTTCAAATAAATTACGAATTCGAAAAAAAAAAAAAAAAACTTACGTTAACATTGTTGCGAACGCTTGACATTTTTTTGCATCAACATTACAATAAGACTTGCAATATTTTCAACAGTACATTTGGTTTGAACTTTACAATTTGACCTTCTGACATTTTGTATGAGGAATATTAGGTTTAACCTACATGTATATTTCACACCCTTACTATTTTAAAGATATTTAAATTTTTTGATGCTTACAAGTTGGATCAGTGAAGTGATTTATCTCAAAACATGTGTTGCTTAGGGAATGTATTATTTTCGAGGATGTAGTAATAGCAGTTACTTTAACTGAGGAAATGAAACTCTACCCGATACTGAACTAATTATAGTTGTAAGTGGCAAACATGTGTGTATGCGTGATTGTTGTGGAAAGCACAGCTGGCTGTAGGGTGCACGCCGAGAGGAAGTGGAGGGTAGCGCGGGGATACAGGCGTAGCTGTTAGCGTGTTGAGAGTATTGGTGGTGTTTTACAGCCGGTGTCGTATACGCCCTTGCGGCCCTGCAAGCTCCCCGAGGGCGACGTCAGCTGCGAGCCCTACCGAGAGCCGGAAGAGTTCCGCACCCCGAGCGAGGACTCGGGGGTATGCCTGGGGCCCGAGCCAGGCCCTCCCCGCTCCAGTAGGTGAGCCCCCATCCCTCACCCTCTCTCACAACTTCACCCTACTCACGTTGCAAACAAAACCACATTTCCGCCGCTAGGTGCGCTGTCCCGGCTCGAGCGACAACATTGTGTTTTACATCTTATAGTCTACTCACGGTTTATAATCACGTTGTTCTTAAATCAAACCTTTGAAAAATCACCCTATCTATGTATGACGATGTTGGTTGCTTCCTGACTACATCATGTATCACAAGTGTTTTATACTCGTGTTACATAAAATATTTTATTTTAGGTTAAATTGAACCTTTACTTATATGTCATGAAATAATTATAATAATTCAAGATATAATTGTCATTAATAAATAAGTGATAGTACGTTTCTGGTATTGCCGTAGTAGGAAGCAGTTCTTATCCAAAATATAATTACACTGATTGCGCACGAACGCGATGCACTGTGCCTTTGGAGTAATTTTATAGACTCGGTTATGCTTTGTTTGCATGAGACGGAGGAATATCCTCAAATAAGAACTTCAGCAGGACTTCAGAAAATTTGGAAGTAACCGTGAATGGACTTATAAATAACTATACGTTTATCTCAGTTACCTTTTACAATATCATTTTGAAACAAAAAACTTTGCTCTTTGAAGAGAAGAAGGTAGTAATAAATTAATATGTTTCTTGTTGGACCAATAAAAATGAATTTACCCATAATTTTAAGTGTATTAAAATTTTTAGAAAACACATTTTGAAGAAATGTGGCCCAGGCAAATATGGGCAAAGTATTCTTTTGTTTGAGATCGATATCGTGTAAGGTGGTCAAGACTCGCCTTTAACATGTCAAATCCTGTAGTACTTTTGACTCGGTCGGCCGGTCCCGCACTGGCCAGCCGCGTTAAGCTGGCAGTCAATTCAGAAATTATGTTTGTAAAGGTTCGTGTTCAACCAGAATGTTGGTACGTGTACACTTGTCCCAGCCAAAATATTAAGTATTAAACACTCGCCACGTTGTTTATTACTGAAGTAAACGGTAAAACTAAATAGGGTTAAAATTTTCCTTTCATGACCATACATATTTTAGTGAAAAATGTTTACGTATTTAGAGTAAAATAAATACTTTTTCTATGAAAATAAATATTTCCATTCTTTTGTCA
The DNA here is from genome assembly GCA_029891345.1 of Dryococelus australis. Classification (NCBI taxonomy): domain Eukaryota; kingdom Metazoa; phylum Arthropoda; class Insecta; order Phasmatodea; family Phasmatidae; genus Dryococelus; species Dryococelus australis. The sequence continues at coordinate 165,300,509 of CM056994.1, read as the reverse complement.
CCTTTAAATAAATTAATTTTGAAATCTAAAAATTTGCAACCTACAGTTTTACGACATAATTAAACTTAAAAATTATATTTGCAAATTTCGTTAAATTTCCTCTCTACTGCGAAGAGCAAACTTTATTATTTACACTGGTTCCATCAGAATACAAATTCGATAACTTTACACAATTTTTTAATTATCGGTAATTACAATCATCCCATTTGTTTACATACGAAATCAAAAAAAAATCCGGTAGACGTGCGACATCAGCGCTGCCTGGCGGCGAACATTCTTAGCTTCCAAGTAGGTAACATTTTACATCTTTCAACCTGAGTACGTTAAACCTTACCACCGCCTTTACTTCCACTAATATTGTTTGTTCGGAGCGAACCTCCGACATTCTTTACCACCACGCAAATTTAAATACTCTACATTATACCAAACATCTAGGACAAAAATTCGGTTTCTAGCTATTCAGCAAACGCGACAATTTGGGGGAAATCGAGGATTTCTCTTGTCTCTTTATGAACTGTGTCATAAAAGCACACACTCTTTTAACCATTTCTTTCCCACATAAATTTGTGGTTTATGGTATTATAAATAACAAATGCTTTGATCCGTGCTGCTGTACTTAAGGGGCCCGTCTTCCCGGCGTTCGAACTGCTCGCAGAGTGTAGGAAATATGCGTTTTCACACCATACTGAGCCAGTAGCACATACAATAACTCATAGTAAGTCAATTGTAGTCCACAATATGTTGTAAACCGACACAGAGAAACTTAGAAATGGCAATCCTGGCTGAAGGTTCCAACCAACTTCGTAATCAACTATTTTGCCATACTGGTAGGTTTATTCTGCATAATGTCTTACATAATGACATGTATGAATGTACAGCAGAGGAGGTAGCTCGGCAGATATACATCACTCTGGTAAAATGGCCGTTCATAAAATTAGTTAAAACAATTGTGCAGTAAAGAAAGCTCTTTCTTAATTTTTCTTTACTGACATTCCACAAAAGTTTAAAATGAAACTGACGTTTGGTGTGATAATTGATGTCCCGGGCACTGTTAAACGTGCGCCCTATGTGCTTTCAAAGACGTCGCGAACATTAGAAATTCTGTTTCAGAGCAATTCGACATAGCTAAAACCGGTTTTTCTAAAGTTCTGTATCTCAAAATACACGTGACACAATACATATAAAAATACTTAAAAGCCATGTATTGAATCATGCTATAGATTTTCCACCAATAAAATTATAGTGTCACTACTTAAAGACCCATAGGTACACGCAACCTGACGAGAACGCTATCCCAATTCAGAAACTTGCGCTTAATGGTGATGACACATTTGATGCACGTAAATGTGTAGCCCTTATTTCTCCCGCATTTGTGGGTCACAGAGGCAGAAAATAGCTCCAGTCGTGGGCCCCTTAAGATGGCAAAGAGCTTGTTTTGTTATTATAACCAATAATCTGATCAAACAAGAATAAAAATATCTTAACTTGAATGTGGTATTGCCTCCTTAAAGGCCGGTCTCATCCGCCTAAGTAATGTGTTAAGTTTTAAAGAAGTAGAATAAATGGTTCAAAGTATCTTTACATATTTATATAACGCTGCAGTACTCACGTAAAATACGGCGTACTAAAGCGTGGGTCAAACTACGTCTAAGACGTAGATAACATTTTAATCTATAAAAATTATTTTGTCGAGTTAATGTTACGAAATCGAACTTAATGAAAAAACCTGGGGATTAACTGCAATTATTTGTAAAATTCAACACGAAAATATTAATAAATCCATTTGAAACATACTAAAAAATTATTCAAAAAATATGGGTGAAAAATCTGACATTCTAACTAACTCCTGCCCTCGACGAGTAAAATCATTATTATTCAAACGAAATACTTGGGATTTTGGTAAAATCCTTATAAAATTACATATTTATATATTTTCTTTTTGCCGTGTTCACTAACTGAAAACGATTCAAATTTTATTTTGTTATATAGAGGGTCGAGATTTTTGTTTGCACTATCGGAATCATGTCAAATTAATTGCGTTAGTTTTAATTTCAATGCTTTCCTTGCAAAAAAAAAATTTTCAAGATTTTAGTATTGTTTTTAACATGAGCTCTTAAAGCAGTTCACACACTACGTCGTTTTCACTTCAGACACACACATGGACTGCGATATTGCTATACTCCACGCGTCTGTATATTGCTTAATTCTCGAGATCGTGTCGGAAAATACTACACCGCTGTTTAGTAGTTCATGGCAACGTCGACACAAAAATAAAAGTTATTTATGCATAAGCGTAGAACGAATTTGTAACTTCTAATTCAGATTTGGAGACTTCTTGCAGCTCTGTAATCAGTGCTTGTTTTGAAACATAAGCTGTAAAAACCGATGATTTAAGGAACTTCAAAACTTCTAAAAATATCAGCTAATTTAATCTTACTTCGAAAACCTATTACAGCTAGCATTACAACAGATATAAGCTGTGCAAAGGCTCTGGAAGAGCATAGATGACGAAAATTTAAACCACGATCTTTCTACTTCTCGTAAACCCTGTAGTGTGTAAGGGGCTCTATTTGCTGTGACCGTTGTGTTATAATGTTATTAATTACAGCTTCAAGTTATATTTCGCTGTGATCTTTGCTTTATTGCGAAAAAAAATCTTAGAATATTTTACCAAGAAACTGTTGTTAATTTCGTATTATGCATACATTAACGTTTTTGGGTTTTAAACTTAGAAGTTAAGGTAGTTGTAGAAGCTGCTTTATTTAGAAAGTTCGTTAGTACATCAGAATTTTGCGAAATTTTATATTTTTAGCCACCCTACGATGAATATGAAAATACACCGATCATGCATAACTTATATTTTACATATTAACAAGACGTTATTAGCTTAATTTGGCGTAATGTGGCGGTTCTCAGGCTTTTCTCACTATATTAAAGTATTTGTTAGCTAGGGGATGTCAACACACACCAATGATACTTTCATATTTAATTATTCACATGCGACGTTTCTACATTACTATTGCATTTATAACAACAACAACTATACCACAAATCAATATTTCGTCATGGCAGGGTTATGTAAGCAATACGAAAACTAATTTTAGGTATAGAATTACATATATAATTTAAACCTATTTTTCTTATTGGACAAAACAATGCTTAATAGAGTTGACCAATTAAGAACATAAATAATTATATGTATCCAAACTAGAATTATCTACATCATGTGGCCTGCTAATGTCTAAAACAGAGATAATTTGCAGAATACCATAAACTGTAATGAAATATCAAAAAGTCCTATATTTCAAGGGCTGAATAATGGAATGGAGAAAATTGAAATTTAGTCTGGATATTGCTGGAGCCGTCCATTTTCAAGACATTATTTTCATGCGATGATCTGTATAATTTGAGTAGAAGAGCGGGAGCGTTTCATTTCACTAAGCGGTGAACGATGTCCTTTACAAAGGAACCCCAATCATAAAAGCATTGTAACAACGGAATGTAACAAACTCTCCGGCCTCCCATATAGCTTTTTTTTTTTTTTTTTCCAGTCCGAAGAAACATAACACCCCTATGAACAGAAGTAGGGCGCACGGGTTCTGGCTCAATACTAGAAATACATAGGGGTCGGGAGGGTCTAAAAATAGATTTAGTGGATTATTGGCTAATTCTAGCTTATTAATTGTATAATCCGATTAATTAGGGAATCAGATTAAAATAGTTTGATGTATCGGATTAATGGGTTAATCCATTTTTAGAAAATTTTGGAAAATGTTTTATTATTTTAATGTTTTTTTTTTTATCTGCAATTGTGTGATAGCTTTCTATTTGTAGAGAGCGTCATCGATATTCTCCTTTGGACGTCTGGCAGGCGGATGAGCTGTGAGGTGTGTGTGCAGTGGTATATGTGTAGGCCTATTGAGTTTGGTGCAAGAGTGGCATAAGTGTTAATTTTAGGAGTAGTGTGTTCAATGTCGTTGACGCAGTGTGTATTGAGGTCGGTGTCGCGAGCGACCATACATCCAGAGACTTAGGAAGTCGGTGTAGGACTGAGGTAGGTAGCTGGGTGAGGGGGAGGGAGCACCAAGACACGTCCGCCTTGGCCGGTGTCCGAATGTAGACTGAGGTAGTAGGCAGTGCGATGATAAAGGGGGTCGGAGGTACATTTGCTTTGGCCGGTGTCTGATTGTATACTGAGGTTTAGATATGTGAATTATCTATAGTCGGAAATGCGTATTTCGGGATCATTAATAAATGTTTTAAATTACCGAAGAATAGCCCTGAATTTATTCGGTGATATCAAATAAGTACCAAACACATGTCACTAACTGTTTATGCGACATTAAAATATTGTATTTTATATACCATGAGCGACACTAAATAGCAAATGAATAAATTAAAAAATACATCACACACCACAAAGATAACATAATTTATCACAAATCAATTAAAATTACTTACTCTAATTGACAATTTCGACGTACACTTAAAATGCAAATGAAATAATCACTGCTCGACTCGCACAAATTTAATTAAAAATTAACTAAACGCAAAGAGACTTGAATACAATTGAATCATGCAGAAGGCAAGTACGAACCACACATTCAATAATAATGAATCAGTTTAGTATACCGTTCTGTTTCCTAGCAATATTATTTATGTCAAACCACAGAGACTCCTACGTGACATAATCACTTGCTGACTAGCACAAAGAGAACGAGTAAAAAAAAAAAAAAAAACGCATTGAAACACTTCAGAAATCAATTATCCCCAAAGAGATTTACCATGAATTACACTTGACAGAACTACGCACGTAATGAAATGTACTTATCAGACCCAAATACGATAGCAAATTATTAAGGACTGCCAAAGCTATTCACAGCTCAAGAATCTAGGTGTTATAAAAACTCTTTAGTAAAATCTAAAATCACATACAAACTACGTTTCACCCTAATAGGCTCTAACCCATAATGCTTGGACTACATTCAAATTTTTATTACTATTGCATATAATTTATCACAAATCTTATTAAAGGTAAAAATAGTCAGAACGTTTAAAATTAAATTTTAACCACAAAGAAAGAAAATAATTATACATGTAACACCTAAAAAGTCACTTCATGTAAACACACTTTCGAAATATAAATAATTAATTAAATATTAAAAATTTTACTGTACCATATTAGCACTTTTCCTAAGAAAAAGTTTTTTAAAATTCCAAATATCGCACGTCAAGTACATTTAAGCATACCGTGACCGGGTCTGGCTCTTACAAATGTGTTATGTGTTGGCACACAGCAATCCTAAAGGTTTTAACTAATGCTTCATTCGTTGTAAGTCGGCAGACCACGCCTCTTGCAGCGAGTAGGTCTAGCCTGCCACACACATCTTGCTCATTGTTCTCACTTCGAAAAATGTCACACATTTAATAAATGCGCGGACCGAATTTCCTACATGAAGACGCACAAGTCTGAATGTGAAGTATAGTTTAATCGAAGTTACAGATGTCTGCCTGCTCTCTCCAGCGACAAATAGTCAGAGCTCTCTCCAGCGGCTAGCCAGGGAGGGTGTCTAAGTACAACTGAAAATAAACTGTTAGATTTTGCTCTGCTCTCTCTCCCTCTGTCTCTCTCATTCGTTCGGTCTCTCTCACTCGTTCGCTCTCTTTCACTTCCCTGTAAGGGCGGTGGCCAGTGCAGAGCTACGTCTGCCAATGTGGAAAACATATATTTAGACTCCGCTCGAGTGTCGCCTCAAACCAAATAAGGCGAACCACACTGGAATGTGTATTTCTTTAGTGTGGCTTCAACGCACACGACCGTGCCACTGGAGGAAATGAGGTATTCTACATGTCCCGTGCATACTTCAGCCCAGTTACAAACAAGTTTAGTTTCTGAATCCACAATTCTATCACACCAAACTCTCGAATCATCATGTTCCGCAATAATCTGTTTTAATTAATTACACAGTAAATGAACTGATTTACATTATAAGTGTGGATAAGTAAGTTACATCTCTGTGTGTTTTAAATATCCCACGGAAACTGCCTGTGTTTCCTATAACCCATTAATTATATCTTACCTGTGTATTTAAACCCCATATGCTAACAGTAATTTATTTGATTTTAATTTCGCTTTCTTTTCTATGGGGCACAGTTAACATAAAAATACTTTAGTCTGTTGCTATTCTTCATAAATACAAGTCTTGAATGCATTAAATATTAACGATTTTGCTGTTATAGGTGATATTCATGCAAACTGATTTTACAGCGAGACAGTATTGCTTGCTGATAGAATGCAGTCGACCAAAATAATATGCCAGTAGTTGCAAACACACTTCTTATGTATAGTGAATAAAAATTATGTGTTTTGTGTTTAACCCTGTTATGTTCACATACAAATATTTCTGTTCACTGAAAACATAAATTAACCAGGTTTTTTTTGTTATGTTGGTATGCATTTTTTCTACATATATCTTGAGAAAGGTCACACCTATGAATAATTACGTGTTCTTCACATAAACACTGTGTAATGTTATGGCCCTTGGTTGATAAAGTAATACATTATATTTTATTTTTCCATAAATAATGACTCACTCATTTCTCTAAGATATAAGCTTTATAAGATACCAGATATACCCTCTGCTTGGAGGAAAATGAAGCAAACATTAATTTCTCAATCTTTTTTAATTTATCACATATCTTGATCAACCACAATATTTATTTACATATTCAAAAAATAAAGAATCTTCTTTATATGTCCGGAACACAAAGTATTTTATTCATTTTAATATACAGTCATGCATTACACTTTGCATGTTTGATGTCATATAGTTGGTGATACAGTAAATACCACATATGGGGGACGATGCTTATGACATGTAGTTGGTGTCACAGGGGGACTGTCTCATTACTCTCAAATCTGTGAGATGTTGGTTCGCTGGCTGTTAGACTTTCAGATTATATGTTAGTTGTTGTAAAGCCACTAGCTGTTAGTTGATTGGCTCACTCGTGATATGGCTGTAAGTTTGATTGACTAGCAGATGATATTACTGTCTCAATTAACTAGCTCACTGGTGGGTGAGTAAGGGGACGTGGAAAAAATGTAGGTAGGGATTCTGTAATGCCCCCACAGTAAAGTATATACTCCATCCAGCTCTATGAAGTGCATATCATCCAACCCCGATAACACTACTTTGGTTATACATTCGGTGTAGACATCATGACCATGCGAACGAAAGTGAAACTGGGTTCCCAAAACCCTGATGCAATTTTCGAGGCAATCCCGATAGTCCTCGTAACAGAGATTTGCAACATATTAGATTTTACACCCTTTGCCTAACATATACACTCCTCATTTGCAACAATGTATGTGTAAATCTTAGGACATAAACCCACAAAGTATATGGCAATGCGGCCACTACATTCGTCCTTTATAATTCCTTTAAATCATCTATTCTTGTGCGAGAATTTATGGATATTATCGAGCACATATTTAGAAGTATCAAACAGCAATTTAAAATTTGGGGCAATTACTTTATAGACATCATCACAAACAATAGAGTAAATCAGACTATTGGTGTCGCTATGTAAGAGGTACACTGCTGCCAGAGGAAATTTTCTACCCATGAAATGACAGAGAAATTCATGTAAGGTCAATTTGGAAACATCGAGAATGACAACACCAGTGTACGAAGGCTTGTTAAACATATCAGAGTTCTTTGACATCTCGATCAAGACAAGATTTTCATCTCTGATTTGCCGTGCCTTGACTGCAGGATGCCCTAAAAGTTCCATAGCCCTGTAAATCTTGTCGTACTGGGAAACGACACTTATGTCCCTTTCCTGGCAGACATTCTGCAAAGTTTTTCGATATATAGAATTATTCTTGAATTTAAAGAAGGATTTCTCGAATTTGTTCGCAATCTCAGTATACTTGTCAATGTAACATTCTATTTACTGTGCCACAATGCCTTCTGTTCAAAGCACACTGCATGATGAACGGACTCAAGTTTTGCCCCAAACATCAAACAGTGCTTTAGTGTTTCTTAGTTATAACATTTCTTCCATGGCACAAGTGTCAAAATAAATTTTTCATGTGAGACGATGGGAGGTATGCCAGTTACTGGGGCCAAAAGCAGATGTGCTAGAGCATTGTGTAATTCGTCTGGAAAATACAATCCACTTCTGCGAAAAAGCAAGCATTGCCACCATAATTCACCTTGTTTTCATAATCCCACGATGAAAACATGTCAGTCTCAACTCACTCGAAATTACCAAAGGGAATCTTGCATCTCATTATGTGTCTGTACAGTATGTTTATGTCGAAATAGCAGATATATTTCGATGCCACACTCGGGTCGTAATCTTCATCCATGTAAATATTATTGGCTTCTGCGCACCTTCTGGAAACCTGGGTAATGCCGCCCCTAACCCTGTGTTCCACAAAAAGATACATGTCTGGTTCAGCCAATAAATCTAGCCATGCACATGTTATTGAAAATAAAGGGTCCCATGAAAGAGACAGAGTTGTGATGTACATGGCTGTGTAAAGACCGTAATGAGCCAAACATACTGTCCTGAAATTCTCGAAAATATCTATCAGCAAACAAGTATCCACACGTAAATATTGTATGGCATACTGCAAAACATTTACGCAGTTGAACACATCAATATGCAGCTTGAGCATGAGCATAATATTGATCACATTAAGTAATGCATCCTTTGATTGGAGTGACATGCACATCAGACTGTCTGTAGAATTAACAAAGTCATAAGAAAAACTCAATACCCTTTTGTCAATTCAAATTGAGTATTGTCTTGAAACAGCGAGCAGATGATACTCAATTACACAGGTTGTAAATTACCTGCCAAAATTTTCATATAGGTGCTCAGAAACTTGAATGAATCAATAAAACATAAATTAAAATGTTGTGTCTTTCCTTTCGAATCAGTCCCATTGAGAATACTTTGGTGATGGATTTATATATTTCAAGGTTCATTTCAAGAACTGAAAGATCACCCAGGTTTCGATAGTTACGGTTCTGCCTAGTTGTGTTATGTGATGTTCAGCCAAAGGCTTTATGAGAAAGTGAGCATTATAATTTTCAGGGTGTGAGATACAGCTACAAGTGGTCTCTTGGCCAGTCTAAAATCCAAATTGCATTTATTATGTGCGCGACCTCTAATGTTCCTGGTCAGATGATAATGGTCAACCACGAAATCCGTACTGAGTTCTCTCTTACAAATATGATAACTTTTCTAAGCCACCAACCTATCTTCATCAACTGGGGTCTTTGGCTTCATTGGAACTGTTGCACTGTAAATCCCTGAAACCCATTCTTTCAATCCAAATAATTTATCTACTAATTGGTACATGCAGTCATCACCCCCAAAAATCGAAGTATTTAAATAAAGCCGGATTGTATGAACAGACCATCAAAATGATACAAGCATATAGAACATCTTTGTTTATGGTAGTTGTAATACTCATCTCATTACTAGGAAGGCAAGTGGACAAGGCTTTCCAGCAACTTTCTAGTTTGGAATAGGCGACGAAACCCAATTGTTGCTGTTTGCTGTTATCCTTAAATTCCAAGTAACTGTAGTTCCCAGTAGGTAAAATGCTGCTAACATCCTTTTGTTGCTGACACAAATTGTTATGGTTTGCGAGTTTCTCCTCACTTATAAAGTAATGGAAACAAAGATCGCAAATGTTTTTTCTGGTGTTTCTTACTCAGCTGACTATCAACTGGCCATGACAAAATTTTTATATTAACAAAATTCAAATGTGTGTCATTACCATTAACGAGAATGGCCAATACCTTTTACGTGGCCAGCATAGCATATATGAGAAATTCGCATTGGTACCACAACACCTTCCTTTTCATAAGTTTCATCAATTATATTTCTATCTTTGCCTACTACACAGTAGACATAAATAGAAATAGAATTGTTCTCCTTGAAATTACGAATATCCTGTATCACTACATGATCCGACAGCCCTTCAGTGTTCATAACCTCATAAGGATTTGGATATGAAGTTAATCTATTGGGATTTAGTGCAGCAGGAAACAAAACTGATATGAAATTACAATGGAAACACATTACCTCCATGCAGTGTACATCAATGCACACAAGGCAATTGCCAATAACCTTGGGCAACTTAATGTGTGTGGCACCAATGGCAAACGCCCTTTATTGCAAAATAAATACACAAATATATACGATATTAATTGGACGATCCAGATTCTACCTCATTCCTCTAGTATGATGGTTAGGTAAAGGTTAATTGTCTCATCATAAATTTCGCCAACATGGGACAAATGCAGGATGGGAAGAGATTTATTTTGAAAATAAAATGTCTCCGTAGCACCTTCCTCCGCAGTGAAAATTTCAGATACTTGCACACTACAGTCACGCTAATCATAACAGGCCAGGGTGATGGCAATTATAATTCTAAAAGAGGGACCCTGCACCTCGTTAAAATATTTTCAAAATCCGCATCAGTGTTAACCTTGTCAATAAGAAGCCATGCATTACTTAATCTGATAGCAGATGCCTTGCCCAATAGCTCATATATTAGGTTTGACAATAACTCTTCATTGGCGAAGTTGAGTCAGAAAGCAAATACCTTTCCATTCCTGAATAAATGTATCGTCATTTTGGAGTAGGTGGAGTAAGTGTAGTATGTGGAGCTAAGTGCGGTGTTGAGCACAGAGCCGATTGTGGTGCACATAACAGTGCTGATTGTGGTGCTGTTTATGGTGCAGGTTGTTGTTGCATAGATTCGGTGTTGCAAGTTTTTCAATGTCTCCTTAAAGTATCCCTCCAGGAAAACTGATATCGACAAAGTTTGCATTGAGATAACAGTCTCGAAGGTTAAATCTTGCAGGTAGTTATTTAATGTCGATGCACACTGCTATGAGCTATAAATATTTTACCACAAAAGTTACCAAACAGATGCATCATTCCTTCTATATTCTTCCAGTTCTAGAATGAAAGTCAAATTTGCACACCTTTTATAGTCAGCAAAAGGTAATTCTAGGAATTGTAAACATGAGCAATATGAACTAATTCATGTACATAATTTGTTTTTAATTGGTTTTAAAGAGTTTTATATATTAAATCACTTTCAAATTACTATTTGTTTAATTTAATCAATATCCAACACACAAACCTTATCATTTGTGTGCAAACATATTTAGATTTGATTTATTAAATGTGCATAACCAAAGTTTGTGTAACATTTCGTTGTCAGAATTATTATATGTGAATATTACAAATTATGCATTCAGAAAGTCAGTCAAACACGCAAGTATTTTTAAACCATTTATTTCATTACATTTTTCTTACAGAGTACATTTTGTCAACACTAGGTGTTTGCAAAAACATTTCTTAAATAATTTGTTTTCCATTTTCCCTCAGGCAAATCAAATCTTTATGGTATTCTCATCTGCTTGATTGTTAAAAAAATTTGTGTATTCAGGTGCATGTAATATTACACATTCTGGTAAATCAGGTAATGTCTCATAAAATAGCGAATACACTTCTTCGATTGTCACTGGTAGACGTGAATTTGGATACATATTGTATACAGAATATTTCTTCAGATCTGGAAAACATATTATATCATTACTTTTGTCACTCTTTAATGGACATTGGATTTTTTTTTTACAAAATAACCCAGCAAGTCTCTCAAAAATGATATAATGCGCCGCTAGGCAAACAAGAGTAATTCACCCTTGAGTTTCCAGTGGTAACAGAGACATAAATATCAGTTGGGTGAAAGAATGACATGTTTGCAGTAAGAATGTCACAGAAATACTACGGCTATTTCTTCCCAAGACATGTTATAAATTGTCTACTTAATTGTGCATATAACTTGCTAATATTACATTTACACTTTGATTTCTGTACGCACGAGTATGTGACATCGTTCTCTTCTTGTTTCATCTTTAAATAGTATAGGTTTGCAATAAACCAATGTCATATTACTCATAGAAAATCCACTAGGGACTCCAGCGGAGAATCATCTTCCACTTCGCCCCAATCAGTCGTCAATGACCAAGTTAGCATTAATTTAGAGTTTTTGCTTGCAGAGAAAAATTACAATTTGTATCCATATATTTTACGAAACTGTTTGAATGAAGGACATTTGTATTATTTTTGAATATCTATTATTTTTCCAATTCCACACACTCTCTAAAAAGTAGTTTTGATTGATTCCACATATATATCACAAATATGTAAATAGTTATTGCAAAAATGTTCTATATTATCATACTACTTACATCCACTCTCCCATGTTAACCTATGTTGATGTTGGCAACCCAGTTATAGGTCTTTTGATATTTGGAACTTAGATATTTCCAGTCGAATTGTAGTTTGAAACAGAAGACCATTGTGTGTTTTTCCATATCAGTAATAGTTAATTCTTTAATTGTAAACCTATCTGGAGAATGAAAACCTTGTACATTGCAAAACATCTCATCACAACAGTTGTTCGTTGTTTACTGACTCAATTCATCATCTTCACCAGCTCATCTCTTACATTATTGGTTGCCAATCTATCATGAATGATCAATGCATAATCTTGCTTTTTTTGCCAAAATGGGTGTAATTGCAATTATTTCAATTCGTAAATCAAGAAAATTATTTGCAAATGGTGTCATTTTGTTTGCTTACATCAAATACAAATATAGTTCCTCTGGTTTTAAATGCTTCTGGTTAAAATCTGCGAACAGACTTTGTTATAATATGTCTCCTGGAACTTTGAGTACATATGGTAGCACATAAGGAATTCCCCATTTCCAAAGTTTGTTTTGAAATCTACATAGTGATATGCTTTACTGTTTAGGTACAGTTTAAGATTTTACACATCACAATTATCGAATCTGTATACTTTTACAATCTGTATAATTATAAGTTGTTTTGTTGGTTTATTTAAAAACATATAACATATCTAGGTTTTTCGGACAAAAACTTGATTTTACTTTCCACACAACTTTTTGTGATGTTGGTAGTGTTGGAAACGTCTCCAAACCCCATTACCTAAATTCAATATCTAGAGTCTTCCCATTTTCAATGTACTTTTAAAACTTTACACCTTCGAGAGTGTTGATTTCAAGATGTGGCAATAGCCCATCAGCAGTGTTCAATTCAAGTATTAGACCTTATTCATTATTAACTGTGTTGTATATAGCATTCAAATGCATATTACCAAATAAAACAACTAATTCTTGTTTAGCATTTCATATTATACATTTATAATCTTCAGCAAATCCAAGTACCATACTTAATAGTATAACAACTCTGTATTTTCCACCTGGGTTTATTTGTAGATTGTAATCATGATCATTGCTCCACCCAGCCATAAGCCCTGTATAAAAATTGTTTACAGTCTGTAAGAGATAGTTGTTTATCGTGGAAGTAATTCGAACAAGTAGTGGTTGGTCGATTTCAGCACCATTGAGCAGAAATTAAATTCTGTCGATTAAATGAATTAATCTGTTTCTCACTATTCCTGTAGTTAATGGATTAGTTGCATCAGCTGTCTTTTTATTTGTTTCTCTGAAGATTAAACTGGATTTCGATGGTAATGTGTGAATATAGTTATTTTGTATAGAAATCCTTATTTCCAATGGAAATGTATACGGACCTGCTCGGAATAGTTCACATGCATATACATGCATTGTGTCTTCATAAAATATTTGTTATTCAGCATTAAGCAAGAATTCTGTTTCTATTAACCCTACACCCTAATTGCTTTAAGAACAATTTGCTGCCTATGTTATCTTCACTGGTATCTTAATCCCAGTGGTCGCGCTTAATAAAAATACACCACAGATCATGCTGGGTCTGACAGACCCAAGTTAATTTTTATTGAGTAAAAGATTTATAAAATTAATTTGTTAAGTAACTATTTTTGTCACTTCCACCACTGCAAATTCAATTAAAAGCTACAGTTTGCAAGTATAGAAATTAATTTTTAAGCAAAATTTTAATTATTTCATAAAAGATAGTGAAAATGGAAAAACACATTAATAAATTATTTTAATGTCTCTTTAAAAAAGAAAAAAGTTTTATGTACATTTTTTCTTTACAGACCAATCTCAGAAGAACCCTTTCCACACATGTTCTAAGCACACATAGTCATTACAACATACACAAGTAAATCTGGTTTTTCTGTTCTTTCCAGGGCATAGTACACAGCACCCTCTTTTATTTCCCCCTGGTTAAGTGACTTTTTCTTGATTTTCTTCACTACACTTGCACCCGCTTATTTTTTTAACTCTTTCCTTGAATGTTTTTGACAAGTTGCTGGTGTTTACACGATAATGAAGGTGTTCGTCTACAATCCCAAAAAACCAAGCTCTCCAATAACATTACTCTCTTCTGTTCACAGTTGTTATTGCCAATGTGAATTATGTTGGCATTTATTCCCGCAATGTTCAACAAACTGTAAAATATTGTCATGGGCCATCTTCTAGTTTCTGCTAGTATTATATGTAGCACACAACTTGTCCACTACATCTGCAACTCCTTTTGTAGAGTCACAAAAGGTAACATTCTCTGGTGTGTTCAAATTTCCAATGTGGTTATCTATTACTGCATCATGATGCATTGTGGAGATCAGCAATACAATTTTCTTGTTTGTTGGAGCATAGGAAACTAGGGTGCTATCCTCCTGAAGTCCAAACATACTTGAATAGTCTGCCCTTTGTTTAGTGGTGAGGAATTCTGTAGGTACCTCCCACTTATTCTTGCTTACTGTTCCAACTATGGTAATACATTGTCAGCAAAAGTTTGGCTAGATCAAAACTTGTGAGCCAATTGTCAATAGCGATGTTACGATCAGATCCAAAAATCTTTTCACTCAATTGTTTAACAATGGCACTTGGGCTGTTGCACGAAGCATAGGGCCAATGTGGCTGTTTCCCTACATACACTTCTAAATCCCATGTATAAAACATACAAGCATTCACCAAGGCAAATATTTTTATATCATACTTGGCAGGCTTATTGGGTATGTATAACCTAAAACTACACCCCCCCCCCCCCCGGAATGATTCTAACTTTTCATCAATTGTTGCATACTCAGACATTGTGTATACTTTCTGGCAGTTATTGACAAATTCCTTAAATACTTCTTGTATCGGTGCCAACTTATCCATTTGCTTTCTATGGTCTCTGATTTCTTTCTCATCAAACCATATACAATGAAGAAGGAAGCAAAACCTGCCTTGTGAGATAACTAACTGAAAAGTTCAACTCCCATACCTGTTGCTGTCGACTATAACTCATCTTATGTACCCTATCACAGTGATAAATACCTGCTAAATAAGGTAAACCCAACAGTGCTTTAAGTTCGGGAACTCACATTGCTTTTGCATCCCTTTCTCTCAAGTAATTATCTTTTACAGAATTTATATACTTGTTGGTGTTGGCGACAGTAATACTAAAAATATTTTTATCAAAAAGTAACTGCCAGCACTCTAATGGCATTTTCGATTCTTTTGCTTCACCCCTAACTCCAGGAAGATGTCACTCTATTATGAGATTTAGTTCGAATATTTTTGAATACATGATTTATTCCATTTTGTAACTTTATCTTTGCCCTAAAATAAGATATTATTACAACTCGCATTCTCCTCATCGCATGAAGTGCTATCCTAGTTTGTGTCTATAGTATCTTCTAGTTCTTCGATCTTGTCTGATACAGCATCCTATTCAGAATCATGACATTTGTCATCTTCATCAGAAAGAGGTCCAGCCTACTGTTTATAAACCTTTTGAAGGTCAGATGGTTCTCTCAAGTCATATATTTAATCTTTCAAAGACTTTATTGTTCCTGTAGCAACAAAAAATACATTATATGCAACTTCTGTAATTTGTGTTGCAAATATGAATACTAATTTTTTTCCAAAAAATCGGTATAACAGAATAAAATTACATTCAAACATAATATCTCTCAGCATCGCTCATAGACTGCTCATGACAAGAATGTATGAAAGCAACATAAAAATTGTGAGGGAAATGTCATGAGTTCTCATAAAATTGTAAAAATAAGTATTAATGGTTTTGTTTCTAAAACATATTTAGATATTGGAAAAATGTATAATGCCTGCTTTGTTTGAATGTAATTTAGTTTCAAACGAAATTAATTAAAATATTTGGACATTACATAAAAACTTACCAGCACACCAGTCCTAAATATAATGATGCACCAATGGATATATGGGTCTCACACACCCATAAAAATGTTCCACAAACAGTCGCAAATGGTCTCAGAGACCCAAAAGGCAAATAATCGCCTCAAACAGCAAGTTTCAACTGAAGGTAATGGCATCAATACGAAGCTTCTGAAAACCTTTGAAGGTACTGGGGTGGTTGTCGAAACTGTGCGTGCGATCAATCAGCAACTGCAGGAACTAACATCAGACCTACGTGACCTCTGAAGGGTTATTTAAAGTGAGCTTTTTATGGTTGGGTTTTAGTAAGAGCTGAAACACCTCCCATCAAAACTCTAAGTGCTGATAATGCTGGAAATAAGAAGTGTAATATTACAACTTTCTTTGTTTCTTGTTTGGTCTTTCATTTTACACCCATATCTCTTTTCACTTTTGCTCACATTATATTGTCTGTGACCCAAGTGCCGAGGTTTTCACCGATTTATGTAAATGAATACTTCCTTATATTTGCTGCTTTATCTGCTAGAATCGTATCTGCTATATGCCTTTCTTTCGAATCATTTGTTTGAGTGTAAACTATGGCATACTCATTACAAGCATTTTCCAAAGAGTTCATTCCTTGATCATTCCATGCCAAACATTTTGTAAGTTTAGTGTTGGGTCCACAAAAAATTGTATTTCGGTAAACGCAATTCGATTGGTAATTTATTAATCGATATACTCAATCCTCCCTGTCTTTTTTATGCACTTAGCATGAACTATTATTTTCAACCGAATACAAACCTATATATATATATATATATTACATTACATTACATTACATTACAATACACTGTGTGTATTTGTGTACAAGCATATATTGTAAAACAAAATGTGCATCTTCCTGTAATTTTAAATACAAAAGAAAATGTAACTTTGAAAACAGGAACGTTGAAATCTTTTACCACCAAATACACATTGTATATAAGCAGTCCTTCTTCATGTGGGAAAACTTGTGTTATTATGTTGATGTTGGGACATCCGAATGGATTTAAGTTTGAAAATGTTTATGTGTTTTCTAAAACAATACAAGAGAAATACCAATGATAAGGTACCATTTTGTGGTTAATTGAAGGAATGCTATATTTCCCTTTCACTAATAAAGAAGATATTGTACATCCGGATGAAGAATTACCCGATTCATTATTAATATTTGATGATGTTTGTTTTTATCTATCCCAAAGTTAAGCATTTATTCCAAAACATAATTTGCAAGATAATGCAAATATGTTAATTGCTTTTTTCAAATGGATAATATAAATTACAATTATTACAATAATAATTACAATTATCATTTTTAAGTGATATGTCATTTGCAAAGTTTAAATACATGTGTTTTTACTATTGGAAAAACAAGTATGATTTTCTGGTAATTTTACCAGCACGTCCCCTATATAAGGGGAGATATAGATGTGGATTTGACAGTTTTATACTTCCTGATGAAGAATAATGAGTATTTCATAGGAATATAAAACACAATATTAAAATACCTGTTTAAAAAAAAATCGCGATGGGATTTGCGATTTTAACAGACATATATTACATAATGTGGGTATAGACTTGAAAGATACAGATGGGGTAAATAAATTTTATGAGGAAGACTTAAACACTATAATGATAAAAGGATTAAAATCGTAATTGACTAATATACAATGCAAATTATTAATCATATTTCAAAGTATTTCAAAAGTGTCTATTAATATTGGTTACATTTCATAAATATTGGCAAACATGATGACTGCATTGCATAATATAGAAACTACAACACACAAACATCCTGAACTTTTAAAAAGTGGAATTAATGCCATGGTAACTGCAACTATCACAAAACAACTTCAATCGAGAATGGAATGGAATTATATTACTGTTGAAATGATTAATATAACATCTGGTTTAGTTATGAAAACAGATATTAGAAAGAAAATTAATGATTTGAAATCATAATTAATTTTTTTTAATGACTTGAGAGTTAAAACTGTAAGTAAATTAGGTGTAGTTTTAAGTAAAGTCAATAAGAGAGAAAAAGTGCATCCTACTTGACCTAATGCACCAGTTATAAAACCAACCCTTTAAATTATATATTAATACTGAAATGTGAATGTAACATAATCTAAAAAATATCAGACTGCTTCAGAATTACATAATGTTATATCTGCTGTAAAGGAAAAATATTTACAAGGCAAACGAGCATGAATAGAATGGGATGTTTTAAATGAAGTTATATTAAAACCTTTTATGAATAGAATGGATACACTACGTAATGTGTGAACTACTTCTAATGAAACACCATCGGAAATTAAATTAGAATAACCTCTAAAGAAGAAGAAAAGGCAATTTCTTTATCTATTAACACAATGTTACTTAGTTATAAATCAATCTTCGCCTACACACGAAACGACATTTTGTGTATATCGATGTGGAAACATAATGTTCCTGGGAGATTCAGTAAATAGGTTTTTGCTGAGAAAAGAATTCAAGTAGGTGTTTACATAACTGATTTATTTGAATTATTATTTAGAAACTTTCCAACTGGATATTCCGACACCGATTTCAAGAACTATAAGGAACTTATCCATCATAGAAACTCAAATAATTGTTCAGGAGATGAAAACTGCCCAGAACTACATCCATTAAGCAATATTACTGGAAGTGGAATATATAAAGTCGAAGTTAGCAATCGGTTTTCTCCCATATATTGGAACAATCCTAATGATTTGGTGAAGGTATTAAAACATGCCATGGCTTCGAAGTAATCTGGGAATAATTCACATACAAACGAAATTGTTTCTATTATTGAAGAGCTAACTGAAGAAAGATTGCTCAAGAACGCCACGCTCCTGCAAAAGTAACGTTTTCCAGAAGGAATGTCATTAATCATGGATTAAATGATCCTTTTAAGCTGATTTGTGTGAAATGACATTGCTTTTGAAATACAATAATGGATACAAGTATATTTTAACCATTATAGGCGTCTATTAAAAATATGCTTGGTGTATACCTGTGAAGAACAAGCCTGGAAAACACATTAATGCTGCAATGAAAACCATTTTGGAAGAAAGAATGCAAGAAATGCTCCAAACCAATAGAGGGACCATGTTTTATAACATTTCTTTCCAGATTTTAATGGCTGAATATGGAATTAATCATTATGTTATGTATTCTGAAAATAAAGCATCTGTAGCCGAATGGTTCAACAAGAGCTTGAAACAGCTAATATACAAACATTTCACTTCGAAGGGGACTTACAAGTAGGTGGACATTTCGCCTGAAATACTTAAATATTATAATTTGAGGTACTATCTAACTATTAAGATGGTACCAGAAGGGTTACAGACAATAGATTGATGAAAACCGTATATAGTATTCCTAAAATAGTTGATGGGAGAAGTCCAATGTTCAAAATTTGTGAGTATGTACGGTTCTCTAAACAGAAATGTGTTTTTGAGAAGAAATGTACTATTCATTGGTCGTATGAAATCTTAAAAATTATTTCATTTAGTCAGTCGTTTCCAAGAAACCTAAGCTGGAGAGCCTATCGAAGGCAGTTTTTATGAACATGAATTACAGAAATTTACTTCTCCAGATGAATATTTAGTTGACGTATTCAATGAAAAGGGTGTGGTGGGTTGCATTCTTAGTATGCTGGAAACGGTTCTCAAAAGTGCACAATTTGTGGTGAAGAATCAGAATCTTGAAAGATGTAAGACAATATTTTTAAAATTATGACAAAACAATGAAACACAACTGACTTTTTTTTTCATTTTATAAACCTACCAATATTGATGAGGTTTGCATGTAAAATTATTGTGTATTTAGTTTATCACACATATTGTGCAATTATTCAGCTTGTTCTATTTGTATAATTAGGTTAACATTTGATTAGTATTTGCGATATAATTTACATTTATGCATTAATCCATTAGATTCGAGGCATATTTATGTTTAGTGTTTGTTATTGTGACATAATGTGTTGCATTTTTTAAAATTAAATTGGTAAATGTGATCGGCTTGTTTTATTAGTAATTGACATTTAGGTGTTAATTTGTTGTGTTTGAGTTGTAATTCAATTTCTATTTTGTGTTTTTTTAATTTGTAATTGTAATTATTAGTTTTTTAATTAATCTTAGAGTTTTGTTTCTTTTCTTGGAAAATATTCTGGGTTTTTATTTGTTTGTAATAGGTAATATTATTTGCTTGTTTCTCGGGTTGGATTTCTGAGGGCTTTCGTTTTCTTTAATGTAACATTTCTTGGAATTGGGATAACATTTCATGGAATTTGATATGTAAATCGATTTTAATGTAATTTAGGCTGTTTTTCGAATGTGATATTTCTTGGAATTGAGAAAAAAATTCATGACAATGAAGTACATTTTTGTCAAATTTCCACATTAAAGGTAATTTTGGACCTAATTCCATTTTTATATCAGTAGATATATATTACATTTGAAATTTCAATTGGGTTGCCCATCGGACATCGCCTTGTCGCAGGTTTGGTCTTTTTTTTGCCATAGGTAAGGCAGAACATGAGGGACAGTCAGGGCAGTTCAATGCTATTGAGTGGTTTGTGTGCCACAAGGAAGTAAGACAAAGCAAACACGCTAGAGAGAAAGATCGGGTAAACTCTAACTGCATATTTTCAGTTGTACTTGGACACCCTTCCTGGCTAGCCACTGGAGAGAACTTTGGCTGTTCTTCGCTGGAGGGAGTGGGTGGACATCTTTAACATTGATTAAATTACATTTCACATCCAGACTTGCACATCTCTATGTAGTAAATTCGGTTCATACATTTATTAAACATGTGACATTTCGCTGAATTGAGAACAAGTGTGAGAGTCGCGTGGCAGGCTGGAACGACTCACTGTGATACATGTGGACCATCAGCTTACGATGCGCGATGCATTTGTGAAAACCTGTAGGATTGCTGTGTGCCAACAAACAACATGTTTGTAAGAACAGGAGCTGGCCGTGGTATGCTTAAATGTACTTTGTGTGTGAGATTTGGAATTTAACTAAACCTTTTCTAGGGAAAAGCACTCGTGAGATAGAGTGAGTGTTTAATATTTAACTAATTATTTATATTTGGAACTTTGATTAGGTGTAATTATGTCATAAGTGAGTTAATTTTTTTCCAGGCAATACATGGCAACATGGGTAAGTTGTTTTGTGCGCGATTACTAGAAGTGACTTTTTAAGTGTTAAATTTTTGTTATTTTCTATGTACATTGTTAAAATTTCATTTGAAACAATCAGACAATTTTTACTTTTTTCTGAGATTTGTGACAAATCATATGTGATAGTTAAATAACTTTGGACGTAATACAAACATAACATTTTTTTTGTGCCGATTAGAGTGAAACAATATTTGCATGTGATTTTCGATTTTACTAAAGAGTTTTTATAACACCTGGATTCTTGATCTCTGAAGTGAATATTTCTGTGTTAAATTTAATGTTATGTGATTTAATTGAACTGGATGAGTCATTTTGGTTAGCACTTGATTTGTGTGTAATTTACTATTGCTGTTTGGCATTACTAACATTGCTAGGGAAATAGATTTGGGAGTCCATCATATTTTGTTTGCGTATTTGGGTCTGATTAGTACATTTCGTAAAGTATGTAATCCTGTCAAGTGTAATACATGGTAAATCGTATTCATATCTCTTTGCGGATAATTTATTTGTAATGCGTTTCAATTCGCGTTTTTTTTAACATGTCCTCTTTATGCTAGTCAAACAGTGATTATGTCACATAAGAGTCTCTGTTTTTGTCATAAATAATATTTCTTTGAAACACAGCTGTATACTAAACTGATTATTTATTATTGAATTTGTGGTTCATACTTGCCTTCTGCGAGATTAAATCGTATTCATGTCTTTTTGCATTTAATAGAATTTAAATTAAATGTGTCCTAGTCGAGCAGTGATTATTTCATCCATATTTTAAGTTTTGTGTCGTAATTGTCAATTAGGGTGTCATTTTAATTGATTTGTGATATATTTTGTCATATTTGTGGTGTGTGACATGTTTTTCATTTATTCATTTGCTACTTAGTTTCTCTCGTGATCTATAAAATGTAAACTTTAATCGTCATATAAACAGTTAATGACATGCATTTGGTACTTATTGGATATCACGGTATATATTCAGTGCTATTTTCGGTTATTTAGAACACTTATTTATTAATAATCTTTAAATATTTGTTTCCGACAATAGGCATTTCTAATTTCTAAACCTGAGTATACAATCAACGCCGGCCAAAGTGGACACATCTATAGCACCCCGTCCCCTAGCCCAACCTACCACCTCAGTCTACATTTAGACACCGTCCAATGTGGACGTGTTTTGGGGCTCCCTATCCTTACCCAGCCACCGACCTCAGTCCTACACAAATTTCCAAGTCACCGGATGTGACGTCGCTCCCGACACCGACCTCAGTACACACTATGTCAACGACATTTAACACACTATTCCGTAAAAAATAAAACTAATGCCTCTCTTGCACCAATCTCAGTACATATATACTAATGCCCACACACCTCACAGCTCAGTCGCTTACCAGGCTTCCAAAGGTGAACATCGATTATGCTCTCTAAAATAGAACCCAATCAAACTATTACACATAAAATAAAATAAAAATTAATACATGTTTTTTTAAATTTTCCACAAATGGATTAAGCCAATTATCCGATACATCAAACTATTTTAATCCGATTCTAAAATCAATAGAATTATACAATAAATCAATTAGGATTATCCAATAAATCAATTAGGATTAGCCAATAATCACCTAAATCTATTTTAGATAATCCCCATACCAATGTCATTCTAGTAGTGAGCCAGAACCCGTGTGCCCGTACTATTGTTTATAAGGTTGTTAGGTGCTTTTGGACTATAAATTCGGGATAAATAGCTATACAGGAGGCCAAAGAGTTTGTTAGATTATGTTGTTGCCATAATGTTATGATTGGCACTATCGTTGCAAGTATGTCCAGGATATCGTTCCCAGTTTAGCGAAATAACTCCCCGCTCCCCTACTAACATGAAACGTACACTTAAAGAAGTCTGTGAAATTCCAAACAACAGGCCGAAATCACCTATGTTTACACAGTATAACATTCTTTAGCTATTACCTTTCTCCCGCAAATTTTAAGTCTCAAGAGAGAAACTTTTGTGCCTGTTCTTACAGTTTATTTTTGTGTTTGAAGTTTCATCTCAAGAAAGGTTTTCGTCATTGTTGTGGGATCACTGTAATGTACATAAACCCAGTATATAACATTTCATTTGTGAGGATAGACAAACCGCCGAAGGTTTATGTACGAGCGAATTGCAAACAACAATGCATAATGAATATCAGGATCGAGGAACTGGTCCTGATGTACTTGAAGATAGTTTCTAGTGTCTTGAATGGTTGGAGTAAATGCTGTTGGAAATATTTTGTCACTTTTGATGATCATGATTTTTAATAAAACACATTTCTCTAAAATGAGTGTTTCCTCTATGGCCATTGCAGTAACGCGTGCAATCAAATAGGTATTTTTCTATTCTCTGTTTTGTATTGTGGCACATACTGTTTCTCATTAAACAACGGTGAAATTTAAGAACTCTTGGAAAATAGCTAAAAGAACTCATGATAAACGACAAAAAGAAAATCAGTATCAGTATTGACAGAGCTTCTCTTCTGGACAATTTATCTGTTCTCTTATTTTCTTAGAGGAAGGGCAGATTCGTCTTTATGTGTATTTATGCTCCTGTTCCACCTCATTTAATCAGAGCAGCAAGCGATAATTTACTATAAACAACTCCACTGTAAAATTATGGACAATGGATAGTGCTCGTTTGCCTCACCCACTCCCAGTCATGGATAAGCTATCTTCTTACATGTTTACAGTATTTCAATAATCCGTACGTTGCCACCAAGTTAGAATTTTAAATCATGTTTGCAGGTTTGGGCTTATATTCAGTGCGATTGATTATTTTGAGAACTTTACTTGAAATTAAAAATAAATGTCACTCTGAAAAAGGAAAATCTGCGTGGAAGTTTTTCCCCCCTTCTATGTAGCCGTCAGTAGATGGAGATATTGTGAGTTTAAAACAATTCATGAAATTATACCAAGGCTTGTTCGTAATTCTTCCGGTCTTTCAAGTTTGTGAATTTTCAAGTAAATCGAGCTCATTCAGCCTGGCTATGAGGCGATCATGCAAACAAATTTCGTTTCTCTGTCGGTCGTATTATGAATTCATTGATAAATTAAATCCCACACAACAATATATTCCAGGCTGGGAAAGTCTAGAAGAATGTCGCAAAAATCGTACACATTTACTTCCGTATTTTGTTCACAGTTGTAACAACTTCAAAACGGTTAAGTTGAGTACAGTAAGATTAGTGGACAGAAATAAGAAAGTAGTTATTATATTGGTCATCATAATAATTTATTCAACACCCTAGCTAAAAGTAAAGTTCCCATATATAATTTTTGATGTAAGAGTTTTTGTCTTCATACTGAGTCAACGTGCTCGCTGTTTTCTCGTTTTATACAATTGGAAAAGCATGGCCAAATGGATTTTAAATTGAATTGACCATGTGTCTAAACAATAAGCAGTGGCAGATATTCATATATTGATGTGGTATAAACTGGAAAAGAGGGGGAGGAGGCACGGACGTACAAACTCAGTACGAGTATGTGGCTACGATCAAAATTTTGATGAAGAGTTCTGATGAACAAGCATTTTCAGCCTGCATAGGTTCACGGCGCTCTTGTGAAATATGTAAAGATTTTGTAGAACCACATATCGGGCCGATAATGAATTAATTACTACGTAAGCATTTATAGGGCACCGCAAGACGAAACTTTCTGCATATTTTGTTTTTATTATCTGTAGTATCATTAATTTAACCCGGTGAAAATCTGGCAACAACTGGGGGAAGAGTCTTGATATGGGATGTTTGCCACGGGCTGTGGTTGGCGGAGAGTGGAGTGTTGGTGGTGGTTGCTGTGCAGGACTGGTGGAGGAGTTGGCGGTGACTGGCCCAGTTCTCCTGCTTCGTCCCACCTCGACAAGCGAACCTCTGACCTGGCGCTCTCCAACGACGAGGATTTGGACAGCGCCCACCAGGTACCACCCACCAGACAGCCTCTTTGTCTCTATCTCTCTCTACCTATCTGTTCTTCCGCTGTGGTCACTGCCACTGCGCGGGTTAGTCCTTGAGCGTGGGTCGCTACGGTTGCCAAGTGTCTCTCTTCTTACGGCAATCATTCTGAAGTTTTTTCTAATAATACGACTGTACATGCCATTCTATGTAATAGTAAACCACTTCCGAGTGGAGGTTGCGTCATGGTAAGGGCTGGTTGGGGGGGGGGGGAGGAGGGATTGCACCCACCAATGGTGGCGGCTGTCGAAATCTGAATTTCATACGAGCCTGTGTTCCAGGGAGACTGACGCAAAATTGAGTGTCGGAATGCGGGGCTAGTACGAATGGGAGTACTTAGAGAATACCCATCAGTTTACGTTAACGTCCTCCTTGTTTCCTACAAGGCCGGGTGTAACTCCACTGGTAATCATACCCGCCTCGACTTAAAAGGGGGTGGGGTATGTGCGCTAAATGCGGGGCCACAATGGCCCCCATTTTACGTTTATTACTTTTAATATAAGTAACTGAAGAAAACGTGTCGGCAAGGTGTTGAATCCGATGTATTCAGTTGGTAAGGTTTTCTTTGTTAATATTCTGGCCAAAACTGTATGGTCTACTGCAGTTAAACACTTTATGTGTATCGCATGAGAAAAAAATGTTGATTGGCACATTTTGTGTACAAGGATACAAAGAGTTGGATACATTATTGGTAGGGACATAGTTTAAATACTACGCCTATGTTATGTAAATTATTATTTTCTTTGTGTGCTCACCGAGCGAGCTAACGCAGGCGCAACAATCTGTACTTTTATTTGGGAGGAGCCGGATCCAATTTCCCGGACCAACCAGCCTTACCTCAGTTTTCCGTTATTATTATTATTTTTTTTTATGAAATCACTCCACATGAATTCCGAGATGGCCTATTTTCTCCTGATATTTATTCTCTGAGTTGCTGTTACTACAGACGAAAAGTTAGGGTAGGTAAGGCTTACCTACGTAAATATCTCAGTTTACCATTCCATGTAATCATCAAGGGTACAGAATACTCTGAAAACTCAAGAAATCAAGAAAATGGAGACTAAATTGCAGGCATCGTGCTTCTTGTGACACTCTCAAGAAGTTTATTTATACTGATTACATGATTACTATAATATCATAGTGAAAGATGCCACTGTGGAGCCATTATGTGACAATTTGGCTGATATTCGTAAATCATACAACTTCATGATACTCTTCCAGGAAAGACAAATTGTCAGCGAACTTTGGGCTCAATGCCGTCTGACGTATCAAACTTTTGCAAGTATCTTCTTCTTCCGGTCTTATATTGGATTAAGCATATATATATATATCGCTGGAATCATTCCAGTATACATTTTGATTCTGGCAAGTTGAAGTTAGAAGGCCGATATTATTTTGGTGATATCCACCACAAGCAACTGATCAATACAACTAATGATACTACTTTCCTCTGTATGGATGCAAGTAATTTTAATTAATTTCATAATATCATATATGATATGTATGACGCATCATATTGTTGACAACAATATAATAATTGATTGTACCATAAACCTTTGTAACATAATACTAGTGAGAGAAGTACAAATACGCACGGGCTTTACAAGGAACTTGAGTCTAGAAACACTCGTACTGTCAGTCTTCGTGCAATCAAATACAGTATAGAGGTAGGCTTCGGAAAATCAGCTTCTGTTGTAAGAATTCTAACGTTTTTGTATGTAACTTTAAATATGTAAATGTTTCATTTTGAAAGTATGTGCCCGTGCTACATAAATCATGTAAGTTTAGATGACCTACTATATCTATACTTGTAAGTAGATGACCTACTATATCTATACTTGTAAGTAGATGACCTACAATATCTATACTTGTAAGTAGATGACCTACTATATCTATACTTGTAAGTAGAAGTTGGCCTAAGAGGTTGATTGATTTCCGAAATATGGCATAAATGCTCCTGGCTTTGACCAACAAAAATGCTTAAAAACTATACGTATACACACGTATGATATATCAAATAGATGGTAATAGCAAAAAGTTTAATTTGGAATTGGTTGCATTTTTTAATAGGTGACATAATTATCTTAATTATTTATATATACAGCATTTTCAAAATCGGTGCCTCACATGTCATACTGCAACGTTACTAATGTGCAAAATCTTGTGAGAATCGGTTGATTACAGTCCGAAATATGATATAGAAATGTTTAACTAAAGAGGTGTTATCTGTCAAATTTGTGGACAAGGAGGCTCTGTCAAGACATATTATAGCTGTAATAGATACTCTCAGGATGCAAAGTTGTGTTAAATTTTCGTTCATGGTTTCGTAGATACAGAATACTAATCAAAAATTTTTATTTGGTCATTATTTAGAAAATAAGTTCCAGGCCTACATTAACTATGCAATTTTACATTACCTTACTTAGCACTATTGGCGTGCAAAATTTGGGGAGAATCGGTTATTTAATTACCGAGATATGAAACAAAACTTTTTATATTTTTGTAGCGCTATCTTACAAAAGGGCAAACGAAAGAGTTTCTGTTAAGCACACATAATGGGGCCTCTTCGTAATAGATTCTGCCAGTATATTAATATGAGTTGAAAACAAGGGACGTGGTTTCATTTATACAGCATTATGATCTTAATAGATGTACATGGCTGCCTTTTTTAATTTTTTCTGCCCCCAATTAATGAAAATCAGTTTTTTACACCTATTATTGTACCCCATGTTTGCGTAAATTTTGGTAGAAATCGGCCCGATTGTTTTTCCCCCAAATTTTACATAAAAAGTTGTTTTTTTATATGCCGCCCATTTTACAAAATGGGATTCAACAGAGGGCCCCGCGTAGACTAAATTTTAAAGATTGTAAGAGATACTGTCAGCATACAAAGTTGACGTCAAATAGGGCATTATTTCGTAAATAGAGAAAGCTAGATAAACATGTTATGTTGTTACCGCCCCAAATTTTAAAAAAAAAGTGTCCCGACGTACTTAAGATAGATCAATTTTTTTATGTACTACTGTATGTTACTATTTTCCCGAATGTAGTATAGTCTAATTCCGTATAAAATTTTTTTTGAATGAAAAATTTTTAATAATCACCCCAAAAGTTTGTTTGTTTCCTAAATATGTCCCGTATGACGAGCGTTATATACATGTGTGATTATAAAAAAGCCTTATTTTTATTAAATTGAACATTTTTCTTTTATTTTTATCTATAAATTATAGTAGTCCCGTTTATAATAAATAAAGAACACAAACCCCCAAAAACCCCCGGGGGTTTTATTTTATTTAACCCCCCCTTTTTTTCCCCCGGGGTTAGGGCCTTTTTTAAGGAAAATTATAAAATTTTTTTAAAATTTGGATTAAAATTTACAAAAATTTATACGGGTTTAAATTTTAAACCTATTTTAAAATTTTTTTAAAAAAAGAAAATTAAAAAAAATTTAAAAAAATTCCCTTTTTGGGGAAATTTTTCCCCCCAAAAATTGGGAAAAATTTTTTAAAAAAAGAAAGGGAAATTTTAAATGGTTTAAAAAATTTTTGAAAAAATCGTCAAAATCATTAAATCCCCCCCTTTAAAAAGATATTTAAAATTACCCCCCCAAAATTAGGGGCCTTTTCTTTTTTTTTTAAAAATGTCTGAAAAAAACAATTTAGAAAAAGAAAGGGTAAAAAAATTTTTACCCCTCCCCCCCAAAAAAAAATTTCCCTAACCCCCCCTTTTTTCCCCCTTAATTGTTTGTTTAACCCCCCCACAAAATTTTTTTTCCGGGTTATTTATTATTTTTTTTTTAAAAATTTTTTGGATCAAATTTTTTTTAAATTTTTGTTGTTGAAACCCCTTTTTTTTTTATTGTTGTTAAAATTTTTAATATTTTAATTCCCCCCTTTTTTTTTCCCATTTAAAAAAATTTTCCCCAAACCCCTTATTTTCCCCCCCCCAAAAAAATTCCCCTTCAAAGGGGCCCTTTAAATTTTAATAAATAAATTTCCCAAAACCCCCCCTTCCCCCCCCCTCCCATTTCCCTCAACCCCTTCCCTGTTTAACCCTTTATTAAATTTTTTCTTTTGGGAAATTTTACCCCCCAATAAAATATTCCCCTGTTTTATTTTTTTTAAATAAACCCTTTCCCCCCGTTTTATTCTTTTAAACCCACTTTTTTAAAAAAAAATTTTAAACCCCTTTGGAAATTTTTTACCCCAAAATAAAAATTTTTAAAAAAATTAAAAATTTTAAATTATTTCTTTTGGGGGGGGGGAATTTACCCCTCACCCTTACCCCCCCTTTTTCCCCCCCCCCCAAAAAAAACCCCCTTTAAAAATTTTTGGAAAAAGTTTTTTCCATAAAATTAAAGATCAATTCGAATTTAAAAACCCCCCCCTTTTTTTTAAAAATAATTAAAATTTCTTCCCCAAAACCAAAATTTTTTTTTTTTTGGGTTTTTCAAAAAAAATTTTTAAATATTTTTGGAAATTTTAAATTTTTTTAAAACCCGGGAAAAATTTTGGATTAAAAAAATTTCAAAAAAATTTTTGATTTTTCAAACGTCTAAATTTTTAATTTAAAATTTTTAAAGGAAAAATTTTATTTTTAAAAAATTTTTTAAAAATTTAAATTTGTTTTTTTTGTTTTTTCCCTTCCCGGGACAAATTTTTAAATTTTTTTCCCCTTTTTCTCACTTTGGAAAAAAATTTTTTTTCCAAAAATTTGAAACCCCACTTTTTCCTTATTAAAAACCCCTTCCATTCAAATCATTTCATTTTAAACGTGCCCCCCCCCCAAATAAATTTAACCCCCCTTCCCCCCCCCCAACCCCCTCCCCAAAACCCCCCCCCCCTTAAATTCCCCCCCGGGGGGGCCCCCTTCCCCCAAATTTTCCCCTCATTTTTAACTAAAAATGGGCCTAACCCAAAAAGCATTGATCCTTAATCTTTAAAATTCAAAAAAAACCTTCCAAATTCATAAATATTTTATAAGCCAAAAAATTAAAAATTTTTTAAAATTTGGAACCCCCCCTTAAATTTTTCCCTTTTCACCTAATACACCAAGGAAAAAAAAAAAAAAAAGGGAAAAAAAAAGGGAGGGTCCCTTTAAACCCCCAAAAATTTAAAAAATTTGGAAAACCCCAAAAACCCTACGTCCCCCCCGTCTTAATTCGGGGGCCATGGGGGGGAAAAAATTTTTTTAACAACCTTAAAAACCACCATTTAAAAAAACCCCAACCCTTTTTAAAAAAACCCCCAAAATCAAAATAATTTTCCCAAACCCCAGTTTATAAAAAAATTTTTTTCCCAAATATCAAAAAAAATTTTAAATTTAAAAATTTTTAAAAAAATAAAAATTTAAAAACCCTTTCCCCCCCTTTTTACCCCTTTTTGGTTTTCCCAAATCGATAGGGGCCAAAACCTTCAAAATTTAAAAAAAAAAAAAAAAGGTTTAACATTAAATTGTCCTTCCCTTCATTTTTCCCCAAAAAAAACCCTTCCCCAGGATTTTAAAAAAAATTTTCCCGCCCCAACCCCTTTTTAACCCTTTAAAAAAAAAAATTTTTAAAAAAAGGGAAAAAGTATTCCCTGTTTTTCCCCAAAACCTCCCCCCAAAAAAATCTTTAAATGTTTTAAGAAAGACCCGCATACCTCAAAACAATTTTTAGGGTAAAATCATATTTCCCAATTTTTAAATTTTCCCTACCCCAAAAAAGCGTACTCGAAAACCCCCTTTAAAAACCCCCCTTTGGGGCCAAACCCAAAAGTGTTTTAAAACTAAAAAAAAAAAAACCCCCCTTCCATACATTTCAAAAAAATTAAAAAACACCCCCCCTTTTAAAATGTATTTTTTTTTAAAAAAAGGGTCTTTCCACCCTTTTCCCCTCAAATTTTTAAGAATACATAAAGGAAACCCTTTTACAATAATTTTATGAAAAGGGGGGTTTCCCCCAAAAAAATTTTTTTTTAAAAAAAGGTCCCCAAAATTTTGGAAATCCCGTTTCTAAGGGGTTTAAATAGATTGGTTTACCCCTTTCATTTTTTTTTGTTTTTTTTTTTTTTTTTTAAAAAAAAAAAGGATAACTTAACGTTTCCAAAGAAATTGTTTTTTTTAAGAATTCCCTCTGGCCCGCCCAAAAAATTTAATCAATTTTAAAACCCCATAAATGTCCCCCCCAATTCATCTCTTTGGGGGGGGTTTGAGTACCCGTCCCTTTCCCTTTTTTTTTAAATTTTTTCCCTTAAAAATTTTTTCCCCATAAAATTTTTAAAGGGTAAAAGTTAAAACCCCTTATTTAAAACCCAACTTTCCCCATTTCCCCCCGGGGGAAATACCCAAACCCCCTTGTTTTTGGGGTTTAAAGGGGAAGGGGGATCTCCTTCCCCAACCCCCTTTTATTTCCCTGTTTACCAAAAATTCATATCCCGCTATCCAAAAAATTTTTCAAAAAAAAGAAAGGGTTTCTGTTTCCCCCAAAATTTAAAATCCTTTTCCCCTTTTTTGTTTTTTCCAAAAAGCACTCCAACTAAAAAAAATTTAAGGGTGCAACCTCTACCTATGTTTTTAAAAAAACTTTAAATTTTAAATTACTTTTAAAGGGCCAAAAACATCATTAATTTTTTTAAAAAAAATTAATTTTCCCTTTTTAAAAAATTTTTTTTAAGGTTTTAATTTTTTTCCCCCCCAAATTAAATAAAAAATTTTGCTAAAAATTTTTTTTTATGATTTTTTTAAAAAAGGGCTTTTCCCCTTAAAAAAATTATTTAAAAACCCTTTAAAAATATTTTTAATTTAAAAAAAATTTTTTAAAATACAAAAATTTTTTTTCTTTCCACCCCCCCCCCTTTTAAAAAACGACCCAAAAATTTTTTATTTTTTTAAAATTAAAAAACCCTTAAAGGGTTAAACAAAAAAATTAAATTTAAATTTTAATCGGGATAAAAAAATTTTTCCCCAATTTTGGCCTTTCCAAATGGGCCCCTTTTAACCCTTTTTTTTTAAAATCCCTTTTTTTTAAAAAGGGCAATTTAATAAAAAATTTTTACCTTTTTTCCCCCTAAGGTTCCCCATTTTAAAAAATTTTAAAAATTTTTTTAAAAAAAAGTGTTTTTCCCGAAAAAAAAAAACCCCGGGTATTAATTTTTGGGGTTTGAACCCCAAAATAACCCCCCTTTTTTAAAAAAATTTTTGAAAAAAATTTCCCCCCTTTTAAAAAACAAAAAGGTTTTTTCCTTTAAAACGTTTAAAAATGAAAAAAACCCCCCGGGGCCCCAAAAATTTTTCCCCCTTTTTCCCAAAAAAAATTTTTAAAAGGCAACCCAGAATTTTAAATTTTAAAATTCCCTATTTTTCCCCCCTTTTTCCCCTTATTCAAAAAGGGGGCCCCCCCCCTTTTAAAATTTTTTTTTTTTGGGCCCCCTTTCCCCTTTAAAAGATATGTTTAAATTTTTGGGAAATGCATTTAAATTTTAAATTTGACAATATTAAGATTTTTTTTTTAAAATTAACCTTTTTCAAAAAATTGAATTTCCCCCTAAACCCAAAAAATTTTCTTTTTTTTAAATTTTTTTTTCCCTTCGAAAAAATTTTTTTTATAAAAAAAAATTTTT